>VZSR01001685.1:36466327-36609600 GCA_013398615.1 Brachypodius melanocephalos
GCCGTGGCTCTTTGCTGGCTGGCCGGCTGCCTGCCTGCCCCCCGCCAGGCTCCCAACAGCAGAGCTATTCAGGACACCAGGTAGCCGGGGCTGGGGCGTGCTCAGACTGCCCGCATAAAGGAGGGCTTGGGGCAGCCTGGATCTGCAGCAGAGCATGTGCTTGTAGGTAAATAACTGAGTGGAGAGCGGGCCCGTAGGTGGGAATGGGTTCAGACCTGTTCCCATGTGTCAGTGGAGGCATGTTCACATCCAGCTTGCTGCTTGGTAGTATCTGTGGCAGAAGTTGATCTTGGGCTCTTCACAGGGTGATTTTGATTTACTGTTTTCTCTTCACTGTGTAAATTTACTGCCTTCATAATACATAACTTAAGCATCTAGTGCTGCAACACGAAGGGGGTTTGTCATTCACAATGTGATTCTGTGTTTCGTTCTTAATTTTTTCTTTAAGGGTCAAACATTTTTCCCATCAGCAGATATTAAGTAGCAATTAGGTGACAAATCACTAAATTTTTTTCTTCCCCACAGCCAGTTGTCTGAGTAGGGAATCCAGTGGGACTAATTTTCCAAAGTGTTGCTCATCTGGGAATGAATGAAGAAACAGGAATTAGATATGTGTAGTTCTTGTGCTTTTCGAATGCCAGATGTGCCGTCACAGATGTTCCCTAGAAAACCATTTCTGTGCAATGAAGGTGGAAAATCAGTGTGCAGAACCTCATAGAACTTGCGACCATAAGCTTAACTAAGAGCAGTGAGAGTATCAAATGGTTCGGTCTTGCTGTTTACACTACTGTCTCTCTGCTGCTGGAGTCTGTGACCAGACTGAAGATCAAAGCCGAAGAGGAGGCAGGGGATTTTCCCAGGTCACTTTAACTTGATTGTAATGATCACATAACTTATTCCCTGTGGAAGGTCAGCAGAGACATCATCATCCTTGTTTCGGCTGGGACATCTGAAGGGGAAATGATATTACACCAGTTGGCATTTGTTGCCAAACATTTTCATAAATATTAATCCAGTGCAGTGATTACCTTAAATATTTCTTTTTTTTTTCTTTTTTTTTTTCTCTTTTTTTTTTTTTTTTTTTTAATTAGGAAGCAGCCAATTAAGTTGTCCTTATTTGTACATACATAAAATGACACTTTCAGATGCTGATCTAGGAATTAATCCTGGGGGTGAATCTTCATTGGCTTTTTGATCAGTGATTGGGACAGTACTAGCTAGTTAAAAGAAAAGAAGTAATTATTTCAGATATCCTAGTATACAGGGATACTGTTCTGTTCTTCTACAGTGCTGACATCATAAAAAAGACAGTGGTTGCTTACACAATATTTAACCAAGGAAACCATATTAAGTATATCTGAACTGTGATGTCAAATATTGCAATATATCTATAGCTTGAGAGTATGTCTCAAACATCAAAAATTACATATATAGATTTCTTTTTTATATATATTTATCTATTTATAGCTATATATTTTTATATATAGATTTGTTAATTTGCCTAATTTGGGGAGGCAGTGGTATATTCCATAATAATGTATTTAAGTAGTTCTGTAAAGTATATGTTTGGATTTGTATACTTTAAAAAAATATTTGTGGGAAATCTCGACTCCCAGGTTTGCTTGTTGGATTCATGTTTTCCTTCTGGCTGTGTACAAGATTTAATATCCTGAAAAAACCAGCAGTCAGTGCTATCAGTTCAGTAACTATTCCATTTCCATTAACTCTGTGGAAGCAGTGAATGAACAAGGACCACAGGGCCAAGGGTCAGGTTAAATTGCAGGAGGTCTGGGCAGCCTTGTCATGACCTGTTTTTAATTTTACAGCCTGCTTCTAGCTGCTTCAAGTCAGCTAAAACAACCTTGGGTGCTATGCACACTTGAAATACTCTTAGGAAAACAGCATGGCCTGCCATGAAACTGCTAAATAATTACTAATTCTGATCAACTCCTGCAGAAATGCTGTGTGAGCTTCAGGTTTTCCTCATTTTTTGGGATGCCAGTGATTTTTTTTTTTTACAAATGTGCTGAAATCTGTCCTTTTTCTAACACTGTCTCAATTTAAAAAAAAAAAAAAAGGCAACAGGCTTAGCACATGAGTAACAAAAGATTGTCTGGTAGAAATAATATTTTATTACAAGTGAAAGAAAAAAAAATCTTTGAAATCATAGGTATAAAAAGTCTGTCCCAGGATATGGAATTGCCTACTTGAACTAGTCCTCAGTAGGCATTTATTGTATGCATTTAATCCTTGTGTCAGATTTATTTTTCATACTTCCGCTTTGACATAGTTAATAATAATTTTCTGTCAATGTTAATGAATCACCTATTTGTTTTAATCTCTTGATCACTACTGCATGCTCAAGTTATTTTGGTTCAGAGTAAAAACAAATAAAACTTCTACTAGGCATGTAATTGTTAAACTAGTCTGTTTTGCTGTTTATTGTTGCTCTTCTTAATATATTATTTTACTTCCTCTCAGAGTGTTTAGTAATGGTAAATTAATTTATTTTAATCATTTCACATGTGTAATCTTGTTCAGATTTGTCTTGTGCTCAAAAAGTATAATTGTCCCAAAATTGCAAGAGTCCCAAACTTTCATTCATTAGAAGGCAAAATGACTCAGCCTCTTTAATGGAGTTTTTTCCTTGGTATGGACTTCTGGACCAGAAGGTATCTTACCTTTTTGTTTCCTGGTGGAAATGTTTGATTTTTTTTTTTTTTTTTTCCTTCACTCTTAAGTAATTTGTGTATTTGTATAGTCACTGGATTGGGTTAAGTAAATTTTGGAGACCTGTTGTGTTTCTGGGAATGGTGTGATTATCAGCTATGAAAGACAAAATGCTGAGACACATGGGCCATAATCTTCCTGTTCGTTAAATGTTTGTGCTCCTTTGTAGTTTTAATGGAACTCTATTATCTAATTGAAACAACAGTATTGCAGACTATTTAATTATACCTTTGGCAATAAATCCTCGCTTTTTAAACTAAATAAATCAAAACTTGCAATGAACCACACAAGTTGTGGAGTTTTTCTTGGTGGTATTTTGTTTGTTCGTTTTTTCATTTTGTTTTTAACTTGATGTCAAGTAGGCAAAGTAGTATTCTGAAGGTAGTAAACTTGGGCCAAAACTAACATTAGAATCTTTGAAACAAATGGTTTTAAGCACTAGGACTAGCTTTGATTTATACTTCTCTGTGTAATGAGCACAGGCAGAAATTTATGATCTGGAATCTGAAGTTTAAATTATGCAGCTTCTATGGGATCTGTCCTGCATATTAAATGGTCATAGTACTTAATTTTCTGCCTGTGAATTAATATGTTTATGCATTAGTTTTAAGACAAGTTGCATGAACATCTGTTCTAGATCTGTTTTAGAGTTGTCTTACACAAATCTTAGTTCAGCTATAAGTGTAAAATAAACTTACAGAGGGTTTGAGAGCTACTGAAATGCTTGTAAATGATCATATGCTGCCCTCCTTAGTTGTGCTAAAACTGAAGTGGGAACTTCTGCACTCTCCTGTGGTTCTTGGATGTATCTGGAGCATGCTGCTGTACCTTTTGTCACACCAAATGAAACATGGGTGTTTGACAGGTTCACTGTTTCTTTGACTTAGCATTGGAGGAAAGACCAGAATGCACCATGGTGTGGCATGCATGTCTGTGTGCAGCAGAAGTCGTCCCTTTGGCTAGAATCTTGTTTTAGAATTTGTGTTTCTCCCAGCATTTGCAGATTGGAGACAGTTGCCCTGGTCACCTTCTTATCATGCAACTAACAAGGAGCTTATGTTAAAGCCTTGGCCTTGATGTGCTGGGCTGCCTTTTCCAGTTATTTGACTAATGCTAAAATTTCTGATGCTTTATAACACCTGTATGGACCAAAGCCTTGTATCCCTTCTCTTGAAGGAGCAGTTTGCAGATGATGTGTGCAGAAGTGCCTGGTGCTCTCATCTCACCTGTGTAAGAATGGGCAGGCTCAGGCCTAGGCTGAAACCTGGGAATTGGAACCTCTCCCCTTCTCCTGCCTCACACACATCACTTGTGTGTTCCTGTCTGGCAGCTAGCTTCTGCAGGGAGGGGAAAATCCTCCTCCATTGTCAAGGGGTGAGGAAGTCTGCAGGTATATTCATGGAGCAGCTTAGTTGTAACTTTTTTTTTTTAAAACAACAAATGCAATGTCAAAAAACCACAACCACGCCATAGTTAAAAACTAAATGCCTGGGCTGGGTGCCCACCTTGGCAGCTTGAACAATCTGCTTTAGATTTCAGGGTTGAATTTCCTGGGCAAGGCAAAAGATGTGGGGCAGGTAGGAAGAGGCTTTCTTTCCCACTCGTGCCAACTGGATCAGGACGTAATGCTGAGCATATGATGGAGTAGGATGCAGATGTACTTGATGCAGCATGGCTGCATCATTCTGCTTTATGTTCAGTGGCAGATACAGCTGAGAAGTTGAGGGCTGCTTGAGCTTTGCGAATTCCAGAGAAAGCTCTTGAGCCTCAAAATTATTGAGAGACTGGCAGGCAAGACACTTTGTTTCTGAATAAAAAGGAAGCTCTGATTACCAAGTCTTTTACCACTGTTTATGAGTGTGTTAATGGGCAATTCTGATTCATTTTAAGCTAATTCACAAAATGCATCAAATTGGGTGAGAATTTGGCTGTAGTAGGATTTTATAGCCCCAAGGCCTCACTGTTGTATGTTCATTATCTTTAATCCGAGGAAGAGCTTGAAAGGCTGGCCCTTTCAATTTAGCTGATTTATTGATGTTAAGTACAATGTGCCTCTCCAATTTACATTGTTGTACGCAGTAAATGAAATGAAACAAAGTTTTGGATATCTTCATATTTAGACACTACACTTGTATGGGTTTTATAGGATTCCATGATCTTAATTCTAAAAAAGTTTAAAAAAATCACTGTAACTGTTGTTAATCTGTAAAATTTATGAATATCTTATGAAAACACACAAATCACTTTGGGCTGTATGAACAGGAACATCAACTAAGCAGGGGGAAGGAAAAAAAAGAGAGATTTTGCAAAATAAAGCCATGTGAAATTTAGTCTTGACATAAATGCTTCCCTGTCCAGGCAATCTAGCTCCTATCCTAGACCGTTGCCCAGAAAAGACCTTTCATTCATGCACACTTATTACTGTTTGACATAAAACAATGGAAACATTCATGAGAAGCTGTAGCTTGAAAGGAAACATTTACTGTTTGGACACAAAGTATCCTAAATTCTTCAGTTCTTTCTCCATGATAAAATGAGGATGTGCTTTCAGCTTGTACAGGTACATCCCTCACAGCTGTGTGCTGGTTAGCACACATCCTGACTCCCAGATAGAGGGATGGTGGGCTGGCCCGGGTGAGGAAGGGGCACAACTGGGGTTGCTCTTGTTCTCTGCTCTTTAGCAGGTTTTTAGGTGTGACTGGGGCTGCAGCGGGTATTTGCTGGGGTTGCTGGTCAGGTTGAGTGGGAGTCTTGCAATCTTGGCCTATCTTTCTTCCTTAAGTGTGTGGTTCTTGGTGGATGTGGTCACTGATGGATTTGCAGCTTTTGATAAGACTCCTAGATCAATGGTTCTGCTAATTACAGGCTCCAAATTAGGCTTTTCTTTAGCTGGGATGATCAGAGCATCTCTAGAGTGGGATTGCTGTTAGGGTATCTCGTAGGTGTTATACTTTGTCTTCTATATGGTCCAGGTACCACCAGACTCACTCTCCTCCCAAGCAGCTGCCAGCTGTTTTCAGTTGCACAGCTGGAACAGCTGGGGCTGCCCTGGCATGAAGTATGACAAGACCGAGGGAGCTTATCTATGTAGAACCTCACTTAGGATGTTGGGTTTTCTTGGTATATATTAAAATAGAATGTATTTCTCTCCCCTGATTATGGAGGACTTTGCTACCCCTCTGTCACATTTAGCTTAAATCATCCAGGAGATTCAGTAGTTGTACAAAAAGGAAAGGGAATGTGTGTGCATGCACAAGTCTCCTTTCTTCAGAGAAACTCTCCCTTTCATCCAAATGGCCTTATTTAATATAGAGGTTTTCTTTAAGTGAGCCCAATTGTTTTGGCTGACTGCTTTGGCTATAATCTTTGAAATGATTGACTATGTTAAATCATGATAATTAGCTCTGACCATTAACCTCCCACAGAGCTGATTGCAGGGATAGGGGTGATGAGGAAGTTTTTTATTTTTCTTAGTGCTATTGTTTCAGTCTGTTTGCAGAGTAAACACAATGAGTGTGTCAGTTGATTATGCTGCAGACCATCTCTCAAGGCAGAGGAGACAGATTTCAGATGTGAAAACCTGAGTTTTAGAAAAAGCATGCTCTGGAGAGGTGTTGGGAAGGCTCTAGGTATGTGCACCTGTGCCTTTCCAACCATCCCAACTGTTTACTTACTGAATTGCTGTTTCTAGAGCATTTATCTCCTTTGCTTTGGCTTCTCCCCAACACAATCAATATGCACCTCTGAGAGACTGCACTCTGGTCATTGCTTTAAGATCACCTTGGCTAAGTTAGAGCAACAGAAATTGACTCCTCCCCTCCAGCATTTTTACAGACAAGCACAGCCCATGTCATAGAAGGTGTGTTTTTAAAGGGATCTTGCCGTCTGACTGTAGTGCTCATAAATCAGTTATGACTGTCACACGGCTGTGAATGCTCCAGGTAACAAAAGGCAGTTATTAATTTGAAGGGAAGATTGCTGCAGGAAGAAGGGTGAGCGGGATTTTGTGCATTGCAGTGGGCAGCCGCCCATGTGGTGAAACAGCCTGGATTTAGCTGAAGGGGAACTTTGTTGAGGAAAGGAGAATCCTTGCTTGGAATAATTGCCTTTGAGCCAGGGAGAATTGACTACTCCAGAGTGGAAACAGGCCCTCAGCTACCTCTGGCACAAACAGCAGGGCTGTTGCAAATCTGATTTGAGTTGCTAACAATAAGGTATTGAAAAGACAAGCAGACCTAGCAGTTCTCTCTGTGTTTCCTTAGGCTCCTAATTTATGCTCAACTTCACTTGCTGAAGCTAACCTGTAACAACACAAATGTATATGTGAAAACAAGAGGACAAAAATCTTCTGCAAAAGGCCAGGCAGAAGAGTCCTCAAAACTGAGCACCCTCCCCTCCACCCCCCGGAAAAAGGAAGTTTTCAAATATCCAGTGACTTTATATGAAAGGAAAATAGAATAATTTAATGTAATGTAGTTGGCTGTATTTTTTGATATGAAGCTATAAAATGCTCTCTTCCCCTACAGAGTTCATAAAATTGTGCTCTGTGTACCAGATGGATTATTTTGTTTCTCATTAAATAAAGAAACTTATAAACAGTGCTCTGTACCATAGAGATTATAATCTCCACCATCCCCCTTCTCTTCCTTAAACGCTGGAGCACGCACTTTGCAGGTTGGACTCGCACCACAGCGGAGTTCTGGCGCTGTCCCAGCCTTCTGCTGGTCCCTGCAGCTTGGGGGCCATGCAAGGCATGCTCCCGGCATCCGAGAGCATTTACTGTGTGGGTTCAGTTGTGCTTTTATCAAATCCTATTTCTGAAAACAAATAAAAGTCCTGTTTGCACAGTTAAAATGCTACTCTCTGTGCAACAGCAGCAGTTGGTTGGGTTAGATCTGTGGAGCTGGCACTGGTGCAGGTAGGGCAGAGCAGAAAAAGGAGGCTGACTAAACTGGCTTTTATGTGGAAGATGTCAAAAAGTGTTTTATCAAGGTTACTAGCAATAACTACTAGTTTTACCAGTTAAGTTGGATATTTAGTTTTTCTGCCATCTCTGCAGCTTTCAAATTTGTAATGTGTAATCTGTTAAAAGTTTTGTTGTCATACTTGTAACTTGAGCCACAATTTTTGACAGTGCTTTTGTAACACCCACAAAGCAGCACACTCCTCACTCCACTATTTCTCATGTCTAATCTGTTTGCCTACTATCTTATGTAATAGGCCTGCAGCTTTTTTTTTAAATGCAGTTCTTTTATCAATAAGTTTATTGCAAAAGCAAGTGCTATTACCTTCGTTTATGTTTCCATTATACTGGAAATTCCAGCCATGGCTGTGGTGCAGCAGCTTCTCATGCAGTGTGCACGGGCACTGGTCAGTTTGTACCACTTTCAGGCTGGAGGAAACTGCTTTGCTGCAAATGCCACTCACTAATGGTCTTGTGTGTGTTACCGTGGGTTTATAACTAGATGCATTGAGTGATAAAGTGTGAATTGAGACCAAATATATTTACTTCTGTTCCATCCACTGGACCCATTGCTCATGTGCTGTTACAGAAAACTTCTCTGAAATTACTGACAAGTTGCACTCTAAAAGCAGAGAATAGCTTAATTTTAAGATGTACCCACTTAATAAATACTGAACTATAGTCTGTTTGGGTCAACCCTAGATTAGTATTAGATGCTTTTTCTTGTTTTTAATTTATGTCTTCTTATGTCAGTTGAATGTTGGAGTTTTTTCCCTAATCAAGTGTACAAGTAGCAAAAATACTGGGGCAAAATGTTCTTATATTGTTTCTTCAATTTTTTTCCACATAGTTTTAAATATTTTTGTAGCTCTAGCTGTATATTAGTAAAAGTACATTTGAATTATTATCACAAGATCTCCACGCTTTTTTTTTTTTTTAAAGTACTGAAGACAGCTGATACTGGTAAATATTTATGTCACCAAGTGTAATACAGAGATACTTGCTTGATGTAGTCATATAACTTTAATTGAGCTATTTGATGTTCTTTACCATGCATTGTGAATAAAGTAATCCCTTCTGGATCACAATTTTATTCTTCCTGTCTATACAGTAACAAGCGACTTGTGGCCTTAGTGCCAAATGACACTTCATTCAACACCAGACGAGCCTACACCAGTGAAGATGAAGCCTGGAAGTCGTATTTGGAGAATCCCCTAACAGCAGCTACCAAGGCTATGATGAGCATAAATGGTGATGAGGACAGTGCTGCTGCTCTTGGCCTATTGTATGACTATTATAAAGTAGGTAATTCTGTCATTATCCCTCCCTGCTGCACTAGCAGGGACCACTGTAAGAGGCATCAAAAGAGCCAGTTTTCAAAGACAGAAGTCACTGCATCTTGTTTTCTCTCTCATATATCCATCATGCACCCATTCCATTACAGGAAACTTGTCTGAAACAGTTTTGATGTATTTAATTCTGGAGAGAAAAAAACAATATCAGAATTCCCCTATTAAATTTTCAACTATGTTTTCTTTTTGAGCATGGTGTTCTTCCTCTTCGTTTGCAAGAACATTGGATGATACTTGAAATATTCTTTAAAAAGTGTAAAAGGGGAGGCCTTGTCCATCTGTACGTTTGTCTGCTTTTCTGGTTCATTCCACACATGTTTTAGTTTGCTCTTTAACTGGGATATCTCTCATCTGACAATTTCCCATGTTATTTGTGTTTGCATAATGATTGCAGTAGGCTGTATACAAACATAGAGTAAGGTCTAGCCCTTGCACTGGAAATTTGCAGGACAGAAATGGATCTGGATACACAGCGAGAGATCTAAGTCAATTTACAGGAAAAGTGCTGACACAGTTTCAGTTTGTGATGTTCTAAACCTAGGGCTTTACATATGATTTTGGTAACATCTTTGCTGACCCCTTGGTACTCTGCAAACAGGATCAGTGTTGCCTCCAAGCACTAGAGTATGAAATAGTTACAGTGAAATGAACAATCTCCATATCCCTGAAGTCCACTATGGCTGCATTGGACAGATGTTCTTCTGTGAAAGCCAGCACAGCAATGCCAGGTCCCCTTGTAGTTTATGAAGAAGTAATGGAAATGGGAATTTAAACCCTTTGCTCTTAGTGTTTATTAGTATAAATGCTTTTAAGTAATGGACTCATCTTTTTAATCTGTGACATTAATTGAGTGTTAAGAAGAAGGGGTTGTAGGGAAGATGCTATGTACCAACCTTATGGTTAAATATTGTTTTAACTGCTTTGGTGATTCTATTTCAAGTGATGTACCTTGCTTTTGTGTGTTGTTGTCAGTAGAGAAAACTGTTCCCAGCGAGAAAGAAAAAAGGTACTTTTCTCTGCTTGACGTGGTTACCACAGCACCAGAGTCTGTGAAATTAATATGGATTCATAAAATTCAGGATGTGTATGAGCATCTGGAGTATTGGCTTCTGTGTTAGTAATACCTTTTTATGTAGCAGTTCATTAATCTGATGTATTTTTGTAGTAAACCCAGAAAATAGTCCTTTTCATTCTCCAAACCATGTTCTAAAAGACATGTTTGCTCCTTTTTCCAGGCAGTTGCAAAAGACTTGGGGTTCAGATGGAATAAGGTGGGATTAACATCTCAAAACCATTTCCATCATTCAATCATAACTATATTTGTCTTAAATAGGGAAGAAATTATAACTCTTGTTGATAGTCCCAAATGCAAACTAAAAACCTCTATGCTGTAATGTGGAAGTGTAGAGTGCTTCCAGTGCACCAGGCTCTTGAATTGTCCTTATTTATGATCTGGCTTATTCATTCTGACATGCTGGGTAGTATTTTTGAATTATTTGAATTTAACAGTTTGGGGTTTTTTAAACTTTTCTTTTTTTTCTTGTAGTGATATTTACTTAAACATGGACCCTCATTCAGAGATAAATATATAATCTTAAAGGGGGAATCAATGTATGTAAACTGTGGCTTTTATCCCAGTTCAGAAAAGATATGAAAGAGGTTTTTTAACCAGCAGGATGCTTAACAGGGAAAGGGGCTGTCCCTAAAAGAAAGAATGGCTCTGGATAGAACTCTGTGACTGTGCTGCTGTCTTGCAGTTATTGTTGAGGTTATTATTGGCTACTGGAGTGCACTCCAATAATACTATTTTTCCTCTGAAGTCAGATGTTTTTCTGATGTTTCTTTAAAATATTTAAACGTAAGAAGCATGGCTTTAGCCCATCCTTATGTCTATTCTTGCTCTGCAATCCTGAATCAATTGCTGTGATGGAGTGGATCTGTTCTCTTGTGCAAAAGATAGATTAGAAGTTTTAGTTCCCAAATTAATGGTTCAGCAAGAAAAGAAAAATATGGTCATGGCAGCAACTTTGCCCTTGGTGATTTCATCTCTGTGCTGGTGTCAGGACACTGGTATATGGGAATACTAATCTTTTAAGTCAGTTGGTGTCAATTCTGAGTCTGTCAACAGGCCAGATTTGACTGGGTTTTTACCTCTCATAGCTGTTAATGCAACCAGCAAAGCAGAAGTCAGTGTTTCTGATGACATACCAGCATGCCCTGACCTGTCCCCATGCTAGGAAAGGGAAAGATCCACAAACTTTCTCTAGGTGTGATTCCTGCACTCTCCAGGCTTCTCTCTAACAGGAGGACTTACCTGGCACTTATGGTTTAATTGAAAAGCCTTTTTTGCCTGAGCTAAAATGGTCTCAGTGCAAAGCTCGTCAAAGCATAGTATCTTCCTTCTCATCTGGTTTTATTCAGTGAAAAGTGTGTGTGATTTTGGAATAATATGAGCTTTGATTTTGAGATAGCTTGGCCTAGCTTGAAATTCAAAAGATAGGACATAAAGAAGAGCGCTTTGCTCCTGATTGGTGTGCCCAAGAACTAGAACAGAATTCCTATGTTTTTTCTCTTTGGAAATTGTCTTTCTGTTCATAATCAGTGTCCCAAAGGAAAACAACTCCTGGCATCTGTGAACTAGACAATACTGATATAAGTTACATTTTTCTAGTTGTTGCAGTAGAGCAGTCTGAAGCTGCAAATGCCTGACAGTTGCATTTACCTGACCCCATGCCTGGTGTTGTTCTCAGGTTCCCAGAGATAAAAGGCTGTTGTCTGTTAACAAAGTGAGTGATAATCAAGAAGACCAAGATAAAAGGTACAGTATTATTCAAAATCATACACCCAGCTACTAAAAGTGTTGATCAGTTGTGAACTGAAGGAACTGTGAAAGCCTGAGGGGTTTATGGTTTTCTTTCAGAAGTTAAAAGAATGAAGGCTGTTTTGGGAAGCACATTTTACTCCTTTTTTTCTTTTAATTGATTAGAAAAATGGATAGTATTCTTAAACATGCAATTTGGAAAGTAGCTGAGAGTTTCACTCTGTGTTTGGTGGTGTTGTTTTGCTGATGTTTCTGAGATTAGTAAAATCAGATTATCTTTACAGTTGGCTATTCGCTGTTTTTCTTTGTTTTCTTGTTGTAGGGCAAAAAGTGAGTACTTTGGCCTCAGAACCTAATTTATAGAGTCTTATTTAACATAGCTTAGGATCTGCCCTGCAAATAAAGGAGCTCTTAAAATCATTTGCTTAGAATGTTTTTCTCACTTCTCTCAGATTTCAGCTTTTCTCGGTGGGCTAAAAGTGACTTGAGTCAAAGGAAGCTGCCTCCTACAATTACGACCTGCAGAAAAGAAAGAGTGGATATTTTTGTAGAAACAATGAAGTTTTCACATACTGGAATGCATCTCCAAATAAAATTATGACAGAGATGAGCTAAGCAAGGTTTATTTCAATGTAGCTAATTTGTGGCAGCCTTAGATGGTCTCCACTAGTTGTTCATAAGGTGATTGTTTCAATAGGTAGTAGTATAAATTTACTGTTTCAAAATAGGCTATGGAATGTTTTTTGGACAGTTTTTCTTCTACAAACACCAGAGAAACTCCTGATGTTCAGTTCCTAAATTGAGTGTGATTGCCAAACTGGCCCTCAGTGGAAAGCCAAGAGAGAGGAACTGTAGTGTCAGAGCATTTCTCCTGGGTTGAAAACAAAGCAATGTTATACCTACAAAAGCTCTATGAGTTAACAATTTTATGTCAGTGTAACTACTATCAGCAATCAGATTGCTTTCAACAGCAACTGTGGGTAGATGTGGGAATGCTGCTGAGGTTACCTTGCAGCCACTATAGTTACTGATCTACTCTGCTACAATGGAATTCCTGGGCTTGCTCTTTTAAAACAGCATTGGTACCAGAGTTGAGCAAACAGTAGTGGCATGTCAACAGCCTGAAAGAGCATGAATTTTGAGTATGAATTTTGCTGTTGATATTCTGCCTATTTCATGTGCAAAATATCTACTGTGAGTAATCAGTTCCCTGCCTTACTCTTTATTCTTATTTTGTGTCTAAAGCCTGTTGCACTGGATTGATTTTGCATCCAAATTTGAGCTAAGGCAAGAGCAACCCTGGATACCTCGAATTTATTGTAACAAGTCAAATCAAATGTATTATCTTCCCTTACTTGTTAAAGAGCTCTGGACCTCTCTGCTTGCCTCAGAATTTCATTTGCCTAGTATTTGTTAATGTATTACTTCTTATGGCAGTGGCTTATCAGAATTGAAAAATCCTCTTCTTTGACGTCCAAGACCATTGAGCTATTTAAGGAGGAGGTTTCCTCTATCAGGACAGTTTGTAACATTTTTTGGTTTTATCTCACAGAAATTGTCTTAATACCACGGAAACTCAGAATAACTTAAGTGGGGGAGAAAACCGTGTGCAAGTCCTGAAGACGGTGCCAGTTAACCTTTCCTTGAACCAAGATCCTTTGGAGTCATCCAAAAGGGAATACAACACAAATGTGTCTGGGAGCTCGACACCCATCACAGGGTCTGCAGTGACTGTGGTTAAAGCAGAGGAATTCACCCCTGTTTTTATGACGCCACAAACACACTATGCAAGAGGAGAAAATGAGGAGCATCGAGGCGTTATCTTTGAGCCATATGAAGTGTCCAACATTGCTCCCCACACAAATTATCTCAAAGATGATCAGCGCAGTACTCCTGACAGTACCTACAGTGACACCTTCAAAGATGGAGGAACAGAAGTAAGTTTTTCACCTCAAATTAGCATCTAAGAACCCAATAAAATGCTGTAAACAAGATAAGGATATTTGAGCTTGTAAACAAGATGAGGAGATTTGAACTGTCCATAAGAGCCATTAAAAGAACAGTGATGCCTGTTTCAACAAATTAATTTCAACTCCCTGCTGTGTTCCCATCAGTCTGTGCTCTGATTATAGGGGAGCATCATGAGGCATTTCAGAAGACAATTTTAAAGATGTTTATTGAAAATTCTGAGGATAATAAATATTGATTTTTTTTTTGTCTTTGGGGATATTGTGTCAAGTAGAAGATGTTATTCTGAAAAAAGATTTATTTATCATTAACAAGATCTGCCTTCAGACCTATTCATAACAGCAAGAAATAGCCACTTTGTAACAGGGAAATTCTAGATGTTCTTTTGAAAATGCAAATGAGTAGCAACAGCCTCTGCTGCTGGATAAACCCAAGTAATTTATTCAGAAGCTCTTTGTTGCACTAAGCTCTGTTCTGCAACACAAGCAAGTGGGAAAAAGTAGCAAAATTAGACTAATAGAGGGGAACAGAGAATTCAGCAGGCAATGAACAACTTGCATGTATATGAAGGAATGAGGAGAAAAAAGGCAAGGAGAGCTCCTTCTAACTCTTTTAGAGTTATGCTGAGTCAAAGAATTTTTACAGCTTTAGTATGGTCAGTACCCTCTGGCTGCTTTTGCCTGCTGCAGAATAATGCAAACAAACTGGAATTGTAGAAAGGTTAAGATAGTTTCTAGCTGACAGTACCTCTGCAAATAATTGGAGATATTAGATGGTAAAACTCCCATAGAGCTAGGAGGAGAAAAACCCTACAAAATTGTAAATGTTACAAAAGTACAAGGCATGCTGCATTAAGGTTGAGCTGCCCTGATTGAATATATGAGAAATTCACTGTGTGTTTTTGTACATGTATTACAGAAAAGTACATTTTCTCCATGAGCAGCACAGATCCAGTATGTCTGGAGGTGAAATCCATTTTCAGATATAGAACATGTGTAGGTCAACTAAATGAATAAATAATGAAAAAATCTAGCTTCCTATTGTAAAATCAGTAAGATCAAACCTTGGATTAGAGACACTGTTCTGCATTATCAAATAATATAATTTCAGCTTTTTTTCACTTGTTACTGGTAAATGGCTCTTCTGGTACCATACTCATGGCTTTCCCTGGGATGCTGCAGCAGAGTGATTCCATTACATTGGTTTGTTCTGGGACATGCTGCTGAGAGGTTCCCAAACAGTCCATCTGCCCTGTGCAGAGAGCTGTCAAACATGCAAACTTGTTAAATTTGGATGTAAAAGGGAACTTTACAGCTATATGTTGACTTTGCATCCCAAATTCTGTGTTATAGTAATTTTGTTACAATGGTAATCTATTGTTACATGTTTTTAAAATGATTGATTAGTAACAGGGTGCAGTACTTGTCATCTGGGATCTCTGTGCAGTCTGTGGAGAAAGAGTCAGTTCAAATCTGCTTGCCAAAAGTGGGTGGAGTGGTTTTCTAACTACACTCACTCCTCTCCATCTTCACCTCCCCTATTAATTCTACAAGAAACACTGGACGAATAACTTTGGGTCCCCAGCCATAGTTTTTAGGGGAGATGTGTGCCACTGTTGGTGGCCTTCTAGCCCCAAGTGTTGACATGCATGTGGCATGAAGAGCAGGAAGAGCTCTGCCATCCTGCTACAGCCTCACTCAGCCGTGAGCCTGTCCCTTCGTTTTTCTCAACTGCCCAAACTCCAGGATGTGCTTTGCCCAGCTGTGCTTTGACTACTCCTCCAGCCACTGTTGTGTAGGCACAGCTGGATGGAGCCGGTGTGGGGAAACCATGAGGTAAAATGTCAAAACATGCCAAAAGAAACTTTGGCAAAGTTAGTGTTTAGAAGTTGAAAGGTAGTTGTTCTTATTAGTTTTTGTAAGTGCTTGCAAAGTATTTCCTAAGTACTGACAAGAATGGCTGGGTTTGGATTTGCTCTAATACTTACTCAATTTTCAAACACATTATAAACATGTATTTAGAAATGGTTTCAAAACTTTTATGGAGTGACTTACTTGTGCTATACTGAAGGAGTGCTGAGTTTTTATAGATCCCCGTGGCAGTGAATCTATAAAAACTCAGCACTATAAAGACTCAAAATCTGTCACTTTGGTCAATTGTTTGCTGTGTTCTTCAGATACAATTTTAACAATTATAAATATAGTGTTCTCATCTCTTTCATTTTCTTGTTTAGCTGTGCTTAGTTTGTTAGTTCTTTATAGTATAAACAAATTCTTTGAGGTTAGGTAAGTAAATTATGTGTTTTTTACAATGTCAACCTCTAACCTTCATATAAAAGTTGACTAGCATATTAATATCTGCTCCAGTTTTTAGGTATTTTGAGTTTTAAATTGTTGATGGTTTCTTCTGAGTTGTCTTTAAATGAACATAGTTACACTTTTGTTGATATTTGCATTTTGATTTTATCAAACAGTATTTAATTGGTCTTATTTTGCAGAAGTATCGGAGTGTGTCAGTGGGGGCAGAAGAATATATTTATGAACAAACAAGGTATGGCATAAGCTTTGCAGTGTGTTGACTGGCATCAGGCAGGAATGTATTGAGGAGTAGCTGCCTGTGTCCACTTCCTACCCTTCCTTTCTTCACCCTGGGGTACCTGCAGGGCTCCTTTGATGCTGCCAAGCATCAGTGTCCCCTTATTCTCTTGCTCATGTTGGCTCTTGGATCTGGCCAGTTCATATCTTCATCTATTGCCTTCCCTCAACATTGCTTTAAACTTGTAATTCCCCTGAAGCCCGCCTCCCCCCTCTACCCAAGATATGCAAGATGAAAACTGTTGAGAGGTTCCCCAGGCAAAAAGGTATAGCTTTGACAGCCAGGTCATGAAAAATCTTTTCAGGATGGCAGAATGCACAAGTCTGATGTCCAGGACAGTTGAAAAGCTTCAAGAAAAAGCTTCAGAAATTAAAGTTTGAAAAGAATACTGTTCTGCCTAAGCACAGAATTATATGTATGTAGTGTGGGCAAATACTGCAGAGTCCCTTTATCTAGTAAAGACTGTAATCACTAACGTTTTTAAACTGATGCTTTATTTCAAACTTGTGAATTGCTCTGTTTATGTCTGAGAGATTACTCTCACTTTAGAATCAGGAACATGCCTACGTAATTTTTGTGGATTAGGCATATGACTACGACTGTGGTGAAGGTTCCTTACAGCTTGATATTTTTTCTGAAGAATGTTAAAACAATCATTAACTGAAGTGAGTCATTATATTGGCAGAAGATACGAAACTGATATTTTGCAAAGGCTGCTCATTTACTACACTGAACATTTGTAAAATTGAATCCTGAAGCATTGGTATTGTTAACAGTTTTCACACGTTTAAGTCTTTTGTTCTATGGTCCAGGTCACATTAAGAATGAAACCTCTGAATACACAGTAAGAAAACTCCCAAGAAGTATGTATTTAGTTTACCTGGAAGTGGAAGGCTCAGAAATGAGAATTTCAGATTGAAAAAAAGAAGTGGTGAATATATACGTAATTAGAAGACTGCTAAAGATCCCTTAGTGACTACACAGGGGTTTAGCTGAGATTCATGGTGAAGTTCAGAATAGTATTACAGTAAGTGAGTGAATGCAATAAGTTTTAAGAGTGAGAGTAATCCTCCTGCTATAGGGCATGCCTTGCTTGCCAACTGGAAACAAGAAGAAAACTCTCAAGTGGTACTACGGAGGCTCCAAACTTGGCCAAGTGCAGTGTGTCTGGGATTTATATTTTTTGACTGAAACACAAAAAATGCCAGGAAAGAGAAGACCAGCCCATGGCAAACTGTAGGTGGTTCTGTTAAGGCATCGTGTGTGTGTCTGACTTTGATCATTCTAAGCCCTTCTCAGCACACATCCTCATTAGTTCTTCTGTCTGGTGTGTGGTTTTGAGGCACATCTCCCGGGGCACTCAGTGTGCTTTGATGTGTCTCATGAAATGGTTTTGAGTGCACAACCTGCAGCCGCTTCATGTGATGCTAAATCAAGGCTGTGCCCCTACCCCTAATGGCTGGTCCATCTGTGGGACAAGTGGTGCAGGAGGATGGATGCAGGTTCTGCTGCACTGCTGGCACAGCTCCTCCAGTCCGCTCAGACAGGTCCACACTTGCCAGTGTTGGCAGTGCCTCTGTTCCCCGTGCACGCAGGACAGGGGGGCTGTGCCAGCACACGCCACAGTGGAGGGGACAGCAGTGCCTTTGTGCTGCCTTCCTGCTGCGTGCAAGAGCCTTCATGGTGGTAGCAGCTGCACTGTATGGAAGCACCAGTGCTGCCATCCGTGGGTTGCATAGGTATATCCAACCAGTGTTTGCGTATTACCTTAGTTTTGCTTTGATTTGTAACGTTTAAGCAACTAGAAAAATGACTAGATTTCAATTTATAAGCTAAGAAGCACTTGAAAGTTGTCTTCATTTGATTGAATGATTGCTATGAAACTGAATAAGTGATACTAAGCTGTCTGAAACTCCTTTTGGATGGAAAGACTGGATCTGTTGGGTTTTTCTATCTTCTCTTTGAGTGGGGATTTAAATATAATTATTAGCTATATGTTTTGTTGTGAGTTTTCTCCATTGGATAGTTAAAATATCTTTTGTTTTCCCTTTATTTCTATATTGCTATGGCAGTAATATGATGATTCAGAGTATTTGCTTGAGTTAGAAAGTTAAGGATGCAATGTTGTTTTGGACCAACATATCCCTCCTTTTGGTTCTGCTCCAATACTGCTTAAATACTTTGCTGAATTAGAACCTTTGTGAAAATGCTTCCATTGTATCTCCAGTTCATGAGGACTCTTTGCATTAAGGTTCCTGTGCAGTTTGAATTTTTTTTTTTTTTTTGAGAGAAACATTATTTCACTTAAGAGAATGTGAGGAGCTGCAGGCATAATTTTTATTGGATTATTGTTCAAGCCCATTATTGGAGGTGGTGGCTGAAGAGGATCAGTGAGAATTTTTTCCAGCTAACAGTTCACTAGTTAATGGAGACTTAACTTTTCATGGTTTGAGAAGTGCTTTGAAGCTGCAAAGTTCTTCTGGGAAAGAGGGTCTTTTTAAGATCTAAAATTTCAACACCAGAGCTAACTGTTTTTTCCTGATATTTTTCTAAAGGGAGGTTACTTGACTGAAGATAAAGCTGAATGTAGGCACTTCATTCCCTCTGATTAATTTTGAAAAGAAAGCTTATAAAAACCTTGATTTGCATGTTGTTTTTAAAGAAATGAATTTACTATCTCTTCTCTTTGTATTCCTTCTTTGCATTGTGCTGAAAGTAGCAGCTGGACTTTACATTCTCTGTGTCCATCTTTTGGAACATGTTTTGTTCTGGTTGTTTTTTAAAAATATTTGTTTATTTAGTTATTTATTTCTCCTTCTGTAACATTGCTAAGTTTAAATGTCTGTGGAGTTGATTATTACCTGCAAATCATACTGAATCCCCTCTTGGTAATTGACACTCTCATTGTGGAGTACAGTCTTATAATTCATAATGGTTCCTTTCAGAGAAAATACAGATCTAGCCTTTGATCCAAGAAACTTGCAGTCCAGATAGTTTTACGCTTGGTCGCCGGATCTGATGAAGTCAAAGAAAGAAAATTGCAATTTTAAATTGCCATGCAAGATTTTCCTGGAATTTTGTTATTAGCTTCTTATGCCTTACACAATGCAATAATTACATAATAAAAGAGAAAAGGAGAAAGTGATATGGATTTTGTGTGTGTTTCTCTCCTTGTCTTTTCAGCAGCACTTTTCAGTACACACTAGAAGCTACCAAATCGCTGCGTCAAAAGCAAGGGGAAGGACCCATGACCTACTTGAACAAAGGACAGTTCTATGCCATCACCCTGAGTGAGACGGGTGACAACAAATGCTTCCGGCATCCCATCAGCAAAGTCAGGGTATAGTCCCGTTCTTTCCTAGGTGGGAGTGGGTAGATGTGATATCTATCTGCAGATAGATGTGCTTGTGATTGATTGGCTTTTAATTTTTTTTTTCTTGGGGCAAGGACAGAGCGAGCTTATTCTCATGTTCATTGTAAAGGTGGGAGAGCACCTCATTGATGGTGGTAACAAATGTTTGATCTTATGAGTTAATGATAGCCTCAGTTTGTGGTTTGGCAGAATGATGATTACACAGATACTACGCTGGTGAACTTCTTGCCATGATTTAAGCAAAGAAGTCCAGGATCTGCTACAACTATTGTGTAGTCCATCTTCACTCACTGGTGCACTTCATCAGCTGCTTTCCAGTGCATTTCAGAGAAAACATGAAGAGTTGAATGCATCCTTTGTGGCATAAACTTTAAATAATTTTCATTGTATAAGTGTGAGCTTTCATTTGACTTTCACCCAGAAGAAATGAATGATTTGCATCTTAGATTCTGTGTGTAGAACTGTAGTTTTTGTATTCAGCAACATCTACCTGGGCCTCCTGATTTCCTTGGTAATGTTTTTGAGTTAACAAATCCTAACCCAGTAACCTTAGAATGAACAACGAGCCCTGTAAATTTTACCCTGAAGCTGGCAGGGCTGCATATGTATGAGGCTGCAAAAATGTTTCCATCCAAATACATTAAGCACTCAAAATGTTGTGACTTTAGTTAAAAGAACCAATGAAAGTCAACATGAGCAGTGAAGCAGACAACAACGTATATGTTTCTATCATACATGAAGTTTAGAGAGACTCTTCCTAAACAGAGGCTATGATTTGGAAATCTCAATTAGCAGTTAATTTTTATCCTGGTTTCCTTAGGACATGAGGCTGTTGGCTGAATCTGATGTAAGACTTTTCTGTTGCTGTACACCCTCTTTCCTTGCCACCCATTCCTTCCCATTTTGTGGTTCCAGCTCTAGCACTTGTAGAGCTGAAACAGGAGTCAGAAGTTCACTGGTCTGACTGAAAACCAGTTCTCATATGCCTGGTTCAGTGCACTGCCACAGGAGTTTTGAAGCTATGGCAGTAGAAGGGTGGAAATTATAAAGGAGAGGTGAGACTACATCCTTCTGGAGGATGTAGTTGACAGAAGATTGTGAAACCATGTGCAACTTTCACAATCATGTTCTATTTGCCAGAGCCCTACTCAAGTGATTGTTGAATTTATTGCCAGTTGCATCCAAAGCTAACAGAGGGGCAAGAGGTTTTGAAGGTATTAAACCTCTACAAGTTCCCTGTAAATCGTTCATAAAAATATTAGTGCTGTCCTTGGTGTAAAAGCTCGTCTGCATGGCCAGTTCTGGTTAGTGCATCAGCTGGCCAGCCACACACACCTGATGTCCACCCACTATGTACAGGCATAACGCAGGACTCCTCCATGGTGTGGACTGCCTCGTGCCCATGGAGAGGCTAGATAGACATGGAAGATGTGATGGTGTTCAGCTTTTGTAGGTGGAATGCAGAAGGTCACAGAGCACATGAAGGGTTATGGTGGTGGCTGTGTGGGAGGGCACAGATGATGAATCAATTGTGATCACCTTCTCAGCTTATAAAGCACCTTGACAGTGATTTTTCTGTGCTTAGTGTCTCAGGGTGAAAGTAAATATTAAGGATATTTAAAAGTGAAGTTTTTGTTCTCTGTGATTTATTTTCACTTAATTTTAATTGGTGTGGTCATTCTTTCATTGTTTTGCGTTGTTCTCCTTGCCTACAGCAGGGCTTTTTCAAAAAGCCTATATTGCTTGTGCAAAATTTTGCATAAAAATTCAATCTGTTTCCTTTGAATCACAATTTAACAAAGTGAATTCAGAATGTGAATTGAAAACCTCAGGAAAATTCAGTAAAAAGTTACACTGAATTTGTCATTAAACACACATATGCAAGACTCCTGCTCCCAAAAAGGGTATTTGGATTGTGTATACTAAATTGAAAATGTCTTGCCTTTAGCCACTGACTTTTAAAATATAAGAATGTGTTTAAGTTTGATTTGGACTATCAAGGACATAATCCTGGGCCTTGCATTATTTTATAACTACATTTCTTCCATCTTGAGTCTTTAAGTGCTTTGTAGTATTGGACTGATTAAAACCCAGTCTTCTACAACTAAAGTACTGGGAGAGGGTGGTGGCTGGGTCAGAATTAGAGGCATATGGAGATTTTAATTTTTGTGTTCCTGACTATTAATTATTTTAACTGATTTGACTCTGGTGTTGTTTTTCATAGAGTGTGGTCATGGTTGTTTTCAGTGAGGATAAAAACAGAGATGAACAGCTGAAATATTGGAAGTACTGGCATTCCCGGCAGCACACAGCTAAACAGAGAGTCCTTGACATTGGTGAGTGTAAGAAGATCTCCAGATGTTTCAGGGAAGATTTCAGATACTGAAACTCTAGTGCCTTGCACAGGAATATGGTGGAATCTATTGGCAATGGCTTCATGGCTTGTCCCATAGTTTTTAGCAATGGCTCATTCCTGCTAGGACTATGGGGTCTATGGAGCTGGATAGGGACCATGCAGAAGGAATAGTTCTCTGTATTTACACAGAAGAGCTGCCCCTTGCATGTGTATTTAGTGCTGTACCACCTTCTGCAGCTGGGAAATCAAGGTCTGCAGCTCCTCAGGTGTGGCAGAGGGTTTGTTCCCTTTATTTTTTCAAAGGGTGATCCAGTCTTTGATCCAGCAACAGTTATGTTAGCTAATTGATGTGGAATTGCAGCCTGAGAGTGCAGATGTCATCATTGTGGTGACTGCAAAGGAGCGTGCAGGATTCCTACACCCCTAGAGTTTGTGCCTTGTCAGTGTCAGCAGTGAGGGAGAAGCAAGCTCTGGTGTGCTATCCTGAGAGACCTGTTTACTGTTCATCCCATCGAAAGGATTTACAAGCCCATTTCAGCCCAGCTGTCCTATCCTCACGCTCGGGAGATTTTAGCAGAGGAAGAACACGTACTTGCTGCCAAGGAGCCTGAAGCTGAAGTCAGTGGCAGTGTCTAGACATCAAGCGCTTCTCCCCTCCCACATGCAGTTTACACATGCAGCCATCTGCACGGATTCCAGTCGAAGGAGTCGGCAAGACCAAAGCAGACAAAGTCTATCTTGTTTTGACCGCCTGAGGGAACCAAACCATTGAATGGCAGGAATGAGAGGGGGCAGAGAGGGGGGCTAAACCAAAGCACTGTTACTTGTAGAGAACATTTGGAGACTTCAGGGGGCGATTGAACTGGGTGATCAGGGAATCTGTCCCCAAATGGTCCTAATCACTGCGGTGCCTGTAGATTTTCAAATGCTGCAGTTTCCACTGAGGCCTGGTATTATTTAAGGTCAAGTATATATTGTCCAAGCAGCTCTTCCAGAATCTCCTCTCTGCCTCTTATCTTGTCATCATTATTCTGAATTGTTTCATTAACGTCTTTCTTTCCCCCTTTCCCTTCACTTTCTCTTCTTGCCCGTTGGGGTATCTACTGCAGTAAAACTGCCACTGCAGACCAAATTATTTTATCATGACACATTAAAAGAAGAAATAGGCCACGTCACAGCTCTTTCTGAAGGCTGCCTTGTTTATTGTGCTAGTCTCTACAAGCTTGTGGTGGTAATGCTCATGCCTTTGAAAAGTATATGCTGAGCAGCTCACTCCACTGTAGCTCCAGCACCCTCTGACTCCACTGCTTTTGTGGTGTCCTGGAACATTTCAGTTGCCTTACCCCAGCAAGTTAACTTATGATACATATTCTCTAAAACAGTGCTCTGCAAAATAAGTGCTGTGCATGAGCTGTGTGTCTACCTGTGTTCAAGTGAATGTCTTTTAATTTTCCATTAGTTTGAGGTGAAATAGCTCTGTACTGACTTTTGAGGCACTCTGCGTATTCTTTATTTGCACTGCAAACATGAGCAAAGCACAGTGTAGTAAGACTTACTGATACAGCCCTTCTTGTCAGATATAAGAGCTGTAAGAGCATGGTTCACCTCAGTTTTCAGAAAAAAAAGACCTAAATGTTGCTCAGTAGTGTTTTCTTGAGAACAACTGAAATATAGCCATAGCTCTTACAAGTATGGTATTTCTGAAGCACATTTAATTTACTTTGGCAGTTGCATTATGGCTAACTGGCTTACTAGGCCAGAGTGACTCCCAATTATTTTCCCCATACAAATACCAAACTAAATTTAGCAAAATCTTCTAGTTTTATCATCAAATGATCTAACTGAGCAACTTAATCCAAATTTGAAGTTAGCCCTGCTTGAACCAGGTAACCTCCAGAGGTCCCTTCCATACAAAATTTTATTGAATGTTCTATGAAGATTTCCCTTTACATTAAAAATTCAGGTTGCTGAAGGGGTCCTCTAATACTGAGTTAATGTCCAGGCCCTGAGTAGTTAGTAAAGGAAATTAAGTGTCCCTAACTCTGCATCACCTGTTCCGTAGATGTAACTCTTATTTTAATTTGATGTTTGTAGCATGTTTAAGATCTGTGAATCCTTTTAAATTGTTTATGAATGCATTTTTAATCTAAAGCATGATGTGGTCCTTAGTAGGCAGAGGATCAGATTAATCTGGTTCTGGGTTCCAGTTGTTCAGATCTCAGGTGGGCGGGGGGACTGTGCTTGTGCTTCTTTCTGTAGTGGCAGGCATCTATCTGTCTGCTTTCTGGCCTGCAGTTATATTCTGGACATCAGAGGAAGTAGTGGCTTGCTCCTTCACTCCAGACACACAGGGGTCACTGCTTTAATTTGTTTTGTGTACTGGCTGGTGCACCTCTTGGGAGGAAGGATGCTTCAATGGATTAGGTGCAGTGACAGGTCTGAAGATGCACTGATATTAGTAAGATAAGCATGTACTTACATGTATTCAAGTCCTTAGTGCTTGAGAAGTAAACCTGAAGCTCTGACAGTTATTAAGCAAGAAGGTAAGGTATTTTCCAAAATTTAGGCTATGTACTGTAGTGGTTTTTTTCTGAAGAAGGAGTAAGGTGCATATTTAATTTTTTTTAGGAGGAATAAGGGGGGCGGGGGAAAAACAGCTGTGTTTTCACAGTGCTGTGGCATTGGATCACTAGCTTTTTCTTTTAAAATAATGTCAAATAAAGAATACAATACTTAATTGCAGTGGATATTGATTATTTAGAATAAGTACAATAATTTGACATACTGGAGTTCAAATATGAAGAGTGGCTGTGGATGCTTTGTGCTCCAAAGAAACTTGCCCTTGGTTTTTTTCAGGATAGTTTGTATTATTTAGGTGCACAATACAAAAGTATGCAATGACATATAATGCATGATTAATGATTAACATAAAAAATTTGCCATTGATTAATATGCAATTTATGTAACAAAAAAGGAAATAAGTCCTGCGCAGCCATTTTTTTGCATATTGAATAACCCTGATTTCCTCTTTCTGGTAACTCACAGCAGGAGAATAGGAAAAGTTGTAGTCACTCTAACAGCTTTCAAATATTCTGTGGTGCAAATTCTTTCTTAATCAACTGGGGATCCTTTAATTTCCTGTAAATTGAGAGGAATAGGATGCACTTCTGCTTTTTAACAGTGTCACATAGACACTCCATGAGATTTGTGTATAGCAATTAAAGGAGAGGCATGTGTTGAGGGAAGGGAAGGGTTGCTGGGATGTGAGGTTCTGACAGCCTTTCAAGACAAGAAAACATGTGTCTTTACGAGACATCTTGTTCATGTCTTTCCAAAGTGCACCTACACAGCACGCCCGTACGCAGCAGTCAGTTGCACAAGGCACTTTCTGGTGATTCATAGATTTAAGAGGTGGGTGTGCACATGTATATTATACTACTTACGTGTCTTCTAATTCCTCTTATTTGCATCCCCACACTGAATTTAGATAGTGAAGCCAATTACTTCAGTTAGAAAAGAGATCTGAGTTCAAGGTGAGAATGAAAAGCCTGCCTGCCCTCTCAAACACTTTGTTAATTTGCTGCATCACCAAATATCTCATGCTGTTCCTATGGTATAAACAGTGATTTTTTTTTTTTTTTTTTTTTTTTTTTTACTGTATCCAAAATCATTCATGTGTCCCAGGGACACAGTTTTATTTGCCCAGTCAGATGCCAGCATTCTTGTGTTTCAAATCAGAGAAAAGTATGCTGATTGCCTGTCTCAAACATGAATTAATTCTTCTTGCAGCAATGGTTTTTGGTATAAATGATTTTAAAGCAGTTGTTACCTAGAAATTATTTTTTAGAGACCAACAGTTTAGGCAAAAGGAATGAATGTTGAAACCATTTGTGTATCTCACAGAATACAAAAACATCCACTTTCTATACCTGATTACAAGGCATGCTTCTGAAGCACAGATTTGGGCAAACTTTAGATCAGGTGTGTAATCTCAGCCCTCTGGCACTGAGTCCGATTACAACCCTCGAGGGATTCTTGGGAAATGTTTGTCCCAGAGAGAGTTATTTAATTAGTGTGAACTATCTGGAAGTTCCTTTAATCAAGCAGATATTACCTGGTATCTCTCTTAATCTGTCATCAAAGGGAAAATGTGTTAAACTGTCCAGCAAAGTGAGAGAAAAGCAGTGCTTGTTCCTTTTTCAATTATAACGAGAACTTGGGTGTTGTCTGTTTTGCATAGTTTTCCACCCTGACTGTTTTTGGGGGAGGGTTAGTCAACTTTGACATCTTCCTCCCTTTTGCTTTACATTTCTTCCAAAATGCTAATTTATTGATGATAATAATAACAGCACTTGGGGAAGAAGTGAGAAGAAAGTGCAGATTTTGTAGTCAGACAAATTTAAAATATTTTTTGTTTGTTTGTTTGCTGTTTTAGTAATGTACATACTTTGGGAAAAGGATCTTTGTGGTTTTGGTTCTTGTGGGGGATTTTTTGTTGGTTTGGATTCTTGTGGAGTTTTTGATTTTGTTTTTAATAATATATAAATATTAATCCAGCCTCCAGTGCAGTAATTCCTGGGAAAGTTGAAATGCACACTGATGATTTCCTCCAGTCATAGCTCTTAGATATTTAGAAAACTTCTTTCTTCTTTAGGATTTATCATGTTTTTTCTTAATATCAAGGTTTGAACAGTCCCTGTAAATGCTTCAGTAGTTTTCAGTGAATTTTCCAGTTTTGGCCATTCCTTGGCCAAACTAATGAAGGTACCAACTCATTGCCAATAGAGTCACACTTAATCCTTTCTGAGAGCCAGCAATATTTTGCAAGAATATTAGCTAGTGATATACTATGCATAAGACTCAAGTTGCATTATATTACCTCTTTTCAATTCAGATTATTCATAATTAATCATAAACAATACAAGAGGTAGCTTTGATGCACTAGACACCCCAGCTTAAGAAGCAAATAAGCACTATGAGTTGTAAAAAAGAAAGTTCAAATTATTTAATGACTCTTGTTTTTTCTTACAGCTGATTACAAGGAGAGTTTTAATACCATTGGGAATATTGAAGAAATTGCATTCAATGCTGTGTCCTTTACTTGGGATGTCAATGAGGAGGCAAAGGTGAGGAAAAGCCATGCAGATGGCATCCCTTTATAAGTACCATCCATTGTTAGGCACTGTTCCACTCCTTTCTGACAAATAAGAGGGCTTGTTGGAAGGTGCCCAGCCTGAGAAACAGTAAAATTTTTTCCTATTTACAAAGCCAGGTGTAAGAAACAAATTGAGTGTTTTCTTTCTCTAAATTATCAATTTCCTTTCTACACTATAAGCATCTCCAATAATCAATATTCTGTAAGTTAGACTATGCCTTCCCTTGGGTTGGTGCCATTATTAAAAAATAATATTGTTACACAGGCTGTCTTTGCAATTGGGAATGAAAGTATTTTTGTCTTTTCTTTTCTTTTTTTTTTTTTTCTTTTTTTTTCTCCCTTTTTTTTTAAGGTCAAGTACTCTCAGGCAGGGTTTTTTTTTCATTCAGGAATGTGACTCTTAAGTGGACATCATAAACCAGGACATCAGAACACCTTAACTAGTTTCTTACAGATAAGGTTGTACAAAGGCTGTCAGAGTGCTTCCAGTGCACGGATTAGTGTGGGAGAAATGAAAAACTGTCGGTAATTATGAGAAGAAGCTGGCCCCCCGGAAAGCAAACAACAAGGGAAATAGGCTGTGTAAAATGAGTGGGGGTAATGCAGTAGTCCTGGGGGTGTAGAGTTAATAAACAGCAAACACTGAGCTCGGCAAACTCCTGTTACTGTTTTCATGTTGAATATAAAATGTCCAATGTTCGGGTAAAGCAGTGAATCTTTCAAATACATAGACATCTTCATGCACAATTGCCCACTGCATTTCTCACAGCGTTAGAGAGATTGCATCCCCAGAGTTCTCTGAGAACTTGTATTGAATACTGGGTGCTAGCATTAACACTCACTGTACTGACTCCTTGACTGAAGGTGCTGCCTATTTATAATAATAGGGATTTTCATCTCTGATGTGCATCTTAAAAGAAAATACAATAATTCTGAAAATCACCCAGCTCTTTCAAAAGCAGACCTTGATAAACAGAGTTGTACTTGGCCCAGTTGCTAATGGTGCTGTATTTACTCATGTAGTGATTACATTTCCACTACCCCAGATATTTCCCTATTATGTGTTTCCATTTCAAAATACAGCTGTAGATTATCCTCTGCAGTCACAACAGGCAACTGTTGTGTGATCACTGTTCAAGCAAATACTGATTTGGGATCTCCAACACAGCAGTCTTTCTCAAGGACCTTTACGGAAGCACTACCGGGGCTGGAACGTGGCAGTCTTGTCCCAAAGCTGGCAGTTCCCTAAGACATTTGCATTTGCAGCTCCAAGTCAGACTTAGCAAGACACCCATGTTGATCTAGGAACAAGGAAGTCACATCCACTAATGTCAGGGATTAACCTCGGACACTTTGTTCTAATCTCACACCATTCACCTGGCTCTTGCCTTGGATGCCAGAACATTAAGAACACAACTTTTGCAATGATCACTGGAAACAAAACAAGCTAAGATTTTAAAAATAAAGACTCTTACTGGATTAAAAAAGCATTAGGAGTGGATTTTAAGCTGCTTGTATTTCTGCAGGAAATAGTTATTAGAATGAAAGTTGGTTTATGCATATTTATTTTTGGGGTATTAAATATCTGATCTTTTAGGAGCTTGAACTGTAAAAGTATTGATAAAAGAAGATTAATAACATGCTTTAGTGTTTGGTTATCAAGCACAAATCAGATAGTTTGTGAAAGCTTATCACCTTGTCTGCACTAAGTGTTTCCCTCCCCACATACATGTGTGTGTACATGTTTGCTCCTGTTGGAAAGTACAGTACAATAACTGGTTGCACTGGGTCTGGGGATTCCCATAGGATGCCCCTGTGGTGTTGGAAAGCTGTGGGTTCTGAGGCATGTCATTGAAGGCTGTTTTTTCTCCAGCAATTACCTCATCCATGGGAGATGAACAATTTCAAGGCATAATTACAGACTCCCTTTTCCTAAGCTTTTTGAATGATGATCTTTCAACTGGCTCCATTGTTTCTGTTCAGTATTGTTTTCCATTTTCACCACAATTTCAAGATTAAGACTTAACCCCCTCAGAGGCACAAAAGCTTTTTTTCCCCAAGTCAGACAAAACTGGCACAAAACAGTTCTT
Source organism: Brachypodius melanocephalos (assembly GCA_013398615.1). Lineage (NCBI taxonomy): Eukaryota > Metazoa > Chordata > Aves > Passeriformes > Pycnonotidae > Brachypodius > Brachypodius melanocephalos. Next base: position 36,495,731 of record VZSR01001685.1, read on the forward strand.
TCCAGGGCCTCTGAGATGGGATGTGATGAAGCACCCTACTGGCCCTGGAAGAAGCAAAGAAAACAAACTTCTTGTTGGAAGTGCACTGGTGAGTGATGTGGAAAATCAAACAGAAGCAGTAGAAATCACCTAACCAAATATACCTCTCTCTCCTGGGAAACTAAATCCCACATTTAGAAGACCTATCTTGAGCATCAACTTTCTCACTTTCCTGCTCCAACTGGATGGTAGCTAATTTAAAGCCATATTTTTCCTCATTTGAAGTCAGAGTTTTCCTCTCACACAGAGGCAGAGCAGGCCTTCCCCTCGCAGCCCTTCAGGGTCGGGGTATAAGAACGGGTGTGGCAGCCAGGATCTGCCAGCTACCAGTAAGCCTGCTTAAGGGTTGGTAAGGCAGCATCTCACATGGGTCTTAGTGGAATGAACAGGAATCCAGAGGATACAGGCAGAGGCCTTTCTCTGTTGTCCCAGTGATGTCAATGGAACTGGGCTGTTGGCCACCATGCTTTGTGCATCGTCTTCCAACTGCTGCTTGGCAGAGCAAGTCAGTGGAAAGGGAATCTTGTACAGTGCATGTCAAGATGTGGAATAATTGCACTATTGATTTCTGTGGACTAAGGAAATAGCACCAAACTCAGAAATACCACTCTGCTAGTGTCTCATCTGCTGTGCATGGTTGTCAGCAGCAGGCCCCTTGCCTTCTGGCAGAGCAGAGTTAGTCCTGGCACATCCTTACTATTTTCTAGTACAACATCCTTTTCTACTGGGGCTGTTATCTCGAGGTCACTGTGGGGCTTGTGGTTCAGAGCAGGATCCAGGGAAATGAGGGGAAGGCTTTATAGTCATGTCAAACTCAGTGCTTTCTTAAGACAAAAATATGCTGTAAGGGAGCAGGGATAGGAAGAGAAGAACACTTTTGTACAATCCGTCTTTGTTTCCCTCCCATATTTAATTCTATTGTAAATATATAACATTTATGGGTGATTTGTTGTCTCCCTTTGGTTGAACCCAAATGCTATGTTTGATATTTTTAAAGGAGTCCTTTAAAAAAAGATGAAGAAACAAACAACAATTAATAAGAACAGACTGACTTTTAAACCATCTTTTAAAAGTGTCTTTATAATATGCTGGAAGCTATGTAGTTGCCTTGCTGCTGCCCTGTAGAAGATTTTGCTGGAGCATCTGGCCAGTTGACAAAGTTCTAGTGGAGGCTCTTGAATAGAGCTCAGCTTCAATTCTAGACATTCATCTGTCTGTTTGCAGTGTTAGTGCTGACAGAAGTTAGTTTGCAAGGAACATGATTAAAGAGGCAAAATTCTCTTGGTTAAAGGATTATATATTTGTCATAAACCATACCAGCACCTTGAGATTTGTCTACTCTCTGATGGGTACTTGGCTCATTTAAATTTGCTATGGTGGTGTTACCTCTGAAACAATTAATTACATATTTTTATGGAAAGTACTTTTTAGCCTTAAAATCAAATATATGACTACAATGAACAGTTGCTAACAAAAAAAAAGTCACCTTGAAGAGACAAACAGTTTTCATTGATACCAAGAGATTATAGATTTTTGCTAAGCACTGCTACTTGCACATGCAATAAACAGACATGTTTGTGGCTGTGTTGTTCAGGCAGGTGCTGGCAGATGAGTGAGATGATTTCAGTGAGTGCAGTTGTGTGCTGAGTGTACACTTGCGTGCAATCACTGTCCTGCTATATTTAACTGAAATGTAGATCTTTAATGCAAAGTATGCTGAAGCCTCTGGGAACCTTTCCAGCTTTTTAATGAGTTTTGGCATAGCTCATACAGTAATAAGCTGTTTTCAAAGAGTGAGTGATTTGCAGGATTAGGTTCTTGGATATTGTGGGCCAAAGTGAGCTCCAGTTCCAGTGGGTACAATGGTAAAATCAAGCTTATAGAGCAGCACTATCTCTAGGAGTAATTTGTATTGTGACAATTCATATTTCTTAAACATTGTTAGGGATACTTAGGACAGGCTTTGACTAGTACAACATTTTTTTATTAATTGTGAATTTCCTTCTCAAGTTACATCAAATTTAATTTAATTAGGAAGGAAATTAACATCTTCTCTAAAAATGTAAAGTTTGAAGGAAAAGATGCTTAATTTTGGGGAGTTAGTAGCAGAAATTATGTTGGATTAGACTCGGCAGCTACTTTAATAAACCATGTCTGTGTGTGCAAGTGTGCATATATGTATGAGTGTATATATAGATGTGAGACATGCACACACACCTGTATATATTAGAAAAGAGTTAACCTGTGGTAGCACATAATGTTGAAATTCAGTGTATACAAATGGCTTGGTAAGTATGCATCTGGGATTCAAAGCAAATGGCATTTTTATGTAGTTGCCAGGGTGTGGTGTGGGTTGAGGAAGCTTCAAAAGAGTAGTGTAAACATTTGCTGGAGACATTTGTATTGAAATAAAACAAAGGTCTTACCTTTGTGTGGGATTTATAAGGTAACGGCTGGTAGGAGAAACTATAAACCCACACTTTCTGTGTATAGGAGGAATGATGGGATTGATGTTAGTCATTTGGGAGACGAGTAATTTAACTCTTTGTTGTTATGGTCTGGAGGGAGGAACCTTTTAAAGCAGGCTTTTAAGAGACCCCACCTGGGTTCTGTGTATTGCCGATATTCAGTAGAGAAATTGCTTTAAATTTCTTATTTTCTGCCATAATACACTCTTCCCTCCCTTCTGCCCTTGGCAGTTTCTGAGACAATGGGAGGCAGAAATGTAAATAGTAATAAAAGGCTTATGTTAGAAGTTTCGTAACTGTAGACCTTTAGTGTATAAGCTGAGAGGCCGCAGCAAGAGTCATATTGGCTGAATTAAATGATAAAAAGGGAAATGCACTTCTGAGCCTTGCTTTCTCCTAAGGCAGCTTGCTGTGTTTGTGTCTTGTACATCCCTAATTATGCTGCAGTATTTAACAAACAGCAATTCTCATAATAGCAGCTACACCGTGGAGGAGTGTTGTCACCAAAAGACAGACTGCTTTTTCTAGACATGCTCTATAACAAACAGAAGAGTTGTTGTTATATTAGGCCACTTGTGAAACTTTCTCAGCGCCAAATGTTTCTCCAAATTAGTATTTAATTGCCAATGGCACGCCTGAGCTGGAGACTAGATGGGTGGAACTCTGCCATTAATTGCTCTAATCTAAGATATGCTGACATTAAAAAAAACCAGACATCATTATAGTGACAATTGTACAGTGTGTTCCAGATAGCAAAACATTGCTAAAACCCAGTTTGCGCTAGGGAAAAAAAAAAAAAAAGTATCTGAATTTGGTACAATCATAGTCACTTTTATTAATATAGTTCTAAGATAAGTGTAGACTTGGGCTTGGGAGGGTTGAGCTTGGGAGGGAAACAGTGATTTCTCTTCCTGCTACTGTAATTTCTACTTAACTCTACATTTTCTAACCTTGTTAATTCTGCTATGCAAAAAACCACAGCAAAGGAGACCTTAAATCTGGGTATCTTTTAAGGAAATTAGAGCATCACTCCTTTTTGTGGCTGCCCATGGAGTAGTTTTGCCCCTTGTCAGAGTGGGAGTACATGTGTTATGGAGAGGAGCTGGGAAGAGGGGGAAGATGAGTGTTGCCAAGGGCAAAGCAGGCTGTGCTTGGTCAAATGGCTGAAATCAGTGCTGCTTAGGGCAGGTCACTGCTTTGGGGAGCTGATTTCTGGTCAGATCAGGGTAGAGAGAAGGGGATTTTTGTCCCCTTCATTGAGTCCAGATGTTCCTGTAGGTCCTCTTCACCATAGCAGTGTGCTGCACTGGTATGAATATTAAATCATGCAAACAGAAAAAAAGACCCTAAAATAAATAACAGAACCTATGTCCTTGTCCCTTTCCCTCTACACACCCTCATGTTTTCCACATCCAAAATCAGTGTGGTGCTTTACAGGAAAACTAACAATATACTGCATGGAGACAGAAAATTTCCCCAGTATAAATGATCCGTGTTAATTCAAATCCATCTGTCTATCTGTGAGGTGCTAATGATATGACAGAAAGTGTAGTACACTTCATGTGCACGAATGGACAATCATTGCTCCTCAGAGAGATCCTGATGTATTACATTGTCAGGACGAGATATTGAGTCTTACAGCATCTATCTGTTATTCATGCTGAATAATCTGTTATTGCTGTATGGGGACTCTTGAGACCATAAAGTCTGTCTTCCCCAGCCGCTCCTACTCTGCTCTGTGATTGTGGAGGCAGTGAAAGAGATGGCACAGTGTATGTAGTTGATTAAGGTGGGACAAGTTCTCTTTTGCTTCTCAGCTGAGTATGCAGCAAGTGTGGGAGATGTACAAACTGCTAGGTAGATGCAAAGCCTGCACATCTTCTCACATTTGAATGGACATTTTGGAAAATCCCTGTGCAGAAGTATAGACTAAAATATATGGAGGCCAGATTCTGTTTAATGCTAGACTTGGTTCCACTGCTGTGTGTTCACACACACTATAAACCATTGCCCTGGCACTATAAATGATTCTGAAGGCAAATGAAAATTCAGTCTGTCATATTTCAAAGGTGTATTCACTGTGTCTACACTTATCTTTGGAGCTGGAGAAGATCAGCTTGTAATTTGAAACAGAAATAACACTATCAGCTTCAAAATCAGAGTTTCACCTAGGGCCTTTCCCTGCCTCCCTCTTCTCTCCGCAGTTAAAGTTCAACTATTTCATTTGTAAATGAAGCACTGTGATACAATCAGAAGCAGAAAGGAGGGACCATTAGCTCAGTCAGGCAAACAAACTGCTCTGGCTCCATCATAAAGACCCTGACTGTAAAGTTAACTTCTGCCAGGAGGGTAAAGTATCCCCCACCAGCCCTGCTGGAGCCCTTCTTTATTCTCAGCTGTCTTTCTTAGGGATGTTGCATTCTGGTCACTCACACTGTTGGTTTTTCCCTGTGTGTGGAATGGAGGAGGTGGAGGGGGATGTTCTTTATGCTCTTCCTTCAGGAAAACTCACAGACCCCAGGGGCCTGCTGCCTTCTCCTCTGCCCGGTGAGGTCTGTTTGAGAAACCAGTTTGAGATCTTTTCTTTTCCGAGTGTCCTTATTCTTCTGGAGCAGGTTTCACATCCTCCTGGTTCAGGAGATATGTGCTGCCGGTTTTCTCAGTCCTTTTCCTTGGTTCACACTTGTGGGGTTTTGGGTTTTTTGGTGTTTTGTTGTTGCTTTTTAAACTGAGGGCAAGTGAAAAGTAGAATCAGGTTAATACACAATTGCCCCAAATGATTATGTAATGCACATATTCCTCACTGGGCTGAAAATGTAGTTTCATCTCTTGAGTTTCATGCATGCCATCCTGACTGAAAGCTATCAGTGCTATTTCAGTTCATAGTGTTTGCTTTACATCAGAATAGTCTTTGGGAGACTTTGGTAGTGGGAGAACCTTCTCCCAGGTCCTGTACAGATGAGACACACTTTGTTCCATGGTGCCAATTGAATTAAAGAGAGGGAGATGATTAGTAGCTATCAAGTTGTAAGTTTTTGTAGTAGAAGGAGAGAAAGAGATGGATTTCTGAAGCACAGGCAAGCAGTACACTTGCTAGCTCAGTTGGCTAAAGCATGATGCTAATAATGCCAAGGTTATGGGTTCCGTCCCCGGTTGGGCCATTCACCTTAACAGCTGGTGATGCTTCGGAGTTCCTTCCAGCTCAGAGGATTCTGTGATCCTCTGAATGCAGTGCTGAGTTATGTGGATGCTGTGTAACAAAGAGAACTTCTGAGAAGTAGGGAGTAGTTTTACAAATATTTGAAAAATTCCTTCCCAATTTGAAAGACAGGGTGAGATGCATCTTTAAAACTGAGTAAAGACAGTGAAGGGCCCTTAAAGTGAAACATAGGAGTATCTATTGATGGGATGGAGAAAACAGTAGTGTTGATAAGAGTGTGAAGAAAATTTATAAAATAAAAATAAAGAGTAGAGTTTATCTTTGTCTCACTGTATTTGAATGAGCTGTCAGATGAGCAAGCCACACCTAAGGCAGCTGGAAAGGATGGACCAAAATGATCTGTATTAATGAACAGTGCAAACATACAGAGCAGGTTTGTAGAGTGGAACAAGTTAAAGACCAGATATCCACATCAGGCACATTTTAGGAGGTTTTATCTCAGATTATCTTAGTCAGTTCCCATGAACTAAGCAACTGTGAGCAGCTGGAGGATCTGAGGAGTGCTCCTAGAATGTATCTTTCTGTTCTGGCTCTTCCAAAAAGAATCCAGTTCATGTATTTTGATTTCTGGTGCAAACCAAAGCACGATAAGTTGGGACAACCAAATGATTCACCTTAAATGTGAGTTGATCCAAACTGAAGCACTACTATATGGCTTTCGAGTTTATCCTTCTTCCCAGCACGGGAGTGTCTTTGCTGAGCAGTAGTGGAGGATAAATGTGTGAATTTGAGTGTGAATCACAGCTGAATTAAAACCTTTTTGTTTTATTTTCCCATTTCTTGTCATGTATTTCTGGAAGTTTAATTGTTGTTTGCTCCAGATTTTAAAAAGTAATCTCTCTGGCACACAGATTTTCATCACAGTGAATTGCTTGAGCACAGACTTCTCCTCACAAAAAGGAGTAAAAGGGCTTCCTTTGATGATTCAGATCGATACTTACAGCTACAACAACCGCAGCAATAAACCTATCCACCGAGCCTACTGCCAGATCAAGGTTTTTTGTGACAAGGTAAGTGGAAAGCACAGTTACCATGGATGAAGGAGGAATCTTGTTAGGCAGTTTATTGTTGCTGTATTTTAGACCCAATTAAATGCTATTTCTTTCCTTAAAGAATTGTATTTCATCACAGCATTTGGACCAGCTGTATCAAAAATCTAACTGATTATGTAATTATTTTACTGGTTTGTAGACTTTTTGGCCCTGATTCCTCAGCTTGTGAGCAATAATTGGACTGTTTAAGGACAGCATGTTATAGGTTATGATTGTGGAATATCAAAAAAGTAACAGAAGATGCAAATGCAAAGATCTCTCTTTGGAAGGTCAGTGCTGATCACAGGCTCACATAGGTGGCAGTCTGCTGGTGTCATCCCTTCTAACTCTTACAGCCAGGATAGGTAGCACGTAAACTTCATGTCAGTTTCTCTGACAGAAAAATGCATTTTTCTGTCAAGGTCTGCCAAGCTCCCTTTTATGATGCAGTGGAAACCAGCAAATTCCAGTGACACAGCTGATGGGTTCCCCCCTGCCTTGCTTACAGTTATTTTAGAAGCTCTTATGTTGCTAGGATTTTCTTATCAAAAGTAAAATACAAAAATATATTAGCCATTCCCATTTTGTAATTCAGTGACTATTTTTTGTGCATCTTCACACCTTCTTTAGCAAAATTTTGGTGTTTTTGCCATAGGTATGACTGCTCCTGTGTGGAAACTAGTAAGATGTTTCAGCATCCAGACATATATAATGCCTGAATGAATTAGACAGTTGCTGTATGTCACCAGGTAGAAACAGTTGCTCAGAAATGTCAGTGATGATTCTTCAAAGAGAGTGTGACCACTTTTCAGTTTTGTTTAGCATCTGCCAGCTGATGACTTTCTCCATGCTGAGAAAGATCTTTCATAGCGGAGCTGATGCCTGGATTCTAGTCAAGGTTCAGGGATTCAGGAGCCTACATCTATTTAAGTGACTTGGAAATTTATCCAAATTAGTCTTGCCATCCTACCGGTGGGAATAGAAAGACAAAAAGGCCATGCCTCAGGCAAAACATAACATTAACTTTTTAATGGAAAGGGTAAGAGTTCAACTGTTTCAGGTCTCTGTGTTGCAGCTCCTTCCCCCTTTTCAGTTCATTCCCTTGTTGCTGTCTTGACAATGAGATCTTAAGGGCTAATCAGTCAGTTGTGTTAGTGGAGGAAAATCTTTGGAAGTAATGAATGTAAATATATGCACCGAGGTCTTCTTGCAGCCAAAATGCTATGGTTTCAATTGTAACTTTGAATGTTGAATATTGAGAGATTTGAAGATACAACTGGATGTTAAAAGCTCAGTAACTATCAAAGTAACAAGTCGTTTTCATCTACCTGTTTCTGAAGAGCAATTAGAAAAAAATTATTTAAAAAAAGGAAGGAAATTCAGAGCACAAACTCATCAAGGGTGACCTCTAGGTACAACTGGTGGAGATTTTGAATAATACATGTTCATTGCATCTATTGGCTTAATTGGAGCTTCAAATATCCAGACTAGAAAGCAGGAAATTAATGGCGAGTCTATTAAGCAAAACTGTCTCAAAGTAGAAGGAAAGATCACAGGGGTAGTTAAAGTTACACACATCAAAAAGGTATTGGAAGTGGGAACTGAAGGGCTCAAGGGTATTGATAATAGGCTATATATCTGTTTAATATAAATGTATACACACATGTAGAACTTTTGAAGTTAATGGGGGTGTGAAAATGACTTGAGCAAATGAAAATTATCGAGGTCAATTCACATGACAGTTTGTGCTAATTGGCACATGGTAAGAGACAAATTCTTCCTTCTCCCCAAACTTATGCAGCCAGATCTTTACCAACATCGCTTTGTCACAGGGCTTTTGTAAGTAAATAAGTGTTTGGAGAATTTCCACTTGCTCGTGGCACTGGGAGAGTTCATCATGCTCAGAGAAAGGTAGATGGTGTGTCTGGGTATCCTCATCTTCCCAAGCTGTCAAAATAAACCACTGGCTCTGGTTAAGGTGGTGCTAAATGGTTCAGTTTCTCTTGCTAGCCTGTGACTCTCCCTCCAGTGACAGGGACAAAGCTTGCTGCCTCTTTCGGAAAGGCCATGAAGCTGAGACTGTTATTTATTGCCCACCTTCTTGTCATGATCAATTAAAGAGGTACTAGAGGAACATTAAGAAAAACCCAGCAAACATATAATGATCTCTATAAATTCTGAAAGTGTGAACTGCACTGTTATGCCCCAGTCAAACAGCCCGAAAGAGAAGCTGATGAGAAGAGAACCTGATTTATTACAATCATCTGGACTAGTGGAACCGCACAGTAAATTCCTCCTGCCTGAATATGAAATGTTTTTAATTTTGGAACATGGAAGAAAAAACGGTTCTGTGCCTGAGGCGTTATTACTAATGTTTGTTTCTGCAGTGGTGGTGCCTCTTTAGGACCAGTAGGTGTATTTGTATATTCACGTAGATAAATCACAGGTGGAGGCATCCAATTTTTAAGAACATTCACTGACAAATTAATGTCTTGTGGCTGTAACACAGCATAATCGTTGCGGAAGGAGTTATCTTTGAAGAAATAAAACTGCATTTAGCTAAGTGGTACATATAACATATATTTTAGTATTTATCCTTGATTTTAATTCCTTGATTTTAATATTGGTTTACATAAAAACTACAGAGCAACATCAACTCACAGTATGTGCTTTGTGACATAAATGTATGGAGATAAATGCTGCAAAGGCTGTAAATGTTACTTAACAAATCTAACTTTACCTCACTCCCTATTTGTTCTCCAATCTTTTGTCCATGTTTGGTTTTCAGTAGGCAATCTTCAAAGCATTTGTTACAGTCCACATCTTGTTTTCTCAGTGCTAATTCTTTTCCCTTGCAGTCTTTTTATCATGTGCAGATATAATTTTATTCCCTAAGTAGGTTGTCAGGGAAACTTGCTACCAGGCCTATTTTTATTTTTATATTGCATGATGCTTTAGCCACTGTGTATGAAAGAATGGGGACTTCTTCAGGAGCTGCTTGATTTTCTATATGTGGTTATCTTTGCTGAAAAGAAGCAGAACTTGACTTGGCAAATACCATAACACTGATCCAAAATAAAATACATTAATTGAGTTTTCTTTAATCTGAAAAAAAAATACATGTTCTTTGGAATATATGCTGTTTTTGCATCCTTGTTTTTGGTATGGAACATCATAGAGAAAATGGACTATCGCAGAGTATTGACCAACTCTAATTGCCTGTTAATCTTCAGCTTTGGAGAGATAAAGGCTAATGTCTATGTGCTTGCCCAACGAGATGTGGAATGCTTTAGCCTGGAACTAGAAGCAAGTGTACACACGAGCATCAGAGTGGTGATGAGAGTGGTCCTTATGAGGGCAAGGGCTTTGTCAGGCTGGAACTAGAATGCAAGACTTAAGTTTATATGAGTTGAAGAATTAGAAAGAAAATACTTTGAATCAGCTGAAATTCATAGCCTGCATTTTTTTAATGATTAGTATCAGAAGTACTCTTTGTATTTATACAAAGCCCAGATATCAATTAAAAGATTAAGAACTCATTTCATTATTTCACTGGTCACAGCATAGTTTATAGTCCCCTGTAAGAGGGTTATTTCTTCTGTCCTAAAGAGATGTGCAAACTGTGGTTTATTAGGTATGTGTCAGATGGCTCAGCTGTCAAAACTATGCAGCAGAAAGGCTCTAGTATGGAAAAATCATTTTGTGGTCTCATCCCTGTGATGGTGACATCCATCCTGTAGGCTTGGCTGGCCCCTGCCATGTGGGTTGCTCCAAGCTCAGAAGGGTTTGTAGGTAGTTTTGTGGGTATTGCAGTTGCCATATTTGTGAAATGACTGTGGCACAAATAAACACTAGTGGATGGAAATGACTGCCCAGCACAGGGATTGCCTGCACCCCAGAGGTCTTGGAGTGTGTTCCCTTGAATGAATGAAGAGAAAGCTGTGAAGTATCACCAAGTTCATGGTTACAAAGAATATTACAGAAAATCAGGAAAACATATATTTTTATTATGTATAAAAGGCTGAGTCCTCCTCAGTTTCTGCTTTCCTGAGAGGAAACCCGCACTTGCTGCTCTGTGTGAAATACTTTGGTGGTTCATCCTGTTCCCTGTGAGCAGCAGAGGGGCAGCACTGAGTGGCAGGCAGGGCTGTGGCCTCCTGGCAGAGCCCGCTGTGCAGCACAGGTTTCTCAGGATGTGCTTTTTGCCGAACAGTGGCTGTGATGTGTGATTTTGCTCCTTTCTTAGAAAGAACAGGTGGCCTTAAAGGCTACAAATGTACCTCTAGAAACAGTTTTGATAAGTGCACAACTCTGAATCCTTTGGCTTCTGCAGTTGGGGTTGATGAGTGACAACTGGACTGGGACCTGGTCTGGAGGCAGCGTTTCTGTTTGACACATTCGTGTTTTCCTAAAAAGCTATTTCTTCCTCCAGCTCTTTCAGCCTCTTGAAATCTACTGATAGATCACAGCCAGGAGTACATCTTTCCTTGCACTCTTTTTAAACTTCGTTGGTTGACTCATGTGTGAATTTTGCCATCTTGAGCGGGTATTTTTTGCTTTCCTTACCTCCCTCCCCTTCCTTTCTATTCAAGAAGCTTCTAATTTTAATTCAGAAAAAAATTCTGTAATCTTGCATGCCAACTGTCTGGGAGCATATGGATCTTCATTACCCTTCACAATGTGATGGGTATTATTTATAAAGTAAATTAGGAGAACTTCAAAGGAGGTGTTGCTGCTTTTTATGTCAATAACAAGTTTTATTTTTTAAACTTGTTGAGAGTGTATTTACATAACAGAAGCCTGCAACTTCCCAGTAGTTCCTGGTGCCTAATAGGGCAGTGCTACATTGCTTTCCTATTTCTGGAGAGCTTCTCCCGGTTTGAAATGGGTGTATTTTTCTGTAAGAACCCTTGCAATGTTGGCAAGCTGTCAGCAGAGCCTTTTTGGACTGTCAGTTCTCAAAGGCTCTGCACAGCTGGCTACAGTGGAGCAATGCCACCCGCCGACAAAATGGGTGGAGGAGAGTTTAAGGAAGACCTCAGCACAGACATGTAAAATGATAGCAATCCTGCAGGTGTTTTATGCCATTACATACACAAAATATTTGGCCTGAGCACTCTGTTCGTTGCAGAGACTGGGCTTGGGATGCCCTTTGCACAAGTTGTGCTGGCATCAGTCCTGCTACAGACTGCACACTGCCTGTCCTGGCTCCTCCAAACCAACATTTGGGTATGTTCCCCTTGCTGTCTGCAGCCCTGGAAGCTACTGGATGTGCCAGCTGAGTCTCAGGTACAGGTGATCCATGCAAAGCCTGGTACCTGCCCAATAGACTGGACAGATCTGCCTTCAATGAAACAACCATTTCTCTTTTAGCATTTCTGTGTGTTTGTTGCTGTAGTTCCAGGCATTGCAGAGTACAATGCTCACAGTGGTTCCTCTTTGGCTAATATCTGTGAGTTGTCTATTTTGCATCAGGGAGCAGAACGGAAAATCCGAGATGAAGAGAGAAAGCAGAACAGGAAGAAAGGCAAAGGCCAGGCATCCCAAGCCTCATGTAATAATGGTGAGTAAAGTGGGCCTTTCTGGTCTGGGGCTAAATCATGCTTAACATGCCTCCTTTCACAACCCTGTGCTTTGTGATTCACCTAGCAGCTGAAGGGAAGTTGAGTGCACTCCCTCTGCAGAAAAAGAGTGATATCACCTTCTTCAAAACAATGGCTGACCTGGATTCCCAGCCAGTTCTCTTCATACCGGATGTTCACTTTGGAAACCTACAAAGAACTGGACAGGTAGGAAACAATGAGATGAGCAGATGCCCACTTGCCACCTGGCTGCCTCTGCTCTGGGGCAGGTTTTAGGGAAAAAAATTATTGTTCCTGGGGGCCACTTTTTTCAACTCTCATTTTGGTAAATGCAGTTTTGGCGCATCACTCATAGAAGACCTTACAAGTAAGATATTCCTTTCTGAGTTCTGGGTGAAAAGAAGGAGTTTATACTTCTTTGACAACTGACTAGTTAGGTTTTGTTACAGTTTTGTCATTCTTTTGCTTTTAAATGTAAGGTTGATTTGTGACTGAAACACAGTCTGATTTTTAGTGCACTTTTTGGCTTGGTGAAATGAAGTGCCACCTTGTGGTAGCAGAGATCCTCCTCCTTGTCACAGCTGAAAACAAAGACCAAGCTCTTACACGTGTAGGAAGGTCAAGAGAAGGGTCACTGAACACCCTACCCATTTTCTGTCAGCATCACCTAGAGACCTGGAAATTCCTTGAAAAAAATTCCAAATAAAACTCCATCATACTAATGTTAATACTCAGTATTGGCAGCTACTATCACTAATAAACATAAGGAAGTCTTTCCTGACTTGACTCTTTTCTACTTTATCACCTGCTGGGAAGTTGAAAACCTGAACTGGAGGGTCAGCCCTGACAACTTTTTTTACTATGAACGTGTTATTTATTAATATCTCAGGGAGTAGAATGAGACCTTTATGTATGTGTTTATAAAGACAAATAGTTGATGAGGAAATTTAATATTCATCTAGCTGAAAAATAGTAAAATGAGGAAGATTAAATGAAACTGAGTGTTGGAATTGTCAATTATTTTGAAGCAGGGAGAATTGTGGTTGAGCAAAGCACAGAGAGCGCAGACATTGTAATCACAGCTGTCACTGGCTTACTCTCCCAAACTGGAAAAACGCCCACTCACATATCAGTGTTGAGTACCTTCTGTCCTCATGGCTTTCAAACCAGAATGTGAAGTTGTTTCAAAACAGGAGATGGTGGAAGCATTCCTTACTATGTATAATCCTGTAAATAATTTTCTAAACTAACTGGAAGATATCCCCATTTCCTAGCTCTTAGGCAATGTTCAGCCATGTCTTGTATTGCTGTAATTCATAGTTACAGACCTCAGCTTTGCACACACACACCCCTCTGAGTATTTTCATTGCACAGGTTCAGAAGTGAAGGCTCCCAGTGAGAGCTGAGTGTGCTTTGAGTCTTGCCAGCACCAGTGCTGGAGACCTGCCTGGGGTGGCTTGCCCAGCCCAGCAGGAGTGGCTGCTGTGCCCTGTGCCTCTGTCCCGCGCCTGCACCGCAGATCAGCAGCTGCAGGGCTGCTGCACTTGCTGGTGCAGACCTGCAGTGTGAGCACGTTGTGAGGAGTTTGGCTGACTGTTCTGTAAAGTGTTGGACAACAGACTGTGATTTTATACCTTCCCTGCTACTGTCAGCTGCATTTGCTGCTGTTGTAAATTTGGTCCCGGTGACTCTGAGCTATGTGGATTTACACAAAACTGGACTTGGGCTTCTGCCCACAGCCTGTGCAAAAAATGTTCAGCTGTACCATTAGTAATTGTATTTCCATTAGGCCTGTAGTTTAATCTTGTTCTTTATAGTTTAATTAGATTTTCAGTCAGTATTAAATACATACAAAAGCTTGTGAGTGCTGTGGCTTAAACTGTATTAGGGGTAATTTAGGTGAGTAGTGATCTGATTTAGAGTATTGTAAAATAATTGGGAAAATGATATAAACCAGGGAAGGGGGTAATGTCTGTCAAATAAACTTTGATATATTTCCACTAGATGATATTCAACAGCAGTTTCTCTCAGCCACACTTCTTCCAGATGATAGTTAGAACTAGAGGTGTTTGCGTTTTATAGAAGGAAAAAGATTTTAAACATATGACAAACTGCTAAACACTTGTTGTCTTTTCTTCTTTTGAAGTTATTCTGTTAAACAAATGTCTGAGTTTTGGGAATAATTGATTTTTATTTCCATCTTTCCAGGTTTACTATAATACAGATGATGAGAGAGAAGGGTAAGATATTTATTTTTTCACAAGCTTTGCAGTTAACAGTTTGAATTCATAGCAAGTCGATACAAAACATGAGATCAGATAAAACTGACCCTCTTTGTCCCCCTTCCCTCATGTTCTCCCATGTAAACTGTCTGCTTTTTATGTCTGTGTTTTAATACATTTCCAACTAAAAGAGTCCCAAGGTTCAGTACAGGCACAGAACATTTTATTTGACAGTGAAGTGCCATCTATGTAAGCATAAAGGTTCACAAATAATTTAAAAACCAGGAATTTTTTATTGAAGCACAGAACATCACTGGATTCCTAGAAGCTGTTTAGCAGTGCACACACGTGTATGCAACAAGTACAGGAACCACAGAGAGAATGGGCCGTGGGCCGTGTGCCAAAAGAGAAAGGCAGAAAGAGAACAGAGAACCAGGGAAGGAGGAAGGTTGGAAATGGGAGTACCCCCTATCTGACCTTGAAGGGACTGGAAGAATTGATGAAAGTCCCTCTAAGATTAGAGATGCCATGAAATAAGGGTTTAATATGGGTGGTTAAACATCAGCCCACATTGTGTGCCAGCCCCATGCTTTTGTAAGTTGCTTGAATCCCCAAGTGAACACTCTCAAGTCTGAGATTCTGGAGTAACATAACTACACTCCCATAAACCTGAAAAAAGTGACCTGTGGTAAGTAGTGGCTGAGCAACTGCAGTTGATATTTTCTTGAAAACATGAGGCTCTTTTTATTTCTTTTTGAAAGTAACCTTCATAAGATTTACAATGGAATTTGAGAAACAAATGGGTTTATTGCATCAAGCAATAACTGCCCCCTTCCCTTAATATTTAAACAGCTAAGGGCCTTTGGGGTTTTCAAATTGGTGTGTAACATTGGAATGTATTTTCCTGTCACCTGTCCCAGCCAGTCAGTCTCAGCAATTTAAGAGGCCTGGGTAGTACAGATAAACATCAAAAGCTAAATCCCTGCAGTTTCTGCTTTTGATGCTACTCGAGTAACTAGTGGGTGTTTTTGCCAGAGTACAAAGTGAGTCGTGCCTGTTGCTGTTGTCTCCTCTTCTGCTGTGAGCACAGTTTTGCTGTGACATGGTCCATGTTTTGTATATTCTAGTAGCAGTGTCCTGGTCAAAAGGATGTTCCGGCCTGTGGAGGAAGAGTTTGGTCCCTCCCCTTTGAAACAAATCAAAGAAGAAGGTCTGAAAAGAGGTAACAGTCAATTCTTAGCAGTTAAAAATCATTCTGTGGGACTCAAACCTCAAGCTGGCTTGGACAAAGTCAGTTGTAGGATGTTAGTACAAATATGGGTAGATGGGAGAAGAGATCTTTGCATCTGCCAGTCTATAAGGAGGCATTTTAACAAATGCTAGAAATTACTTAAAAGAAAAAAAAAAAAGGGGCTGTGCTCTCTCAAGAAGGGATCAGGACACAAGTGTATGGAAAAAAAGCTAGAAAGTTTCTTGGTTCTTGGCCAAGCTACAAAGTTCATGAAAATTCTAGTAGCAAATCTTTGATGGTCTATTTTTAACTTTTGCTCATCTTTTCTGTTCTGTCTGGATCACAAGCAAATATGCAAGATGCATTGGGTCAAATACAGAGACCTTAACAGGCAAGCTCCTGCTGACTGCAGACTTAGATTGGCTGGAATAAAATCTCAGAAATTTCCTATCCTATTAGAAATATAAGACATGGAGAGACATCTTCCAGAAGATGTAACTGAATTCTTTAAGGGTTTGTTTCCTTTAACCGTTTTTACTGCCCAGATGGTTATTATTACAGTCGCATTTCATGTGCTCTACCAACTCCTGTTTTCCAGTCTGCTACAAGTTGAATAATACTGAAGGAACAGCTTAGCTTGAGCTGTTAAACTTTACAGTAAAGGTGGTTTTGTCCACAAAGTCTGTTTGTGTACAGTTGCTTCTAGTGCAGTGCCATCCATGATAGCTTCCTACACTGTCACAGTTAAACACCCTGGAGAATATTTGCCATTCCTTCAGTCTCATGAGTTCTGTCATGTAAGTTTATTGACAAACTTAAGTAACTAAAACTTGCAAGTATTTTGAGGTTCACCTGTCACCCTGTGAGACAACGAGACAACAAGGCAACAAGGTACAGAAGTGAGCTGGGTTGTTCTTAGTTGAACCATTTGTAAGACTCCTTTGAACTTTATAGAAATGACTTCCCACAAGTTTGCATTTGCAAAGTTTCTGTGTGGGTTAGGGTGGTGTGCTTGAACCAGGGGAAGCATAGAGGATTATAGGATGGAGACTGAGACCTTGAAATAAATGTGAACATATGATTCTTTTAATTACATCTTAAATTAATTATGTGAGGTCAGCACTGACCATGGACTTGTATTTTGTTGACTCAAGACTTTGGCAAAATTCACATTATCAGGACTCTATCAAGCAGAAGATGACAGCCATGAGGGCTACATAAAGAACCGTAATTTTCTACAATTTCACCTGGGTTTCCTAGCTGGAAGACTAGGAAGTTGCCTGCAAATTGATTTGCTTTGATTATTCCTGTCCTTTGCTGTGGTTAGTTGTTTGATATCATCCAGGACTTGCAAGCATTTCAGGGGTAAGATTAGAAAGAAAAAAAAAATCAGCTGGTGGCAAAACTATGTAAAATGATTAAATCCAGGAGAGGCATAGAACCAGAGAACCTGGAGGATGCTCTCTTCCCATCCCCTTCCTGTTCAGTGTTTCTCTCATCTTGGACTGTGCTGGCTGGAGGCCAAGGCTTTTCCAGCATGGCCTTTGCTCTGGTGAACTTCCTGCCATCCGGAATCTTGCATCTGGGATTGTGCTGATGGCGTGCAGCTCAGCTGAATCTACCCATTGGATAACACGGTCTTTGCCAGAGAACTCACTGGGTATTAAAATGTTTTGTTTTTTTTTTTTTTTCCCCAGCATTTCCGTATTAGAAACTTCTTTTCTCAAGATTTATTTGGTACAGCAGAATCAAAAACTCCTAGAGAGCAGGTATAGATGGGGCACAGGTGTAATGTTTGAGAGACAGCAGGTCTGATATGTGAAAATATACATTAAAATATACATCAAAAGCAATGTAATCCCAAGATCTCTCATTAGCAGAGCAGTACAAGTAAGTAGCAGCCTGTGAGGTGTCCAAGCCCCACTGAAGAACTGAAGTGAAAGTGTGTGGCCTCACCTCTGCCTACTAGACCTACTTGTAACACTGGTGGAAGTAAAAATATTAAGGGGCAGCCTTCAAGAGAACAGGTCTGAAGGGATTTGCAAACACAGTTCATATTGTCACTCAGGTAGCTGCCTCTTTTTGAATTATTCTTTCATCTCCTTGACCTCTAAGGGAAGTCCAAGTGCCCAACACAGAAATGTAAAGTATGTTAATCTGTACCAAATGTGCATCACAGCTAGTTACTTGGCTAGACATGGCTTTTTCCTGTTTTGAGTTCTCAGTAAGTTTTCAAATCACTTTCCCTCTCAGATTTCATAGGGATTTTCCCATTAATTATAAATCCAGCAGCTGAGATATAGATCAGGTGTATTTCCAGTCCCGAAGTTCTCTGTTTCGAGAAAGTAATCTTTTGCCTAGCTTTCCTCTCTTAGGAAAGTTGTGTTAAACTACTCTGAGACATTTTGGATTCCTACCAATCAGGAGTTTGAGAGCCATTAAAGGGAATTTGTGCCTGGGCAATAATGAAAACTCCAAATGTTAGAAGAGAAACCCAAATTACAGGTACCAGCCCTTCTTTCCTTGACTAGAATGTACCATATCTCCATCCAGAGACTGCTTAAGAGAGACTGTAGTCATTGTCCGTAGGGTGATAGTTACAGCACTGGGAGTGTCCAGGCTCAGACCTTCCTAATGGCCCAAGTCTTACTGTCTCATTGCATCCTTAGTTTCATCTTTTCTCTTGTATTGTTGTGAACAATTTTAAAAGCAGTATCTAACATTGTTCTTCTTCATTCACACATAAATCCTCAGTTCGGTGGCCTGGCTTCCAAAAGTCTCACTGATGCAACAACATCCCTTGCCTTGAGCAAAGGCTGTTTGCCTCTCTGCAATTTGTTGTGTTGGGGCTATTTCTTAAATAACTAAAGACAAATTTATCTCCCCCCATCTTTTGCAATTATTTTTAGCATCTAAAGAATATTAAGGTCTGCAGTAGATTTCAATGCTGGCAAGAAGGTTAAGGACTAAGACCAGGGAGTAGATTGAACAAATTTGAATTTATCTTTTAACTTTCAGGCAAAAATATCTCATTACCTTGTACGAGATTCCCCCCTTGTTCCCCTCAAAATCTTGTGACTTGTACTGTTAGAGTGAGCCCATCTAGATGCTATGGATGTGGTGACAGTAGGATCAGAGGACATGAGTTGTGTTACATGGTCACAGTCACTCCGTGGCAATGCTGCTGCTGAGCACAGTGGAGCCTTTGCATCCCTTTTCCCTCCCCTCTGGCTGTGCCTCCTGCTGTGGCCATCTTTCTGCTGCTCTGCCAGCATGAAGGCTTGTGGGGCTGCATTGTACACTGAGACAGGGATCTGATCTGTTTGAAGAATAATTCAAAAAAAGGGTTGTTTTTTCACTCACATCTGCTGTTTGAGAGTTTGTCATCCAGGAAAATTCATTGAGACGAGCCAGAGTAAGAGAGGGCATAAAGGCAGAGGTGAGACAGGGGCTTCCTAAGGCATCACTATCACCACAAGTCTTTCGTGGAAAAGTGTTCTACTGAATCAAAGCCAGGAGTTTCACACCTGTCAGAGTAAAGAAAAACCTAACAAGCCCCCCATGTGCTTACTACTCCCACCTCTCTGTGTGGATAATGTTGCCTGGCACACCAAGCACAACAGGGGTGTAAAGCTCAGCACCGGGATTGTGTAATATACACAAGTTTAACCTTGGACCAAGTGATTTTTTTTTTTCTCCTTTCAGATATATTTGTAATTGTTAAGGCTGGCAGAGCTCCAGATGCTTGTAAAGCCAGGAGTTACAGGACAACCCTCTAGTCACAAGGAAATGGTTTACTAAATGAATATAAGTGTTAGTACTGGTAAAATTAGGCCATTGAGTGAGTGTTTGTTCATGCAATTAAACATATCAGGCATGGTAAAATTTAACTCCTGATGTGGAATTTTTTTTTCTTTTGCATTTTGACAGTTTTAGTTGTGACCCAAAGTTGTCTCAGCCTCCAAGTCCATTAGAAGGATGTTCTCAGGCCAGACCCCAAAGAGCTGCCAAAATATAGATGAAAAGGATGTGGCTCTGCATGCTATGGTAGTAGTTTCGTGGCTGGTATTTCTGAACTGAAGATGCAAAAACCCAACATTGTCTTGCATATTTGGTTTGTAGGCCAAGTCAGGGGACTGAACTACCTATGATTTTTTCCCAGTCATTTCAAAACCTGGGCAAAGAAGCTACAATTCTCTACAAATGGGCCCAAGTCCATCCTGCTAGAGTCTTGGCCTGAGAATTAACTTCTACACAATTACTTCTATATGAAAAATACCATCATATTTTTTGGTTCATCTGCACGTCATCTATTGAGTTACCTGGTGAAGATACCTCTTGGACCATAAGAATTTGCAGTATCAAGAGATCCCCTTTTCTGTCTACCAAATAAAAAGGTTACCTATGTAATTTGTCACACAGACATGACAGTGCATGTGGATATGTACCTCATGTGCAGCAGTGCTATTTGAAAACGCAGTTTATTTAGGAAACAAAATAAATCAAAGAACATCTTATTTAAACTGTTGCTTATCAGTCGTGTGAGATGATGCCTAAAACACTTTTCTAGTGTCTATGCTTATATGCTTTGTACTTGTCTGCTTTGCTTTTGCCATGTTATAGCAAGGGTCCTCCTTTTGCCTGTACAAGTGTGAAGAAAACGAAAGCTAGAGAGGGCAGGACGCTGTGCCTGTGGACAGCTAACAGCTAGCAGGCCATCTGAGGGAGAAAAACGAACAGAAATGGCATTTGAGTACCTAAGCAGGCGAGCACACTGGTAAATGCCTCCCTGCCAGCTGTGCTCTTAAGTGCCTCCCCTGTAAAGTCTAAAATTTCTTTGAACTCATTTCCCCCTGTGTTTATTTTCATACTGGTCAGGCCATTTGCAGTGATCTGCATGGTAATGTCAGAGACAACTATTTTTTTACCTTCTCTTTGATTTTGCTCTCAAAAACCTGGACCTACCTTTTTTGAATGTCCTTTCCCAGCTTTTTAGAGGAAGCCTGGAGTGGTACAAGCCAAGACAGAGGTTTAAGAAGACCTAGCTTGTGTGTTTTGTGCTATAACCAAGAGACGAGGCCCCAGTGCTCTTTAGGTTCTTTCTGTAAATGCAGATATAGATTCTGGAAGATAGAGATTCTTCACATTAGATTAAATTTGCTGAATTTTCAATACTGTCTTTTCAATGCAACTATAATGTGTTGTCCATGTCTAAATCACTGATGATATTAAAGATACATCTTTTTAAGTGCAAACCACCTTCAGTGCTTCGTTTTATCTGTCATGGATTAATATTTGTTTTTCTATTCAGTGTGGGGTATTTTGTCTGTGCAGTTGGCTGAACCTGCTCCAAGTTTGATTTGGTTTTTTTTGTGTTTCAGTGCTTTTGTATGTGAGGAAGGAGACAGATGAGGTGTTTGATGCTTTGATGCTGAAATCACCCACAGTAAAGGGGCTAATGGAAGCTGTAAGTATCTGATGTCCTCACACTGTTTGTCTTTCATGGCAAGAAAATATTGAGGCTTTCCACATATTATTGAGATAAACCATAATATAAAGATGAAGTTATTCTCAAGTGCATTTAAAGCATTTCTTAAAGGCTTTCTGGAGTGTAGCTCTGAAATCCTGGCATTTTCCTAATTCAGTGTTGTCAACAGGTTACTGGGTTTAAACAGCATCACAGAGAGATTATTGGAGACCTGAGCTTTGAGGACTAGCAGTGGTTAATCAGTGTCAGGGAAGGAGAGAGGGGCAAGCTTCAGTTTCTGATTTGCTTCTTTCTGAACTGATGGCTCAGAGCCTGTTGAATCTTTTCCTGTAATGCTTCCCAGCCTGGTTTCCAAGAAGAGGCCCAAGGATGTGACGTTCTTGTGGGAATTTCATATGGCCTTTATGTAATTGCTGTTCAGCACGTAAGAGGCAGGTGCTGAGCCAGTGCAGACCTGTCATTCATATGTTGTCTCAAATTCTTTCTCTAGCCCTCATTTACAGCATGACCTACCTACCAGTTCCTCTTTGCTGCTTCTTTGAGTTGAGTTTTTGCTTGTTACCAATTAGCTGTCATCATAAGAGTTACTATTTCCATGTTTCATCCTGTTTATATGAGCTGATGGCTTGTGAAATTTGGTAAGGGAAGAGTTAAGAAATAATCATGTGTCTCACTGCTGCAGTGAGGGAATGTGAGATTGACATGTGGGATGCTGAGTTGGTTTCCAGCCTTGTTTATGTGTAAGGGAAAAGATGGAAATGGATGAAGTACCCCTAGAGAACTCAGCCAAGTGCTAAAAGTGTGTATATTTATACTCTCTTAAAACTGTCACAGTATCTTATTTCATGTACTGAACCTTTTAATGCAGGAAAGATCAAGTTATTTGGTCAATATTTGGCCAGTAGCAGAAGGCAGAAAAAGATTTGTGAAGTCGCTTAAAGCACCTATTTAGATGAGGGTATCTCTGAGGAGAGTCAGTGGCACGCTAAGGATGTCCTAACTGTGCTCCTGCCGATGCTCTTTGTTAGCTGTGACTGCAGCTCAGCTGTCAGGCAGAGCACATGGATAACAAAAACCAGGCTTTGCTTGAAGAGGCAGCAATCTGATTCATGGTAGGCTGCAACACAATTTCATCTTGTCTTTGTATGGAAGTTTAAAGTATGTTATTATCCTTCTATAACTGTTCAAGCAAGCATTAATATTTTATCTCCAGCAGTGTGTGCCTCTCCATGCCTGTTCTCCAGCCACCCTGTAGCAAAAAAAAAAAAGCTGGTGAAGAAGCAGAAAAGGTTTCTGCATACCTCAGTCAGTGCAGCTGCTGACTCACTGGCATGTTTTCAGCACCAAAGAAATCTAATCTGTTGTAAAATATCCCAGTTCACTGGAAGGAACACATGCAGAAAATTTTAATTTTCTTTGGTAGGATATTGTGGATAAAACAATGCCAGAAAGCTGTCAAAGTGCGTATTCTTAAATATTGTCTCTGCAGTCATTGCCGCAAATCATGTAGTTTTGTAATTGTGCATATCCTAAATGCTCCATTCTAGTCTCAGTATTAAGAATTTAGGAACTGAGCCTCTGAGTATTACAGAGCCCCAGATCTGAAAGAGAGCTCCAGTGAGCCTCAGTCATACCCTCCTTCTCTGTTTATGGATTTTACTTTTTTTTTCTTTTCATTAGTCACTATTCCTGATCTTTGACTTTTTCCTAACTTTCTGTTATTAATGATATGGTTTTCTCAGATCCTATGTTTATTTTATACTCACATATACTCCCTTTTCAAATTAACAATTAGATTCCTTCTCTGATATCTTTCTTTTGGCAAATATTTAGAGGTCTCGGGTTTCAGAAATGCAGCATGTCTCAGGAAGCAATATTTGGTTTTCACTAGTCATCTTGATCAACAGAAAATAGCAAAACATCACACACATGTGGTGACTGACCAACTCTACATCCTGCTTTTAGCCTGATCCAAAGTCAGGATAACTGTGGATCTCAGTAGGTACCTGTATTGTGCAAAATTACATATTTATTCAAATTACAGAAGGCAGTTCAAATTGGGAAATTCAAGCATCTCCCAAAATCTTTCAATGATTAAAAACTAACAGCTGAGTTCAATGGAACCAGCTTAGACTATTAGATACTATATGTGTGATCTTCCAGCCAGTGTAGGGCAACAGACTAGACCATTTCATAGAAAGAATCTGGCAAAGGTGTTTTCCTACACGCCTTGACCCACCCAGATTTTGCCCTTTCTGGCTTCCTGACTCCAGCAGAGAGCATTTCTGGTGGCTTGTGCAATCAGACAAACTTGCTGTGCCAGGGGACTGCAGCCCAAAGGAACTCCAGACAGATATTTCAGTGCCTCTCGGAGTGCTGTCACACTGCTTCAGGCATCCTAACAGAAAGAAATCTCTGCTGAGAAGATTGAAAAATGGACAGTGGAGATGATAAGAAAAAATATTCCTGCAAATAAAGATACCTTTTTAAAATTTAATGTAGCCTGCTTGGGTTCAGGTGAGAAATCCTGTCATTTTGTATGGAAGTTGGCAGTCTGTGGTGGTCCCCCTGCGCTGGCAGCAAACACCCGGAGAAGAGGGTGTTAAGTGAGATGTCCTAGCAGATGCTTACTCTCTGCTTTCTCCAGTTCTGCAGCAGGACTTACCACATTTGTATTGGAGACTATGAGGGGGAGGCTCTCCCATACCCCCACTTTAAGCCTTGCTTCTACAGCTTGCTGTTTGGTATAATTGATTGAATCCCAGGAGTTCCTGAGAAATGTGCTTATTCAGTCAGCTGGAAATCTTTTGCAAAGCTCACTAATCCCTGCATGTTATATAAATCCTACACCTGTCATAGGCAGTGTGACAGGCAAGGCTTTCTCAGCCCAGCCTCTCATGGTTTATGTAGGAAGTGGTGTCCCAGAGTCCCAAACTGCTTTGAGCAACATTTGGAATGCATGAGTGTTAGGTATGCCAAACATCCTAGGGAAGATTTATGCTGGAATGTGCAGAATGCTGTATATTAACTGCTATTAAGCCTCCTTGGCAAGAAATGTTTTGCTTGGCTTGTTTATTTGCATGGAGTCAGTCAAAAGTGTCTTCAAGTGCTGATCTTTACGATATCACTGGGCTTCAGAGTTAACAACACAGAGAGGAAGATCTTTTCCTCATGTTCACACAGTTGTGACACTTGCTGCAGTTTCGGGTTGCCAGTTTTTCTCCAATGCCTGTTAAAAAGGATTTTTTTCAACTGTCTGATGAAATAGAGCCATTTTTATTATTGCTTTACATGAAAACTTAAATTTAGGGGTACAAGAGAAGCACAGATACAAAAATTCAACACCAGGTTGTTTATCTGATGTCATTCTGTTCATGATAAGCAAAGCCAGAAGATAATAAAGAGTACAAGAACAGTGAAACATGCTGGTGCAAGCAAAACTGAAGTAGCAAATACCACCCAAGTTCAGTTTGTATTTTGCTCTCTGCTAGGTAGAAAACTTAGGGAGTGGATGGGTCAATTGTACCTCATCAGTTTTTTTCCTTTCTGTTAGCCACTGATATATGCTTATAGTCAGAGGATACTGTTTCCATTATAAGAGAAGTCTCACTGGTTCTTCAGACTCTTGGAGTTATTCTATAGAATGCCTGCCAAACTGGTACCCTTGTGCATTATTAGGGACAGTTTTTAAGTACAAAATTGCATCTGGGCTAGGATGACACTTATACTATTATAGATGATACAGACAAGTATAGGCTAATTAATTCTCTCTTTCAGAGAATCTTGGCTGTCGGGATGAGAGCCATGCTTGGTGTTCAACCTGTGGCTCTTTGAATCTGTGCTCAGTGCTGAGTTTATCCATTCCATTTTCTCTTTTGTGATAATTGCTTTAATGTACTTCCCTAAAATATCTTCTCTCAACAGAACTCTGAATGCAAACACAAAGGAAGGATTTTACAGTGACTGATGTTTGCCAGTCTTTAAATGGATTTTTAATTATGCATTTGAGTTCTCTAATGCAGAAGATAAGTAGTCAGCTATTTAGCTGCAACTTCATTTCACCTGGGAAGAGCTGGAAACTTATTTTGCTTGGCAGTAGAGCACAACAGAACATTAATCACTGGGGAGGAAAAAACTAATTTTCCTGTAATTATTTTGCCTTTTGGGAAATCCTAAAGTGTGCACTGTGAGACCTGTTCCCTCAAAGAAGAACCATAATTTGGAAAGCAAACCTGGCTCAGATGAAGGACCCAGGGACACCATCTTCATAAGCACACACCACAGACTCACTGCAGAATAGACATCCAAAAAAGTTACTAGTACACTGCTGCAAAGCAATACCAAAGCATCCCATGTTGGCATGGGTAATTTGTAAGCTAACTAGTTCTTCCTTCTCAAGTTTTACTGTATTTTCTGCTTTATTGTTTTAGTTGCTTTAGTAAGAAGTTTATTTTACAAGTCCTTTACCTTCATAACACACTTCTCTGTGACATCACATCTTGTTATCTGTACACTCAGATGATGTTTTGTGAGCCAAATAGTGTTTTCACTTTGCTACTGTAGTAACTAGACTGAGTCACCTTCCCAACAGCACACAAGCTTTTTAGTCCTGTGTGTTTGATGTCAATAGCCCTCCCACAATAAAAGGTACCTTGAAGATACTTTTCAGACCAAAGTACCACCATGGAGAGTCCTGTTAGCTTAACAAACCTTGAAATGTCTTTGTGAAATAGGAATGTGTATGTTTTTGTTGTTCCATCAGTCCATCAGCTCCTGTTGTGTTGCCATGTGTCTGCCTTCTGCCTGGTGGGAGAAGCCTTTGCTTCCATGAGCCCAAAAGATCAGATTAAGAAAAAACAGAAGGATCAGATTGAAATTCCCTGGTAAAATCTGAAGCTGGCAAGAGCATTGACTCCTTGAGCAGAGTGCTAGGAGATACTGGAGCAGTTCTGATGACTCACACCCTATAAAAACTATAGTATCCAAGTTTCTGGATGGAGCCAATTGTGGGTTTTGATTAAGCTATTCAGGATTATTGCTCCCCAAGTCATCCTTAAATGAGAGCATGATATGGTTGTGACAGACTTTCCTGTATAGCTGTCCTGCCAAGTTTGCAGAGATTTTTTTTTAATGTCTTTCGTAAGGTAAGAGGTAATAATTTTATTTCTCATTAATCTTTAGTGATATTTCTTTTATTTTTATTATTTCAGATCTCTGAGAAATATGGGCTGCCAGTTGAAAAGATTGCAAAACTTTATAAGAAGAGCAAAAAGGGGTAAGTTAGTTACCTAACTAAGGATCTATTGCAGGACCTTTTAGAAGTACTCAGAGATCCCAATTATATTTGGGGCCTCATGATGCTGGGCAGCACAAACTCTTTCAGGAGACATACCATGTGCTGAAAACTTCATGTCTCTGGAGACTGTAAGGGATGGCAGAAGAGGAAACATGGATCTCTAATCTGTGTCTGACCAGTGTTCGTAAGCTTACTGTGAAGAAAGAGTTTGTGGATGAGATATGTGGATGAAGTCTGTTTTGTAGATAATATGCTTAATAACATTGTGGGGGGCCAGCATGGGAGATGCTGTGAATGCACTGTGGAGTTTTCCTGCAGTATTAGGAAGCAGACCACTGTCTTACTCTGAAAGACAGGCAGGCAGTGTTTGCTGCAGGGGTTTCCGCTGAATAAATTTAGACATGAATGTCACAGCTGGACTTTTAGAATAGCTAAGCTTCTGCTCCTTGCCATAAAACTAAATCCTCAACTTTTTTAAAGTTCTATCTAGCAACAATATTGTAGCAATATAATGTTAAACCAGTCCTTTATTTTCAGCTGTAACTCTAGCTTAGGGCATTGTTGTGTCTGGGGATTTCTTTAGCTTTTGAGAAGACAGGTGAAACTTCTCATGTTTTGCTTCTTTCTAAGTGATAGAAGAAACACTTGGAGGTAAAGAGTGAGAACACTCTTTATATACACTTCTAGTAGTCATTGTTGATAGTCTCACATCCAAGCTGATTTCTAAGTCTGTGAGCTGTGTGCAAAGCACAAATTGTACTGTTTCCCTGTGTTAGCAGCTCATGCCACAGAGGTGCAGCAGCTCACATGGCGTGCCTGGGGAGTAGCACAGACACGTCCCTGTGGGAGCCCATGCCAAGCATGGGAAGCAGCAGCTAGCTGGGTCTGGCAGGGATCTGAAGTGCAGCTCATCTGTAGGTAGCCTAAGTCTGTTAACATCCCAGCATTGGTGTGTCTCAAATACTCTGGCAAGGAGCAGCCTCTAATCCAAAGACTATAAGGGACTAGGGGATAGTTCTTGATAATAATTCCCACTAGTGACCCTGTACTGGCATGTGCTGGAGTCTGGTTTTGTGTTGTAGAGAAGCAAGTACACGTGGTAGAGTGTATAGCTTTCCATTTCAGTGTCCTGGTACATAAAAACATTGATTTCTGCTTTTGTCACCAGTATCCTGGTAAACATGGATGACAACATTATTGAGCACTACTCCAACGAGGACACATTCATCCTGAACATGGAGAGCATGGTTGAAGGCTTCAAAATCACACTGACAGAGATCTAGCCTTGGGCAGAGCCATTTTGTAAGGAACCACAGCATTTCATCCTTCTTGGAAAGCAGATTCCCCATGAACCTGACAGACATTGATCAGAGAAACTGTTACAAGACTGCATTGAAAATACTCTCCATTCTGCACATATGCAGCCACTGCATATAGACTTGGGTTTGTCAAGCACGAGGCCACTCACATTAACCTGGTCCCTTATTTATTGTTCCCCACTCTCTAGTGTACAAGCAGTTACCAGCCCCCAGATTTGTAACCAGATGACCCACTGCAAATGTGAAATGCAGCATTTTAATCCATACTTCAGTGTGGATAAGCTCATTCTAAAACATGTTCAGTAATTGTGCTGGTCTAATTTCAGAAATCTGGTATAAATCACTTTACCAGTAGTTGTCTCTGTCATTGCTAAAAATGTGTCGCAGTGCTAAAGATGGGCAAAGTGGCTGACAGTTCACTTGCTCAGACTAATCCATATCTCTCTATACTGTATAGTCTTGCCAAATACCTCTGGTAGTTCTCAGCATGTAGCAATGAGGACTTGTAAGTAAGGCATTCAGCTACAAATGTCACTTGTAAGTAAATGGTAAAGAAACCATTTAAACCTTGTATATAATGTTTATAATATGCAATAATATATTTTAACTACTGTATGTGGGCATGTTTACTGCCACTATGTTTTTGTATGTATTTGGTTTAGGGTTTAATAGAATCTTTTCTAGAGGATTAAATTGCTGCAATCTGTTAAGGAGTGTGTACTGAGAAGCTGATAACTGAATCTGTACTCATATGCTCCATCCTTGCTCACACAGTTGTATATTGAAATATTACAGCAGACTCTGCTACTGGGTCTTGGATACTCTGGCACAATGGGGCCCACCTTATGTGCCCAAATCCCAGCTGTAGATACCAGAGTCTCCCATCCAGCTGTAACAAAATCCAAAAGACACTGTGTGTCTGCTGCCTGGTTTGCCTCGAGGTACAGAAGCGACTTCTTCCTTGTCGTCTTCCTTGATGGAGCAGAGGCTCCTAAAGTGGCCTTTTCTCAAACTTCTGGTGGGAAGGTTCTTTCTGTGCAGCAGCCTGCACATCAAAGCATTCCTCTAGACCGTAAGAAACAGGACTTCAAACTCTTCCTTTTAAGTGTATTTGCTCTTGTATTTCCATTGAATGATTCTGTTGTGATTCCTAGGACATATAAGCCTGGGCTTGATTTAAGTATTTTATCAAAACTGGAACAATTGTGCCAGTGGAGACTGAGTATCCCACAGCTGAGGTGTGGAGATTGGTCTCTCTCTCAAAGGCTGCATCTTAAGCCAAGATGAACTACATAGTTATTCCATCAAATTCCATGCCTGTCATGAATTCTGTGAAGAGATAAAGTTGTGCAGGCTAAGATCACACCAGGAAAGGGGTTCAAGGCCTGAATGTCCCTATGACATCCAAACCCAGCATCTCTCTGTCTCCATTCCAGCCCCTCTGGCTGTTGTAAAGAGGTCCTCACTCAACATATAATTTTCAGACTTTCAGTTGCATTTTATTCTCTACGCACTCTACATGGATCCTGTGTGACAGACAGAATTGTGTGTTCTTTCCTACATGCAGCCTTTGGAGTTTTTTCTTTTTATTGTAAAATCTTTTCTCCTTTAGTCACACAACTTTTATTATTTGGTGGTTAATGGCAGAAAAAGACGCTGGCTAGTTTAACAGGGCTCATGTAGTGTTTTGAGCTGTGTGGAGCTGTTTACATTCAAGCAAAATAGCTGGGATAACTGACCAGTCTGATTTGGCCATATCTGCATGAATTGTCCTGTAAGTTCTTGCGCACTTTCTTAACTTCATTAGCAGTAGTATCCCATTAAAATCTTTTCCTTTTATAGAAATGTTAGGTACATGTCAAGGTTTCTGTGGGACCAGAAACTATAAAAGGTTCAGGCTGGCAGCTCCAGCACTAGCATACCCAGAATTCACATATGCATGTAAAGCAAAGTGTGTGTTCTGTCCTTCTCCTGCCCTTTTCTTTTGTCATGCACTCTTTTACCTTCTGATGCAGAGTTCTGTTGTAATTTCCTTAACTTTATATAAAAATGCACTCCAGCAAAGATGCTCTTGCTACCCTGCTCAAGAGCAAACAATCTGGGAATATAAGAGATTTATGATTGTTCAGTTTGTTTCTATTTGGCTCAGACTGTTATCTCAGCTTATGAGTGGTGGGAAAGGGGCAAGAGTGGTATGAGTAATGCAAACTCCTGAAGCAGTGGCTGCCTTGTGCCCTGCTTGACTCAGATATCCTGAAGAATACACAGTGCTTACATGTATATTGTTTAAAATATGCATGTTGCTTTCGTTTGATTAAAATAATATTGATTAATGCTGGATCTTCCAAATATTATGAGTTAAATGGAAGTAAGATTTAGCTACTGTTCAGCAGGGGACAGGAATATCTGCCTTGCCTCCTTTTGTCTCTTTGTGGAACTGTGGTGGTTCTTTATTTAAAGGAACAAAATTCTCATTTCCTTTTCTTCTTCAAGACAGCAGTCTTGAATCTTAACTAGTGCAGCCTGAGGAGTGGCTTGCTGCTCAGTGCATTTTCCCTATGAAGAGTTACAGCAGTGCAGTGTCTGTAGATGCTGTGTTTTGAAAGACTCTAGATAGGGGTGTACAAAAGGAGAACAGTCTTCTAATTTTGGTTCCTGCTGTAGATTTGGCACTTTGTCCGTCCATTTGATGTCTTATTATGAAATCCCATTCAAATTCTCAAATTCTAGTTCTTTCCCACAGTTAGATGCTGATATTCCCAAAATAAAGTGCATCCTTTGAGTGAAGTTTTGTGGATGCATGGAATTAACCCCATCCAGACATTCTGGAGGATTAATACCTCTGAGTGTAAACTACAAAGAAAAGAATGTTTTTATCCTGTGTCCTCTCTCACAAAGTTTTTGGTCAATGGAATTCAGAGATCAAATGTCTTTCTTTTTATTTTTCTCTTTCATTCTATGAATTGTTTAAATGTAAATTAATTCAGTTAGTAAAATCCAAACTCTCTAGCTGTCAGAGATGCTGTATATTGATTGAAGTGGAACTAGAAAGGAGTATCTTATGACTAATAAAATGTAAAGCTTATTAAATGTTTATATGCTCTTCCATTTCCTATTAATTGAGACAAGATACAAACAAGAATGTTTGTGCCAAAGATTGTGACAAGCCGTCTTTCTGGCAAACAAGGAAACTTAATGTACAAATAGCGTGCTTTTATGTTAAGAATATAGCTCATATAACTTAATAGTGTTGCAACTGGGAGAGGGGTTTGATAAGCTGTAAATACAGTTATTTTATTTTTTTGTACATTTTTAAGAAGGAAAAAAATAAATATTCCTATGTATGAGATAATACTTCTGTTGCTGTGGTGTGTATTCTACATCTCTACAGGAGAGAGAGTATCAGTATGTGCCAGTACCTGAAGTGGGGGTGCAGAGAGGATGGAGTCAGGCTCTTCTAAATGGTGCCCAGTGACAGGACCAGAGGCATGTGGACGCACACTAAAACACAGGAGGTTCCCTCTGAAATCAGGGAATGCTTTTTACTGAGAGTGTGACTAAGCACTGGAGTAGGTTGGCCAGAGAAGTTGTGGAGTCTCTACTCTATCCCTGTAGATATTTAAAAGCTGCCTTGATGTGGCCCTGGACAACCAGCTCTTATTTGCCCTCCTTGGGCAAGGGGATTGGACCAGATGAACTAGAGAAATCCCTTCCAACCCCAACTATTCTGTGATTCTGAGACTTGTTGGAGTGTCCTGGGAACCTGGCTGGAAGCACTGACACTAACACCTCCTGGGCACCTGAGTTGAGATCTTTACCCACATCTACTCCAAAAGTACTGAAGCATACCTGGCCATACACAGTAAAACATTTTCATCAAACATTTTACTCTCCACCAGTTGAGTTTGGCTTTTCAAGCAAGATTCAGGAGGTGAGAACATCTTAATATGTGGGAAATTTCTTGAGAAAGAAATTGCCTCAGCCAAGGTTGATTCCCCAAGCAGTAGCAGGGCAGCCCTGTCTTACAGTGGGGTGGAGGAGTTGGGTGCTCTGGATGAGTAGTGCAGGGTGAGCCAGGATCAGCTCCCATGGAGCTCTTTAAGGTAATCACATTTCCTGGGCACTGTCTGTGATAGATGTTTAATTATGTTTTATAGGAAGTAGTTTTACTGAGTGGCTCTTAAAATGCAAATGCTTCAAAGCTGTGTGGTTGGCAGTGTGCCATCTGCAAGGCCATGGAGGGATGAGGAGAAGTGTGTTGGCTGGTGGGAACCACTGCACCCACAACTCAAGGGTTGGACTGTGTTTGGCATGGCTGAGCCAGGCTTTAGCAAGGTGACTCATGTCACCTTGATTAAAGGTCATTAAGAAGAACTGACCCCATCTTAGGAGCAGGGAGAAAAACACCCCCCTCCAGCTTCTGACCAAAACATTAGGAGACTCACTGAGCAGCAAAGCTGTGGTTTCAGCAACCTCCCCAATCTCTTGGCTCAATTTGTGCTGCAGAAAACAGTGATAGATTCTGGAGCATGCTGCTTCCCAGATAGGGCATGAGCTGCAGGATCACAGGTTCCCTCCTTCCTGAGGTGGTGGGAAGTCCACTCTGGGATTGTGGGAGTGCAACGTGTGCTCCAATGCCTGGGGCAGACACCTTTGCACAGTGAGATTTGAGGGACAGCAAGGCTGGCAAGTGCAGGATTTTAGCACCCCTGTACAAATAAACACCTCCTTACACCCAGTCTTTTTATGCTAAATTGTAGGATGGCCCTAAGGAGAGGGTGAGGAGAATGTATATCACAGAGAGTCTGGCACACTGGAAGCTTGTGTAATAAAGCCTGTTTGCACTGAGCTCAGGAGATACTTGAATACTGCTACTGATGCTTCATTCAGGCTCCAGCCTGTCTCAAGCTCATATTAATGTGCAGTTCCACAAATAGGCTTTTTTTTTTTTTTTTTTTAAATCTCAAAAGGAAATAGGCACTGGTTTCTGTTACCTTCCAGTAGGCTTTAAACTACTTTTTGCACTCAGCTAATCCCAGCTCCAAATTTAATCTAGGTAAAAATTTGAGGAGCTTGAGGAGCTTAAGGAGCATGCACAGAAGCATCAGTCAGCCCCCTCCAGAGCCTGCCTGAGGTTGGCAGGAGTCCCTGCTGTGACAAGCTCTGCTGCTGCCTCATCAGCCACATCTCAGAGCGAATAACCACAGCTACCACCCTGCCAGCCCATGCTCCCTTGCCACATCCTGCTCCCTTGATGGTGTGATAGTCATTAGGGGGTGATAAAGCCTGGAGAGGGATTTCTCTATAGCAGGGAAAGTTGCTGTCAGTCAGCTAAGCTGCTCTGTCCAGCTTCAGAGGACCAGAGCTCTCAGCCTTGTGCTGTCCTTTTGCTTTTATAACCCACTCCATGATTTCCTACTCCTTGCCCGGCTGCTGGCATTAGCTGCTGGAGAAAAAACTGTATTAGCAGTGGAGCATCCAGCCGGCTGCAATGTGCCAGCCCAGCTCCTGTGCACACCTTAAGCCCTGGCTGAGCTCTCCAAATTGGATTTCATGGCTGCTGACTCTGTCCCCACAGCGGTGAGCAGGACAGGAGCTGTGCAGGCAGCAGGCAAAGGCTTCTCTGGGGTTTTCTGCCCAGACCATGGGGATACCCAAGGCTTTAAGGCTCCACTGTGAAGGGAGTAAAATGCATGGCACACCATCGCTAGCTGCAGCAGAATGTTTATTAGTAGGAAAGAACATTTAGGGGATTTCAGTAGGTGAATTTTTTTGAACTGTTGGTATCCACCACACACTGGTTTTCATCAAGATTGTTCAAGGTCACATATTTATATAAGAAAGCAATAATTCATATTTAGGTGCAATCAGTAATTCCAGTATGAAAAAGCACCGTGTCACAAAACAATTTACAATACAAAAGTCTTCAAAATCTAACATTTAAAAACAATGTATTTGTTCAACAGTAATAACAATACAGTAAAAAAAATTATTTCCCTTTAAACAATACTGCTTATATATTTTGGCACTCAGAAAGAAACTGTCACAAATGTGCCTTTTTAGCCACACAATGCTGTTTCATGAGTGTCTATATAACAAGGAAAAACATGCTTTTGAAGTCAGTCATTTTGCCAGGTGCAGTTTGAACTGCTTTCTCCATTAAAAAGAAAAAAAACCCAAACCTGAAAGAAAAATAACTCCTAAGTTGCAGCATGTCTTGTCTTTTGGCCCACGACACAATCTGGAGAGTCTATCTAGCAATTCAACCCTGCCTGAAAGGCTGGATCTGAGCTCCACTTCACTCTCCAAAATTGAAAAGAAATATAGACCTATGCCATTCAAATGGTCCTGTCTTTTAGGGACTGACCCCAAGTTCTTGCTATATTAAACACCCCAGTAAGATTCTGACCCTAAAATTGCTGCTCAGGCTCTTCTTTTCCTTAATTCCCCTCAATTTTTGTTAATTAATTTTAAAGTCACTTGCACAAATTGTCTTGCAATGTGAGCCCACCGTTTTTGTACTGGCACAGCCAGCAGTTCCGAGGAAAACCAAGTTCCAAGGAGCATACATTGTGTGAGATACAGGATGAGGGAGCCTGATGCCAGCTGGGTGCCCCGGGTCAGGAAACATTCCTCCCAGGTCTTCTCCTGGGGCCAGGGCTGGCACACAGCATGGGATGGGGAAGCTTGAATCTGAGAGAGGGAAAGACAAAACTAGGTTTTTCAGGAAGAATTAGTTTCCACTCAAAACTGACCCCTGTTAAAAGAAGAACGCAGGTGCTACGTGCCGGGTGAAACACCGGTGCCTGCGTGCAGCTATGACAGCCCCCGAAAAAGGCTGATTCTAGTGAACATGCAGTCCTTGGTGCTATCTCTAAAAGCTGAACAATAACAAAAAAAATTAAATAGTTTTTACATCTTACATCAAAGATGTCACTACGAAACCACAATAGTATCACACATTAATTAGTACAGTCTTAAAAATGCAAACCAACGCTGGTAAGACTCCCATATATTCTGCATATCATATGTACAGAGGAGAACAGCTTCTCGAGAGGAGAGGACAGTCATAGAGGGATAATCTTCTGTTTTCTGAGTACGTTGCATAATACAAATACATTATCAGCGTAAGAAAACTTTATTCTAACACTAAGAGCTCAGGAAAGGGCCTAACTGGAAGTTAATAGCTGGGGGAACCGTGCACGTGCTGGGGGGCACAAAACATACACAACCCTCTGCCAAATTCTCTGTCTCCTTCGGTGGCCTGATCATCTACTTTCATTTTTTCAGGTAGGTTTAACATGTTGCTCTCTAGGTGCAGACACCCAAAGCATCAGGAACAGCACAGGGCCACATCCCCAAAAGCTGCCCCTGGTGTTCCAGCAAGCTGCTCGTCTCTACGTGTCCTTCTCATAGGCTATGCCTGGCAGAGAACCAGCAGGAGACTCAGGATATCACCAGATGAGCTTACAACAGAACCAGGGGGGGAAATTAACACATCACAACAGCTACAGGCAACAACACACAGGACACTTGCAATTCTAGCCAGCCGTAAGAAAAATATGCGGACCAAATTAATTTAATTCATAGTTGTCCCTCTCCTTTCTGAACAGTAAAAGTCTTCCTTAGGATATGTATATTTGCTTACAAAGCATTCATCTAGAGAGGTATCTAATTTTGCCAAGACACAGGATATACTGATCTCCGTGCTGCTGCAGTGAGTCTGCTTGTAGTAGATCATTAAAAGTTCGATTTGTTATGTCTGGTCTATGCTGCAATGAGGCAACAGCCTGGGGGAAGAGAGAAAGCTTTCCCTCTGGAATGGTCATGGACATAAACAGGGATTGGACACTTTGATCCATTCAGTTCTTGACCGTGTTTTATCTCAATTTATTACTTTCTACAGCATCAGAAATATCTGCCCAAATTTAAACAAATTGTTGTGATTTAATCTCAGCCAGCAACTAAATCCCACAAAGCCACTCATTCACTCCCTTCTAGTGGGATGGAGAAGAGAATTGGAAGGGTCAAAGTGAGAAAACCCAAGGGTTGAGATACAGGCAGGTGTTCAGCTACCCCCAGGAAAACAAGGCTTCATCACAGGTAATGGTGACCCAGGAAGACAAATGACATCACTGAGAACTTGTCACCCTCTTCCTCCCTCTTTCCCCTTTTTCTCTTCATATGCTGAGCACGACACCATGGTCTGGGGTATCCCTGGGGTCAGTTGGGGTCAGCTGTCCTGGCTGTGTCCCATCCCAACTCCCTGTGCACCACAAGTTCCCTTCCTGATGGGGTGGGAAGCAAAAGAGTCCTTGACACCATGTGAGCACTGCTCAGCAATAGTGCAAACATCCCTCTGTAATCAACACCATTTCCAGCACAAATCCCAAACTACCCTCATTCCAGCTACTGTGAGGAAAATTAACTCTATCACAGCCAAAGCCAGCACACAAATGTGTAACTACTTTTGCATCCATCACATCACTCACTCAGCAATATTTGAAAAGCCAAAGGTATTAAGTACTCCTGTCAGAGGAAGACAATATTGGTCACTTCAGGTTCAAGAGCAAAATAATGCTGAATATACAAATATTAGCTACAAGACTGCTTGGATGGAATTGAAGTGAGCAAGTGGAAGAGATAAACATATTGAAATGCAGCTCAATTTGTCTCCTTGAAACATGTGTGCAGACAAAAACAATCCCTAAGGTAATTAAGCTCTTCATTTTTACAGCCACAGTGTGCCCACCTTGCTAGTAACTGCTCAGTCAGTTCTGCTATTGGGATTATTGGGAATTTTGCGTAAGAGCTGAAGGACCAGCAGGGCTGAATCTAAGAGGATCCAAAATAATGAAATAAATCACAAACATGCCTAAAACATGAATAAGAAAATTAAATTCAAAATACCAAAGAAACATGATTTTGTGGAACATTCGTATGACTAACATTGAGCATGATGTCTTCAGTAACCTTCCTTAGATCCTTATTGGATTGAAACCCTGGATTTGTTTTTTCTTCTTCTTCCAGATACTAGTAAAAATCTATTTGGTTGCCCTGGAAATGGGAATAATGACAGGAAATAAAACGGTGGTGATAGCAAGGAACCACAAGTTCTCCCCCAAACCACCACACTAGACCCATTAATCTTCCCTCTGAGTGCAGCCAATGAGCAGCACAAATGAAGTTTAAAATCTAAAGAGGATTTTTCAGGTGGGTTTACTAATCACCATCATCCTGTCATCCCCTTTGGTGGGGAAACGTGAGGCCCTGAACACTGCTGAAACCTTGAACATCCTGAACACTGCTGAAACCCCTGACCCCAGGGAGGAGAAAACCAGAGGTCACATCCCCAACACTTGTTTTTGACAGAAAGCAGGAAGAGTTTCTGCCTGATATAACTATGCCA
Organism: Brachypodius melanocephalos; assembly: GCA_013398615.1. Lineage (NCBI taxonomy): Eukaryota > Metazoa > Chordata > Aves > Passeriformes > Pycnonotidae > Brachypodius > Brachypodius melanocephalos. Next base: position 36,533,036 of record VZSR01001685.1, read on the forward strand.
AAATTATCTCTTGGTCCACAGCATCTGGGTGCTCCTGCAGGGCTGGGGCACTGCACACTGCATGGACATGCATAGGAAAGTGCTGCTCCAGCCTGGGAGACACCAGCTCTCTGTGGAGTAAACCAGGGCAGAGAGAGTGAGCACCAGGCAGATTTGGCTGGCAGTGCCTCAATAAACATGTACAGGATAATGAAAACCACGTTGTTTCAGAGGTTCAGGGTGCCCTTAAAATGTTTAATACTGTCAGTAGTTAATAACAGGAAAAAAACCAGTGGGTACACACAGGTGGGCCAAAGACAGGAAACCAAATCAGAAGCTGCTCCATTTAAGTGCATCGAGCTTGGCTCCCCCACATGTCAAGGGCTGGTGTTTATTTGCTCACACAGAGGCTGGGGATGGCAAGAACATCTTTGGTATAAGGTCAGGGCAAGAGGGGAAGATCTGAAACATCTCAGGTGCACAGTAAGTGAACACTATGCGTAGGGTGGGCGGCTGTTGTGTGCTTTGAGATCTAGGAACCCTCAGCCTGCCTAATACAGATGACCATGTCTGCTGCAGGACCCAGAGTCCCCAGCCTCACCACACAGGGCTGAAGCAGCCCAGGAGGTACCACTGACTGGGCTGGAGTAGAGGAGCTGTTCTGTGCTGGCTACTGCTAAAAGGGTTTCACTGTGCAAATTCAGACCCTGGGCTACAGGCAGGAATGTCTTTACAGTTTATCATTTCTCTAGTCTGTTCACATTGTTCACTACAACTCAAGCTCTTTTTTTCTTTGCTTACTAGTCAGCATTAGTCAGCATTTTACAGGTGGTAGCTTAATCCCAGCTACACATTAAAATAACAACCTGTGGGAAACAATGAGAAGCCCCTTGCATGTGGTCTTTCCAGCTTGTTAAGATATGGACAGTACATCTGAAAAGCTTTATACCTTATCCTGTGAAAATCCTCATCCCAGAAACAACTTCTCAGTATGGATAATTTAGAAACAACAGCAGCAAAGGCCAGGATGGAATTAGGGATGCTGTTTGAATACCCATAGTAGACAGGGATATTTTCTGCATAGGGCAAGGAGATTGACCGTGCATCCAGCTGATGGTTCTACTGCTCTGAAGGCCAGAGGCACCTAATGGCTTCTGCAGTCCCTCAACAGTGGTCCTGGTTTCTAATGTCACTGAATTCCATACCTGTTTACAGTCCCTACTGTCTTTTCCATGTGCTTAAAACACAGATGTTCACTCCACAGTCCCTAGCCTGCAAAATGACACCTGGGCTTTGAGAGTCAACGGAGCTTTCTCCTCTTCTTTTCTACCATGACCAGAAATGAACTCCTACAGGCAATGTTTTGTCCTCAGCTGCACTTAGGGAAAACCTTATGCTCATCCTGGGAGCTGTTTGTTCAATGCCTGCCAGGGTATGGAGAACAGCTCTGCTGCTTTATTTTAGAATGTATTTTGTCAGAGCCTCTGACAGAATATGCAGCCAACAGAGCTGCTCACATAAAAGGTGCCATTTCTAGTCAAGCCCTATCTTGAAACACATCTCACAATGTGTCTGATGTATCACTGCTGTTTATCTTATCTGCCTACTGCACAATCAGTGGAAAACTCTGCATGCAGCTCTGAGCACTGCTCAGCTCTCTGGCACTTGCCAAGTTTCTCTGCATTTCTAAGCACAAGTTCTGCCTGTGATACCAAGAAAACCAACTTTTCCCCACTTCAAGACTCCTACATGAGATCCCACTTAGTAAGACACAGAGCAAAGAGTGCATCCACATACTTCTGCAAAGGGCAGGTGGAATATTCATCTCCACCAGTGTTGCACCAGGTACCCAACATCTAACTGCTGAGCCAAGGATTGCCATGCCAGGAAACTGAGGGAGCACCATGAGAAAGACAAAAGGAGGTGCTGGTGTACTGGGTGTTCAGGAAGACTTGTCCAGCCAACAACCAGACTTGTTTGATTGTTCCACTCGGCACCCTTAGGCTAAACTGCAAAAAGAAACTCTTGAAGGATGCCTCCTCAATCCTGACCTGCTATATTGCTACCATGTTGCATCTTACACCAGTGGTGCTAAAAAAGGAGAGTTTTAAAAGAAGGCAGCTCAGCTCAGGGCATTTGTTCTGAGGCAGGAGGTTCCCTTCTCACTGCCACATGTCCCCAGGGACCTGCCAGTTGTCACCGTGTTCTCTGGTTCACATGGACGGAGGTGTATGGCCAAGGCCATCCTCTCATCCTAGCTTAGTCTGCAGATTAGGGCTCAACATCAAGGTACCACAGTTCACCAAGTTTCCATGAGTCAGCCGAGACAAGGTTCTGCCCACAGTAAATGCAAGGTAATGCGACTTAACCTGATCTGCAGCAAAAGAAAATCAAGCTAAGCCGCATTATTGCACTTCTGCCATCAGTGAAGAGAGAAGTCCTGGGGCTCATCCCCCAAGGGCAGTGTTCAAACCACACGGACTTGGTCATGTGTCACAACTTCCTGTGCTGGTGTGCAATATTTCTGCACAGATCTCATTCAGCTACGAAATTTACACACTTCTGGATTACTGTTTTAAGCAGCAGAAAACGTGCAGGTCATGCCTTGCAACACAGAACAACAAAGGACAGAATGCCTCTGGAAGAAAATAAAAATCCTACAAGCTCCCAAGAACTGCAAGAGAACAGCATAGCTCTGGGTACCTCAGGAACACCATTGAACTGTGAACTGACAGGGCTTCAAATAATGTCAAAACATAAATACTTCTTCAGTCCCTCTCAAACTCTTAGTGCTGACAAGAACATGTGTGTTGGGTTTTAAAAGGGTTGTGTTCCCCTTTCCCTTCCCAAAGCACCCTAAAACAAAGAAAGGCTACCACAAAACTCACAAGTCATAGTCCTCACTTCACACCTGGCCCAAAGTTTGACAAGCTGACCGGGAACATCAGATAAATGGGACTGGCATTTTCCATGAGTTCAGTCTACATGTGAGATGTACTCAATTCCTTTGGACAACACATAAGGAAGGCTGCCTCTTGCACATGCAAGTAGAACTAGAGAATGCATCTACAAAATTGAGAAGTGATATGAAATAGTATGTGCTGTCTGCCGTCCCTCCTGTGTGGAGATACTGCTAGTGAAACACTCAAAAGTCTGCCTTACTGTGCCATTTTATACAGGATAGACCACTTTGCCTTCAAAAGCTTTATGAAGGCAGTTATGATTACAAATGCAAATAACAGCAAAGCAGAAAATTTCAATCTGAGGTGCAGCACACTGCTGTTCTGCTGATTTGAGGTCTGCAGATGTTCCTGTCACAACTTCAGCTACGAATCACTCTTTAAGTACATGCAGAGGCAGAGAAAGAAAGGGATAGTTAATAATTTAAAATAATACCAATCATCACTGGCACTCAGGTAAAAGAATAACTTTAGTTCAATTGGTAAATGTTTATACAATAGCCTTATCTGCAGCTATGTCCTCTGCAGCTGTAAGCTAATTCTTATTATTCCAATTTTTGTGAACTGTGGGAAGCATTACATCTCTGCTGGCCTGGGTCACAGCACAGGTTGTGCTTTCAAACACATTGTACAGGAGTAACCCAGGAGGTGAGCCTGGCCCCAGCACCCAAAGACTACTGAGCAAAAACAGAGAGATTAGGTTCTGAGCCAGAGGTATCTTGCAAAATGAAAAAGGGGAGCAGTCACTTAAATAAAAGGCAACATTTAAAAAGCTTCGGTCACATGCACCTGCATTCACAGCATTAAGAAGAAGGAACCGCAGGAGGAATCTGAGTTCACCTCCAGTAAATGCCAGCTTCCATAGGTGTGGGCTGCTTTGGGTGTGGGAGCCTGCACTGAGCCAGGAGGTTGGAAGTTCAGCAGGGATCCTCTGGTGTCATCTTGTCCTGCCCACACAGGGATGGTGACGGAGCTGGTGGCACTGGTCATTCCCATCTGGCAGAGGGGAGTGTTGATCAGTGCATGCCCACTGACCACCTTCCTTCAGCAATCCCCAGCAGCCTGGCCAGGCTTCTGCTGCTGCAAAACAACCCTAAAGGTCATGACTTCCAAAATTCATGAGGTGATGGACATGGGAGAGAGGGCCAGAACCTCTCCAGGTAAAGCAGAAAATCACCTTGAAGAAGGTAGGCACAGACTGTCCTTCGAAGGGTTAGATTTGTGCACATGGTGTCTAATTAAGATTTGGGAGAAGGAGATAGGGAACATTTTCATCAGCCAGAAGAATTGGTGCAAAACTTGCCAGTGTTGCTCGTAACACCTGAAAGTGCTGGGTGTTAAAATCTGTTTGTATCTGTGGTTGGGCCCCCTCTGCTTTCTTATTTTCCCACACTCACCTCTGCCCAGTATTTTGATGAATATAATGGAAATATATAATCAATTGGATTTTTGTGATTGTTTGAGACAAAGATGTGTGCTTAAAGACATTTATTGAGTGTCATTAGCCACTCATAAAATTTTTGTACAACCGATTAAGAGTGGTATTTTCATTTTACTCTTATTTTTTCTTAACACGCTTTGCCCTTCACACTCTGGCAAAGCAAATGGTATGGAAAAATTAAGTATAGGATTGCTTCTGTCAGTTATTGTACATGCTAGCTAGTGTTCCACAGAAGATTATTTATGCTCAACTACTTATTCATGACTTCTAATTAGTACTTAGCTAATCATCATCTGCAGAGCAGACTTCTTTTACTTGGTTTATTTTAAATTAAGGCTACTGGGGATTAGCATCTACAAGGTCACTTGACAAAATGCCAACTTTGCCTGTCAGACAAAGGTTACTCTAACGAGCTCATGAATTCCCAACACCGTGCCTGCCTGCATGGGTAGCTCTCCAACAGGATCACAAAGCAGACTTCAGCTAATGACCGATTAATGCCAATTTAGTCAGCATAATGCCTCCTGCTGCTGAAGCTTTTCCAGCTTTTCTTTTGCAGCAGCGCTTGTGAAGTCCCTAAGAAATCCCCCATGTGTGTACTAGCTTTGCATACAGCAACTTTGACCAAAGGATAAAATCTTGCAGCAGCAAATTTCAGAACTCCTGCACCTAGGCGGAAAGATAAACATTCAACATTTCTCTCAAGAGCTGATCTTTTTTTGTTTTAGTTTTTATATATATAAATATATCATAAAGCGTACCATTTCCTCATTTCAGTAGAGATTTTTTTGAACTTTACTAAAATAAATGAAATATAAATGCTACAATTTTATGTTTAAAACAAGTTTTGATGACAGCCTTCCCCTAAGAGCAGGCCCAGAAACTCTGTTAGCTACATGGAGAGAGACAAAAACACCCCATAAACTTCCTGCTGTGCAAGAGCATTCAGAACACCAGATGTGCTTTATCTGGATCTGCTTGAAGGCGTCCGTGAGTTCCTCACGTGAATGCCCACTCTCCCTAGTAGCAACTGCTTTATTACTAACCTGAAAATTTCACATTCAACATGTTATCTCCCTTAAATTTATTGTCAAGACCCAGCTTTTCATATCTGTGTCTGCTTTTGCTGATCCCAAACAGCAAGAGGTATTGTCCGTTGTGGATTTGGAGATCAGGATTGCAAATTGCTGAATTTTCAGATAAAGCCATTTGACTTCAACCACTGTAAACCTAGTAAAAAAAAGTCAACCTTCATTTTGTCCCTTCTCCTTCACAATCTGCAAAGTGTTCACAGCATTGAAACGACGAGGCATAGGAGTGGATGGAACACCCCACACACGTTTTGCGCTTTCACACTTCTTCCCAGTCCTGCCTTTGATCTTAACTGGTGCCTCCTGGACAGGAGAGGAGGTTCCAGGTGAATGCCACCCCACCCATCACAACCCCTTTGGTTCAGCCTTGCTACACTTTCAGGTCCTGCAGGTGAATACCTAACAACTAAAGCAGCAATCTAAAATCCATCAGTGTGTCTTGCTGCCAAGGGGTTTGTTGTTGGTTTACTCCTCCTCAACACATACTTTCCAAAACAGATACAAACAAACAAACAAACAAATAAAAACAAAATGAAATTTTAAAAACAATGATAACACCACAATACCTGTTTAAAACAGTACTGCCCGTGCTCTGGACAAATTGTTAAGAGCAATTCAACATTCTTATAATTAATCCACAACAAAATAAGCTATAAAATGCCACAAATGAAGGCATAATTGGCCATACAGAGGCAACACTACCATGAATGTTGTTTGGCAAGAAAAAAAAAAGCAGATACATAATTCCTCCAAAGGACAGGTTCAGAACTGCCCGGCACTGCTGGGATCACACTGCAGGAGACGGACTATGGACGGATCACTCTTGGCGCCTCGGATGAACTCTTCCAGAGAAAGCTTTCCTAGAAGACAAACACATTCACTTAGCACACGTCATGGGCTGCTAAGCACACCTGTCAAACCTCTGGATAAGCATGATGGGAGGAAGATGGAGAAGCCAGGAAAATCCCTGGGAAAGCAACCCTGCAAGGTGAAGTCCTGCCTGCCTGCCCCCTGTTGGATTGCAGCTTGTCCCATGTGTTGGGACACTCCAGCCCCCCCAGAGGGTGCCTACCATCACGGTTGGTGTCCATCTGGCGGAAGATCTTCTCAGTCCTCTTCTCTGGTGTTGACTCATCTTCTGGCATCTTCATTACGGAAGAAACCATCTTATAGATTGCCTGTGTGATAGACAGGAGCAAAGAGCTGGTAAGAAGCACATTATTTTGGTGCAAGGGTATGATGATCTTCTCGTGACAGAAACAGGCAGAAAATATCCTTGGAGCACCAGCGAGACCTGCTCTTTGGATGCTGAAGGGTGTTGGGTGGCACCAGTGTGTGCAGCTTCCCTCTTCAGTGGGACACAGTATTTATGAAACAAATACTGTGTTTATTTAGTCATGGTCAAATACCACCTGGGTTTGCACTAAGATCACATTTTTCCTTATTAAAAGAGTCTTTGGACAAATTTATCATTTGTACAACACATTAGGCAATGGTAGCTCCCAGAGCCTAGAGGAACAGCCAAGAGCACCAAGGTTTTGTCCTGTGCTGTGATGAATCTCCATGCTTTGGCCACACAGGCTTCATCTTCACCACACCTGTCTCCTTACCTCGCCTTTGCTCCACCCCATCTCCTTTCTCTCCCTCCCTGTCAGCACCCTGTCCATGGGGAGAGCAATGACTTCTTGTATTTGCTGCATCTCAAAGATAACAAAGACTGGACCATCAAGGAGGTGGCCTTTTCATTGGGGATTGGTGTGTGTGTGCACAGCCCAAAATCCCTCTCACAACTCACTCCAGAGAGACCAGATGTTCTGGTCCTGTAGAGCACCACTACCACCCATAGCTATTCCCTGCACAGACAAGTGCATTAGTCACCTTTGGTACTAGCTGCCCCTGAAAAAGGGACAATTTTAATTTTAAAACAAGCATCAGGATCTGTCCCTGCACTAGTTACCCAAACCTTGCTGGCAAACACAAGCACCAGTAAACACCAGGGCTTTGTGTCAGGCATCTCTGTGGGGCCACACCCGGCAGAGCAGCAGCACTCAGAGGGCTGCAGGGTGGTGGCCTTGGGAGCTCCTCCCAGCCAAGGAGTGGCAGCACATCCCAGCCCAAGGCAGCATTCCCCTGGTCCAACTGGCCCCTTCTGCTGTCCACTGCAACTCACTGGCTGTCACCTGCTGTCACCTGACTGCTTTAGTTATTTGTTCTTCCTTTCCTGCTGCTTTCGGAGGGGGGTCCTTGGAGCAAGCCAAGATTTCTCATTGGGTCACCCCTGTCCCCTGTCTCCCTTCAAGAAGTCACTCTGCCTAGCAGCTCAGATCATCTGGCTCAGGATCCCCAAGGACTGGCTCCAGGAATGTAACAGCACGGATGGAGGATGCCACTAGGCAGCACAGATATTTTACACTCAGACTAGGGAGCATCCACTTCCTTGGCCATCTTGCTGGCTTCTCCTCTGCCAACAGCTCACCCTTCACATCTCCCAGGAGAACTGGTGTTCCAGAGAACTGGGCAGAGCCTCACTGGGAAGCTGTCCACACAACCACGATACTCTGATGCCAGGAGCACAGAAGAAAGGATGAACATTAAAGTATGTAAACACAGGGATGAGGGAGCTGGGGGAAGGAGGCAATAGGGAAGGAAAAAAAATGGAGAGGGTGGACAGTAAGAATTTAGCATGCAAGGCTCGCAAGGGTCAGAGTGAAGATGAGGCTTACAAATCTGCCTGTGTTTAAGCATTTGAAGCTGTCTGGCTTTTGTCTGGAGTAGGAAGGGAGGTGGATGGGTCACTCCCTCTCCCTGGGTGAGAGGACAGCAAAGCAGAGAATCTGCATTGAAAGTGTGGGAGGAATGCCCCAGACTGGGAGTGAGGGCATGTTTACCCTGATCAAAGTAACCATAGTAAGAATATGCAGATTTTTAGGACAAAAAAAGCTCTTCAGGATGACTTCATCCTACAGGGTCCTTTTCACAGAGGCGTGTGAAGGGAATAACAGATGAGATATTCTAGGAAAGCCAGATGGGAATAACATAGTAAGCATTCCTTTCATGCTGAAAATGGTTACTCTGGACAAATTCTTATGTCCTTACTCAGAAGTTCATTGGGAAGTTTTCCCAAAGTAAAAGCCAGCTAAAGCTGATTAAGAATCTTGAGACTTGCCCCGTATTAATTCAGTGCAGCTACACAAAACTCTTTATTGTATGTTTGAAAGAGCAAACTCTGAAAGGAATTTGGTTTCATGATTACATAGAGCTGAGCTGTACCAACCCTGGGCTAGGACCTAGGACTGAAAGGCTGCAGGGGTTCCACTCCACATGGAGTGGGACTCCTCAGCCTCCCAGAACCTGGGCTGAAAACCATCAGTGGCATTGAGCACTGGAAGCTGATACCTGTCAGCAGTCTCCTGAGCCAGGGCAGCTTTAACAGGGGAACTTCTGTCAGGAGTGCTCATTGCAGCTCCCTGGCACCCTTGAATGCCACCAGGGAGTTGTGCCTCCAGAGCCCTGTGTACGTCACTGGAGCAAGCACAGGCTCCCTGCTTCATCTGCTGCCCTGCTGAACTCTCTCCTCTGATTTTCCAGCTCCACATGGATGCAGCAATGGGTGATTTCAGGGCAAATCTCATCCCTTTGCTCATTCACACAGGTTTTGCTCCCAGATGCTGGCTGCCACTGCTGCACTCAGGCCAGAAGCTTTGGTGAGGGCTGCATTTTCTGGTATTACTTGGCAAACTGTCCAAAAGCTCATTACGGTGATGGCAGCAGCAATGACAGCCAAGTTTTCATTTGATCCTTTTCACTCTGTTGAAATAAATTCTGATGACTTGAAGTCTCATGAAGTGAATGACTGGCCCAAAAAAGATGGTTTTCCTCTCAGTCTCATGGAGATTTCTGACACTGTCTTTACAGAGCCATATCAGCTTTTGCTTCTCCCCATACCAGACTCTGTTTCTTCCTGGCCTGCAAATAAGTTAAGCCAGCAAGTGAAACGTGTGTGCTCTGTTTTTATTAAACTGAAAGTGTTATTCTTGTCTCTGCTCAGTATTCTCAAAATGCCTTTTGAGTCCATACAGTGAAAAAAATGTATCCTTAGAACAAGGTTTCCATCTCTCATTTGAACACTTATTTTAAGAGACTAGCCAAATATGTCCTGTTTCAGCAAGGGGAACAAATCTTCAAACCGGTTTGCAGCTATTTTTGAGTGGACTGGGCTATTTAGATTATAGGTAAACATATGGGAGACATGAAAAGCCTGGGACATGAATCTGAGAGGAACTGTGACAAGGTCTGTCAAGAGGGCAGGCTGTGAAGCCTCTTCCCACAGCAGTCTGCAGATGTGCTGTGCCTGGTAAGTGTAGCAGCATCCTGTGGACCTTCTTTTTGGAGGCTCTGCAACTATCAGCCCACCACTAAAGTCCTTCAGCCTGCAAACTGTGCAGTTGGCTGCACGTGGATCTCTAAGCAGGGTTTTTTTGGAGACTGGACAGGCAGGGTGAGTGCCCTGGGCTGTGCCTGCACAGTTAAGGGCGTGATGGTGTAGGGAGCTCAAAGGAACGCAGGTGCTTTGCCATCTAGCACATCCCTTTGCAAGGAAAACAGGCCTTAGAAAGCTGATATGGACCATTCACCTTCATCTCCTGGGCCATGAGGGCTCCTGTGGGATATCTTAACCAGCAGTGCTGCTGTTCCAGTGCTGCTGCTGCCACTGCTACCTCAATCTCCTCAATGCAGTGCTGAGTAGGAGTGCCCCACCCGCACTGCCTGCAGTGCTGATAGATCAGGCCAGATCAATGGAAAGAAAAATGCAAGGAAGCAAAACAGTGAAAATCACTGCAGAGAGAGGGCTTTCAAAGCACGAAGAAAAGCAGGCTGAAAAAGAAGGGAAGTGTGTCTTGCCCCTATGCTATTTCAAATACAGTAATCTCACAGTAACAGGGACAGTATTTTTCTGTGAAACGAAGACTTTTAGATTAAAGGTGTTTCTTTTAGCATTTGTTTTGATGTATTGTCTCAGGCAAATATCTCAATGAAAACATAACCCTGCTCTATCAATTTGCAAATGTATGTTAGATAACGGACTTGCGATAGGTTCCTTTGAGACATATATCAGAGATATGTCAGAGTTCTGATTTTCGCTCTCAGAAGAATTGTGTTGGCTGAGGTCCCCAGGAAGACATTTGATACAGAATCCTGTCATTCCATATGATAAAATAATCATCTTTCATACATGAAAGTGATAGTTGTTTGCTGGCTTTTTGTATCTAATCACTCTACATCAAAGGAACCTCTTGACAAAGCAAGAAAATATGCTCATCTGATTCAGTTTCAGAGATCAGCTGAACATGTTTCCAGAGACTACACAACAAATCCCATCCCACTGGGAGGAGCTCCTGGTGACCAGTGCAATACAGGGAGAGCAGTGCAATCAAAACAGCCCAAAAGAAGAGAACAGGGTGAGATCTACAAGCATGCTGCCTTATGGGAAGCTCCATCACAAAAAGGGCAGCTTTTGTGGTTTAAAAATTGCTGATAGTCCATGGTACAGAAATACCTATTTTTCAGGCTGTTCACTTCCATAATTGCTTTTTGCGTGGTCCCTCAAAACTGAATCCCTCAAGGTGAGGTGAGATTATAAGCATCATGCAGTTGAGTTTCACATTCAGTCTGAAAGGGGGGGAGAGCCAAAACCTTTCAAGCAGTGCAGAGGGCTGGCTGGAGTGCCAGGCTGAGGGCTGAGCACAGCCAAAGTGCTGCTCAGGGTTGGACACACACATTGACAGAATGCCGCCCTATGCTGATCCCCAAGCTGCAATTTTGTTTGATGATGGCATCATGGCTGTAAAAGACAATGCTATGATTTGGTACTGACATAAATATGAAGAGGAGGCAGAGCATTTCAGACTCTAGACCTGCTGGCAAGAAGATCTGGGGTAACTGGAAAAAGCTCCCAGCTTTGCTGGTTCTTGTTTGGCTCATTACAAAAAATCCAGCCACCGATATTTTCATTTCATTTGACATGAACAAATTTGTGGCCTTGTTCTGCCTGTTTGTAGATCTCCTTGCCTGGGGTTTTGTGCTGCCTGCCAACAGCAGTGAAGGGTCCTGCAGCCCCTGGGGCGTCTCCTCCTCCAGAGGAGCAGGTGATCACCTGGCTTTGGCTCCTTGTGTTTCCTGTGTACCACGTTAGCTCTTCTGGGATGCTTTTTGTTTTTTTCATGAGGAGAAATACAGCCAGAAAAACAATAATTGACAGAATGTTTGCCCTGCCTGGGGGAGAGGAAGATTTGTAAGGAACAGAGGATCTTCTAATGCAAATACTCCATGGGGTTTGTCATGGCACAGACAGGGAGGTCCTGCTCCTCAACTCAGACACAGGAACACAAGACAAAGTGAAAAACAACAAACTCTAGATTTGCAGCTGAACTTTGGATCTGGTCTTGCTGAAGCAGTGCAAGTGCTGGTATTGGCCACTTTGAAGGATGTGAGAAGGGCCCTGGCAGAAAGACAGAAGCACCAGCACTCCCTGCATGCAGCTTGCCATCACAGCCTGGAATTTATGTGCATTATTTTCTCTTGGTTTTCAGTGCAAATATAAGTCTGAATAATACACTACGTTGTTAGCACTTCAAAATTTCCAGGAAAAAGAAAGGATCTTGAAAACAGTTTGTTGTTTTGGGGGTTTTTGTTTTTGTTTTTTTGGTTTTTTTAATGGTGCCGCATTATACAGATTCAAGCTGTGTAAATACACTGCCATATAAAAAATGTTTTAAATCTTTCAGTAGAATGATGTGCCTCAAGGGCAAAAACATGTTGGAGAAAGCCAGCAATGTGGGCCTCTTACTAACACCACAAGAAAATACAACCAAAGAAGCTATGTATGGAATCATCATCTACTCAGATAAGGTTTATCTATACTGTCAACTTAGTATGAAGACAGTTAATATAATTCTAATAACGCAGACCTCACTGGAATTAGGCAGTCAAAACACCTTTAGAATATGTGAGCTGGTTCTTCATAATAACATGATTTCAAAGTAGATTTGCTTCTTATTGTGGAGGGAGCCTGCCTTCCTTAAAAGTACACTGCCTGGTTGTTCTAATGTAACTACTTGGTTCAACTGTAATTAATCATAATTAATTGACAGGGTTCACAGAATCACATTTATCAGCAGGTTAGTTGCTATGCTCAAGCCCAACAGAGTTCCCAGGGAAGAAATATCCATGCAGCCTGTTGCTCTGGAAGAACTTGCAGTGGATATTAAACTGTAGTTTGAATTGTGACACAATCTTTGCCAAATGAAATAGCATTTCATATCCAAGCAGTTATATAAGATTATAAAGCAGCGCTGCCAGTTTTTCATTCAGTGTCTCAGCGCACCATCGCTCCACAATCTGCTCTGAAGGAGGCAGCCATGGGGTGCCTCTCAGCAGCACATACCTGCACGATTTCCAGCATCTCTGACTTACTGATGTAGCCATTCCCATCAAGGTCGTACATACTGAACGCCCACTTCAGCTTTTGCTCCAGTTTTCCTCTCGACGTTACACTCAAGGCTATGATGAATTCTCTGAAATCTATTGTCCCGTCTCCGTTGGCATCAAAAGTGCGGAATACGTGCTCTGCAAACTTAGAAGCGTCCCCATAAGGAAAAAAGTTTCCGTATATTTTTTTAAACTCCTCCATAGATAAATGTCCACTTGGACAGTCTCTCAAGAAGCCTTTGTACCACTCCTGGATCTCATGTTCTGTAAAGTCTGTACTTTCTAGCAAATCCTGCATGACTTCAGGGCGTAGTTTGCTGTTTTGCTTTCCCATATTGGAGTTAAAGTATTACCTGCAGAACAAAAACAAACATGTATGAATTATTATTAATTATTAATACTGATTAGCATGGAGGACGTAGAAGAACATTATGCTGTATTCTGAGTTTTCTGATGATAGTTCACTCTTGGGTATCCACTGAAACCTTGGACAATGTCCAGTACTACATGTATACTCTGAAAAAAATAATAAACTTAATTTACGTGTTGATTGCATTGTGTTTTGACAGTCTGGAGAACAGTAATTACACTGAACTTATTGCCATCCTATTTTGCCCTTGAAATGAGGTAAGCAATGGATTTTGCAAGGTACACGTAACCAGCAGCTGTGTGCTGCAGCACACGCTCCATCCCAGTCACCCCGCTGTGCTGAGAACCTGGCCTAACCAGACACAATTTCTGTAATTCTGGTGGGAACCAGACTGGTACAAAAGCCTGTGTTCCCTTGGTCTTGCTCCAAAATGGGATCAGGGTGCAACTGCAGTGTATGCTGAAACCAGTAGCTCCAAAGCCCTTCTACATATATCTTTATAGCCCAAAAGCAACCCAGAAACTGCTTCTTTTGTTTGACATAGACCAATTCCCATTTTACTTAAAAATTAAGATAAAATCGGAAGAGATTTTATCAAGGGTGGATTCTCCCACTCAAACTATTACTGTGTTTTTTAATCTTTATTGTAGCCAAACACTAGATCTATTACTAATAGTAATATGGGTGGTCATAGCTCTTTGAAAAAACCTCCCAAAGGAAAAAAAAAAAAAGAGAAAGTACCCAGACAATGAAATTGGAAATTCATTTCCCTTAAATTAACTATTAAGAAGTGTTATTGGATACAGTCTCTAATAAATCAGCTTAATTATATTTCATTTGAGGCAAGTTGGTACATACCACATTGTGCAGCACATTTACTAATGATGGATGCCTTTGGGTTTTAAGTTTTGGAACCTGAGTGTGTTGGCTCCAAAAGGCAACATCAGTTTTACTGGAAGCTTAACATTATGCTGATCTGTGGGAAGCTCTTCTCTATTGACAGAAACCTGCCTGAGAATCTGCCATGCAAATGACAGTCACAACTGAGATATGATGTATGGATAACTAAAGCAGAATTGCAAAATAATTTAAACATGACTCACACTGTTGTCAGAATGGAGTCTCTGGCCCAGAGGTGAATTTAATAATGATGACTGGAATGGCTAAAGAGCATTCAATAAAATGTCCTTTCTTAACCAAGATATTACTTTTAAAAGATGAACAATAATACACTATTGACGTATGACAGAAGCAGCTACTGAGAAATGTACCACCATTGAAGCTAATCTACTGTCTCTTACGTTTGGCATTGGGAAGAAGACATTGTGGCTCCCCCAGGTTGATGCTACTTTTTTTTTTCTTCTGGGAAGCTCCCTTTCTCCCCAAGGACTTTGAACTCCCCAAGGCTGCTAGAGGACTTATTTCTTAATTTCCTGTGGGTTTGGACCAGAATGACCAAAAAGCTGTATTTCTCAAGTGAAAAACTATGGGATCCATCCTAGATCCATCTGTGTCTCCAGGATTCACTGATGGCTGTCTGGTAACATACAGTTGTTGCCTTTCTCCCAGCCTGGAAATGAAACTCGGGATAATTTTACTAAGGAGGTAATATAAGAGCAGATATTTATTTGAAGGCCTTCAGAGGCAATTATGGAAAGGTGTCCACAAAAGCCTACCCCCAGTAGGTGTGAATACATTTTACAGGTTTTAGGAAATCAGCATAATTGACAAAAAGCACCGATCAGGAGGACAAGTGGTGATGCAATTTTCCTTCAGGTTAAGCTCTTTCTCTGGAGTTCTCTCCTTGGCACTCTCAGTCTTGGTTCCCAGGAAGAACCAAGATAGCATTGGGGTCTGGTACCCCTGGGACTTGGAGTTCTGGAATTTGATCTTTTTGCTTAGGGAAAGGCTATGGAAAAGTACTGGGAAAACTAGTCACTAAGACAATAGGCTACAGAGTTACAAATACAAATGTGTGAAGAATACAGAGAACACATAAAAGAAAAAGGGCAAAAAACCAAACAGCATCATAATTTGGTATCTATATTTCCTGTCTAAACACACAGCCTATATGGTTCATGGAGAAAAGGCTTCCCTGTTCACAGACAGGAGGATGGGAGGGTGAAGAATCCTGCCCCATGGGGACCTATCCATCTCCTGACTATTTCAGGGGCTTGGTTGACTATGTTGACCAAACAATATCTTTTCCTCCGAAGTCTCTCCACAACACTTGAAAAGTGGAAGATGCCACCTCAAAAGTAATTTCTTCTACTGCCTTTTGTCTTTTCATCCTGATTAAAACATGCTGTACAGTTTTCAAGCAATCCAAGCTCTTAATGCCCTGAAAATAGCCAGAAAGTCCTTGTTTCATAGGCCTGGTCCAACAGCTGCCGAGACAGCTGAACGTTGTGTTGCCTTCCATGGGTGTTGGACAGGGCCCATAATAAACAACCTGGGAATTAGCTGAGGGAATGGATTACAACAGGGCAGCCAGAGGGCTTTATGTCAGGCAAAACAACATGATCAGGGTCTGCCAGTGGGATGGAAGAGCATCGGAAGAGCACACGGGAAGTGGCCAGGCTCAGTTTATAGTGGCAGCAGTTTAACACAAAACCCCAGTACAATCCCCAGTACAATCCCCAGTACAATCCCCAGCACATGCAGCATCTGCCCACAGCCCTGGCTGGCAGCTCCCTTGCAGTGCCAGGGGGAGCACACTTTCCAGACCAGAGAGTAGGAAGGGAAGACTGCTGACTAAGGTGCAAGCCAGCTGTGGGTAGGAATGAGCTAGAATTAGCCATACAATCCCCTCCTGCTTTTTAATAACTCAAGCATTTGAAAATGGAAAACTCAGCTTGCAAATTTCTAGTCCAGAGTCTTCTGAAAAATGAAATAGTGAGGTAAGACTGTATTTCACTCTAAAAGGTTATGCCTTTATAGCTGCACGATGTTGTAGGTGCAACATATTTTAACCAAATAATTAAAACCACAGAAGAGTTGAGTGCACCGCCTTGCAGAACATCACAACCACAAAAACCTGAGTTCTCCAGGCAGAAAGGGAGAGCTAACCACCTGTGAGTTGCAGCACAAGGTTGAAATCCATGGCTGTGGTGATGCCAGGTGACACAGTCAAAACTAGTAGCATTATCCCTGAGTCCACTTGTGATGAATTGTTGTCGTGTTCCTTGCTCTCCAGATTGTTCCTTTTTAATAGGTGGTGGTCTAGGAATCACAGCAATGGGATTTATTGTGTCTATTCTACCTATCAACAACAGACCAAAATGCTTTTGAGTCCAAGCACAGAAAGTCATGGAAGACTATTAAAGATCCTTACAGTCACTTCACAGATTGTTGTCTGACTCTTCACGATAGATTAGATTATGGGCAGAGTGCAGTAAGCTAAGAGGATGTCAGCTAACAATGACAGCAATAAATGCACAGAACAAAATAAAATTGAAACTGATTTGAGGCATCTTTTCACATTTTATCATTCCTGTAGATCTTTCAAGTTTCTAATGAATGATTAAAAGTTCAAAATACAGCAAGTAAATAGTGAACAGCAATCAGAATGGCAAAGTAAAATATTGACAATACTGAGAAATGGATGTTGTAAGAGTACAAAAAGAAAGATAAGTTAAATGCTTAATGAATATGTTTAATTGCATTTCTGCAATTTCTTTCTCTGACACAATGGTGTTAGATATAATAGATATGAATGACTTGCTACATAGAATAACACATCAAAATATTAAGGTCTTAAATCCTAAGGCAATATTCTTTGGTAAAAGAATGTGGTGTGTTTATAGCTTGGAAGGTTGACACCATTTCAGCCAACAACTACAGAGTATTAGGAAGTAAAGCATCACTGCTGCTCAACTGCTATGGAAAGAATCTCTGTTCACTGATTATTGGAGAAAATGTCATAGGCAATGCTCTTTAAAGGAAATACTTAAAGTTCCTCTACTCAGGCCTCTGAAACCTCAGAGTAAGGCAAACACTGCCTGCTTAAGCAACAGCCTTGCAGGAGCTGTAAAGAAGCAGCAACCAGGAGCATGCAGCCAACCCACTGCAACGAGTGCAGGGCAATGCAAACAAGCATGCAATGCAAACATCGAAACATATTTACTCAAAAAAATAAATGTTTTCTTTTTTCTGTTGAAGGTTTGCTATAATAAGTAAGTTCTAGCAACACATTTCTAACAATGCTTTTAGTTTTCAAACTTGACGTCTATCATATAAAGAAAACTCCATGTTGTTTGTGGGGTTTTGGTGGTTTTTGTTTGTTTACTTGTTTTGGTTGGGTTTTTTTTTTTTTTGTTTTGTTTTGTTGTTTTTTTTTTGTTTTTTTTTTTTTAAATTGAGCTCTGTCTGCCAAAGACAACAAGACTTCCTAACTTTCATTAAGGCTTAAATCTGAGGGGAACTCCTCTGCTGGGAAAAAGTATTATGAGAAGGTGGTGTTTGTGCAGGGAAGCTTTGTTCTAAAAATGGAAATTTTAGGCTATTGGGTACTTCACAGCTAACAGGGTACCAAGTACCTCAAAGGTCTGAAGAATCAATTTGAAAACAAGTTCTGCCTGAACAAGTTCCTCTCTTTCCAGTGGGAACAGCAAGGTGAATCACACCATAGGCTTGGCTACAGACACCAACTCAGTAAAAATGAAAGCAGAAAACTTTTTAGAAAGAAGCAGTGAAAGTCCCATTTTGTGATTTTTGTCTTCAGAAACTTCTGTTACTTGGCTTCTAACACACAGTCTGACCTGTTTCCAAGAAATAATCCACTTATGGGCGCAATGCTGTCTTTAATACATTTCTAACACATAATTTGAGAGTTTTCCTGAGACTAGCAATCGTGGGATTTCAATCTCTGCCAAGCAGCTGCACAAGCTCCTGATGACTGCTGGAATGAACTAAAGGCTGAACAGGACAACAGCATCACTCTGAGCCAGCTCTGCTACCTGACAGTGGTGAGGAAGCAGTGCTCCAGCATGAGTCAGTCCCCCATGGCAATGCCACTCTGAGGTAGGAGTGAGATTCTCCACTCACCATCAGTGCTGTGGTTTTTCCTCCTGTCACATCATTACTGAAAACCTGGATGTGTGACAAGTGGACTCATATATACCATCTATCTCAAGCTGTCTGCACATCTGGCAATGGCAGGGATCTCACCTTCTTTCATGTCCTACCCACCAGCAGTCTTCTCCAGTCACTGCATACCAGCCTCAACAGCACAGCAGACAGAGCTCTGGCAAGCTAAATTCTTCTGCCATCACTTTCTGCCACCCCTACCCGTTCTCTTTCTGCCTGTCACTGTGCAACTCAGCTCTGTCACAAGCTCAGAGGAGGGGTGCTGCTCTGCCCTGGCTGACCAAACCTTGCAGTACAGCATCCCCTTACCCTGCAGTAAGTGGAGGGATATCAAGGGGACAGTGCAGTGCATCTCAGAGCATGAGACTTTGTCTGGGGATGTGTCCCCAGGGCTTCCTGGCCAAAATTTTGCCCTGTTATCAAACTTCACTGCATTAGAACTACTTTCTTCCTTCCCCTCTGCCAGCTGCTCTCATTGCTTGGTAAAGCTTCAGATACCAAGTACCATTTCACCACAATGCGTCAGTCTCTGCAAACTCTGTTGTCATTTGTGATCCAGTGTACACGTGCCTCCAAATGCAGCTCTGGCCCATCTATGTCCATGCCCTTACAAGAAAGGAGGAAGTTTATGCGCATTTATGAAAGTCAAGGCTTGGTGAACACCATCTGGTATAAAAGCCAAGTTTCTTCCATAAGGTCAGTTATTCCTTTGGGCTGTAATACTGCTAACTGCTGTACCAGCTATGGAATGAGACAGTTCAAAGCAACAGCAATCTCAGATGATACATTCCTTTCCGATCTGTGCATGCTGCTTCCCTGTGGCTGGAACACCAGTGTTGCCATGGCCTCATCCTGAATGCAAACCCAACAGTAAACGTGGGCAGTGCACTGTCTCGTGATCTTGGAGCTCTCCAGTGAGACTTGGTGAGCAAGGCAGGGATGTGTTTGTAGAGCTCTGGTGTGCTCCAGCCCAGGAGACTCTGTGATCAACCCTCGAGATCCCAATTCACAGCCTCAGAGCCACCTCCAGCACTGCTCTCCACCATCCCATTGGAAATTCCAGTGCCAGTGCAGGGTCCCACTGGTGGGACAGAGTGCTTAGTTAGAGCAGCAGCAGCAGCTACAGCTGTGCTGGGAAGAATAAATTCTCTGGTTTTAGTCTCCTGCCATGAAGTGGAAGTGCTACCTGGTCAAGATTTTTTTTTTTCCCCATCCCATAGAAAACAACTCCCCAGGCTCTTGGAAGCAGCCACTTTGCTTCCTTCTGGCCATTTCTAGTTTGTTTTCACACGTTCATCTTAGCAAACAATGTGGAGATGCTTGCCAAGAAAGGCTTTTGCTTAATTTTTTTTAACAGCATCTTGGAATGTATTTTGAAAGAAAACCAAATTTATTAAAAAACCACACAGGGACTTAACAAAAAAAAAATACATGCAGAACAAAATTTTGAGCCTTGCCATCCTGCATTTATCTCTTTCTATTGGCAAAGAGCAAAAATTGGATGACATTCATAAGCAAGATTCATTTAAAAAATCTGACATTCTCTTATTAATATTCAGAAGAAACAGCAGTAAACAGATTTGCAGTGCAGTAAAACAAGTACCCAAATATGTATGGCTGACACTATAGCTGACATCAAAGAAGAGGAATGAAGACTAATGAAGAAATTAAGAGGAAAAAACCCAAGGAAGAAACCCAAGGTGTGGATGGAATCATCATTCAGCATTTATGCTTTATATATTGAAAGCAGGAAGAGGGGTCATGTGCCATCCAGTTGCCCACTGGTACTTCCAAACATGTTCATCACAATATTCACTCATTTTGTATTAGGACCTTAGTTCAGTTCCAGGATCCTGACATTTTCACTGCTCTAAGTTCCTGTTTTGTTTAGTGTCACCTTCCTGTTTCTCTAGCCCCTTACTGGGAATCCTTCCCCTACCAAAGGTGCCCCTCATTTCTCCTTTGACAGTATTTGTTCTGTGCTTTCCTGCTACCCCAGGAGAAACTCAAAACAAGAAATAAAAGCAAATGCTTTATAGCTCTGTGTTTTGGTTGAGGGGGGCAGTCCAAGCAGGAGCAGCTGCACAGAGTTCATGTTTCAAACTTGGAGGTGCTCATGGGCAACATCAAAAGCCCAGGCTCTTCTCCCTTCAGATTTGTCCTGGCAGAGGAATGCTACAGCTGCTCCACTTTGTCTCCTATTTCTCTTTATCATAATTCCTTTGTGCGTTTTAGCAATGAGGGCTGGTGTGAAAGTGGAAGAAGGGGATGCAGGAGAAAGGCAGTTATCAATAAATGCTGGGTCTTCAGCACCAGTGGGTTAACTAGACACCGGCCTCGTGCCTGTCATGCTACCCCCAGCAATACCCCAGTCTCAGCTGGAGCTGTTTTGAGACCAATAAGCAGGGTTTCAGCCTCAAGCAGTAAAAGAGCTGATGTGCACACCCCTCACCTCTGCACTGCCCTCAGCAGCACTGGGGCTTCCAGAAAAGGTCTCTGTTTCCAAAGCATTTCCTGCAAGGTGGAATGTGTGGTACAAAAAGGATGACTAGGCACATGAGCATTTCTCATCTTGAAAAGAGCATGTTATGTGCATTTGTACAGCGTGTCACTGTGCAGTGACTCCTCTCTCATTCATGGCTGGGTACTCTTTCCGTCTTAAAGCCCTGCATTTAGGACTCAGAGCTTGTTTCTGAAACTGCTCCTGTCTGAAATTTGGTGTACATCTATCCACCAAAGAGGAGTGTCTGTAATGGGCCACCTCTACCCATTAGATTTTGATTGTATGGGCAATCAGGTGTGTCCTTAACCTTCTGACAATCAGGTGCTGGGTGCTGCTCCATCAACAGCCTGGCTATCACAGAGGGGAGATGAAGCTCTCTTCACACAAAATCTCTGCTGCTTCAGACAGAGCACACCCAAGCATCTTTGGGAGGGTTGTCTGCTCAGTTAGGGTGCAACCTCAGGCAGGGTAGACAGGCAGGGAAAACACAAGAAAAGGGGCTGCTGGAGATACATACAAAGCAATCCATGTTCCCAGATCCTGCAGGGACCCTCCAAAGTGTAAGAGGGTGTAAATGCAGGCTCCTCTGTGCACACAGTGGGGTATCCAGCACTTCAGCCTTTCTCAGTGTCCTGGGCTTTGTCTGGAGCCCCTTTGGGAAGTGCTGCCACCACTCTATAAGCGGGGCAAAAAATGATGCTGTAGATGTTGGACAGTCATTTCCCAGGGTTAGCAAAGGCTTCACCCATCCAGAATGGCTTGAAAGTAACCTTTTCTTCATTAATGAGAAATGAGGAAAAAAAAAAAAAGAGAAACCAGACAAAAGAGGAAGAACTCATACAGATTTGTTTACCCCTCCTCTTACACTCGGAAAATTTAATTTCATTTCTTCCTAATTATTTTAGAACTCACAACAATAAAAACCATGCCAATATTCACATACTTTTTTGGTTCATAATCATTCATTTGTGAAGCTGAGAAACAACACTTTACCATATGCTATGTAAGAACAAACCATAACGTTTTGTTCATTAACCCTGGGTAGAATGATCTAAGGTCGTTAGAACAACTAACTCCTTGCCTTGGCAGACCTCAGATGACTCTTTTGGGAATTAGATATATATTTATGTATTTGATTTCTTAAAACTCTATGGAAATAGTATTTTTGTAAAAGCATGTTTGCTTTTGCCTAATTTTGTATGGCAAAGGGCAAGAGAGACTTTTCTAACAGTACATTAGAACATCCACCCTTGGGAGGCTGCCTTTCCAGATTTTACTGCATTCAGCTGTTTCACTAAGCACAGGACATCTGCACTATTTATAAACGTGGGTGTTGAGCTGACAGGAGGGGAGTTGGCAAAATCTCTCACCTGTTCCATCTGGAGGTGACTTTATCTATCAACATTCTTTCAGAACGCCATACATCAAGATCCAAACGATGGAAATTTTCTGCAGCTACTGTGTCTCCTATTAAGCAACTTGTGAGCCTAAAGCCCCTTTGGTTAACAATATCCTTCTGGGCCACATTTCCTAAAAGGCTCAAGGTCACTTTTTTCCAAGTGCCCAGCACCCACAATCAAACTCAGCCTTCTCAAACAAAACACACCTTCCCTTTGGGCACCTGTGCAATAGGTAGTTTCTCAAAAAGCATCTGTATCCAGTAAACTGAGACCTGCCAGAAAGTAGCACCACTGATTTTGGTACCTTGTAGGGGCCTGAGTGCTCTAGAAAAGCCACCACCCTTCCTACACACCTGCGTCACTGCTGTCTGTCTTTATCCTGATACTCACATGTCCAGCCACGTCAAACCTGGTTTGTTCTCCTTTCTTCTGCAAGGCTTCTCTCCTTTGTGCAGGGCACTCACCAGGTGTAACATAATCTTCCCCAGTGCACCTGAGCACAGCAGTCATCAGACTCATCCAGCAGCAACTTCATCGGGTTTCTAATCTGTCCTACATCTTGCTTGGTCCTTTTATGTAATCTTATATGCAATACCTCGGTGGAGGGTAGTGGAAACTAAAGCAGAAAGCTACGGTTGCACAAAGTAAGATGAGAAGCTGATGTGAATTCATGATATTGATTTTTTTATCTTTGTAAATAAATAGCATGTGACTCCGAAAGAGTGGCATTTGTGCTTAGACTATCCCTAAAAAAATTGTTAACAGATGGTCTCCTATCCCACAGCAGAGACTTGGTGTTGACAGAAAAAAAATTAAATCTTGATGCTGGAAAAAAATGGAGCCATTAGCTGGCAAACTAGGTATTTTTTAAGATGTTATGATTGGGGAAGGAATGATTGTGAAGGTTCCTACCTGGAGAGTACTGTGAAGTTTTGTTCCATATTGATGAGAGTTATTGGAACTTTCTCCAGGAAAAGCAGGCAACTGGAGATTGGGAGTGGGAGGTTCTGGCAGTCAGGACCAGAATTTTGCTAAGGAGATGGAAACAAGATGCACTAAGATAATGTCACAGTTTACAAGTTCATAAATATGAAGGTCCATGCCAGGGATGATTTGTCCAGCACTTAGCATTCTTGAGTGTGCCTGAACAAAAGAGAGCTAGTGTGAGAGAGATCTAGATGACTAAAGGAACTTCGTGGGAGTTGCAGGAATTTTGAAAGCAGTCTTCAAAGACGTTCACAAACTGCATGTATTGTGTTAATCTTCTCTTTGTGCATGTCTTATTTCCCAGAATTTTTACATCCTTGAACTTGCAAGATGATCCTGCACATCTGGAAAGGATCCCTTTGGATCCTTTCTTTTTATTGGCCCTGGATGAACAGCACTGGGTGATTATGTTTTCAGTAGAACCCATTTCCATTAGGTAAGGTGGCTTAGCTGAAATCAAATTTTTTTGTCACATTCAAGAAAACAAATTCTGTAAAAATGCCAGAATTTATAATTTCAACTTAATCTTTTCCTTTTAACATAGCAAAAAAGTTGCAGTGTCACTTTATATGTTTATTGATTTTGTTTTGGCATTTATATTTGATTAATTTTAGAATTATATTGGTTTCATATTATTGAGAAAACAATTCAATGCCAATGAAGTAAAGTAACTTAGTGTTTCCAGATCAGTTTTAATATCCATCCCACTGGGAAATTTTGATGTTTTGTTCCAATATGCAGTGAAAATAAATACAAATGTCAAAATTTCCTTTGGAATGGGAATTTCAGACTCTAACCAGCTCTAATCAACAACAAAGCCATCTGCTTTCTATTAATGACTTAGGGCAGTATTTAATGCTGCAAGAGAGGGTGATATTCTACTGTTCAGCATTGCTCATGGAAGTCAATGACATATGGTAAGTTTCTAGCTTCTAGTTGTCTCAGGGAGTTTGAGGATAGCCACTTCTATTTTATTCCTCATGCTCTATTGCCAAGTTCATGGAATTCATCATTCAAATCCAAGATTTTCCTGTGAATATATGAGAAACATCCTCCCAGTGACATATGGCACAGCCTACAGCTCCTACATTTGAAAGGAACTTGTAATTCCCAAACTGCAGTGCAGTAAGCTGCTTCCATTTTACAAAGGTTTAAACTGATAATTTAAATAGAATATTTGCTCCATGATAAATGACTATTTTTGAACGTTAGCAGTTAATTAAATCTATTTTAATTCAAAAGTTATCTTCATCCATATGAGTCATAATACGAATTCCATTCGAGAAGACATGCTGACATGGACGATTTTAACATAAATGAAAGAAGGTAATATTTTAATTTTGTTGTAAGACAGTATCTTTGCTGTTTTTTCCTAAGACCTCTTGTCTGTCTTCACATACAACCTTTGTGCTGCAGATAAGGTACAGGAAAACATAATAGCCCCTATGTAATGCAGTCAGCTTGTGAAGCTCAGCCATGGACCTCAGTTCAGGGGCTTTGCTGTGTCCCCTGAAAAGTCTCCGTGGACAAGGATGTGGTTACCATTGGTGATGAAAGTATCTCTTCCTCTTCCTGACAATCTGATGATCACTCAACCCACCTTATAGCACCTTCTTCTCCACTACACTCTCTACATGGACAGCTGACCTGGGAAGGCTGGATCTGGGGGTGTGCAACAGGCATTTAATGTAGAGATTCTGTTCCCTCTGAGCACCATTTGTGTACAAACCTGAAAAATCTTAGCTTGGGAAACTTAGCTTGGATATAATTTGTAAAGTTACTGGAAGAAGGTTTTGATTTGTGTTCACTTTGAAAGTCAGAATGACATCCAGTCCTGACAGCCCGCTGTGAAAAACACAGACCCGTGTCTTACCCAACTGCTATTTCATGCATAACACAGTGTGCTGCCTGATTTTAGAAATTACTCAACAGGAATGAATTTGGGAGTTTGAACAACATGGTAAAGGTCGGTAAGCAAACTCCCTTAAGAGGCATAGAAAAACATTTGACAAAGTAAGTGCAAAAATAATTTGCCATGCTTCTCTGTCTGTCTCTCACACATGTGTAAACAAACGCTTTGTAATCTTGATGTTCTTACTACTGCTTGTTATCAATAAACAGAACCCTAGCAGGTTCTCAATATTAAGTTAGGTAGTACACACTCATCAGTACTGGTTTACAAAGGAATTTTTGAAATGCCATGTATCATATAGTCATTACACAGAGTGTAGTAAAAAATTGTTTGCATGAATTCAACAAAATTTTTAACAAGTTTATAGCATTGCACAAATTGCAATGAGAAATAATGTATAAAACCCAGGACAAAATCTAGCCAGAAAAATATGAATTATGAGATTGAAAACTTTTCTGCCAACACTGAAAATTTTCAGTACATTCAACTAAGATGATCTCCTTCACAAAAGAAAGGGTTAACAGCACTTCTTCCTTCACTACTAACATTCTTTGAGGAAGTAAACAAAGTCCATCAGATAACTGTCTTCAAACAAACGAGCTGTTTTTTCTCATGTGAACAACAAACAATTTGTACCACTGTTGTAGAAAAGAAGTGGCAGTACCAGAAAGCTTCTTTCCAAAGTTTAACTTTAGGAAAACCAGATTCTATCCAACATGAAATAAAATGTCACTATTCACCACTTCCTAGTGACTGTAAATAAACAGAAAAGCTGATCCTCTTACATTTTTAGGCCAGTGTACTTTTGCCTCTCTGCTGTTCTCAAGATGTCAGTGTCTCTGAGATTTCTAGTATGTGAATGCTAGTGCCTTTCTCCATTTTTCATTTTCTAGGACTTTTATTTATTTGATATATAAAACTTTGTCCTTTCTTTCTTATACTTTGTCTTTTCCCCCTTCCTCTTCCTTTCCATTACTATTCCTTAACTCCCTAAAACAAACAAACACAATCTTTCTTACTTTTCCTATTATCTTTTAAAAAGTCTGCCACATATTTTCTCTTAAGTTTTTCTGCATTTCCTATGCATGTCTATTCCTACTATTAGCATTTGCAAATGACATTTTTGATGCCATGCACCATCAAAACAATATCCTAACTATGAAATATATATAATCTCTGAAGCAGCAAGGTTTGGAAACCTGGGAAGAAGATCATCTATGGCTTGATCTCTGTGTCTCTCTCTAGTCAAATCATCCGAAAGAAACGTGTAGCAAATGTGTATTTGGTATCTAATTAATGGAAAACCATTTCATCTACCAGAATTTGCCTTGCTGCTTTTGCCATAATGGTAGAGTACCAGTACTGCTGTTTGTAAGAGCAGTTTCTGAACTCTGAACAGCATCATCATCAATGTTCAAGTGCTAATTGAGATTCTGATGATCTGAGTCCTTTTCTGGGGAAGCACTACTTTTCAGACATGGAAAGGAGTGAAAATGTACATAACCATGGGAGATGCTGACTCTAATGAGAATATTTTGCCTGTGGCTAATGAAAGATTTACCAGTTACCTCATGGCCAATATTTCAGATCCTTTTAGTAACATATGCTCTTATGTAATCATAATCTCACTAATAGAGTTTTGTCTCTGACATTTGTTCCAGTTTCTTTTCTTGCTCTGTATGCCCTGTATGACCCATTCTTTCTACAGTAATAACCTCTTGCACGCTCAGTATCATGCCTTATAAAAATAAAGGTCTCTTATTTAAATGTCTCTCTTCTCCTGCTTGCTGCATATAGCTTTTAAGATGACCTTCTATTATATCCAGTTGACAATTCTCCCATCCACATCATCTTTACCAATAATTTCTGTCCCAACCCACTACTCCTCAGACATTCCATGCTTCCTCTCACTTCATGCATCAAGGATTTCCTAATTCTTTCCTCTGCTACCGATGTTATGAAAACCAGAGAAGCTCCACTGCCTAGAAACAGGATTAGCACTGAAGAATCAGCCCACTGTTTGTTAAGTGCCATATGAAATCACCATACAAATCACTTATTCAATAAAAAAGCGCATCCTCTTCCACCAAGTAAGTCTCAGATTGTGATATTCCAATGAATTCACTGGAAATTCACTTAAGTCAGTGAGGAACACAGGGATCCTCCTGTGAATTATCAAAGGAATGTTCCAAGAAAGATTAAGAAATTGATAACTATGCAAATATATAGAGAAAACTTCTGCTTTTTCTACTTGTTTTTCTTTATTAAAAGAAGGATGTACCCCATGACGCTCGCTGCTTTTAAATTAATGTTTTAGGAAAAGGAGCCATTGATTTAGCAACAGCATCTCTTTCATTGAGAGGTGCTTTAAAATCTATTGCTGGGTTACATGAAAACAAGGATGTTTTCAAATTAGTCTCCACAGGATGATAAAACAGTGACTTATCAACAGTTTACCACCCAGCATTTGGTAATAGTCATTTGATCTCAATCTGAATGAAAGATGGAGCTATCATCATATCATGAACACAGTTCAAACCCACACATTGTTCATTCATGTGTGATCAGATGGGAACTGGTTTCAGTGATCTCATACTGATTTGTGAAACCTCCTATTAGCATATACTGTCATTACTTCTTTCAAAAGGTTGGCAGTAAAGTTGGCTTTGGAGTTGGTTTTCAGGCACTCAAAAAAAAAAAAAAAAGAAAAAAAGAAGAAAAATCCCACACAACAACTTTGAGAGAAAGCCAAAATTTTCTTGGAAGTTTCCTTGATGAAATAGTATGAGTGGGAAAGAGCAATATCCTTGATTTTGGCAGCAAACCTTCTTTCTGAAGGCAACTTCATTAAAAAGCCATTCCACTTTATGAGTTATCAGTGAAGAGCTGGTATTTTTGAGTGTGACTGATGGTCCTCCCTCTTCTGACAAAATTAGATACATCAATAATTCTTAGATTAATTGCTTAGAAAATTTCCAAGAGGCAAACATTTCCTTATTTTTAGACCCTTGTTTTCTTCTGTAGTCAAAGCAGTGGAGGCCAAAGTTCGACTACATGGACTTCACTTAAATGATCTCTCTGCTCTGAGTTTTATACGTGCACAGAAACAAGTGTGCACCACTGCTATGTGGGCAGTGTGTCCCATGCTGAGCTCTCAATACCCAGCCCCTGAATAAATCCTGATTTACCTCACAGGGACCTGGGAGCACTCTTCATGGCACATACCTGTAGATCCTTCCAAAGGAGGACACGGACACGTCAGCATCCCTAGCAGGGACTCCTGGCTGTCAGGAGGATAAGACATGCCCCATGATGCTGGCTAGCCACAAAAAAATGCTGCATGTGGCCAGCAAGTGGTAACAAACCTGTATGGGCCAAGGGCTGGGGATATGTGCTGGCAGTGATGTGACCTGATGGAGTCCTGGCAAAACAGCTGTTGCTACCTCAAGCACGATGTTGAAAGCTGGGGAGCTGCTGTGAAACAATGCACATCTCATCACTTAGATTCTTCCTGTTCCTTATGCAGGGGAAAAAAAAAAAAAAAAAAAAGGTCTTTCTAAACAAGTACTGTGTATCCTCCACTCACTGCTTAGTTATGCACCTGGGAATCCAATACAGGGGTTATCTTCTGACCAAAGATTTGTGTTAGTGCTCCCGAGAGGCTGCATCTGCTGCTCCTTGGCAGAGTACCAGGAGGCAATCCTCACCAGCACAAGCTTGGGTGTCCTCACCAGCACAAGCTTGGGTGTTCTCACCAACTTCTGCAAGTGATACGGACAGAAAAGGCTAAATACTGCAGAACTGGGTGAGATGGGTTAAAAACCACTGCTAACCAGCTGTGCTTGTGAAGGAGGGTCGTAACAAATCTTTTATTTGACCCCCTAATGAAGTAAAATAAATGGACCCTCTCAAGCGCCTTAGCAGGTCAGACAAAGCAGTAAGCCCTGAGATAAACATAGGGGAGAAACAGGTGGCCTGTAAATTTATCATTGTTAATGCACTGTAAGCATGACAGAAAAGCATAATTAGCACATTTGGAGCAGAGAGGGATACTGGTGGAGAAGGAGGTTGTCACCAACCTCCATGGAGCAGTCTCACCTTCATTTTAAAGGAGGCAGATAGTGCAGTAGAAGATCTGTATGATATCTGGTGACAAATACATCTGGAATCCACTGGTTCTGAAGACCGTGGGAGCTCTGGCAAGACCTGATCTCACCTGACACTTTTTGGTTCTTGGGACAATTGAATTCAGATGATGAACTGGGAAAGGAGGGGGGCTACTTGAAACCAAGTGGGAGACCTCAGGAAAAATCTTATTTCCAGGTGTGACCTTATTCAGGCTTAGGCAGAAATTCTTTAACAATCTCTTCATATAGATGCCAGCCTGCAACACTCAATAGTATATGCCAAAGGTAAATCCCGCTGTTTCACAGCATATAAACTCATGTAATAAAAATATATCATATCCCCTACAAGTCTCTTATACTGTTAAACCATCCTGATGACAGCACCTGTTTCACACTGTACGAGCATGAATGTCCACGTACACGTGTGATCACTCCTCTGACTCGTGACTGATGACGGTGAATTACAGCAAGAAGAAAAGACACAAGGTAACCTTGAATAGGAACACTCATCCTGCAGACAAGCAAAGTTTGCCATCATCTTAGCAACTAGAAGTGTAAGTCACAGAATCACAGAATAAGCTGAGTTGGAAGGGACTCACAAGGATCATCCAGTCCAACTCCCAGCACAGCTCAGCACCATCCCCAGGAGTCACACCATGTGCCCAAGAGCATTGTCCAAATGCTTCCTGAACTCTGTCAGGCTGATGCTGTGACACCTTCCCCAGAGAGCTGTTCCAGTGACCAACCAGCCTCTGGGTGAAGAATCTTTTTCTAACAATCCAACCTAAACCTTCCCTGACACAACTTCAAGCCATTCCCTCCGGCCCTGGTCACAGGGACCACAGAACAGGGATCAGTGTCTGCCCCTTCTCTTCCCTTCACGAGGAAGTTGATGTCTCTCCTCAGTGTCCTCTTCTCCAGGTTGAACAGAACAAGGGATCTCATCTGCTCCTCATATGGCTTCTCCTCAAGGCCCTTCACCACCTTTGCTGCCATCCTCTGGGTACCCTCTGATGCCTTTGTATCTTTCTTATCTTGTGGTGCCCAAAACTGCCCCCAGCACTGGAGGTGAGGCTGCCCCAGTGCAGAGCAGATCAGAGCAGAGCAGGACAGTCCCCTCTCATGCCTGGCTGGTGATGCTGGGTCTGATGCTCCCCAGGACATGCTTGGCCCTCCTGGCTGCCAGGGCACTGCTGACTCATATTCAATGTTATGTTGCTCATCTATGAACACATGCAGGGGATTTATTTCCTTCTGCCCCTAGGCAGAACTGGCCTGCCTAGTCCAAACATCTTCCAAAAACTTGGGGACATACCTCTGCATGCCCTCTGTACCAGGCAGCATGTGGGGCCTTACACTGAACATGGAATGTGCTGTCCAGATCCCCTTGGACAGTCACAAGCATGGATATCCCAGTATTTTACACATTTCACCTAGAAGCTAGTTTTCCTCTTTATTAAAAAAAAAACCAGATCTTTTAAGCACAGCTTTGAAGTGGGCCCGAAGTTAACAAGGGTGCTCAGGGACGATCAGACAGCTCAGGTTTATCATTAAAATATTCTTTCTTCAGAAAATGTGTGAGATGCTCAAAGAAAGGAGCCTCTGTATGTGAACTTTCAAAGCAGTCACAAACAAAAAAGCACGATTCTGTTGATTTTTTTTTCCTGCAGGAGTCTGTCTCAGCAGATTATCACTCCTGTATCTATTGAATGGCCATTTGCAGCATCAGCTTTTTCATCTGGGAACTCTGAATCTTTTATATATTCTCATCCCTTTCATTTACAAAGATAGCTGATAGTAGAAGCATATTTAACTAAAATTTGACCAAAAAAGTCTAGAATAGCACATTTACAGAAGAAACTACAGGTCCTTGATGAGATGATCTAGAAACACACGGAGACACCACTGAAAGGTGTATTGTAATGACTATGGAACATGGGTGCATCTTCTTAATTCTGAGAAAGACACATGGATAGAATTGTTCACAATGGAAAGCTCTCCAGATACTTTTTGAGGTAGTGATGGGACTTGAGCAAATGGGCAAAATTACACTTTCTAGAACAGTAATGCATGCAAGCATTTTGTACACTCAAATTATTTGTGGGGAGAGTTGTGGTATGATGCTGAGCAGATTCCACTGAGCAGATTCCACTTCCATTTGCAAGACCCTCTCTACTTGAGGGCGCACTGTATAAAAGACTCCAGGGTGTGCAGTTTTTGAATTATCAGTCAATTCCCCCTCTCTGAATTCATCTTCCTTATTCCTAAAGAGACCCCACTCTTGGATTCCTGCAACTGCTTTCCAAGGGGTGTTACAAAAATGGAGCATATTGGAAAGGCATAGCTGACTGCACTAACATATATGCTCCTATTACATTAAAGAGATGCACACTAGAAGAGTTGAGAGGGAAAGCCCAGATCGCCCAAATTTCCACTTTTCCACCTTTATCTTTTCTTGTAATACATGCTTATGTACCTGTATGAACTATATATATGACATATGTGAATATATACAGCATCAACCAGATGGACACACTTTCAAGAGGAGACGACAAGGCACCCCCTGGTTAGGTTACCATGTAGGTTAGGACAACCCAGAGTGGGGAGCAGGGTGCAGAGGCAGATGCCACACTGAACTGTGAGTGCCCTGAAGAGAGAACCACATGGGACCTTCAGAACTGGTAGATGGGACAGATCTGAGGTCAGCTGTCACAGCTGCTCAGCACAGAACCCAGAGCACCTTCACATGACCTTGGCACTGCAGCTCTGCTGAGCTGCTGCAGAGAGGGATGTGATCAGTCATGCATGGAGCATGAAGCAGATGTTGTAGGCAAGGCACTCACTTGTCTTCCAGCACTACAAATTAAAAACATGCCTGAAGTAAGGAATTGCCTAAAAATGTGTTGTCCTCTGTACGGATGCTCTCCTGTCTCCTTTTCTGCTCAAGGGTGATTATGCCTCTACATAGGCAGAAGACTCTGTCCTACACTGGCTCAGTCACACTAGGTGGCTGGATTACTTAGGGTAAGTCTGTAGCATTATATTACTATTCTAAAAGGAATGAGTTCCTAAAGCCCAAAGCTCAACCTTCTATCTGCTGAAGTCACTGCAACCATGGAAATGGCATCTCTGAGAAGCAGGTGAATGGGAAAAAGTGTAAGGAACTGAGAGTTTTGGATAGTGCATGGTGTACTGTAGGCATGATATGAGAGGGGTCATATTTAATTACAGGCTCTGCACAGGCAAGAGCAGCTTTTACAGCAACACAAGAGATTGCAACTCACCAAAACAATTGGATAACCAAAAATAAAGGCAAAAACCTGACAGCCAAGCTTCACATGGTCAGAGGAGAAGGGACTGTTGGGCAGCCAGCACTGTCTCCACAGTGGCTCAGACACACATCCATTGCTGGCCAGCTCTTCCCCTGCCTGCCCAGCAGCAGCTGTGTGGGGACATTCTGTAAGCATCACAAAGGAGCAGGGATCCCCAGAAACTGCTGGACACTGAACACATGTCCTATCATGGGATTTTCTGCAGCCATTGACCCTGAATTAAACTCCCTCTCTTTTGGCATCTCTGTTTCCATTTGGGGTTCCAGTCCCATTCTGGATCTGCCCCCCCCAGTGTGAGCTCTGCTTTTGAGGGGAAGATAGCACTGTCCCTTGCTCCAGTTTGCAAAATCTTTAAATCAGTGCTCATCAGCATAATTGTTGATGAGATAATGGTCATCTTAATACACTAATAGCTCCAAGTTAGTAGCAGTACTAGCTAGAGCAAACTCCACCATCAAGAGAAGCTGAGCAAAAACAGCTAAACAATGAGATCTCGCAATTCATTAGGAAGCTGATACCTAGCAGCTCTGAGTCAAGAGAACTTAGGAGGGTGTTTAACAGCATTGGTCTAGAACATCTATCTGTAGAAGGGAACAGGAGAGCAGCCTCAATATGGGGATATGAATTCACATCTTTCACTTCTCTCGTGCATCCGCCTTCCCAACACTTCAGTACGTCAAGAAAGTCTTTGGTGAAGAGCTCAGATACAGAGCAACAAGACACAGATCCCAATAAGTTTAAACACTGAAAGTAAGAGTGGGATGAGAAGTAGGGCTGCTCTATCCAAAGATGCTCAAGCCAAACACTCAAAAGTCCCTGCTCAGCAGCCATTTGGCCTTGGAAGTGGGTGGCCATCAGAGGCTGCCTTTTTGCGACATTCCTCAGTATAAACCAAGTTACATACCAGTCTCAGTAGGATTCAGGACCTACCTGATATTTGATCTTTCTTACAATCAAGTTGTTCTTTTGATCTGAGAAGATTCTAGTGGGGAGGGGTGCACACAGGGAGATGACAAAGCTTTCATCACATACTGGAGTCACCAGCATTACAGACAAAATGTTAAACTTAGGCAACCCGGAGTACAGGAAGCTTTCATGAATAGATCTTCTATTCTGTGGCACAAGTGGTAATGCTGTCTAAGTGAAGAGGAACACACCATGAACAGTCCATGAGACATCTAGGGGACCACGTTCCCTGCAATTCTGCTGGCTGAGCTTTCTCCTGAGTAATTATTGTCTCTATCCACAAACCAGAAATGCCACAATGTGGTGGAGAAGTTTCTGGTGAGGTCTTGTGCTTTGACAAATCCCAGAGGATTGTACACACAGTGGGGATACTGACAGTCACAACATCTGGGCAGCAGGGCCTGTGCTGGTGATGTGCAAATACCTGGCTCTGGGTTAGCAGTGTTCCTTTGGGTGGAAACCAGAGCATTCAAAGGACATTCTCAATCCTTCGGGGTTGTCAGTGACCAGGACAAGAACTGATATATTTTCTACTGCATGGTTTTCACTTACCTCTGATTACTGCTAATACCAATCTAATACCCAATCTTTAAGATGTCAAGAAACTGCTTTCCTCACCTCTACTTAGAAGTTGTAGAAAAAGTGCATACTGGCATATATTAATTAACTTCTGCTATTTTTCTCTAGGAAAATGATAAACAATAAAAAGGACCTTTTTTTTTTTTTCCTGAGGACTTCTAAAATGTCAGCTGTACCTAGTGAATGGAGTAAGAAGAATGTAATTAAACATCTGCTCTTTCACTCATAGTAATGACTTTAAAATAGTCAGAAAACTCTGATGGTTGTGGCCATGGTAACAGACACCAGCTTAGGAAAAAGGAAATATCTGCAGTTATAACTGAACACAGAGATTGCTCATCTCCTTCTCTGAGCTGGAAGTTTACAATCAAAGCTTTGATGGGCTGGTTCCTCTAATACAATTTCATTTTATGCCACGTGGCACATTTATTGTGAGATACTACCAAGTATAAAAATATGTATATGTAGTTCCAATGCTACATTCACTCTTGTCTGAAGGAAGAAAAACTGCTCTTTTTTTGGCAAGTGGCTGGAGCAACTGCTGGTGAATGCTTCTGTGGAAAATGACAATGCAGCATGATGGAAATGGGCCAGACTTCCCTAACATGCAGTTGTCTCCCTCCCTCAGATCAGCAAAGTAATTGCTGCTTACATCAGAGTGATGTCCAGCAGCTACGAGCAGCACTTCTGGAAGATCTTGCAGAGCCTAGAGACCTCCTTGGCTCGGCTGAGAGAGAATTGACAGAACTGATCAGATTCCTCAAAACACCTGACCTTGTCCCACCTGGGATACTGCCTCCAGCGCCTCCCCAAACTCTGTCCTGTCTGTGGCCACAGCCCATTCCACCGTGCATCCCACCAGGCACCGCAGTTCCTCAGACACACACAAGTGGAGAAGAACAAGGCCATTAACTGAGCAAAGCCCAATAAAATAAAAATCACAGCAGAGACAGGGAAGATGAGCTGAGACAGAGGTGGAGAGGGGGTGTGCTGTGCACAGAGATGACAGGCAGCTCTGGAGCTCTGCACAGTGACTGGAACCACTTGCAGCAAGAGGCAGCAGTGAAGGAAAGGGCTTTTCAGAGTGTTTTACACATCTGTGTGACAACTGTTTGAAATGGGAACTTGGAAGCAATGTGCACATTGGCCAAAAAATCCAGGCAAAAAGCATTTGTCCACTTTAGTGCCTAGTATCAACCTCGGTTCATAAAAAAATTGCAAATACTTCTCTTTGAAATGCAGATGGTAAAATATGATATGAAAACAAACAGGCAGAAGAAGGCCTGGGGAGCTGGTGCTGCTGAACCCTACTGAAACCACCAACTCATATGTTTGAAGGCTTCCTGTAAACCTTGTCTGAGGTTCATATCTAGAACTGGGGTGAACCTCAGCTGCTGGCCAGAGGCCAGCTGTGAAGCTGGTGCAAGTAAATAGGTTGTAGCAGTCTTCTGTGCAGGCAATAACTATGGGCAGGGCATGAGTACCTGAAAATGTTATATTTTTTGGTGGGATTTCCCTTTTGAACTGCACTTTAAGCATTCAAACAGCAGAAACAGTACTAGTTTATTTGGATTCTGTTAATGTAGAAGCTATGAATTCTTTTTCCCAGGAGTTTTCAAGTGAACAAGATGTCACTGTCTCCTTATTGCAGATGTTTTAGCACACTGTTTGGAGCATCAAACATTTTGGTTCTCATAAAGGCCAAACACCAACACAAGGATTTCTTTTTGTCCTGATCAATGGCTTAAAATTACATTAAACTAGCACATACTGAGCACATTGCTGGAGCCTGCAATGTAAATGTTGCCTTTTCACATGTGAAGACAACCAATTTCTCAGAGAAGTCTGGTGGAGCTTGAGAACTCCTCTAGTATGGCCAAGAGAAATAAAGCTACTGCCACCAGCATTACATGGGCTTCATGCCTGTGGTTTCTAACAATACCATCCTTGCAGCACGGCCAGATGAAAATTTAATTCAGTGAAGTTCCAAGAAACTCTGGTCTCACTAGCAGTGCAAGGCAGCTCAATAATGAATGGAAACCAATGACCTGTTAAGACTCGGGGGTTGGACTAGATGACCTTTAAGGGTCCTTCCCAACCTCAACTCTTCTCTGATTCCGACTTGTGATGCCTTGAGGGGCACCTGACTGCCTCTCTGCACAGCTGCTCCATGCACATGCAGCCACCTCCTTCCCTGGGGCTTGGCCACGCTTTAGCAGAGCCATTCCCATCTCTGGGGCTGCAGAGATGGACAAGTTCAGCAGTTGCACTGCTGAGGTGTAAGCTGCCATCCAGCCTAAAATACTCAGCTCTTGGGGTTTCCTTACAGGCTGCAGCATGTGTCCCACAGGAGCCAGTGGGTACTGAGCAATCCCCAGCCACCATCTGACCTTGTGCAATGCCCAGTGCATTCAGCCCTCCCTGACCCCAAAACATGAGCAGAGGCCTGAGATGTCTACACAGCATCACTGTGCCACGGGCTGCTCTTTCCCTCCTCCTTCTGCTGCTGAGCTGCAACAGCCAGTGGGAATCAGCATCTCATGTGCCACCAGCACTCAGAAGCTGCTCCTGTTTCCAGATCAAAGGTGCAGTGGACTGGCAGTGCTTGTGGCTATCTGAAACCCACTGGAAGAGCAGAGTGCTCAGGAACTGCTGCAGAAGAGGGGAGGAAGCAGAAAAGGAGAGGCAGGTCTTCTCCTGGTGCCAACAGCACTATTCCTTATTTTACTTGGAGAGCTTCTCAGAGCCCTGCTCCATACGACCTTTCACGTGAGCTGAGAAGAGTGACAGCAGATGCTGCTGGCCAGAGGGAGGAGAGATTTAGTGCTGCTCTATTTCCTTCCCTGGAAAATTTGCTTTTGCAGGAGGAGGTCAGAGATGCAGAGCAGCAACCTGAGGGAGGGCATTCTCACCTGCTCTTCTGAAGGATTGGAAATTGAATGGAGTGGAATGTGCCATGAAGCCTCACTTCACTGGAGCTTTTATCTTTTAAAATTAGGTTAGGAAATGCATTGCTACAGTAGCTTAATCCCACAGTGCATTATCTGTGCACATGACAGACTGGAATATGAACTAATTCTGTCAATAAAGTGACTGCCTGCGTCTCGATTGTCAGATACAAGGAATTCGGTCTTCCTTTTGGGATGCTAAGCAGCTGCAGACTGGCACACTCCCCTGCCTATGCTTTTAGTTTGGATGCTTCCTACATTCGAGTTTTTCAGCAAGAGATGATGCTGTGGGAAGGGAGGAAAGGGGGGAGAAATTTGGTTCCAAGCTGCACACTGTGACTCTGCACTAGCCTGTGGGGTGGCTTGGGGGCTGCAGCCCCCAGGGACTTCTCTGACTGATACCACGAGCCCTGTACGCACTGGGGACCCAGCTGTCTGCCTCTGCTCATCTTCAGTCTGTGCCCTGTACTCACAGGAGAGGCAGACACCAGCAAAATGTTCCCTCTGAAGGTTCAGACCAGCAGGAGCTTCCTTGGTGGAAGGGATCCACCGCTGGGCACTCACAGCCACAGCCCCCAGAGCAGAGCAAGGGGGCTGGACTGGGTCAGAGTATGTGTGCAGGTACACACTGAGTGCTTTGAATCTAGAATCAACCTTCAGTAAGATACATCCTTCCACAACAGCTCAGGAGGGGATTGTGTTAATATCAAACTCTCCACTCTACTTACCTACAGAAAACTCCAGATTCAGAAATCTACATTTCACTGTCTCTATACGAGCTATAGAAATCTAGTCAATACCATCTCCACATGGAATCTAGAGAGTGAGTGAGCAAATTCCAAATTTATGTGTTGGCAGAAACAGAAATACGGGAGACTGGTTTCACAAAATAGCTTGAGCAGACCACAGTCTCAGTTTGCTCAACATGGAGTGGAGGATTGAGTTATATAATTCCTTCTTGATGTGAAGTTCCTTGATTTTAGCAAAAAAAAAATTGCTGGAAAGTGAAACCTCATGACAAAATAAAGCCTTTTCTACCTGACTGCTCAGGATACAAATCTTCAAATGAATTATTCTTTGAGCAGCATTCAGGAAAACTGGTCCACCAAACAAGTAAGATGAAATCTGTAATGTCACAGGAGTAGCTGGTCTTTGCTTTTACAACATCTCAGATGTAGGCACTAAGGCAAAGGCTTTTCAGCCAGCCTGCAATATGAAAAGGTGAAAGCTTATTCTTCAGATAAGAGAATGCTCTAATGTTCATATAAAAAAGTAAAATTACAAGCAGGGAACAAAGTTAACTAGGATGACTTTATATTTCTGAAGGCCCTTCCCTCTTCTTTTCCCTCTTATTTTTAAAGGAACTAGCTCTCATTCAGTTCATTCAGGTCTCATCTACACAACATATTCAGAAGAAGTAGCTGATAACATTGAGAGATATACAAAACCTGAACTACTCATGGGAAGGAGGGCAAGGACAGATTTTCCTGTCATCAAAAGGGCAGCTAAATATTCAGTAATTTCTCCTCTCTTGGTCTATTTGAGCCCAAAAGAGAAGTAGCTGTGTTATTTGGTTTGTGAGATGTCACTACCAACTCCTCTAAAAGTCTGTAAGCCCTTTGGCACAAAGAAGAAGACAGTCAGATATTTATCAGACTTCACAGGGAGATGTTCAGGGAGAAATGTCACAGTCTCTAATTGAAGAACAAGCAGGAATGTTTTAGGACTACAAGATATTTATAGTCTCACACATTTTGAATGCAAAGGGTACAAATACCATTTTTGCTATTCCTCTGCAGGCCAAGATATGAGGGACACATGCCAGAACACAAAAGAATTTTCACCCCATTTCAAATTCCCATTAGGAAAAAAAAGTGTACGAAGTCTGAAAAATAAGTGTAGTCATTTGAATCATGAATTCGGCTTTGTAACCCACTGG
Organism: Brachypodius melanocephalos; assembly: GCA_013398615.1. NCBI lineage: Eukaryota > Metazoa > Chordata > Aves > Passeriformes > Pycnonotidae > Brachypodius > Brachypodius melanocephalos. The sequence goes on from VZSR01001685.1 coordinate 36,572,146, forward strand.
GAGACTGGAGTAGAGCAGAACACATCTTCTGACACCCCAACTTGAGCACCACAATTGGCAAGTGCTGCTGAAGAGAGATCTCAGACTGAAGTTGTAGAAATGTTAGAGGTTAAAGCTGAAGTTTCTTGGCAGAACTGACCTTATATGGAAACTCTGTAGGAAGTCTGCCTGCACTGGCTTTCCAACCAGTACATAAGCATTAATTTCTAATAGATCCATGGATGTATATAGAAAGGCTAATTCAAAACCAACTTGTGTAAAATCAAAGCAAATCATTCCTCTGGGGATGTGCTGGACAGAGTAAGGCAGGCATGTCCTCTTTCAGGATCATGAATTGAAATCAAAGGAGAAATCTCAGGTGGAAGATGGTTACAGTAGGGTTCTTCCAAGCTGAGTCTCAGGATGGATGTAGTCGCACATTTTCATTAATAACCAGGATTAACCAGGATAATCTCAAAGCAGTGCAGTTACTGATGACACCAAGGTGACAGGCACCATCAGATGGACACCAGACTACCCCTCAAGAAGAATGGGACAATCTTAGCACCGTAATAGTGCAAAGGGATGAAATTCCTTATTGCAAAACGCAGTATGTGAGGGACCAGTGGGAACAATTGATGTTCTTAACTAGAAATGGTGGAGCAGGAAGAAGAGCTGGAGAACTTATATAGCCATAAGATAACAGGAAAATACCAATATGATGTGTCCTGCAGGAGGCAAGAGATGCTTTCTAATGAATCTGCTGAGACCGATCTGTTGAGTTCAGGGAGGGTGAAATACCAATGCTGTCAATGAGCAGGTTTTGGAAATATGAGGGCTCACCTGGATTATTGTAGTACGTGGCCAGGAAAACACACTGAGGAAAAGGGATTTTGGCCTGCAGTGGCTGCAGAGCAGGGCTATTAAGCCAAATAAGGGAATGGAAAGCCTGTGCTCTCAGAGGAGACCAGAGGCACTTGGATGTTTAGCCTCGCTAAAGAAAGGCCAAGAGGGGATATGGTTGTAGTCTATAAATACATCAGAGGGGGTAAACACTAGGGAAGGAGAAAAGCTGTTTAAACTGAAGGACAATGCTGGCAAAAGAACAAATGGGTATAAAACTAGCCATAATAAATTTTGGATGGGAATGAGAAGCAAATCTCAAACCACTAGAGCAGCAAAGTCTGTGGAAACGCCTTCTTCAAAGATCACAAGACAAAGAGCCAAAGTCATGGGAAAATGCAATTTGAAAAATCCACAATAGTCTCTATACGACATGGATACCTGCAGTGGACTGGGGGAGTCAGGAGGTCCCCTACTGTCCTGACTTCTGGAAGGGAAACAGCATCCAAAAAAGCAAGCATGCTTCTTACAGTGGTCAGTTTTTCTGGCACAGAGGATCACCATGAGGAGAGCCAAAGGCAGTGATGTCAAGTAAACAAGTCTGTGATATCTCTATCTTACTCTGTACTATGCAATCACCCCCCACCACACATCAGTGACGGGGAGTGGCAGGAATGTGAGGGGAGGTTTATGCAAGCAGAGGAATAAGATGCAACAGACAGGTCAGGAAAGCTGGCCAGCTCTGTCACTTCAAGCCTCAGATAGCACTGAGAGCAGCAAAACATTATTGCAAAAAATGTAACTGAAATTAAGACTTACAAGTAACCTCAATAAAATTCACAGCTGGTTGGGATTAACCTTGGATTAAGAGGATTAGCAGCCTGTTTTCCAAATCATGAAATAGTAAGTTTTGCATTTTCCTCGAAAGTGAATTACAGACGTGCCTGGTCTCTATTCAGTATTGAGTAATGCAAACTTTCTACAAAATCTCACCTCTTTATTGTCATCCTTTCGTCTCGTCTAAGGAACACAGTAATTTATTAATACCATTCTTTTCATCTGAAGATCTCTGATGATTTCACAAAAAATACTGGGGGATAGCTGCACTACAGTGTTGACTGCACAGTGGTACTGGAAGAGGGAGGAAAGGATTTTTTCATCTGTATGGCTCTTTTATCAGCTGGTCCTGTGCTCCTGGACTAGCTGAGGTCAGTTTTCAAGATTCCTGGGTTGGCAGAGATTCATAGGAGGATGGCACAGAACAGAAACTCTTATCAGGCACTTCTTGACCCTACCTGGGTTCAGAGGCACCTAAACCTCCTGACAGCCACCCTTCTGCCTCAAGGCATGCCCAGCACTCTCTTGATTGTGACAGTGGGAAGGCACCACGTTGCCTCATGCTCCCTCCCAAGCCACACCATGACAGATATGGAGGAATCCCTCTGCTTATCAGACCTTCACTCAGTTGTCAAATGCCCACCTAACAGGGAAGAATGCAGCTGGCAGGGAGGTCTTGCCCTAGGACATCACCTTGGACTGAGCTCTTCCTTTTTCTCCTCTGGAAATTGGTTGCTCAGGACTTGAAATAGTAATAAAGTACAAAACAGTGAATGGCAGCAAGGCATTTCACCTTGCACAACAAAAATCAGCCATGCATGGGTCTGCAGAGAGGGCCACCAGAGCTCTCTGCCATCTGCTGTGCTTCCAGAGGGCAGCACCGGGTGCAGTGGAACGAGATGAGATGGGGAGATCAACAGCTCATCCTCTGAGCCCTCTGCCTACAGTACGGCTGTCTCATGAGTTTACTCAGGGCAAGAAAGAACAGCTGAGAATAGATACCACAAAGCCTAACAAATCCACCTGATGTCACTGCCTCTTGGGGGTTGTGTAATGCAGTTAACTGCTGTTCCCAGGAGAGCTACCAAAACCAATTACTTGTTATGAGTGCATTAGATGAAGAAGGTGCATCTGGCTGATAGTTGCCTAGTGGGAACACAGAATAGATCTTTCTTTTGTCCACTTATAATTAAAGCAATCTTCTTTGTATATTAGATTCAGTAGTTTATAATGAAATGCAATAAAGATTCCTCGAGTAAATCTCTTATTTTTCTTAATATATTTATACAATTTAATGGAGTCTCTAATTCATTGGAGGAGAAGCAGTTTCAGAAAGAGTGTGCTTGAACAGACATGACAAACCATGCAATAATCCAGTGCTTTCCAAGGCTAATGCCTGAATAACAAGCACGTCCCATAACGGTGCCACTTCCATTTGTGCCAGACACCTGAGAAGCAGCAATCATAAATCTCTTCAATGGCTAGGAGAAAAACCTGTCATTCTATCATCTGTGCAGACAGATTTAGCACTCTGTGAAATCTTTATCAAAATTACCCACCAGCAGAATTAGGTAACCAACTTTAAATAGCAAGGAATAGGGAGTTATGTCCAGTTGAGCAGCAGCAATTTGGACAACACTGATTCTTCAGTGAAAAGATTGAAGAAATATGCAAAACATGGTACAGAACAAGAAATGCAAACACTGATGAAACACACAAGTGGCTGAATAGACTTTTATTTTCAGATGAAATAACAATGCCTTAAAACAGGATCCCATTTGGGTTAAAAAAATTAACAAAGTCAAGGAACTGTAGATTAGAGCCGGGTGCTTAGCTGAACTAGAAATTTAAGAACGTTTTTTCTTTTATCTGATGATTCTTGGAAGAAACACTTGTGTTCATATTTCTGCAAGAAATATTTCCTGTTGTTGAGCTCTCCTTTGAAAGAGGTATTTCTATTTCACTACTGAGAGCAGTTGCAGAGCTATAAATGCACAGCAGGCCATGCAAGACAGATCTTTAATTATACCTATCCTTCCGTGAGTTCACTGGGAGCCAACTGCTCAAGGCTAATAAGGATTAAAACATATTCAATGACTCTGAAAAACTCTCTTAATGCTAGTCTTCCCAAATCTCCTGTATTATTTGGAGCAATACAAGCACAACAACTCCTGTTTGCAGGTGAAAAGGGAGAACTTTATGCTTTCACACAGTCATGCCCAAGTCCTGCTTTACTAAACCCCACTGCTCAAAAGTTTCCAGCCAGTATCCTCATGCTCTGCAGGATTTTGATGTAAATCAGAGTTCCATATGTTGGCTTCCATGTAGCACTGACACTAAGTGATCTGTGACCAGACCTGACTGGGAAATTCAGGGAAAGTAGAAGACACTCCATGCCTAACAGAGGAAGTAATTAAAATAATCAAACCAACCTAAAAAGCTGCAGGCAAAGTGATAGGCGAATGCTCCCCTGGCTCTCTCAAACCCTACTGACATTATGTTCCAAGGTCAAAAACATACAGGTTGAATTCAACAAAACCAGAAGTACTGGGAGAAAACTGCATTCAGAAATCTCCTTTGCTTTTGACATCTTTCAATCCTGAAGTTTTACGAGGAGAGACATCACTTCTCTCTTTGCAGAGTGAAATATGAAATTCCTGACAGTGCTGTGTGGCAAAGGCAGTGCTGTACATGGGGCTGGGCAGGCCCCAGGGAGCTGCAGTGAACAGTGCTCACTTCAGGTAAAGGAGGGTTTGGAAAATAGATTTTAGGCATGAGACAGCATTGGAAGGGTGGAAAATGTTGGTCTACCATTGAGAAGGCTAATACAGATAATAACAATTTACTTATTTTGGAGAAATGGTAGAACAGAAGGGATGCAGTAGTGGACACTGACTTTTGCATTTTTCACATCTTAAAAATAAATGGATTGTAAACTAGAAAAGGACTAAAACTGAGCCTCACAGGGGAAAGAGTATGTACCAAGAAACAACATGAAATCAGCATCAAACCCACACTCTGCAAAGAGTCAGGTCAGCAGTGTACATGATAATGTTCCTGTGTACAGACAGAGGAGTAAAGAGCCTGGTGCTCTATAGACCAAAGGCTTTTCTTTATCCTCTCTTCCAGCCATGCTCCTCATTTCCTTCACTTTGGTCCTATTAGAACCCCACTGCTTTGTTTGACAGACTGGAGTTGCCAGCCTTCTTGTCATGCTCCAATGGGCTGATTTCCTGGCTGTGGTGAGAGCCTGCAGCTCATGAGCTCTATCTAGACCTGGGCTGCAGGAAAAAGAATTTTCTATTTTTAAGACTCTTTTTTTCCCCCCAAGGATTCTCACCCACATCACCTGTGACTGTGAAGCAAATGCATCTGGGTGCATTCCCCAGCATGGGGGCCAACTGGCACAGAAGTTCCCTTGTCTGTGCTCTTGAACTCTGCACACTCCTGACAAGTGAGTGTGTACCACTTGCCCCCAGGAATGGGCCCAGTGGCACAGGCTGGGACAACAGGAACTGATTGGGAGCTAGACTGGGATAGGGACTGCTCTGCAGAGGGAGTGATTTTGGCTACTGAGCTCTGGTGCTGGGGTTATCCCCTGTTTCACTTATTATGGACACAGCCAGTGGCCATAGTACAGACACAGCCATCACCTCAGGAAACTGGATAGCTTGTCACTCACTTGAATGTTAGTGTCAAAACAACAAATATCAAGGCGTGGGAGAAGCAAATGCTTACCTAGTGTGGGATATTAAGAGATGATTATGAACTAGATCCAAAGTTCAAATCATTTGGGATACGCTCTCCAAGTGGCCCTGGGCTCAGTTATGAATCTGCTGGGGCTCTGGAGGGGTTTCAGGGCATGTGCACACCAAGGAGCTGGACTGGATGCCAAGCAGGGCCAAACGTCCCCATGGAGCTCAGTCCTTCCATCTCCAAACACCAGCCTCGGTTGGCTGCACCCTTGCACCCCAAATGCCAGTCTTTGTGGGCTCAGCCTCCACCTGTTGCTGGGTTATTGCAGACTCCAGACCACAGAGAGAGCTGTGGTATGGTCAATTTAGCTTCTCAGGACCCCATACAGGGACAGCTGCATCTGTCCAAGAGGCAAGTGACTCATCTGGGCCTGGCCATCTCCGGGTGTGATGCCTTTCACCAGGACTCAGGGGATTTCCACAAAGAGGCACATGCTGCTTGTTCTGGTCAGTTCTGCGTGAATGCAGCAGCGAGGCAGCTCCTCCTCATCCACCCACCAGAGCCACAGGAGAGCTGGCTGATCTCCAGGGAAGGCAGTGAGAATGGGATGCTCCTCTCTCTGCTCCTGCCCAGCTCTTGGGCAGCCAGGCAGCTGCAGTGAAGGTGAACTGCTGAGATGTGGTGACAGCAAGCCGCTGCCACAAGCATTTAATTTTTAATTTTTCTCAGGGCTTCTTTTCTACCATCCTTCCTTGTAGCCCTAGGGGAAGGCTGCTGCCACCTGTTTCTGGAGCTCACTGTTTGTGTTTGGCTGCATCCCTGACTGTGAGGGTTAAGAGACAGGGGTCCCCATCCAACCTGGTGAGTGCTTCTCTCCAGAGAAGCTGCCTTGCTGGGCCAGCATTCAAGGATGGGTCACACAAGGTGCTTTGAGGACTGGAACTGCATCCCAGCTCAGTGAGATCTGCCTGCATCACCAGTCCTGGAGCCAGACTCCTTTGAGTTTCTTTTGCCAAAAGCATCCTTTCCTTCTTCTTCAAAGGAGCAGCCACCAGCAAGAGATGCTTCTTTTCAAGTTGGGCTACAAAAACAGTGCACAGCATGAGCACACTGCCCAGTGCTCGCCTCTGTGAAGCAAGGGCTGTCAGGAAGGAATTACTGGGCTTGCCAGTGAGGATTCAAAATTGCCTGAAATACTGAAATACCCCTCACTGCAGATACAGGAGCGTGCAGCTGTCCCACTCGGCCTGCAGATCCCCTCTTCTCCCCACTCAAGTCATTCCTCTGCTTAAAAATGTTGTTTTGGGAAAGAAATGAATAATAGGAATAGCACTGTAAAAGCATGGGGGATTCAGCAAACAAAAGAAAAGCTGCAATTTTTGAGGATGTCTCAAACTGGTAATGGTGGCTTGCTTTAACTCCTTCTGTCCCAGCTGCCTCCCCAATGTCTGAAGTGCCATCCACAAGCACGGTGGGAGTAGCATGCAGGAAAGGTGTGTCTTCCTTCAGGCTCTTGGAGCAACACCACAGCCTACTAGTAGCTGGCACATGGTGAACTAATAGTGAAATACTCTTTGATTTCTAATCAGATCCCTTGAATTGGGGTGGAGGTTTCTGCAAGGGTCCCAGTGTCTAACAAAAGAGTAAAAGTCAGCCAAGCAGTCACCCTGCTAGTGCTTCTGTCACCTTTTGTCATCTCTGAAAGAATTGTGTTTTTGTAATTGAAGCATCACAAACATTTTGTGTCCATGGTGAGTGGAGAGGTCTGACTCTAACAGCAGCAGAGAACCCTGCCCCAGGTTCTCAGTGAAAATGCCATCACTGCAAAAAGAAACAGAATCTGCCAAGGCTGCAGACCCAGTTAAGCAGTATAAACTCACCTTTAACAATTTCACCAAGACCCCCATGGAGCTGATGTGGAGCATGTTATACTGCTGTTTTATCAGCTCTCACTTGCCACTGGTGTGGCCAAATTGGCCAGGTCTCTCTGCAGCCCTGGTCAGGGCTGGAATGGCTCTCCTGCCTGCAGCAGCCTGTGCCAAGGGAAGGCACAGGTGACATCTGGACCACGACTGTAGATGGCTGTGCACTTCCTCCTGACAAAAGCAGACCTTCTAGGCTAACACCTAGCAGAAGAGAGGCAAAATAGGAAACAAATGTGGGGGACCACTGCCCTGATAATACTGGAAGAAGAACTACCAAACTCTGAGCTCATGTTTTCAGTTCCCAAAGCAATCCTGTTCTGCCTAAGCACTGCTGTGCATGTTGGCCCCTGAGGATGCTGTGGAGCTAGCAGCAGGGACAGGGGATGCTCTCTCACAGGCAATCTCATGTCTGAATTGTCAGGAAAGAATTCTCTTTGTTTCATACGAGATGACTCTAAACACTGCTCCCTGGATTTTCCTTTCTAAGAGCAATATGAGAAAAGAAATAGCTATTTTTTGTTCAAAAAGAGTTCCTCTTTGCATTGCCTCTGACCTTCCCAAGTCCCAGCACTTCTGCCTTTCACTGAGTTCTGCTTTTCAGCTTTTACCTTAGTGGTGACAAGTGGGACTTCCTTGGCAGGAGTCACTCAGGTCCTTCATCAGGTCCTGTCAGGAGAGGCAGAGCAAAACACAAATGGTCTTTTGGCAGAAGTTACACCACCCAGAAACTCTTCAGTAACTCAGAGACCAGAGAGTCTACACCGACATCAGCGCTGTAAGTGGTTTAATATCACATGCCATCAAACATTATATGCCTTGCAATTCATGTTGGGGATTTCAATTAAGGAAACCCTTGAACATAGCAAGGAAGAACTGTGAATTCTGATAATGTTCTCAATTTTTAGCAGTAAAGTAATTGAAAATGAAGGGTGAAGTGAAATAATTGAGCATGAAAGCTGTGTGCTGTGTCAAATCAGCAGTAATACTCAAGTGAGAGGAGATCATGGTTAGACTGAAAGATTGGCCAGCCATAATTCTGCACTCTTCTCATCCACATCAGCCTGTGAAATAAAAACACAGGCTGCCCTTCTGGTGGGACTGTCTCAGAAGGGTCAGAACGACTTCACATGAAAAGCCTCATACAGCTATGAATAGGACGCTTGACAGACAGGTCCAGAGGACAACAGACAGTGCTTCTGCTGAGATATAATTGCTCTAATTGGACCTGGGCTTGCAAAGATGGTAAAGCTAAAGAGGACTCTGCAATCATGCTGCCATTCTGCACAAAAGAATACTGTTGTGATAGGAAGCACATAGCAGTTGTGGAAATAATCAACAGCTTTGTGCTCGCATCCCCCTGGCATCTTGGATTTGCGAGCACAACATCAGCAGAATATTTTCTTTAGAGTTAAAGGTTCTCAGGGCTGAATTGCTTCATGAAGTCTATTTCAATGTTACTCAGCTGAAGTTAAACACTTCATATGTGCTGGATCCATTGTGTTTTTGCAGTCCTGGAGGAGATGCAGAAAGATCGTGTGAGGCACAATCAGGAAATCTTGCTGCTCTAGGAGTGAGGGAATTTGGTAAGGAAAGAAGCCACCTGTGATCTTGTTCAGCTTTAACTTGTCTCCTCTTGGGTGGCAGCCTGTAAACCACCTGATCTGCTTGTTTAATAAAACCTCTCTGCAAATAATTTTGGGTGTCTCCAAAAGCTGATCTCTTCTATTTATAATAGTAGAACAAGCATGAAACTATTGTCATCAAGCAGCAGGCACTGCACGAGGGTTGACTGTGCAGTGTTCCTCCAGCCCCACTCTGAACCCAGTGCCCAGAAGAAGAGAGAGCAGCCCTGTTAGCCACAGCTACATCCCCCAGCAGCTAGCACACACTGCATCACACTGCGTCACTGCTAACACAGGCACAGAATTTCACTCTCCCAACTCCTTCAAACAGCTTTGTTTCACAAAAGTCTTGTCTGGCCTGTTCTGTAGATGCCCAGGGATGTGAGGCAGCACTGCCACAGGTCCCTGCATGGGCAGATGCAGCAGTGCAAGGACAATGACAGCAGCCTGCCCTGGACACTCCTGCTAGCACGAGTTCAGTCAGCCCTGCCAAGGGTTCTCCTTCCCCCCTTGTCCCATCCCTCCTGGTCCACCATGCCCCTGTGGCTGGACAGCCTGGCTCTGGCCTGCTCCCAAAGCTCCCAAATTCCTCTCGACAGTGAAATTCAGCACACAGCTAAGAGGCTTTGCGACACATGTGGCAGGTATAAACCTGTCTCAAAGCCTTTCAGCTCCCATGTGCAGACACAGTCATTTGAAATGCTGCCTCCTGCTCCTTTGCAGTTCCTAGGTAAATGTGGAAAAATGCAGTTGTGATGTTCAGGAACCACTCATGTCCCACCTCTAAACCAGCACTTGCACCTCAAGCGAGGTCACTCGTCCCTGAAGAGCCAACCTGGCTTACTGCACCCTCCCTAACAGAAATGGCCATCTGCAGTGACACCCTGAGGCTCCTGTCCTATGCTCACACTGCAAACACCAGACACAGGTGGCAGGATGTGCATCACCAAAAATGTGAGCAATGGGACAGACATCTTCCCCAGCATCCAGGCAAAATGACAGGGCTGGGTGCAGGAGGGTGCAGGAGGGCAGCCCTGGCAGCCACGGGAAAACCGTCTTGATCCTCAGAGCACTCTGGAGGTGACAGCGTCCCTGGGTCACTAGGAACCATGACACCAGCCAGCCCATTTATCCATGCCATCTGTCCTTGTGGTCACAGGTCCACACGTCTTCTCCTGTCCTGACATTTCCTCTGGAATAGCACTGTGACTGTCACTCAGCAGGTCAGTGACAGATGTATGGGGACATCAAAGCACCAAGCATGCCCCAGACTCAACCTCCGCCTCCTCCCAATGCCATCCTTGCTTTGTGCATCTCAGGCTTGGTTCCACACGAGGACCTGACCAATGCTCCAACAAGGTGGTGGGAAAAACTGGCTGTGGATGATGCTCTCTTAAAAAGTGCATGTCTCAAACAAAAGTCCATGGGATTTATCAATACAAACCCAGGTAAAAAACACAAGTCATGTTTGTTTCCAGCTAGTATGTCTACGATGAGCCACAAACTGTCACAAAAATAAAAAACGTAAGAATTGACATAAGTGGATTTATACAGCTAAAACTTTGCACAACACTGCGAACATGTACTGCAAAAAATCTTGAACTACAAAAGATGATAAACAGAGCTAAATCAAGACCCATCCTCAGCTACCTTCTGTGAAAGGAGGTGTGGCTGGGAATTTCAGGTGCTGGGCAAATTGAAAGCAGCATTGCAGACCAAACGACAAGCTTCTTGGTTTTTCTGCATGTAAATCAGATCCTTACATTATCTCACTGTCATTTTGTGGCTGAAAGCAATTCAGCAGCTATCAGCACAGCCAGCCTGAAATTCAGCAGAACAGGATCTCAGCCCTTCAGCTCATAATGATTACATGATTTTGTGGAAATGAATCTTATGAAAATATGAAGTTCAGCAGAAAGCTGACAGTGTGTGAAGACCACAGAAGAGAGAGAAACTTTACAATCAGCCTTCACATTTTCCACCTATAGGATTTCAACATTTGCTAAAGTTGTAGTAAGGGCAGCTTCTTCACGCTGCTCCCTCTGGGAAATATCACATTCAACAATTCTTGAATTACAGTTTCTAATTATATTTTCATACTGTAATGCTGTCTGAAATGCAAATTTGATGACAGAATAATTCAATCCATATAAAATAATTACAAAATTACTGTTTCTCAACCCTCAACTCATACTCCCTGCTATTTAAGAAGATAAATTTAACAGCAGCAAAAGTACAGCCAAAACATAGTCTATTTTTCAAACTGTTATCTGACTATAACTGTCTGCATAGGTTTTGGCTCACCATAGAAGATTATTTCTAAAATATGACTACCAAAAACATTCCAGAGTTAGGATTTTTGTTGCTTTAGCTTGGAACCAACAGTCAGGTCAACTTTTATTTTGCATTCAGAGTACCTTACGCATGGCATCTGTGTTTAATTGGAAAAGCAATTGTTGATGAAAATGCCAAATTGTTGGTGAAAATGCCAAACCTCTACTGCAGTCCTAATGTTGATGCAGACATTAAATTAGCACAAAGTAATGATTTTTAGCAAAGTAGGAACCAACTTCTGCAATAAATAATTTAAGATCCTGAAACTCCACACTGAAACATCAGTTCCCACTGACAACTGCCACCCTCTACAGAGGATTTTATTCCCCCCATGAATATTGCCTAAGCAGTAGCTAGGACCTTTATAAAGACAGCAGAAATTGCGCTCTGTTTGAAGAGATTCAAGGAGTAGTGTTCCGCCTTGCAAGGGGTTTTTAGGTTTCATTATGATTGTGGCCTAAATTTAGATTGTCATTGCCCATCAACTCAACCAGATCAAGGTAGAGCACACTGAGTGCATTGTTATCATGAGGCTAGAGGCATCAACAGCTCACATCTGCTTTTGATTTCCCTGCTGTATCCAGTTGTGTGAGAAGTGACTCGAGGAGGTCTCAGACACGACTTTAGCCAAGGTCTCTCCCAAGGTGAAGTGCTCCAGTTCCTCGGGAATTGCTGGTGTGCTTGCCCTTCACCATGGACAAGGTGACTGCAGGAAGAGAGCATCCCTTCCTCATGTGTGTGCTAAGAGGGTGGCATCTGGAAATGGCATGAAGGCTGATGGGAAGTAGGAGAGTCAGTCTGGACTCCCTAAAAGAAGGTGGAGTATTGCCAAGCCCACGTGCATCTCACATATTTTCTCTGTACGTCAGAGGATTTCAAGCCCAAGTAAGCTGGCAGTGTCACAGCTGTGGCGCTGGGCAGAAGGTGAAGGCTGGGCTGCATCCACCTTCCCCTCTCGGTGGTGGGAGGGAGCCTACAGGCTGTTTGCTCTTTTCTCATGGTGGGTGGAAGCATGGCAGCACAGAGATGACAGGATGCTCAGCATTGCACTGCCTGGCAACTTCACACGCTGCCAAGGCAAACCCGAGCGATTGTCCAAAGGGTTTGCTACAGAGCTGACCAGTGAAAACAAGAGCATGAAATCATCAAGCAGAGGCACATAGCCCCAGGATGACTCTCACACACCATTCCCTGCCCTCCTGAACAGGGATCTGCATCACCTCCAGTTGCAGACTCGCTGCCTGTGAGCTGCCTGCCTGCCTGCAACTCATTCCCATCTCTGGGGTAAAATGGGTGGATCTTGGTGTCCAAAGCCCCCAAAGACTCATCGAGAGGACAGAGCTGTCACTCTGCCAGGTAGGACACATCCCTGTGCAACCTCAGTGGCACTCACCAGCTTCCCCTATAACGCTGCCTCTCAGACCTCTCGCCACAGCATGTACAGGACCCTTCTGCTAAAATGTGAAGGAGTTTATCATCCCTTGCTCTAAAGTCAAGTTAGAGCCTTTTCAAGACTACCTCAGTCTAAAGAAAGGTATCACTAAAGAAAGATATGTCTATTCCACCTGGAGAGGAGGAAGGTATTTTAAAGGTATTCCTAATGAATAGCTCTTGAGTTAAGTTGCATCAGTTATTTTTTCCCCTTATAGGTAGTTTCAAGGCATCAAATGCTACAGGACACTGTATTCAAGCCTAAATGAATGAGCATAAGCCTCAGTCCACACTGAGCACCATCACTCAAGGGAAATCTGGCAGGTGATGGCAGCTACACAAGGAGTCAAATCCTGCAGATATGAGGGTGAATGACTTCTCTGGAATGGCAGGTGCCGCTCAGCTCAAAACTGTCCCCACAGTCCATGCCTCAGTCCCTCTGCAGACTTACCCCAGCAGTGTAAGCTGGTGAACAAGCAGATCTCAGAGGGTGGTGGGCTGTATAAACCACCTCTCTATCCTCCCCTCGTAGCCCACCTCTACAGTCTGGGGAACTCACATGCAAACGGAGGGGATGGACTGCCATGGGCTGAGACACAGCTCCCCACAGCAGCCGGGAGCCCAGCTCAGCCCAGGTGGGTCACCCAGGCAGGGACACCGAGAGCCCACTCCCTTCCCATGGCAAGGCTGAGCAAGGGTGCCAACACCTCCAACGCTGCAAGGATCCTGTAAGCTCGGTTAAAACTCACCCATGAGGAGCCAGGCAAGATTCCTCAGGCACTGGTGCAGTGGCATCAGGTGAAGAATTTAATAAAGACAATTCGAAATATTTCAGCCCCCTCAACAACAATGTTTTAGGGCATAAGAGTTGAACCAGAAAGAACTGATGAGATAACACCAAGTGAAGTGGTTTAGATGTTTCAGATGCATTTATCCTTGTTCTCTGCTAAGAATGCCAAATGAAGTGAAATCCAGAGCACTAAGCCATAACTTCCTTCAAGAAGTGCCTTCAGTTCTAATGTCTGTCTTAGCTCTCTTTCTGAAACAGTTACTTATGCTGCATCTGATAATATTATGATAATTTTTATAGATTTTTAAAAAATCTTTTACTGCTCTGTGTTTTAAATTGCTTTGTAGCTCCACATCATTTCATACCAGCAGCTGCTTTAGAAAATCATCATCATTATCGATAAACCCTTTGAACTTTGGGAGGAAGGGAACAGGAGTATATAATTAGAGAAGATAAGAAAGATCTAATATACTTTTCCAGGAAATAACACACATGATGCTTCAGCTGTAATCTGTTCTTAAAACAAATCTATATGTTCCCACACAAACTCAGCCTGTGGCACTAAACTTCAGGAGCTCTGGGATATCCTTCCACACAACAGCCACCTCGGAGTAAGTGCTATACAGAAACAGATTCAAACTCCCTCTTGTTTTTACAAAAAGACCCAAATAGCATTTCATTTTTCAATCACTGTGGTGATTGAAAAATCATGCTGCTCACGCTGCAGTTCTTTTTTTAGCTATTCTGACTGCTCTCAATGCACAAGAGAAAAAGAGGGGAAAAAAGAGCGAGAGAGAGAGAGAGAGAGAGAGAGAGAATGCCCTGTGTGTGTGCGCTTGTGAGAAAAAGGGCAAAAGCCTGTGTTGCAGCAGTGCTGCTCTCTGGGCATATTTCAGATAATTTTCAGGAAGGTTTTGATTCTTTCCTCAGTAAACACTACACAGTCAAGAGTGCCGCGTGCCCCAGCAGAGGGGCAGAGAGCCCGGGGAGCGCGCAGGGTGCGGGGACTCCGCGTGAACAAAGATGATTTAAATGCTCCAACTTTGAGAGTTGGATTTTAAGCTGTTCCTGGCTGCATTGACTGCCGGCTTCCCCCTCACTGGACACATTGGGTACAAACCCGCCTGAATAAGCCAGCATTAAAAAACTACGAATTCCAACAGAGGTATAAAAACCACAGTGCCTAAATATAATTTCTTTTAACTCGCGAATGCATTAGCCTAGGATTACTCACATTCATTTGTATTCCTAAAGTGTCAAATGAGAACGATATAATTTCATCCTCCTTTCATAGACCATTAATCTATATTTAACTCCGTTTTGCCGTCTACACACAGAATTAGTAACTGGAAGCTGCTTTGCATTTATCTGATAGTGCTGGGCTTGTTCATCAAGGCAAACTTCCAGCCAAAACAAACAAGTGGGGAAAAAAAATCAGTCACTGATACAAGCTGCTTTCTATTTTTTTTTTTTTTTTTAAGAAAATAACCCAAAACCTGATGAGAATATAAAGCAAAGGGTTACCTCACGCTGCAGAAATGCAAGTTTTTAACAGTCCATGCTCCGGCAGCCCCTGGGGTTCGGCGGCGGCGGGGATGACTCCAGCATCCACCGGGCTCTCTCACGGCTTTGACGGCGCGGCCGGACCGCAGGCTCAGCCTCCCCTGACGTCAAGGCGGCCGTCACATGGCCCGGCGCCGGCCCGGGGAGCGCTGGTTGTCCTGGCAACGCCAGCACTGCTCCGAAATTATTTCAATAGGTCATCTGTCATACTGCGCGCACATCGGAGCCATCGCGGGCGCCCGGACAACCCAAACACCGCGGGCTTGCCGGAGCTGCTGCGCCGGGGGCTGGTCCCATCGCCGGCTCTTTCTTAACCCTGTGCCTCTAGGAAAACGCTCTTCCTTCTGCATCCCCAACCTCCGGCAGAAAAAAAGGCATTATACACCTGGTTTGCCCAAGTAAAGGGGCACAGGAGCTGCCCTCCGAGGGTGCCGGGACACCTCAGTGACGTGCTGGCTAACTAAAATTAGGGTGTTTCTAAATGACACACAGCCGAAGTTTTATTCGTAGCCACAGAGACACACGCTCGGTCGCTCACATTCTGCCCGGATTCGGGGCGAGGCAGCGGTGGTGCATGCTGTAGTGATGGGGGGCAGCAGCCGTGCAGGGCTGCGGGCTGGACCCCAGAGCTGCCCGGCCAGCTCGGCCTCGTGTCCCTCAGCCTCGGGTTCTGTCCCTCTGCTCGCCTGCAAGGGATGCTTCTCCAGCTGCTCCCAGCAAAACATCACGGGAAGGGGCACAAAGCGGTGTGTGTCTCCATCTGATTCTGACTCACCTGTGCAGCCTTCTCCCGCAGGAAGAGACACAACACCAGTGTCTCCAATTTCCTTGTAACTCTAGCTAAAATCCACTCCTTCCTCCACATTTCCTTTCTTTTCTCTCTCTCTCTCCACTTCAGCTTACCAGAGCCCTACAACACATGCATGTACCTGGAGTAGGACACAGAAGGTGCTGGAGAAGGCGAAGATTTTCACCTGTGAGAAGCGGGGAGGAAAGACAAAGTGCCAGCAACAAGAAAATGCTTCTGAGCTCATCATGTCTGGATGAGTGGACAGTGAGGTGGAAAGAAAATTGTCTGAACAGTGGATCTCAGAAGGCGTGGCCAGCGACACAGGGTCTAGTTAGAGGCCTGTAGCTCATGGTGTTCCCCAAGGCTTGATACTGTGTCCAGTATTGTCTAACTTACCCATCAATATCTTGGATGAAAGGGGCAGATGCTCCTCAGCAAGTTCACTGATGGCACAAAGCTGGGAGGAGCAGCCAATACCCCAGAGGGCTGTGCAGCCCTTCAGAAGGACCCGGGCAGGCTGGAGAGATGGGCAGAGTGGAACCACCTGAAACTCAAAGGCAAATGCAGCTCCTGCACCTGGGGAGGAACCCCAGGAACCAGTACAGGATGGGGGCTGACTGCTGGGAAGCAGCTCTGCAGAGAAGGTCCTGGTGGACAACAAAATGTCCATGAGCCAGCAGTGTGCTCTTGTGGCCAAGAAGGCCAAGGGTATCCTGAGGTGATAGGAAGAGTGTGGCCAGCAGGTCAAGTGAGGTGATCCTGCTCCTCTACTCACCTCTCGTGAGGCACATCTGGAGTTCTCTGTCCAGTTCTGGGCTCCTCAGTGCAAGAGACATGGAGCCCCTGGAGTGGGTATAATGAAGGGATGCAAAGATGATTAGGGGACTGGAACACCTCAGTTTTGAGGAAAAGCTGAGGGAGCTGGGCCTGTATGGCCTGAAAAAAGGAAGACTGTGAGGGGACTTTATCAATGTCTATCAGTATCTGAAGGGAGGATATCAAAAGGATGCAGCCAGGCTCTTCCTGGTGGTGCCAAGTGATAGCAGGAGAGGCAATGGCAGAAAGTGGTGTATAGAAAGTTCCACCTGAACATGAGGAAAAGCTTCTTTACTCTGAGGCTGAGAGCACTGCAATGGGCTGCTCCGAAAGATTGTGGAGTCTCCTTCTCTGGAGTTATTCAAAAGCTTTTTGGACATAATCCTGCATAACGTGCTCTGGGGAGCCCTGCTTGAGCAAGAAAATTGAACGAGGTGACCTTCAGTGGTCCCTTCTAATCATTCTGTGATCCTGGGATCAACAACAGCCAGCACTGTTTACACAGCATTTAGTGAGTAGGACATCTCCAGCACAGTTTACCAACAACCTCTCCAGCACCAGCACTGGGCTGGGGCTTTCTTGGGCACTTGCTATTAGGGGACAAAGCCCTTTGAGATCCTGAGCTGCACCCTGGACCCCAGTGCAAAGCAGTGAAAAGGGTTCAAAGTTATAACAACAGAATCAGGCAGCCTCCACTGTCTAAAACTCGTGTCATAAAAAGAAGATATTCACAATTAGCTGGGAAACCTGTGACTGTTTAACAAAACAAGAATAATGTGATGAATTTAAAAACCCAACTGATTACTACATGTGTTGCACATAATCCCACATATTAATCCAATATAGAAGGCTGAAACTTCATGTCAACACCCACCAATAAAATTGTATCATAACTTACAGATGTATTCTTTCATTTAATGGCAATGTTTGTACAATACTACATAAAGTTTGGGTTTGCAGTTTAAAAAGATATCTGTGTAGTGCATTCAAAAGATATCTGCACTGTGTAGTGCATTCCTTTCTATTGGTCTGATAAAAATGTATGCACCTGAGAGATTTTAATGGTTCTTAATTCTTATGAAAGCCTTTTCACAAAAGGGGACAATACAACACATGCATTTTGATCATCACAAAACATTAAAAAAACCCCTGTTTCACTGATTGCCTAAAGAGCTGACAGAGAAAGGCAGGCAGGATCATAGAATCATAGAATGGTTCCAGTTCGAAGGGACCTTGAAGTTCACCTGCTTTCAATCCCTCTGCCATGGGCAGAGACACCTTCCACTAGATTGGGTTGCCCAAAGCCCCATCCAGCCTGGCCTTGAACACTTCCAGGAATGAGACACCCACCACTTCTATGGGCAACCTGTTTCAATGTCTCACCACCCTCACAGAGAATAATTTCTTCCTAATATCTAATCTCAGCCTGCACTCTTCCAGTTTAAAGCCACTACCCCTTGTCCTGTCACTACATGCCCTTGTAAAAGTCCCTCTCCCTCTTTCTTGTAAACCCCTTTGGGTACTGGTAGGCTGCTCTACACTCTCTCCAGATCCTTCTCTTCTCCAGGCTGAAGAATCCCAGCTCTCACAGATTCTCAGGGACCTTCACTTGCTCTGCTCCTGTGTAAGTCTGGTCCTCCACACCTGCAGATGCATGGGGATGCAGAGCACCTTCATCCTCCAGCATAAAAATACCCCTTTCACTCACCTTTACAGGATATTTCTGCTGCAGTACAAGAGCTTGAAGGAGTTTTTAAACCATGCACAGTGTTTATAAGAGGGTGCTAATTATGTGTTGAGAGGGTTATAATTTTCAGCCAGCTGAAAGATGCTAAAAAAAAAAAAAAAAAAAAGAAGACCAAAGCTCTGAAGATAATGGCAGCGTGGAGTTGGATGTTCCCAGTTCCCAAGGCTTGGCAGAGTTTTTTCTGCACCTCCCCAGTGATGTTGCTCCTCCACAGGGATATTTTCTGAATTGCTGACTGAAATCCCTACTTCTCTGCAGCGCTTGGTGCAACTGTCAAAGCTCTCCAGGACCAGGGTCAAGGGAGAACTTACATCATGCAGACAGATGCAGAAATGAAAGCAACAGCATCTGTCCCTCAGAGAGCTGAAATATCCTGCTAGAAGTGGCAGAAAAACCTATATTCCCTGAATTAACTTTTTCCATGATAAAACCCCCCACATAAAAACACCTTCCTCTATAGTTTCAATCAACCAAGTGAGCTCAGAGGAATGAGACATGGGCACTGACAGGAAAAATACAAAACAGATATTTTATGCAGGGAGGGACTTGTGAGTGATGGCTGATGAAGAACTCAATGTGAGCTGGCAGTTTAGAAAGCTTAGAGTTGTTTAGTTTAGAAAGCTTATGGTTTTTAAAAGTTTTTTTGTTAGTTTAGTTTAGTAAGTTTAGTTTTAGCTGTCAGCCCAGAAAGCCAACTGAATCCTGGGCTGCATCAAGAGGAGCAAATTAGAGGAGAAATAAGGGGATTGAGCAATCACCGACTTGAAGCACAACAAGGGAAAGTGTAGGATTCTGCACCTGGGGTGGGGCAACCCAAGATGTACAGACAGACTGAGGAATGAGAGGCTGGAAAGCAGCACCACACAAAGGGACCTGGGGGTCCTGGTTGATGAAAGGTTAAGTATGAGTCTGCACTGGATGATCTCCAGGGTTCCTTTGTACCCTTAACATTCTACAATTTAAAATCTGAAGTCTGCTGAGAAACAAATGCATTGTGTCCATCTGGGATCGTGATACAAAGGCACTCCTCCTCCTGCTGGAAGAACATGATGCCTCCTGGGGAGAGGTTTCTGTCGTGCATTTGGGACCACCTCAGTCCCTCCCACCCCTCTGAGTCTGGAGCAGTAGGAGGGAACAGGAGTTGGCTCCTTCATCCTTAGATGATGGACAGTCTGCCAGAACTTCACTGGTGACATCAAAGTGTGTCATATGTATCATAATACACACAGAGACATCTCAAACACCTAAACCTAGAGCACACATGTATCAGGACCTATGTGATAGCTTACACACAAATGCAGTACTACAAACAGGGCACTGTCCAGCTTTCCCCCTGCACTTCTTTTGTCTCTGCAGATCTAACAATAGATAACATTTGTTTGCCCATAAAATGGAAGACACGCAGGGAGCAGAAACTCTATATGGGTTGATCTTTGAACCCACAAGACTAGATCTTCCCTGGCATCAATCCCCGCTCTCAGGAAGGAGCCACATCCATGCAAGCAGCTGAGAATCTACTCTTGCCTTTCCTCTTATCAAAACAACACTTAGAAAGTGTTTCATCTTGGAATCTTCCCTCAAATATCCACGACTTTTTACTGTTTTTAAAAATAAAAGGAAGGAAAAAGGCAAGTAGGCATGATTTTGATGTAGTAAATATAAAGAACAAACCACATGTGTTTTGCTGGCCTCTGCAGCTTGCTGTTTGAAAGAGTGGCTAATGTTTCCATTGGCATTGGTTACATAGATAAAAAAGAGACAGAAACAAGGCTCAGCAAACTTGTCATGTTGACTTTTGCTCTTGTAGAAAAACAACATGGGAAAAAAACCCACAGGAAAAGACGTTTTAGTTTCGATGCAGCTGTCATGGCACTACTAGCACAGGGGGTTTTGAAACAAAAACAAGAAGAGAAAGTGGTTCAGCCTACCCTGTTCACTGATGGTGGCTCAGTGAAAGAGTTATTGTTTGAGTCAAATCAGGTGGAAGATGGTTTCCCAGGAATGCAGCACGGTAAGAAGATTCTACACTCTCCATATATCTGTCATGACTCTTTACTGCCACTAATTCCTGTTCCCAGGGAGAATGAAAGATCCTACTTTCCAAAGCAGTAATTTTTGTTTCCTGTGCTGCACCAGTGGCTTTGGGGGTGCCCCCAGGACTCTTCCTAACAGTGAGAAGAGCCCCCAGACTGAAGGGAGAGTCTGCAAGGGTGTAAGCACGAGCAGCAAGGACCTAGTCCCAGCAAAGGCCTCTGATGGCTGCTGCTGCGGGATGGGAAAACCTCTTCTAGTGTGATTTGCCTTTTTGTGACATATTCTGTAGAAAGGATCACTTGGTCTGCAACAACTTTTCTGGCATTTGAGCCTAAATCATGCCACCATCTATCCTTAGGCAGTATTGCACTGATTGTTTTTACTGCTGCGATGTGCAACGGTTTCGTTTAAAAGTTTTGCTTGCTCCTGCTTCCTCACAGGAACTGATCACTTTTGGGGCTTGTGCATCCCTCCTGCATCTCCTCTCCTGTGCCGGTGTCTCTACACGCTCTCCTTTTCCCACTTATTCTCCTGGATTTCCCATGCAATGCCCTCACCTTCACTCTGGGAAACTCCCTCACCTTCACTTTAGTTGGGAAAAGCATCTTGAACCATGAGTAAGATAAAATTCACTTTCTGCCACCTTGCGCATCTTCCAGGACAACATCTACCCCAGCAGCTAAAAGGAGCCAGGACCCATTTTCTGGCACAGAGGTCAGATCTAATAGCACCACTGGAGCCTGCAGCAACAAACCTCTCCCCCAAGGGGATGGTCTCATCCCTTTCATCCTGTTGCAAAGGACCTCAAGCCTCTGCTCTTCCCTAAACCACAGCTAGGAGAGTGAGAGGAGTTGAGGTTGGCTACCACAACAGTCATTTAGCCTCTTTAGCAGTAGCAATTGTGCCAGATTGGAATCACCCTTGTAGGAATCCCATCTCACTGGCACAGAAACACCAGGAGACCAGCTCAAAAACTCAAGAGACTAGATAAAAAAATGAAATATTCTTAGCTGGAAAAAAAAATCCCATCATCTAGCAATCACAGTCAGTGCCTCCTAAGGGACCAGCCAGAAGACTCATTCTGCTGCTGAATGTGGATGCTTTCCATTAGTTGATGCACTTGAGTTGTGTGTTCTTATCTAGGGGCCAATCTGAAAGAAAACAAGCAAAAAGCAATTTGGATCAAACAAGAATTGATTACGTGGCAACATGCAGGGAAAAAAATGCACTTTGGATCAAAGAAAGCATTTAGGGCATTTTAAAACAAGCCAATGACATTTGGAAACAAAGGTCTTCATCTGCACTGGCACTTCAGCAAAGACCCATGTGAGCAGGAGGGGCCACCACTGCTTGTCCTGCTGGTGGTCACCCTCCCTCATTCTTGGGGTCTGTTTGGCTGGAAATCACAGACCACCCCTCTCCTCTCAAGCTCTGATATTTGTATGGTCTAACCCAGCTCATTTGGACTGAATTTGCTGATTGTTTACAATGCCCAAAAGCAGCACTTTCTGGATAATAATTGATTCACCAATTTTTCATTCAGGCTGAAATAATTTCAGGTAGCAAATAGCCATCTTTCCAGGATCTCTGTGGTCTCAGAAGAACATTTTCCAATTGTCTGGCTCTTCTGCACCTCCTCCTTTCTGTGTGGAAGTCACATCTGAGCTGCAGAGATATTAAGATCCTGACCCAAAGTCATCTAAGCACATGGATAACCTTACACTGGCTGGGATGTTACACGTGTGCTTAAGTATTTGCTGGATGAGAGCCCAAGTGGCTGACAGCATCGTGGAAACCAAGCATGCATACAGTGATAGAGGTGCAGGAAAACAAAGAAACAAGATAGAGATACCCTTTTCCTCCCAAAGAAATCTTTCACCAATAAGGAGAATGGAAGAGAAATCAGTAACAGGAATTCGGTCATATGTATTTTAGTCCCACATATATTGAAAGGAACCTTTCCAGTTTTTAAAAAAATTCTTTGCAGTGTTAATCACATCTGGCAAATTTTAAATGTTTTTGATTTTTTCTTACTTTCCTTTTCCTGTGCTTTCCCTCCTTCTTTTTCTTCCTCCTTTCCCTGAGTTGCTGCTGTCCATGTCTGTGTAGTTTATCTTATCTGAGTAGCTGCTAGTAGTTAATTTGTAATAGTAAATCACCAGCCACCAGCCTGCAGTTCCACATGGAAATACTCTATCACACTTCTGTTGAATATATCAGTTTGTGAATAGCCCAATTTATAAAAAAAGTGAATTTCAGCACACCTTTGACGTGGTGTTTCACTGCCCACCCTCAGGAATGAGAGCATGAGGTTACCCTTCCTTCACAGAGACACAGCGCTACCAGCGCTTCCCATGGCTCTGAAGCCCTCGGGGTCATATCAGCCCTTGGCACTGGAAATCTGTTTTCCTCTCCAGAGGATGGTGTTGGGCTGCCCACTCCCAGGAGCACAGATGGTGCCTGTGCACACCCTTCCAGAGAGGGCTTCTGCTTGCACACCTTCCCCAAAAGCACCTGGGGAACGTGGGGTCTTTGGGTTGCACTGGTCACTGCCAGCCTCCTCCTCACCCAGCTCCAGATTGCCACCCAGACATTATCTTTCCGTGAGGAAAATCTCCCATGGGTTGAATTGGGACACAATAAACAACTCATTCTGCTTCAGTTCTCTGCCAGTCCTGACCTGGAGATTTCTGTGTCCCTCCCAGTTACCCAGCATCTCCCCAGCCGCTAATCTCTGCTCCTTAGTGCTAGATGGGTAAAGTCTAAATTGCCAGTTTTGCCTGGCTTTTTATCAGTGAGCAGCCAGGGCTCAGAATGGAACAGAAGGTCAGTTCAGAATGCTCTGGAGTTTTGCTCCTCAGAATACAACTCGCTGTCCTTGCACACACTGTTATACAGCATCTCTGGCAGGCGCTTCCTTAACTTCTTCCTCCACAGATAATACAGAAACATTTCCTAGTGTCAGTATCTGCTGAAGAGATAGGAATGAAAGCCTTTTTGGCATCTGTTTTCTGACTTAGACCAAGTGTCCCTGCCCTTTCCTTGATCACATATACTTTTCCCCTTTCTCCCCTTGATATCTAAAAGGTAAGAGGTGATAAATTTGTCATACATTTCCTAAACACAGGAGTAGGAGGCAGAGAAGCCATCATGCTGGGATGCAGACCATCCCTGCTGCTTCAGCACCCACTTTGTCCAACCTGAGAGGAAGGACCTGGCTATGCCTGATCAGCAACTCCCACAGCAGTGGCCAACTCCATCCCTCTGACATCCCATTTCTCACTTTTCTCACATTTCTCACAGTACCTGCTGCCTGTGTCCCTGGCCCTGCTGTGGGAAGGATGGATGTGTAGACACCAGTTAGGCACATACCTGCAGTGCAAGCTCACGGCAATTGCCCAAAGGCAATCACATGAATTTTCATACTGCAGGCTCTGCAGCCTGGCACTGCAACAAGAGGAAGGCACAGAGCAGCGGGACTGATTGCTGCATGGCCAGGCATCTGTGGCAGCAACAAAACCAAAAGCTGTCATACTCTAGGCAGGTGAGAGCAAAATACCCTCTCTCTAATCATCTTCCACTCCTTCCCCATAGGTGATGACAAACACGGAGTCTGTTAGGACTCTGGACTCTAAGCAAAATGTTTGAGACCTTTCCAGTCTCCAGCTGGTGTTTTGTGTCCCTCCTGAAGCCAGACCTGATGCTGTGGTGCACTGTCCCCAGGTTAAAGCAGTCTTGCATGTGAGGGGACTCGATGGCTGGAGCCCATAGATAAACAGGCAGACGTGCCCTGAGCCCAAGAGTGCTTTATGTGAACTGGAATGTAAAGGCAAATTCCCACAAATCAACTTTGACTTTCCTTTGACTTAGTTGGCTCCATGGGTGTGCATGCACACATGGTTTTCCACAGGCAGGTATGAGCTCACTCTGCCCCGGTTTGAATTGACTGGAAACCACAGGAGAGTGGTTTACATGGAAAAATAATACACCAAAACCAAGCAAAGAAGGCAGCCACACTTAGACAATATTTGGTTGCTGCAGAGCACAAGTAAGATGGAGCTGACAACTGCCTGCCAGAAACGTGTAGAACTACCCAAAAAATGAAACAAAAACAACTTAGGAACAGTCAAATTCTGTAAGATCCAGTTACCAATACTGCTGCACTTATGGCTCCTATCTGTCTTTAACAGGAACTAAGAACTGTGTTGTCCTTTGAGTGAAAGGCTTCATTGCATGAAGTATCTTCCTGTTCCTGGTGGAGTTGACCCTCTCCAGGCACAACAGATGTCCCTGGACTCCTCATAGAGAGTGAGAACTGTGGCTGCTTTCCCACATTATCTCTGAGTGGGACAGTTGCCCAGTTGTGTTAAATCCCAGCAACCAAACTCATCAAAACAAAACAAACCAGAGCAAAAGCTGTCTCTGACATGAGAGGGGCATAACTTCAGAAAGCCAGATGTCAAGCCGTGGCTGGACCACTGCAGATCCAGGCCTTGCCTTCAGCCCCTCATCAGTGTTGTCTAGCTGGTGTTCCCTGGATTTTTCTTCAGGAGGTGAATACCACCCCAGTTTGAGGATGGCTTCTAGGCTACAAATGCATTAACTTTTTAATCGGATGCCAAGACAAGACAAATACAGGTAGATGCAAGAATCTCTGCTCCTGACTCACTGAGTCTGAGCACTGCTGTCACCCAGTCCTGCTCAGCCTCCTCTGCCAGGTGGCCACAGACCCTCCCAGGCATTAAATGGCACCTGTTTTCTCCTTCACAGTCCTTCTCCTTCCCCACCCTGGTCCCTGGAGACCCATCATGGAGCCTGTGCTCTCCAGGGCTGTGCAAGGTGTTACAGCTGCATGTTTTATCTGCTTCGGGAAGATTCAAACAGAGGAGTGAAATTTGATTAACACTGAATTTGATGAAATGTTACCTGAAACTGGTGAAAAACAGATTGAAATTTTTGAAATGTATTGAATAAGAGCTGCCCCAAAACAATGTTAACTTTGCAAATGAAACCCACCCAAGTACTAAAGTGCTGCAAGCCAGCCCAGCAAGAAAAGAACAAAGACAGAGAGGAGTTATTACATAGAGAAAGGGTGACATCCAACTTAAAGATGATCTAGGTATAGTCCCAAAACAAATTTAATCCTCCATCTCAATCTGTGGCACAACAGGACAGTGAGCAGAGGGGCAAAGGTAGTGTAGATAATCAGACAGAATATGGGCATGAATATTACCAGTGGAATAACATTTGAAGACTTTTAATGTGTTTGAATCAAAAGATCAGATGATCTGTATCTAAGAATCAAAGAATAATGAAAGAGCTGACAAATTAAATAGTAAGTCTGGCAGCAAGTGTTTCTATAAAAAATGTTTCAGTTCAGGCTGTCTCTAATCAAAGGACTGTAAGTAATGCTCACAAATATGGGTCCCTTTATCTGGTCTATGTAGCATAAAAAGCATAAAGTCAGATTTTAAGGGAGGAATAAACACAGAGGAAGACAATACAAGCCCATATCTTTATGAAACATATGCATTCAGCTTAGCCAATACCTGCTTTTGATAAAAGGATTTTACTGGCCAAAGGAAATGTTGTTTACCTAGACTCTGCTAAACCACCCAACATGGTACAATATGGGTAAATATTAGAGAAAATAGAGATTAGGCAAGCGACGAGAACTGTAGGATGAAGAGGAACTGGCCAGTGGACAACACCTTCCCAAACCTGGAGCAGGCTGGCAGGTGGACCATGGCAGAGCTCCTCAAGGGCAGAGCCTGGGAGTGCTCTAATTTATAATGGCACAAAAAGCAGGATCTTGCTGGTGAAATATGGTGATGAAGATGAGGTCTACATGCAAGATATCATTGTGTTAGAGGATGGACAGACAAATTCAAACTAGGAAGGGGCAGAGATGCCTGAGAAATGGGAAGCCTACCTGGCTGGAGGAAATAAAGCTAGTTCTCAGCTCTGATCCCTTTGGCTCTGGTCAGACTGGATGAGCTAAAAAACATTTTGCAGAAAGGTATGGAGTGTATGGAGCAGTGGCCATCACTGTTTCCAAGCACATCCTGCTTATCCCGTGGAGACTTCCCTGAGGACACAAGGGAGGTGATGACATATTTCCCTTTTCTGCTGGGTTGGTTAGACTTGACTCAAAACTTTCCTTTTCGAAATGTGTTTGGCAAAGAGCAGTGACTCCTTGAAACTACAGTCCACAATAAAAGGGAGACACACTTCAAGCATTTTATTTCCCTTAACTATCTGCATATTTGTCTGCATCTCTTTTGAATTGTTTTACCAAAAGGTACGTCTGTTCTGGAAAAAAGGCACGAGTAATTCCTAAAAGGCAAAAAAAAAAGCAAGTTCCACTATGCTGGTGGTTAGTCACCGTTTTGAACTGTTGTCATGCAACTTTTCATAACTAGGCAATGTAAAAACAAAAACAACATAAAATAAGCCTGGATTTATCTCTTGGAAATTCTCTGTTGGAGAATGAATTGGATGAGGAGATTTTCACATTGCCAAGGGGCAGTTTTTAGAGGATTTTAAGGCCTTTGGTGGATTAGCAACAATGAACACAAAGCAGTTAAACTGTGGGTACACAGTAAATGGCATTTACACAACAGAGAAAGTGCCACCATGACACTGGCAGGACTAGATCAAGGTAGCTGACCAAAGGAAAGGAAGTAGGCCAAAATGAAGGGGAAAAGTTGTTGCCTTGTCTTATTGTGAGCATTGCCTTTGATTTTTAAAACAAGCAAAATAAGCCATTAGAAATACATCTAAATTTAAGATAAAGCTAGTAAAGGCAACAGTGGAAGCTCCTAGGATAAGCAGGAACTGATTGAAATAAATGTTTTGCTATTAATGACATTAAAGTGAATACCTGGTTTCCTCTAGAGCTGTGTCTACAGCCCCTGTGCTCCCTACCACAGTGACCCCGGACCTGCTCCATGTCCCAAATAATTCTTCACTACAAGGCTCCCAAGCCTTCTTCACATCTGCAGACATCCCCAGAATCCTTCCAGTTCTCCCATTTTGTTTCTGAGTTACCTCTGTGGGGCACCCAGCTCACCCTGAGGGTCCCTAGGCCATCCATGCTCTGCCTTAGCCTCCTGCTACTCCACACTGATGGTTTTGGACATGGACATGGATAATGGTAGTAGTGCTAGGCTACATCATGTAGCTGCACAGCTGGTTTAACAGTATGTCTGAACTGATTAAACTGCATAAAGAAGGCTTGAAATGTCTCTGTATATCATTGGGCAGAAAATTGTTAATTTGGATTTATTTTAATAAGCTATTAGTTTTCACGAAATACAGAGGAACTTGTATTTTCAAGGCAGATTTCCCCAGAAGGGAAACATCTGCCAGTCTGACTGGATTTGGGCAGTGGTTTCAAAAGCTGCTTGGGGGGCACAGCGAGACAGGAGATGAAGACATGCTGTAAGACACAGTATGCTCAAAGAAATGCCATTTTAACTACCAAGCAGGGCAAAAGGAGCAATCTTCTGCTCCTGCTAATATACAGCATAGCAGATCCTGGATGTGGCACCTGGTCTGGCATACTGCCCTCCCAGGAGGTAACCCACTCCTCCTCTGCAGATTTTCTCATGCAAGGAGCCATGCAGGAGCTCACATAATCCAAAGGTTCTGTGAATAAAGCCTCACTGTGTCAAAATGGTGCAAACTGGCAAGCTGGCAAGGAAGAAGTGAATCTTCCAGGGGGATACAGCACTTTCAACAGCAAGGCAATACAACAAAGGCAGCAACTTACACAAAATCCATCTACATCCTCTATTACTCTGCACATTGGGGAAACTATTGGCCTAATTTTCTCCCTTGTGCATAACAGCTCTGGAACCCATTAATAATTGTGGTGGATTGACTGAAGGAAGTTAACTGCATTCCAGTCACACTACAACCACTCTGGAACCAGGATGGACACCAGTGGGCCATACAGCCTGCTGCACTTCCCTGGGCTATCATCTGGCAGGAACCCTACTCCCAGGGAGCACATCAAGCCTCTGTCAAGCATGGAGAAAAAGTTCTCATATTGCCTGGGTCTCTCTTCAAGGCAAAGTTCCTAAGTTTCAGGTGGTTTTGCTGTACTCAGAGCTAGGTCATCTTGGCATCTTGCACAAGCTGGTCATTTAACCCCCTCTGAAAGAGGCAAGAGGCAATGTGAATGGAAAAGTGGTTTATAGGTTTTACAGCTTCCCAGGCAAATGATCTTCCTCACTTTGGTGGCTATTTTCATCCTCAGCTCAAGCATCTCAGGGGATTTTTCTGCAAAGGTCTCCTGTTCAATGCGTGTCGAACTTGTGTTGAGCTCAACTTGTGCTGAGCTGTTCCACCCTCTTAAACCTTAACAGTGCTTGCTACTTTCTCTCCAAATAATAATAATAATAATAACAGTGCCTGCTATTTTCTCTCCAAATAACCCCATATAACTGGGTCACAGCACAGGTAACAGGTCTGCAAACTGCTGGGATGGACATCACAGTTCTCTGCTTCTGTTCATCTGCTGCTCCAGCACTGAGAGCTAGCCCAGCTAAACCAGCACCAGCACTGGGACCTGGGTTGGAGACCATTACTACCTGTTCTGTGCATGCTGAGATTAGCTCACACTGCATCCTACTAAACAGAAGGTCTAGTGACACTCCAGAATTTAGGGCTTGTAAACTATGTCAGAAGTCTGGAAAAGTCAAATATTAGCTATTACCAAAGCTGTCTTTGTTTCTGGCTCTGTTACGCCATCAGCCTTTTTTTAAAAAACAAGCCAGTAAATCTATCATCTGCAGTCCCATTCCTACTTACGTGGGTGTAAGCAACTCTGCCCAGATCACGGGAAGCTCCCTGGAGTATTGAAAAGCAGCTGGATCCAGAACAGACTTACATTGCATCACATGGAACCAGGGCTGAATGGGACTAAACCCAGTAGACTTTGGGCAGCCTGAAGGCCCCTGCTCTCTCCACATTGTCATGATACATGACCTTTACTGTGGAACAGGGCAAAATATACCAAAGCTTTAAATAGGGTAGTTATTTTCATTAGTGGTACCACCAGAGACTCTGTAACAGAAATGCAGCACAGTTGTAGTGCAGCTCCTACCTTCTGCCAGAGCTCTCAACACAGAGAGCTAATTCCTTCTCTTACTGGGTTTTCCTACCCAGTGAAGCCTGTCCAGATGTAATCAAAGGGGAATGAAAGACTGTTTCAGAGCAGCACCACAGCTGTTGCAGGGCATATCATTCTTCTGAAGAGATTCATACCCAAAGCCAAAAACAACCCTGAGAGAGCACTTCAAGACACCTGAGAGGGATGTTGCTCCGAGTACTTTACATCTGTGGTGGTTCAGAGTACAGACCCTGCAAATCAGACCCTGATTTCAGTAAAGGAATTATATCAGAGGTTAATACTAAAGTCTCAGTGATATTTACTAGAGACTGCTTTACGTGAAACATTTGGAAACTATTTGGTTTTTTTCAGACACATACTACGTAGTTCGCCATAGTTAGAGATAGATTTTGGACCAAGAAACATGGAAATGTATCCACAGTCAGACTATTAAAAATGTTTCAGGCAAACTTCACTGTGCTGATACACTTAACAAGTTCAGGAGACTGGGAGTTGTTTTCAGCATGTGTGTCACCAGCACTGCAAACATCACAGACACACTGAGGTCTGGCATCCCCCTCTCAGTGGCCTTGGCCATACTGAAAGTTTACCTACACTGCAAAGCTTTGGGTATCTATTTCTATCTCTATTATTTCTATTTCTATTATTTCTATTTCTATTGTTTCTATTTCTATTATTTCTATTTCTATTTCTATTTCTATTTCTATTGCTATTGCTATTGCTATTGCTATTGCTATTGCTATTGCTATTTCTATTATTTCTATTTCTTTTTCTATTTCCATTCTATCTCTAATCCTCCCACTATGCCTTTGAAGACACTGCCTTACTATTATTTTGAGTACTAATCAGAAGTGGACCTGTATCCTTTCCAACAAGAAGCAAGCACTGAGCAACGTATCCCAGGTAGAAAAGGTGACAGCAGCTGTCACAGGAGCAGGAGGGCAGGAAGGATGACAAATAACCCACACACCTGGAGCCTGAGCAGCCTGGGGATGCAGGATGCAAGTGCCCAGCCTGGCCCAGCAACCTCATTGCAAACAGTGATGGGAAATGAGTGCCCCTGCCCAGATCTCTGACCAGGCTATTCCTTGACCCACAGGCCAGTACCCAAATATGAGGAATGGCCTACTGCACGCTGGGGAGGCCCCATATCCTGGACCAGCCTCTGTGTCAAAGGGGTCCTGCAAAAGCTTTAGCTGCTTTGCAGTATAGTGTTCCCTCCTTAAATACAAAATATCAAGATTTAAGTTAAATTCTAGGAACATTTTCTAAATTGGTATCAGCTTAATACCTGTCAGGAGCAGGGATGTACTGCCAACAGCAGCTGACTCTGAGGATGGGGGTGGAGAGCTGGGCTGTGACTGAGAACTGGGAGGTGGGAGGCCCAGGGTGAGTAGCCAGGAGAAACGGCAGGAGGAAAAGGCAGAGGAGGATGATCCAAGTTTGCAAAACAAAGTCCTGCTCCAGCAGAGATCATGGCATCAGAGAGAGTGCCTGGTTGGGGGTGTTTTTCAAAAGCTGGCTCAAGACCTGAAGGCACTTTTCTTCTCACTCAGCCTGTGTTGGCACACAAGAGCACTCCTGGTGTGTTCAGGCACTGACACGACGATTTGAGAAGCTGGTTTCACGTATTTGCAGCCCTTCAAGAGACACATCCTGCTCCTTGTGCCTGTTCACACTTCTGCTGGTGCTGCTCAGGAGAGCTGTCCCCAGCAGCCTCTCTTAATCTGCTGTCTGAGCACTTAATCAGTGACTTACAGCAGTGCTGGCGATGGGAGTGGCAGGAGTCTTTACAAAGGTTTTCCAGCCACTGCCAGCTGCCCTGCAAGATGCCCGGCCTCGTGTCTGCTTATTTTATATCATTTAACCGGCTGGGAACAGCCCCCACTTGAGCACTGAGGATGAAACCTCTTAATTACCATCAAGTGAGAAGCTGGGAAACTGCATGGCAATGAGGAGCATGGTGCCAGCCTTCCCCCCTTGAGCTACCCCTCTCCCCTTACACATGGAGCTGGGAACACAACCAGCCTCACACCTCCCAACAATATGAGTCAAAACAGGTTCAAAATCGTGCAAGTGTCAGAACTATTGCACTGTAATACCTAATCCAGCAGTCCCTGCAGCCAGTGTCATTCTTTCCAGTGATATTAAAAGTTGTTGGACAAGGGCCTAAGTGACTAACAAGTACAATATTTGAAATAGAGGCGTGGGGCATATTTGCAGCAATATGAAAAGAACCCCCATTCAATCGCTATTCAGTAATTAACTTCAAAATATGTCTATTGTCACTAAGTGTTTTGCAAACATGCTGAATCTGTAGTAGAGAACCAAAAACTGTCGCCTTTTTAAGCCAAAAAATTTTATCTGAATGCAGGTGAGGCGTGCAGAGAAAAGAAAACAAGTATTTCTGCAAATATATTAAAATAAAAAGAAATCAAATGTTGTGAACATAGTGTACAAAGTCAGAGAATGTACGATGAGAAATCCTACTAAAAATCCTGAATTTGGCATCCCTTCAATCTAGAACCACCATAACTTAGATTTTTTGTTTCAAAATCTTCAAGTGTTAGAGCTCCCCAATAACAGCCTGCAATTAGTTTTCATTATATGAGCAGATGACCTTGTAACTATGTGCAATATGCTAAATCACAGCTAAACAAGGTGATACAGCCACAGAGGAGAGAAAGGTGCCTGCAGGGAGTGGTTTGTCCCTTTCCAGTGAATCTAAAAGCATTTTGACTTCCTCTGTGCCCTGTGTATGTCACAAGAGCAGTATGAGGTCACCAGGGTGCTCAGAATGACCCCTGTCCCCTGGCAATGAGCACAACCCTCTGCTTGCTGCTGGGGAGCCAGCTGAGGGCTCTGGTGGCTGCAGGTGGCTGTGACAAAGGAGGTGTCATCCGTGAATTGCTGAAGCCTGGCAGGATTCCCAAGGTGCAGGGTCTCCCAGGAGACAGGGATGTCCTCCCCGATGGCATTGGTGTGGAGTGGCAGGGCAGTGGCTGGACCAGCAGAAGCTGAGGGATCCTGAGGGGGCTGCACAAGCTGTGGGGGCTTTAGGCTTGGCAGAGGGACACCAGCTCTAGCAGGACGCCACAGCACCACAGGAAAGAGCAACAGACTGCTTGTCTTTGCACTGGACTTCACGCTTCATAAGGAAATGGCAGCTTTTCTAATCAATGTGTTTTCAGAACTTGGCTGTGTTTTTGCTGTGTCTTTATGATTGAACAGGCACCACATCTTCTGTATTTGAGAGCAATCCCTGCTTTGTTTCTGCACTGACTACAGTCTGAAAGCCTCTGGAGATCATTTTTAGGGCTCTGACTTACACTGTGGGCACTCCTGCAGCATCAGGTAACCCACAGTGTCTCACCAGGCAGCAGAGACCTGTGAGCCCTCCCCAAGAAAATGAGAGTGCTGTAGCACTGTGTGAAGCTGCATGAGGATATCAGGAACTGCAGTTCTAGCTCTCACCTATGAACTCCCATATAGTTTTCAAATCCTAAACTTGTTACTCTTGTATTTCCTTGTGGCTGGCATCCCTGTACTTCTGAGCAGACAAGGACAGGAGGGAGGTGAATACAGATTTCCTCCTGTTTTTTTCATGAGCTCAGTGGCAAAATTAAACAAAGAATTTTAATGTGCTGGTCAACAAACAGATCTCTGCAAATAGCCAACTCTTAGGATTTCTATGACCTTGGAGTATTTAAAGATCAACTGGGCATAAAATACATAAATTATCTATACAGTTTAGTCAATATATATTTTATTCATTTCCTGGGCTTGGTGCTGAGGGTTCAGAAGTGGATGCCTCATGCACCAGTTTTCCCAGGCCTTTCAGCTGCTCCTGTACCAGCAGAGCTCTGAGAGAGCCAAACAAAGTGGAGCAGGCCCAGAAGAGAAGAAGGGCTTGTGTGACACCTCCTGAGCCAGGAGGTCTCAGTACCTGTGTGCTCTCAGAGAGGGATGGGCCAAGCTGGGCAGAGAGAAGATGTTCCAGGATCTCTGCTTTTCTACAGTCACTCAGCCTCTGCCCACCTTGATGGAATGGCTGTCAGGACAAGAACAAGACTGAAGTCTTTCATGGAGATGAGCCCATGTTCTCATCATCACCAGATGCTCAGTGGGGCCCACAGGGGTCTGTGAGGCCTCTGGTAATGCATGTTCACCTGGCACAATTGGCAGTGCAAATGCAAAAAACTCAGGTGCTGGTGGTACCTCCAGCATCTGCCAGACTGGGGCAGCCCAAGAGTAATCTGGAGAAGCTAAGCTGTGGATTCAGGTGCCCACTTCCCAGTTAGGGACTACTTCAAATGTCTGATTATTTTCATGGGTTTGGACTTTGGTTGTAATAAAAAAAATTCTGCCCTGGAGAGAGCGTAAGGAAGATAACGCCAGTGAGGCAGGGACTGAGGCTGGCCGCTCTATGCTCCAAGGCTCTCTCTGTCCCCAGGGAGAATCCACCACTCCTGCATGTCCCTAAAGCACACAAACCCAAAGCTTGGCCTCACGCTATAGGTACTTCCATAACCAGAAAGTCATCCTTTTTCCTTCACCCAGGTTCATCCTTGTCTCTGGCAAGAACTCCACAATAGCTCCTCACCTCTTGCCTTCTCATGAGTGTCCTGGTCGCAGGCATCCAACAGATGTGAAAAGAACTGAGGAAAGGTGTCTCTGGGAGAGCTGGAGCAGTGCTGTCATTCTCAAGGACAGACCAGAGTGTCTGTATCTGTTCCTCAGTCTTACTCTGCTTGGAAACACAATTTCCCTGACCAGAGCTGTTCTTGTGGCACCTGAAGGATAGGAGATCACTCTTAGGAGTTACCTCTTAGGAGGAAACTGATGTCACCTGCCACCATTGGTGTGAGGAGCTGTGGGCTCACTACAGATCTGAGTCTGTGACTGTCCTGTCTGGCTATTGCAGGGTGTCAGAACAGAGTTCTCCCATCAGGTTTTCATTTTTTTGTTAATCAGCTGTGTTACAGAGGAAAAAGACTCAAATGAGATTAATACTTTGCTAGCTCAAGTGGTATTAAACCTGTGTGCACACAATTTGTAGGACAGATGCACATTCAGTTGAATGACTTTTTGATTACAGGTAACACATACACAGTTCTTGCCTGTGAATTATATAAGAAAACCAAAAATAGGCAAGAGGTCACAAGTTTTTAATTGTCACATCTCAGCATCCACCTGTAAGAGTCATAAGAATGTCATGGATTTTCTCCCAGAGGAGTCACAGTGTATTGACCTGTTGTGCTGCAAAACTCACAAAGCCCTTCCTCAGCATCACTTCAAGGGTTTGCTCTGAAGAGGTCTGCAATGCCCTCAAGTGACCAGGCTGGACTTCCCATCATGAGAGCTCTAGTGAACCTGGGGAGGGCTGCTGTAGAAAGGCAGGAATGGTGGCACGGTGTTAGAGGGGGGCCAAAGAGCAAAGTCCACGCATTGGGCAAGAGACCGAGAACCCAAAACTTCTAATAAAAGAGATGAAAAGCAGCTGCCAGGAAAACAGTGACAGGAGCTTACTGCAAGAAGAAATTGGAGAAAAGGAGTTAGCTCATCCACAAGTGAAGGCTGAGTGAATGTTATTCCCTGTTTCCTAGAAACTTCAGCTGTGGTTTTTGGTAAGAGAGACAATGTAAATGACAGCTCAGTTAGTGTGTAGCACATCCTCATTCTGCCTTTTTAGCTGTCACAGAGGGGGAAACCTCATATACAAGGTATTCTGTGGCTTCCTTCCCTCTGAAGAAATAGTTAAGCTCCACCTACCTAACTTCACAGGCTGGACAGGAAAGATCTGACTTGTCAGCTTTTCCACCACCTCAGCACAAATCAGTGGAAAAACTGCAGCTGGGTT
The DNA here is from genome assembly GCA_013398615.1 of Brachypodius melanocephalos. NCBI lineage: Eukaryota > Metazoa > Chordata > Aves > Passeriformes > Pycnonotidae > Brachypodius > Brachypodius melanocephalos. Next base: position 36,607,552 of record VZSR01001685.1, read on the forward strand.
TGTGCAGACAGGGCCCAGGGGGATGTGGAGCTCCTGCCTAGCCCAGGTCACTCTGGGAGGAGAGAAGAGGCAGAAAGGCATTTTGCAGTGGTGTGATTCAGATGATTCAGACATGTGAAGAATGTCACATCTGTCCTCCTCTGGTGCACTGAGAAGTGGAGGGGATGGGGAGTGCTGGTAGTGGCCGTGCTCTGAAGGGTTTTGAAGCATGAACAGGCTTTGTCAGAGCTGACTCAGTGAGGAGCCCAAGGGCTGGTGAGTGGAAAGTGGACTGAAAGCAAAGGGACCCTTCAGCTTGGTGGCCATGACTTGTCCAAAGGGGGCTGAGTGCAAGGGAGGAGGAGGAATGCCAAGTCCCAGCAAAGCAAATATCAACATGTGTGCACTCCACGTAAAAACAGAAATGTAAACAGAGCCCTATCCAAAATAAACACCTGTAAAATAAACACAGAAGGGCAATATATTAAACATAAATGAGCACCAAAGTATAGGAGAATGTCTCAGCAGGCAACCATCAGCCCAAATGGCACCAGAAATGCTCATCTTCCTCCTTTCTGCATCTCCTCCTATAAATAAAGCTGCTCTGGAAGACACAAATTGAGTGGGGGGGCACAGTGTCCCTGCACAGCCCCGTGGGCAGTGCCCCAGTGGGAGGGGCCCCTGCCCCAGGGGCTGCAGCTGCTGCTGGGGTCAGGCTGCCACTGGCAAAGCTGCAGAGCCTGGCGTGCCCCACGCAGCCCCCATGGAATGGGGAATGCTCACTCCAGCAGGGAACAGAGGAAAGGACTGGTTGGATAGACGTGAACGGTCCCTCAAACCGAAACAAAAACTAGGAAAACCAGAAGCTCTCTTCCCTGGATATCTGCCCCACTGTCCTGATTGCCCTGTCGGATCTATCACGTTCCTTGGGGCACATTGGCACAGCCACCACCCTGAGTGGACGGGAAAGTTCTTGTCTTCTCCAGGATGATCTGGATCTGAATAAAGGCTATGCAGGGGCATGCTGGGCCTGGGCAGCAGCCCAGCTCCCACTGCTTCTCCATGCTCTGCAGAGGCAGACAAACAGGGGTTGGTTATTTCTTGCCCTCCAGCACAACGTCAGTCCTTTTCTGTAGGCTTTGTCACAGCAATGATCCAAACCAGACCCCTTCTTTCCTTTCAAAATTTTTTCCAGCTTGTACTTCACATTGCACTGGAGATGGACACTCTGCCCTCTCCAATGAGAGACAGGGATGTGCAGCCTTCTCCCTTACCTCTTATGGTACTGTATTCCAATCCTAATTCAGAGATGTAGTTCAGTCTCTGAATTGCCCTCCATCCCTCATCCTCCATCCCTCTCTGCTCCTTCACAGATACATCACAGGGTGAGAAGCTGTCTCCCTGGTCCCTGAATGTATTGGGTTTGCATGGCAATGTTTTGATAGTGGAAGTGCTATCGGGGTGGCTTCTGTGAGAAGCTGCTTGAAGCTTTGTCTGTGTCTGAGACAGTCAATGACAGATGCCCCCAAGATGGACCCATCGCTGCCCAAGGCTGAGCCATCAGTGACAGTGGTAGTGCCTTTGGGATAATAGATCTGAGAAGGGAGGAAAACGGTGGTGCAACAGGAGCCAGAAGAAAGGAGGGAGAATATGTGAGCAAAAAACTCTGCGGGCATCAAGGACAGTGGAGAAGGAGGGGCAAGAGGTGCTCCAGGCACTGGAGCAGAGATTGCCCTGCAGCCCTTGGTGCAGCCCAAGGTGAGGCAGCTGCGCCCCTGCAGCCTGTGGAGGTCCCCAGTAGAGCAGAGATCCCTCTGCACCTGTGGAGGACCCCATGCTGGAGCAGGTGGGTGCTTGAAGGAGGCTGTGACCCCATGGGAAGACCATGCTGGAGCAGGTGGGTGCTTGAAGGAGGCTGTGACTCCATGGGAAGACCCACGGAGCAGGCTTCTGTCGAGACCTGTGGGCCCGTGGAGACTGGAGCCCACACTGAAGCAGGTTTGCTGGCAGGACTTGTTACCCTATGGGAGACCCACACTGGAGCAGGCTGTGCCTGGAGAGTGCACCCCA
>VZSR01001685.1:36618715-36681732 GCA_013398615.1 Brachypodius melanocephalos
AGGAAGGAAGGAAGGAAGGAAGGAAGGAAGGAAGGAAGTCCTCTGTGAGGACTGTTGGAGACATTACCCTAGGGCAAATTTCTGCTGCCCATGGACCCCACACCAGGCTTTAAACTATCCCCCCAAACCTGGAGCCTTTAGCACCAGGCATAGGAAGGGTTGGTCTGTCTGTTGGAGACAAGGGTAACAGAAAAGGCTCAGAGACAGAGCAGCCACAAAGCTCAAGAGAAGGCTTAAGTTAATGAAGACATTGCTATTTAAAGTCAGCAGCGAAGACAATCCCTGGCAGAGGATTTATTTGAAACAGGTCAAGCTAAGATGGGGTGAGGCTGACCAGGTGCTCTGCCAGCTGATGGGAATGCTCAGCCTCTGCTGGGGTGACCTCTCCTCAGCCCCAGCCACCAGCGTGCTGGCATCCAGCCCCCACCACCTTCACCTTCATGCTTAATGACACATCTCGCACTGAACAGCTTCTGCAAATGGAAATTCATGCTGTCAAAATAAAGCCATTGTCCTCTGGCCTGGTGCAGACCCTTGCATTATGAGGAAAATGTCTCTGCTGCCTTGAAGCCCTCCAGGAGAGGTGTCAGGCACTTGCACTGTGTTACACGGGATGCCTCTCTTGCCCCCCATCCAGGGCCAGCAGTAGTGCCCAGGTTGCAAAATCACAACCAGTCATAACACCTAGAATAGCATTGCATACACAGCATAGAATAAAATAAAGTAACACAATAATGAAACTTCAAATAATTATTAAAATTACAGAGTTCTAAGCAGTCAGGTCAAGATCCAGACTATACACACAGATTGGAACCCACAGTTAGACTTTCCATGCCAAGTGACAAACCGTTAATAGCAATTAGGAAAATCTACTTCCTGTTCAGACGAGGCAGGCAGACAGTGGCAGGGATCATTTTAAAGTCTCTTAAGTCTTTGCTGTAACTCACCAGGAGCTCAGTAAGCCTTTCTCTCCACAGCAGTTTCACCTTGGAGGGGAGTTTAAGGAGAGGGCTGTAAAAGGGGCTGCTTTCCCCTGCCTAGCCCTCAGCAGAAGTGAAACCTGAGGCTGATGCTCAGCAGGTATCCTTCCTGCTCCAAAGAGCTGAACCAATGGCACCTCCTACCTGCAAACAAAACTCCCAGGGCAGCCTGAACTGGGGTGGTAGAGCCCTTCCTTCTTGCACAGATGTACCTAACACAACTAAAATACTTTTAAATCCCCCAAATACTTACAAAAGTTTACTCATTAAGCCTAGGTGGAGTTGCTAAGCCCTTCTCAGTGATGAAGACACCATTTGCTCCAGGAGAGAGGAGAGCAGCAGAGTCACTGCAAGGACAACAGTTACAAACCACACATTGCCTTTTGCAGCAGGAGAACCCCCAAACTCCCCTGTTTAAGGGTGAGATCTGTGACCCTCCAGAGCATGGCACATACAGTTGCAAATAAGGGGCTCAGTGCTAATGATTAGCATTTAGACAGGTTGCTGAGCAGATTTAATACAAGGGATAGGAGAACAGAGGAAGGGACTTCTGCTGGCCCCATGTTTTCATGGAGCCTAGCAGCATAGGTGCAACACATGAGGCCACATTCTGGGGTGCTCTCTGGGATCAGGTTAGGATCAGGCTGCTTTCTTCTGCCAGTCATGGTTGTAAATACCAGTATTATCACATGCCACTAGATTACCATAGCCTATACCCCAGAGATTTCCAGGACAAGAGCAAGATGTCACGCAAAACTGAGTTTTTAAGAAATATGAATTCCCCTAGAGATAGCTGCCTACAGGATTAGAAGCACCAGCACCATTACAAGGGGAGCTCAAGGAAAGCTTAAATATGAATTGTTTGAAAAAAAATCTGTGTTAGTAGGCCACTGGGGAATTCTCACTAGACTTTATAGGCATGATGGTCCCCCAGGCTTTTTGTGTGGAGAGTTCCTGAAATACACCCAACTTCTCATTTCTCCTGCTCCCCAGGTGGCATTGCCAGATAATGCACAGCCCCTGTGCTAAGAACTTGAGAGGTGACTAAATCAATTTGCAAACAAAAAGAGCTATCCTGGATGTCATCCCAAATGCTGAGGAATTCCTAGAGGTAAGTGCAAGGCTGAATGTAAATTTAAATGTAGGAGAGGCAGAAAAACAAAAAGAAGTGAGTTGAAATCAGAGCAGGGAATAGACAAGGAGCTCAGCAATGACTTTGCTGTGGTGGATATCCAGAGAAGTCACTGCTCCACCGACTGCCCTTGAACCCTTCAGTTCTGTTCATGAGGAACTCTTCTTCCCCATCACCCCCCAAGCTGAGCACCAGCTGTGCCTTCCTCCTTCCCCTGACAGCAGGGTGGTTTAATTTTACACTGAGGAGTCAGATATGGATTATGAGCTTCTGGCTGAGCATTTCCCCATGGAGCCAAGCTGAGCAGCTGGTTCAGAGGAGTAGGAAGTGGTGTGGGTGGACGTCTGAGGTGCGGCTGTCATCGGGTGACATGGCTAATAATAAGAAGAGTCCTCCCCTTCTGATTCTCCCAGCGAATTTTGGCTCTCCCAGGCCTCCCACACGTGTCTGATGGAACTGGCAGCCACAGCTCAGGATGCCACCCAGCAGAGCTGCCTGCAGCCCCTGAGCCAGGCCAGGGACTGCAGCTTACAGGGTGCTGCTGTTCTGGTGAGCGGGTTCACGAGCCTGCACAGCACCCTCATCTCAAAGAGACAAAAATGAGCAAGAGGAGCTGGCTATGATATTGCATGGTCAAAGTGTTATGAGGCTGAAGGAAACTCAGCTTAAGCCCCTGTGGTACCTGTAGCAGAGCAAGTACTGAAGCTCAGCATTCTGCCCATCAGGCTTGTGCTGCCCATCCAATGCAGTAGCTCTGCTCACCCGCAGCAGGGACACACACAGAAGTCTGACACCTCCCCAGGCAGAACTTCAATCCATCCCTGGTGTTAAAATGCCAGCTGGATGGAAAGGCTGAAAGCTCATTTCCCAAGAAAATCTCCATCACCAGCTTATGGACAAGCAAGGTAGAGGAAATGTTTTCTGATGCTCCGACTGAAGCTGTGCCCTGTGTTGAAGAAACCCACACAAGGGTTTCCCTCCCCCATCACTGCATTGCACTTCCTCCTGGAGCCCTGTAAGCCTTGCCTCCATCTCACTGACAGGCAGGTCCTGCCCTGGAGAGAGATAATGTGCTCCCTCCTACTGATGGGGGCTGAAGGTGTGAGAGAGTGCCTGAAAGTGGCTGCAGCTGCTGGGCCAGGGGATAAGACAAGCTACTGGGGAGAGAAGGCAAGAGAAAGCAGGAGAACGCACAAATGGCTGGTCTGTCCCAAGGAAGAGCAAAGGTTGATTCATTGAAGTTAAAGTCCAAGGCTGTGGAGTCATTCAGGGTGACACCATTCCCCTGCCAGGCCCTGTGTCCCATTACTTCTCACTGCATGTGTGGTTCACTGGCTTTTGTACCAAAACATCACCTCTGTGCCACACATTCCTTCTCCTGTCCCTGCCAACATTCACACTGCCTTGCAACCTCCTGCACAATGGGAGCAAGGGACCCAGCACAGGGCAGGGGTAAAATGCAGGTCCAAGATCTGCTGCTCGTTTTGGGGAAGGAGAGGAGTGTGTGGGACAGAAAGCAGAGGAGCAGCAGGACAGGTGCCTCACTCCCAGCAGCACCAACACGGAACAGGAGCAGGAAAGCCAAATGCATGTGCTCATTTCTCTCTCCCCTGGCTGCATTTCACCACTGTCTATGTTTAGAAATAACCAATGTAATGTTAAAAAAAATGTGCTTCAAAAGACAAATTTAAGCTATATAAAGCAATTTTTACATTGGTATTAGGCTGTGTTCTCTCTCCTATGTGTATCAATTGTCAAGAAGTACCAATCTGAGGCTGTAATTTACATAGCAACATATTCAAAGTTCATGCATCTGTTACTGCTAATGGAGGCCCAAAAATTTAGGATCAACTTTTACTACCTTTAAACTGGAAGAGGGATTCATTCCAGAAACAAGCCTCCATTGTAAGACAAACTCATCAAAACCTACTGTGTGTCTGATTTTTTGAAGTAGTAGAATGCATGTAAGCCAGCACAGCAATGGAGACTCCTCTGCTGTAAGAGGACAAAGTAGCAACAAAATGTGTGCATGTCAAAAATATACTGATATTCCAACACAAGCCATACACCCTCTCTTGTTTTGTCAAGCTTCATTGTCTTCAGAAATACATTACTTGTATTTCTGGGTTATATTTTTATATGTGAATGTGAAAGGAGAAATCCCCACATAAGTCATAAGTCCAGCCTGCAGGATGAAAACAGGAGGGCAAATTTAAGGCATGAGATCCCACACCAACCCCAAATTCAGTATCAAATATCTGATCATTTAGTATCTAAATGATAGGTTTGGGACACACCTAGTGTGAAGGTCAGCCCCTGCACTCTCTCCCCTGCCATCTGACCTGGACCTGCCTCACTGCCCTGCCAGGCACTCCATGTCTGTGTTTGGGTCTAATCAAGCTAATGAGGCCATTTATATGATTAGTGTCCCCCTTGCTAATTGTGATTTCATCTCTCACGCACAGCATTAAAGAACACTGCAGAGCACCATGGGGACCTAAAGGCTGAGCTGGGGTGCTCAGACCAGTCCTGAAGCCTCATGTTGGCAGAGCTGTGGCTTCAGGCACCACTCAGCCACGGGACCCATGACCACGATGACTCAGAGGAGTCAGGCTTGCTACTTTGTCCCAAGGGTGTCACCTTCCCCAGCAGTGCTGAAAATAGGCACTGCTTAAACCATGGGGAAAGAGGTGGCTTAGAACAGTTACTGTGAAAAATGTGGTAGGCTGCTCTGCATAGCTCTGTCCAGGGGTTCACATGGACCTGCAGGACACTAGGACAGAGTGACACTGGCTGGTGCTTTGAGAGGGCTTGTGATGGCCAGGAGATGACCCAGATGTCATAATACATTGCAAGCTATGCAGACATAAACAACAGAAGCATTTTTAAAAGTTTTCTCAGTGAAGGTTTAGAGTAATGCTCATTAAGGCACTTTATTTACAACACTTGGCCATTTTTAATTCCTATTATTAGCATTAACAAACATTAGGTTTTAGAAGGATGAACTTTTAAAAGGAAAGGAGACTATTTTTTTCCATCTAGTCATGACTTTTTTTATTTACACAGCCAAAGTCTTTGGTTCATAAAACACAAAGGTCTTAGAACCAATTTCAAACTGCGAGATCATCATCCCTGTGAGTGTTCAAAAGGCACATGGATGTGGCTCGTAGGGATATGGTTTAGTGATGACACAGTGGTATGAGGTTAATGGCTGGACTTGATGACCTTAGAGGTCTTTTCTGACCTTAATGGTTCTATGTGTAGCTTTAACAATTCCTAGCAGTGTCATATCCCCTCTTTATGCAAGGCTGGGGGGAGCCATGGATGACCAGGGGAGGTGGGAGGGGGCTGATTTGTTTGGGTCTGCAGTCCCACTGTCCCACTGTCACTGAGTGACACAGGGGGACGCGTTGTGGTTGGTGCTAGCAGGGGAGGAGAGGGGCAGCTCCCTTGCAGCACACACATGCACACCTCTCTTTCACACTGCCTTCTGTGCTGAGCCGGTGCATCTGGAGTGGTAAGCAGCCAAAATCCCGACTGAAGCCTTTCTGAGCCAAAGGATGCTGCCTCATAAAGCAAGGAAAAGGCCAGCCTGTGGCTGAGGGCTGGAGGGAAGCAATGGGCAGTTCTCAAAATGTGGCAGAGAAGGGGTGTGTTTGGAGAGCTGTTTGCCCTCCTCATTGGTATTAACACTGTGTCTAGGAGAATTAAGCATTTTTTAAAGTGATCTCTTGGCACAAAAGGCCAGTTTGTGTGCATCTTAGCCATTAGCATCACATCTGCTCTAACATCTGTCCTTAAACATCAAAAAAAAAGATAAATTCAGGGAAGCAGCCCAAAAGTTTTGGCCAATACTACAGGGAGTGATCTCTTCTGTCTACACCCCAGCCACTTTCCTGTCCTAAGCTGGTTACAGGTGTCAGAACAAAAAAGATTGCTCAGAAAGTTTTCAGGGGTGAGAAAGAAGCATTTTGGATGACTGTGAGGAGCTTCTTCCAGCACAAACAACACGTAAGTGCTTGTAACAAAACAGAACCAGCGAGCGATGGTGGGAGAAGGGGTGGGAGGCAACCCTGCTGGGGCAGGCACGGATGTTTTGACAGTACATGAGAGATGATGCCAGGGAAAGGAGTGGAATAGCACTGTAGGAGAGGAGGGAAGCTGATGGTAGGGTGGATAGAGAGAGCTGGCATATTCAAAACAGCAAGCTAGGAAAATAATCTTCTTAGCAGGATCTGGATGGATATATTGGTAGGGCAATAATCTTGCAATAATTGAGACATATGAAAATCTGGATAAGACTATTAGAATGGAGAATAATCAGACAGAAATTTGGGAAAAGTTGCACTGAAATAATCTGCAGGATGTGGGTATTGCCTGGATATGAGGACCTTTAGAGACAGTCAGCCTGAGGATGCCCAGGCTGAAAGTGCAAGGATGAAGATATATGTCCAATACCTGAGGAAGATGCAGTTTAAGGAGATGTTTTAGGCATCCTGAACTTGTGTTGCTGGCACGAGTAGAGATACTACTACTATTAGAGCAAATAGATTTGAAATTGAAATGCAGCTTTGTATATATCAGCTGTGGGAAAAAAAAATCTTCCTGGGGTCAAATTCATACAAGAGACACCACTCAGCACTGGTTTCTGGAGTCACTGTATCTCCACCAACCACACAGGGAAAAGGCCATCTTCAAAACCAGACTCTCCCTGGCAGATATCAGCCAGACTCACCATACCCTGAGTACCCAAAGGCACCATGCCAAGGAAGCCAGTCTGTGTCAGTCACACATCAGGAGCAAGGACACAACCATTTCTGTAATTTCTAGCGACAGTCCTCTAAATACCACAGAGATGTGAGTCTGGGGAGACAAAAGCTCAAAAAGCCAATATTGGTATTATGTAACCATCAGCAGGAAGCAAGCTCCTTTTCCAAGGAAATGAAGGCTCTATTCCATCTCCATAAGAACAAAAAGGAATGGGAGTTGAATCTAATGGTACAGCCAACTCAGTAGATCCTGATGTAAGGAAAACCCTACAGTAGAATCAGGGGCAGTGACAATTCTGACAGCCTCCAGAAAAATAAGTCCTTCTCTTTTCACTTCCCATTGAGATGTATTTCTCTCTAGTCTAGGCTCTGGCCACATTTTTAATTCACAAAATGTGATACAGACTGCATGCATTATTTCTTGGTGTTGCCAGAAGACAATTGTCCCCATGCATCACAAATGAAAAGAGGCACCTTTTTTTGGCACTTTCCAACCACAATTCTATATTCTCACTGGCTAATGAAAATAGCCTTAATAACACACTCTGATTTACCAAGAACTGACTTACTGGCACTTACTGGGCTGGGTAGGTTCTAACCATACATGTTCACCAGTACCTGCAAGAAAACACACTGCCTTCCTCCATTTATATGTAAGCTTCACACAGATTGGTGTGGGTGGTTCTTCTCACCAAGGACAGGCAAGAGGACACAGGAGAGTTAATAAATGAACCTCAGCAAGCCTGTTTGGAGAGTTGCATATGGAAAGGTTTTGGGAAGATGGCTAGAAGAGTAAAATGGTCCAGAGCAAGGCAGAAATGTCTTTGCAGCTGAGACTTCTACACCTTCTGTCTTCCAAATTCAGATGGTGTGGGATAAAGCCAGACAGACTTAGCAGATGCGAATCTGTTTGCCAAGAGAGTGGTGATATGGCCCCAGGACTGATGGCTGGTTTTACACAGAAACACTTGGTGACACATCTGGTATTCATAGCAGGAACCACCTACTTTCAAGCCTGCCAAAACCAATGTGATTGCTTCACTGTGTATCAGCTGTTCTCCTGTACACAAGCATTCATGTGGTTTGCTAGAAGATGAACAAGCCTCCTTTCCATGTAGCTCCAGGACAATTTGTGTTTCAAAGAAGCCAGATAAAAATGCACTAAAACCAAAGAGCACAAGCATATTTGGAGCACAAACCTCTTTTGTTGTGGCTTCAATGGCTTATCTGTGTGCTGACATAGACAGTGCACAGCCCTCTGGTTGTGTCCACACCAGGCACAGACTGAAGGGCAGAATCTGGAGAGCTGTGGTGTGCTCTGCCCCCGAGTCACTAAGCTGAAAAACCTTGAATGTATGGTGTGGCAAGCACAAGTCATTCAGAGCAGCACCTTAAACACATCAGTCCCATATGTGAAGGCCAGGATCAGCCTGCTGCATTCCCACCAAAGCTGCTCAGAAAAGCAGGGTGGCATGTGGTACAAAATAATTAACCTAGTCAGCAGAAATCCATAAACCTCCTCTCAAAACCTGTATTACAGGAGTTATCCTTCAAACCTTGACAAACTGCAGAGTGATTTCCTAGGTGCTATCATACTAATATTTTACAACTTCTATTTATTGTGAGGTTTACGTAATTGTTCCAGAAAAAGATCAATTTATAGCACAACATGCAAGGAATGATTTTTTAAAAAATCATTACAGAGCCTCATCCAGCAGAGTTCAACCTGACAGGAATTTCAGATGAGGCATTTCAGTTTGGGAGTATTTTAGTACATTTGACCATCCCATAGAATTGTTCATCAATGTTTTTATCTATTTGTCCCTCACTTCAGCATTTTGGCAATTTTACAGGACACACAGAAAGGTCTTTAAACATATCTTAATACCAAACAGTGGCAAATTTCTTCATAATAACTAAGTACTGCAGGGGTGTTGCACCTTGCATCTTTGGAGTGGTGATGCCTGTGATTGCTTCCTGAATACATCCTACATTTCAAAGGAGTTCTGCATTTCCAGAACTGTTCTAATCAAGCCTACAAGGCCACCAACTGGGAATGGCACACTGACAAGAGGTTCTCTGCTGCAGCAGGAGGAGCACATACAGGCTGCAGAAATGTCACTAATTTTTAATTTCATAATTTTCAAACCTTCTTGTAACAGTTCCAGTTCCCCCAGTTACATACACTGCCCCTGCTGCACCCCCTGCCAACTATCCCCATCCTATCCAATGGCAAATGGTAAAGAAAATACTTTTGTTTACTGAAGTATTTTGTTTCTGGTCTTACAGGGACATTTTTAAAGTGCTCTCACACATAGTTCAACATTTTGTCAGCAGTGTTTTATCTGGCACAGGAAATTCAGACAAATGTCTTGGAGGCATCATGGAGCCTCCATAACTGATATTGGATAGCTGAAGTTGGGAGAAGAATGTTATTACTGAGTAGGAAACCCTCTCAATATCATCTCATGTGCATAACTCAGCTTGAATATTCACAATTGTTTTCTGTTTTCCAAATAATCATACATTTTATCAGTCTTAACCATGACTGCACAATTATCTATATTTTGAAGGATTAACTGAATGTCTCAGCGTATTTCCAGCTGTTTAGATATATTCATGAGGCTTCTCCTAAAGGCCCACAGTGAGGATCTGACCCCCAATCCCTCTGAAAGATTGCCTGGGTACATTTGATGTTAACACTGCCCAGAATTCTCATTATGAGGTGCCACAGTGAGATGTTTAGAAGAATGGCAGCACCTGCCCATTTGGGCTGCAGATTCCCATTCCAGCCATTGCAGGCTGAATTTTTTTTTTTTTTTAATAAACCCAAGCTATTCTTGCAGTTTTTATATACACAAGAAAATTACAAAACTGTATTCCAGCATTAAAAATTCAAATATTTTCTCCCATAAGACTATTAACCCTCCTGCTCTTCTGGCTGGAGACATAACCCATCTGGAGGTGCCAGCACCAACCCCATGAACTCTGGGTTGAGTCCCACCTATGCAGAGCTCCAAATCCAAGCTGCCTGAAAAACCACACTTGCACATTCTTAGGGAAAAAACTGCAAGATCTCAGCAGCTAAAGTTTTTCTGGGAGCCCTGTCCAAGCTGGGTGGATGCCTGCTCCTGTCTGCTTCCTGTTCCATCCAGATGCAGATGTTGTGACCTCTCTGGGAACACTTCCACAAGTACAGAGAAAACCAGACACTTCAGGAACAGCCAAGCCCCTTGGAATCAGGCCCTGAAAACAGAAGCTGGGGGTCTCTTTGCCATGTCTTTTCTACCACCTGAAAGCTCCTGAAAGATGGATCTGTCTGGCTGGAGCTGAGGAGGAGCAAGTGCCAGGGCTGGTGAATGAATGCCAGACAGAGGGAGTGGCAGAAGGAGCAGGAGGAAGAGTGACCCATTTGCAGCAGGGGATGAAAGGGGATCCTGAAACATCTGGGCAGAGGGATGCAGGAAAATGGATGGAGGTGGGGACCATAAAGGAGATGAGCAGGCTGAAGAGGAAGTCTGGGAGTCAGAGAAGTGTGGGGAGGAGGGGCAGGTTGAGGTGGAAGGAGCACCATGGGGAAAGCAGGCTTGGATGCAAGAGTGGAATGTGGTGGGTGGGAAGGGGTAGACATGGTCTGAGAACTCACTGAAGCTGGTGGAAAGATTCCCCTTTAGAAGAGAGTAAAGGGGAAAATGGTCTCTGTGGAGGAATGCAGAATCTCCAAAATAACAAGGTACAAGCAAGAAGCCTTTCTAAAGCCACGTCTCCTCACAAAGAATCATCCAAATATGTAGTGAAAGAGAAGGATATCAAGGAATTAAAGCTCCTGACATGCAACTGCTGGATTTTCCTCGTGTCATTAAAGAGAAATTTCCCCTGCCAAGCGGAAGAAAGGAGGGCACTGATCCAGTGCTCCTCCTCTGCCTGCCCAAGAGATAGGGAGAAGATACCATTTGAGAGAGGGTAAGCATAACTGCAGATGCACTGGGGCAGAATTAATGCAGGGAGAGTGATGGGAGTGTGGCCCATGCTCTGACACAGGCAGGAGGTCTGAGCTGGCACTCAGCCAGGCAGGGCTCCTCACTTGCCCCAGTGCTGCTTGCTCCCTCCAGGAGATCTCTAATGATTCAGGATTCCTGGGATTCCATGGGCACCCCCGGTGAAGGGGAAGCTCCTGCCAAAGTTAGCCCTTTCCTGATTACCAAAATCAGATTGTTGCAAGGCCCTACATCCTCAAAATCCAGGCTTGAATAGCTCCAGAGCCACTGGAATTGAGCGGGTTAAGACAGAGTCCCCCACATGCAGCATGTCATGCATGGGAAAACTGCACAGCTGTAAATGGAAACCACGGTCCCCAGAACTTCTGCTCTCGAGTCCTGCTTCTTCCCACAGTGCCAGTTCAAAACTGAGTGCTAGAGATTTCAAACATGAAGAAGATGAAGTGCTTATTTTTAAAAAATTCTTTGTGAGAACACAGTACGATTCCTTCATGCTCGGTATACCAACACTCAGCTACGGTTTATTCAACTCTATTTGATTGTTGTAATAAAGTTATTTGATAAATGAACATCTGGCTCATGTTAACTCCTCCCCAAACCCTCCAAAAGGAGGGCTGGTATTACTTCTCCAAGATATCACAGATCTGATGCTATTTCCCAGTCCCCTGAACAATATCCATTCCTTACAGCTCCACCTGATGCAGTGTTGTGTGTCCAGTTTGTCACCAGGCTGTTTGTGTCCTTTCCCATCAGCTTATTCTCCAAGACAATTATAAAATGTCAGACCTCCTCTCATGGTACTGCTCCCTCAGTCTCACACTATCCCTCATCTTTGCTGGTGGTTTAAACCCTGGTTACAGTTCCCATATAGAAAATGATTTCCTAGGGGTTAAAGCTTTCTTTAAGCAATGGTCAGAAAATCCTATTAATCATGTCTGTAGCAATCAAAATTCCAGTCAGGGAAAGTGAAACATAATTACTCATTTTCATCAGGCAAGCTGCTGCCCTGCACCTGAGTTTATTAACCAGCCAGCACATCTGATCAGGGCATGGAAAAAACTCCTACCAGATGTCAAATGGGAGAAAGTGGAAATGTGCCCAGCTGGTCCTCAACTTCCTAAAACTCTTCCCTGTCCCTGCTCATCCTTTCACTACCAATTTACCACATGATATCCCAAAGGGCAGTGTGAAATGCAGGTTGCTTGTGCAGCAGGACAGGTGTTTTTAGCCATAAACACCTCTTTTCTACCCTCAAAAGGGGCTGGCACTGCTGTGCTCTTCATCAGACAAAGTCCACCGCCCTGGTGCAGGTAAAGCAAAGAGGGCAAAAGATTTAGGGTAAAAACCTGGCCATTTAGGTCAGTATTTTACCTCAGGTACATGATTAGCTGCCCTTTTCTTTTTTATTTTATTTTTTTTTTTTCTTAGCTTTTACTTTATTTATTTTTAAAAGAGCTAAGTCTCCCCCCTGATAAATATTCATATTTTCTTCACTACTAAAAATGATCCTGAGGCTCAAACTTTGCATCTTATTAGCTGAAGCTGTTAGTGTTAGTGTGGTTAATACCCATAACTGGGCTAATGGAGCATGCACCTAAAATACTTATTGCTCTCTCTTGAAACTAAAAAGGCCATTTTGGAAGTATAAACATTTTTTAATTTATCAGGAAAATTTTCTCAGAGCATTTCCTGGATAATGGCTGGCTGCAGAGGAGCCTCTAGACTGCCCACACAAATGTGTCTTGATGCCAGAATCCAGACCAAGAGAGAGAGAGAGAGAGAGAGAGAAAACACAAAAATTGACTGGTAAATATCTTTAAGATTACTGGCACACTGTTATGAACTTATGAGAAATAAATCAGAACATTTAAAATAATCAACCAGAATTCAAGGACTTCTTAGCAAAACAGAAAGAGGCTTTGAGGCTCAGATATCCACTCACCCAGCCACTACCGCATCTGGATGAGTGAGGGCATTTAGATTTCACTTTTGTTACTGCTAATATGATATAATTACACACTGAAATTCTCATATCTGAGGCCTTTGTTCATCGTGGATTCACAGAGAGATTTTCTTCTTTAGAGAAGGAAACTATCAATCAGTCAGACAATACCAGAGGTAAAGAGCATATGACCAAAAAAGTGAAACAGAAAAAAAAAAAGATCAGTAACAAAAGCCCTCCTACTTGCCAAAAGCCTTCCTGTCTGCTGTTATCAAAACCCTGGGTCCTAAGATTTTGTTTAGCAGCACAATGGACTAATTACAAATGGCTTTGGTAGCACATGCATTGTTCATATTATTGGGCATAGGATAAGAATTTAAAGAACACTGCTAAATTAATTTCCTTCCAAGATGAACTGAGAAGTTGCTCAGAGGACCAGGTGATAGAGAGAATTAACAGAGCTTTGAACAAAGGAGAAAACAGAGCAGGGAAATATAAAAATCAAAGGGGTCTAAGTATTCATCAGCTACCTTATTTTAAGTATGAAACCAAAGAGCTGTGACAGCAGACACACAAAGCATTGCACTGGGCTCATGGGTGTCTGTTCAACACAGGGAGAGCAGTCCCTGCTTGGGAAAGATTCCTTGGGCAGAGGCAGGTTTGGTCCAGAGCCAGGGCTGGTGCTTAGGAGATGGGATGGGGAGATGAACAGGCAGTACCTGGGTTAACTTGTGCTTGTTTTAGGCTGCACCCTTCCCTCCATTCCCTAGTGCTACCATCCAAGGCAAGCCACGCAGAAGGGATCACCTCCATCCCCCAGAACATGTCCCATCCCAGCAGGCTGATGTCCATTCCACAGGGGGCTCCTGGGGTGGGTGAAACTCACTGCCTAAAGGCCAGTCTGATAAGTCAGAGACAGTAAAGATCTTATGGGTCTCTTATCAGATCCGTAAGAATCAGCTGTGTTGGTTTTGAGCCCAAGATGACATGGCAAGGAAAGCCCTTGTTCTTTCCCACCTTATATCCAGCTGCAGGGCTGGCACCTGCAAAAGGTAAATATGCCTTGTGCTTATGGGGTCCCTCAAAGGAGATGGCTTTTCTTGGGATGGGGGAAGCCATTCATATCAGATGCAAAAGGAGAAGCAAACTTCAGCCTTGGCATGCAGAGCCACCCTTTACCAACACACCTCTCTGAAGTGAGAACCTGAGAACCTGCTTCAGGCTGGTCCCTTGCAAGCACAAGAATGTCTTCACTCTCTGTGTTCCTCCTACAGGAGTCTCTGTGTGGCCTCTTGCCCTCTTTGTTGACCACAAACAGCTTGGACACAAGATGCATCATTTGATCTTATGCCCTGGTGCTTTCTGTGACATCAAGCACAACCACAGAGAGTTTGGGGAGCCTTCACCCCCAAGACTGGGAGCCCACCACTCCCTTTCACACACAGGGTGGCTGTGTTATATTCTGTATTTGCCATTACTGCTGTATGTTGAGGCATAGGGAATGCACATGCCTTCAGGGAAATTGGAAATGCCCCTTGACCCTCAGCACAGGATAGGTTCCCAATATTTTGTGTTGTCTCCTGGGTGCTCTAGATGGGAATCCCATTTTCTGAGCACTCCTGCTCAGCTCCCTCCTGGAGGCAAACCCAGGTGAAGCTGGCTTGGTGGGAGTGCCAGAACCCTCTAGGGGAGCAGGACCTGCTCTCTTGTCTATCAAGCAAACTGAGAACAAAGGCGGTGAAGGATGGGGCCACTTGCAATTAGAAAATGAGAGGAAGAACCAGCATTCCCACCATACTGATTTCCCATGGACATTAAAGTCAGACTTACTCTCTTCTAGGTTTTTGGCTTCTCTGGCTCATTCTGCTGCATTCAGGTTGTAGCTTAGGATCTGTGCTTCACACAAGTAAGGGGAAACAAGCCCCAAGCAATTCCCCATTCCGCACAGGGAATGGTAGTCAGAAATTGCTTGTTTCCCTACCTCGAAGGCACCCTCAAGAATTTCTACATGAGTATCCACACCTAAATGGTTTTTTTTGTCTCCTGCCTCCCTCATTCCCTCTTGGGTATTTATTTATGCAAGAAGGGTGACAGTATTTGAAAAAGAGCTAATCAGCTTAGACACAACTGGATACTGCAAGAGCAAGGGCACTCCTCTCAGCTTGATACATCAAAATGCTTCTGCTTTCTTTTTGCTTATTGCATAAAACATGCATTAAAATGGTCAGAAAAGAAGAATAACTTATAAACAATTCAAGAAATTGCCACAGTCACAAAGACTAAATATTTGATTGATTTGTTGTTTATGCAAGAGGTGAGCACAAACCCCAGTTCTGCTCACCTGAGAAGGAATGCACTGGGGTGTACTGCTGATGCCAGAGGACAAGTGGCATGGAGATTTGCCCAGCTGCCACCCATGGCTCAGGGTAACCCAGCTTTCACCCCAGCCTGGAAGAAAATGAATGATCTACTTCTACAAGGAAAAATTCAGAAGTCTTTAAATGTTACTGAGAGCCTTTTTTTTAACACCGCCCACATTGTCTTCATTTCTTGGTAAGTCTCAAAGTAAGAGCCACACCAAACCAAAGTTTAACAATCCAAATTTAGATTTTTCTAAAGCCTCTTCCCTCACTGCAGCATTTGTGGGCACTTTGCTGAACTGTATTTGCTTCAAAATGTGCTTCACTTGTTCCTCAAGGGGGTAAGAGCCATTCCTCAAACGTACTGCTGAACCTCCACAAAAAATGCTCTTTTCTATTAAAAACAAACAAACAAACAAACAAACAGGTGATGTGTCTGGAGAGTTTGTTGGGTGAGAAAAATCAAGGTTGGTCACAGCTGGCCTTTGGCTTGAGCCTGCAGCCTTGCTCCAAACCCTGCACTGCTCTGCAAGCACAAGGGGCTCCATTCACTGCCCACGTCACGTCACTGATGTCAGATAAATCAGCTCAGCTTCTTCTAAAAAGAGCATTAACCATTTTTCACCTTGCAATTCCAAGAGAAAGAAAGGAAAAAATGTATTGGGCTCCAGATGCCACACACAGCTGAGTCTCACTTTGTCTGGAAACAATACAAAATTCACATGCAAAGCAGAAGGAGGACAAAAAGGGCCCTGTCAACCCCTGCAAACTCACAACAGTGGGTTCCCCTCTGAGCCTATATAAACACCATATGCACTGCTGGCTCTGAGAAATCCTGGGGACAGCTGTGGCTGGATGGGAACTGCTGGGTCAGGAGATAATCCAGGAGAGAGTGAGACAAGCTGGTGTGTTAGACAAAGGCCAGCACAGTCCTCACCTCAATCCACCACACGGCACAGGGCGCACCGCAAGGAGCTTTGCTGAGCTGCTGAAGGCAAAACGTGGACAAAAGATTAACTGAGCCCTAAATAATAGCTCTCAGTGGAGAGCCACATCTCTGTGCCTGGAAGAGCAATGCACTCGAGTGTGTCAGATCCCTGACAAATGCCAGTAATGCCCAAAGGAGCAGGAGGTGAGCAGGATTTGCTACCCTTTAGGAGAAAAAATAGATATTTAAACAATATGGTTTAAAAGTTAAATACTCAAAAAAAGAGATGGTACCTATGATGTGCAGTGAGTGCCTGAGTATGTGTTGTACTCACCTGAC
Source organism: Brachypodius melanocephalos (assembly GCA_013398615.1). NCBI lineage: Eukaryota > Metazoa > Chordata > Aves > Passeriformes > Pycnonotidae > Brachypodius > Brachypodius melanocephalos. The sequence goes on from VZSR01001685.1 coordinate 36,635,164, forward strand.
AGCAGCAGAGCCAAAACCCAAACAAAGCTACTCCTCAAGCCTCTGAGCTGACCCCCATCAGCTTTAGCTTTGCCAAGACACTGTGTGGACCTGGAGAAGCCAGTGTGAGAGCCTCTCTCTACCAGAAGCGTCTTGTGCTTAACATCCCACAGCCCATGGGCTGCAAGGGTAGAAGGAATCCTTTCTACTGCTGCAGAGATATTATTTCAGGCCTCTCCATGGGTTCAGCACTTTGTCTTGAAGAGCTACACAACAAAGACTCCAAGGCTGTGATCTAATTCCTGAATGTATTAAAAGAAGGACTATTCTGTGGCATGGGCAAATAGTAGGGCAAACTCTAAGGAAAGGCTGGATTAAGACCCTCCTACCTACAGCATCTCTTACCCAAATTCTACGTCTCTGTTGTGGGACACAGAATGAGCAAAACTAACCCGCATGCATCCCCTGCCTTTCTGGACAACTTCCCATCTACTTCATCTGAATTTGCAAGCTTTGCCAGCAGTGCTTCCCAGCCTGAGTGGTCAGCAGAGCTTCCCTGCTGTGTCTGTGTGTCACAGCTCCTCACTCTCCAAGACCTTACCCAGCTAGTCGTGGTAGATGCACGAGATTTACATTTTGGTGGGGACCCGCTGTGTTTACATTTTCTAAGTGGCTTGTAAGGTTATGGCAGGTTGTTGGGAACCTCAAGTGTCAGATTTAAGAGCTAAATATCACAGTGGGCACTGGAGAGCACTTTGAAGTCAATCAGTGCTGACCAAAGCCTTCTCTCTGAAGATGATACATTTGGTGTTGGTCTCATGTGAGGTACTGAACAGCCAGCCTTCTAAACTGAGAGTTTTTGAACTCCTGATCTTCTCCTACAAACATAGCTTGCTGTTTAAATGTGACTGAGATCAAAAAGATAAAGCTTTTGAATCTTGCATTGGCAGTTTTATTGCTAAGAAAGTCTCCAAAACACATGGTTTCCTCAGCTGAATAGTTCTCAGCTGATTTTTATGAAATTTACTAAATTATTCAGCATGAATTTAACACATGCCCCCCACCCCCAAAAAACGAGCCAATAAAATATTTTAAAGATTTCTGTTGTGACCTGAAAATACATAATCTTATGCTGTTTGTCAGTTGGATTACACAGAGTTTGTAGTGGCATAATTCCTTAAATTTGAGGATAAGTTTTGCAAGCTTATATTTGAGAAAACGTAAGACTGAGAGTAGACCTACAAACATGTCTGTGCTAAAATGAGATCTGAGAGATTTTGTGGTGCCTTTTCCATAAATCTGAGTCACAATGAGCAAACCTCTGACACTGCTTTCTTTGAAGTATTGTTTTACTAAAATAAAAAATGAAAATCCATGTGCTTCCTTCTATGATGAATTATTCAGCTCCTACAGAAAAAGGGACAAAAGGAGGAAAGAAGAAAAAAACTGGGAAGCACATAAATATCACTCACAAAATGCAAGAATAAATCTCATAACTTTTGGAATTTCTGTGGAAATACATTTTAATGTTCTTTTCAACACAGGAAGCATGGCCTCTGTTCACATGAAATGAATGTGCATAAAAGAGATGCTAAAGGTTCTTGTGCAGCTGCAGTGCAGCAAGCTGCAGCCATCCATCATGCAGTTGCTGCCCAGGGGGAGCTGCCCTTTTATCCTAATTGTGTGCAGGGCTGTTCAGCTGTCACATGTGACTCTGATAGTTGTTTCTGCAGTTTTGCTCCCATTTTGTATACAGACTTCTGTAAATGGACCTCTGGTCTTCATCTCTCTGATCTGCTCTCTTTTAACAAAGTACAGTGTGTCTGCAAGGGGGAACTGTGCTCTCAAAGTTCACCCAGGCATGGTTCACCTTGTGCACCATCAGAAGGAAAAAATCTAAACTGATATTAAATCCTGTGAAGTTAAACACCTTTTGTTTTCAGCAGTTGATAAATGAAACAGAGACATTTGTATTTTACAGTGCTGATACTGATGACTTGGATGCTTTTCTCCTCAGCTGTAATATCTCACATAATTGTTTGTAATGATCATCACTTTAAATGACAGCATTATACACCTCCCTTAGTACAAATAGATTTTGTGTACACGTTGATGCTTTCTTTTTACTATTATGACCAAGTTTAATTCAAACATAGTAGGAACACAGCAGGAAAATGCACTGCTTTAAATACAACTCCTGTTGCAGAGCAAAAGAAGACACTCAGCTTATCTTTTGATTAAAGCAGAAGAGAAGGAGCAGTCAGTATAGGAGCATTAATGTGTATGAAGCTCCATAGAGTGTCTGTAGATGACAGCTGTATTCTGTTCACCAGGCACTGCTGGATGGGAGGGTTTTGCAGTGGTGTAAGCAAACCCCTGAGGCTTGGTGGTGGTGGGGACACACTTGGTCCTGTCTGTTCGACCAGTGCTGCTCTGGAGCAGCTGCCTGACAAGAGGAATGGGGCTGAAGGTGTGCTGAGGTCACATGAACCACAGCTACCCCTGCCCCTTCCTCTGGAGCAGAGGCACAGGCAGAGCCCCTCTGCTCAGACATCATGATGTGAGCTCCCAAGGGGAGAGGGCTGCTGCCCTTCTGGACTGCTGAGTGCTTGGCAGCATCACATGCAGTCCACCTGCAGCCTGTCCCTCCATTTCCACCCTAAAAAGTTAAGTCAGACATGAAAAAGTTGGTCAGATGTGAAATTAAATTTTTGGTGGCTTCAGAAACAGCATTTTTCTAGTTTGTCAGAATAGCTTGGTCCTAACTAAAATCCACAAAAAATCCCCCAAAATTATGTGTCTTGGTGTGATGCAGGAGGAGTTCAGACAGAGAGGAGCCTCCCAGTTCTTGCCCGAAGCTGGCCTGGCCTCTGACACTCTGGACTGAAAACATGGCAAGAGGCCAAATGGTATTTTGTGAAAACATGCAAGTCCTTGGGAGATGAGATAAACAACCTCTTATAACAGATTCAAAAACAGCTTCCCTGGAGAAGTGACACAGAGAGTCCTCATTGTGAAGAGTGGGGTATAACAGATAACTTCTTGGAGGTCCATGTCAGTCACATTGATGAGAGAAAGATAAATATAGCTGCAGAAATGGCTGCTGTACTCCAGCCCATCAGATTGGCTGTGGAAACCCTGCAAGGCCTCCCTTCCATCGTCTCAGAGATGATGTTTACAAGGAATAAAAGACATAATTAGGCAAGCAGTTGGCAAAAGACATAATTTATCATATTAAGCAATTAAGCAGCACTGGACCGATTTGGCTGCAGCTCTGAAAAATCCGCATAATGAAACAGTGGCACTTGACATTAAAGCTGAACTTTCCTTAGGTCTAATTTTAACTACCATTCATAGAGACAAAGTTTTTTGGCCCAATCGAGTTGGGAATGTGGGCAGCACGGATGCAGACCCTGGCTGTTTGTCTCCCCAAGCTGCCATGGCTGCAGCAGGGCTGTGCCAGCCCGGAGCAAGCACCAGGGCTGTGAGCAGGAGCAAAACAGCCTGTTCCCATGCTGTGCTTGGAGAGCTGTGCCACCAGCGTGGCTACGATTTTTAGGAGGGAGGCCCCTGTGCAATCACCACTTCCCTGCTACAGGGTGTTCCTTTCCTGGGGTCACTCCCTGCAGGTATGCCTCCTCACAGGCTGGTGTGGATGCTCCTGGGGTTTGACTTTGTGGCAGTGCAGGGAACAGGGAAGGCTGGACCGTGGTCTCTGCTGGCCCAGCAGCTCTGGTGGGGTGGATTAGCTCTGGCTCAGCAACAGCCAAACTGCACAGCCATTCTTTATCACTGCACACTGCTACAGAGCCATCATGTTTATATCTACAAAGGCAAACTGATCCCACCTTAAATGGGCCTGAAACCATCTTCTCCTAGTTTGGGGAGGGAGAAGGACACTAGCTAGGACAATGAAGCACCCAAAGCATCATAGTAATGCATTTGTTGTTTGCTTTCTATTTTTGTTCTTTCAATGAACACCAGCATTAACTCTAATGGAGCCATTTTACATCTCTCCGTGATCCTTCATGATTGTGGAGCAGAGAGAAAGAAATCAAAGCACAACCACCAAGCTGCATGCCCATCATTCATGAACTTAGGAGTGCTGCCAACAATTTCCCTTTTAAAAGATACCAGCTTTGATGTCTAACGTCTTCTAGTTAAAAAGAACTATCCATTAAATGTAACTTTCTTATCACCTATGCTGTTTAATTCCACCCAGTTTAGTTGACTGAAATAGGTGAGTTAGTTTTGCTCTCTGCCTCCCTACACCCACACAACAGTTCTTTGTTTGTAGTCTCCAGGTTTGCAAGTTCAATGTTCGAATAAACTGTTCATGCCTGGAAGGGTTAAATGTTTGAGAATTCTTCTGAACACAAGAGAGCTTGAAAATCTTTATAAAAACAAAATATATCATTATTTTAATCAATAACTAGTTAGTAATGGCAGGAATTTTTAAAAGCTAGTGTTTATTTCAAAAGTCTGACTTGAGATGCTGTAATGGGCTTTCAATTACAGGATCTTGGTATTAGGTTTAACTCCAGAATCACTCTTCACATTCCTTGGTCATTACTCCTGAGATGAAATGCTGAGGAGATGGGGGATCCCCTGTGTTTTGCCTGCAGCAGGTACTCATTATCAATACTGCTATTATCCCTACATACACAGCCAGAAAGGATTTTTTTGTGCTGTCAGCAATCTGCACATCAAAACAAGCTCAGTGCAGAACGAGAGTTAATGAGGTGCCTCCTTTGTGCAATTTTATCAGAGATCAACAGACCTGGGTATATGAAAGGCCTTTATGTAACTGAAGGCAGCAATGGAAAAATTCAGATTTTGTGAAATATCATGAAATTAGTTTTTTAAGCAACACTTCCACTGTTTAGGTTTTCTCTTCCAGCCCTTTCAGGGGTGTATAGCCAACATAAAACCTCTATTTTTTGTCTTCATTTCTACTTTTTCCCTTGGAAAAAGGAATAAAATGAAGGCCACTCCAGAAAAACATAACCTGCAGCTATCATATTTGCCTGCAAACTCCTTCTCAAGGCTTGCCTTGCAGAATGTTTCAAAAACATGGCGTATCTAGTCACTGATACACCTAAAGTAAACTGGCCACTTGCTATTCCTAGTGTTTTGAACCTGTTGTCACCACTATTTCCAGGACAGATACAGCTCTGCTGCCCAGCATGCCAGACGTCTGACCAACAGGCTGTTTCTCAGGGTGCTTGTGGAAATGCAGTGTGAGCATTATGGAAATGCATTGCTTATGGAAATGCAGTGGGAGCTAACTACCATAGGACTGCTTAACACATGTCTTAAAATTACATCTTGCACTATTTTGCTTCTCTGTGCAGCCAGGTGTGCTTCTCACACGTCCCTTTCCTCGGGTGCTCAAGGACAAGAAGAGGAGGGATGGATGGTGGGGGGATGCTCCCAGTGTTCACCTAGTGATGCTGGGTGCTTGGCAGAGCTCCTGGGAGCCATCAGAGCCAGGGCTGTGTTCACACTATGGGAGGATGCTGGAAAAAGCCATGAAAGGCAGAAACATGTCTCACGGGAGTCTCAAATTCAACTGATTTTATTGCAGCAAATGTTACCCTTTTTAAAAAATAAGAAAATAAAATAATGATTCTGAAATATTTCTATAGCTCTGAGACAGCTCAAAGGCTCTTCTCATAATAAATCTGATGCAGTGCTCACAAAGATGCTGATTTATAGGCTAAAAGGTTATGTCGTCTAGCTTGGAGCACTTAGACCTCCATGAATGCACTTACTCCAGGAAATAGAAGTCAAGGCTCAACCTGAGAAGAAACAATCATGTTTCTGCACTTACTTGATCATACAAGACTCAGGAAACATCTCTTCTGTGGAAAAATACAACCTATTTTTGCTCTTTGTGTCTTACAAATTGACTCTTCCTTACAGCAGGTCTGGAATCTGATGAAGACCATCTTCTTGTAACTATGAGAAACCCTTTTCTCCATGTGTCTCCTTGCAGTAGGCAAATCTGTTCCCTGAGATGTGAGACTAAATAAAAGCTCTAGGCTGGTGCCGCTGGAAGGATGTGCAGTTTACAGCATGGATGTTTTTCTGCCTTGGCTTTCTGTGCCAGCTTCTGGGATGTAAGATGCACGAAAAGGAGGAATTTGTCCACTGGCAGAGGGTCCCAAATGGCAGCCACAAAGCCTTCAGACATCCTGATGCTTGCCTGCATCTAGTCAACACAGCGAGATATATCTCTACACATCCATCTCCCTGTCATTTCCTGAACATATGTAACCCTGCAGGCAAACCCACAGCATGCTGTGGCCAAAAGATGAGGTTATCATCTGCAAACCCATGTTTAAGAGCACTGTGAGAGCTCTGGTCTCTCAGACACACACAGACAAATGCCTACTGCTTGCAGTTAGTTATTTTCCTCATCATTGTCTCCAAAAATTTACCCCTGAAATAAAAAGCCCAACTTGTCCTCCAACAAATGCCTCCTAGGCCCAAACAGGTCTCTCATGCCTTCTGGTGTGGCTGGTGTAACCCCAGGGATTTATGCAGGGTAAGCCACAGATCTGAATCAACTCCCCTGTGTCTCAGGCAGCTCTCATTCCTGACAGGACCAACCCACCTTTCACTGCACACACAGTAAAGCCTCTGCTCCTCTGTGCTGTCAAGTCTACACTTCACTGGAGTTAACCACAGCACTAAGATCACAAAACCCTGCAGCTCCATGGTGTTATAGCAGGATCTCCCCTGGCCTGACCTCCATCATCTCCCCCGGCTCTGCACAACAGTTCCATCTCCTTTTTTTTGCCTCATCATAACCTTTGCCTCTATTTTGCTCTTTCTTAAGGGATCTCTACCCTTTCCCTTGAAGCCATACACATTTTCTGCCCTAACCAACCTGAATGTCACTGCTTCTTTCCCACCCATCCTAGTGTGTGTGCTGGAGATGTGGTTTAGGGATCTTATTTGGGAAAACAGTCACCTGAACCTGTGCATTATTTCCACACTCATGGGAGCCCCTTTCATCCTAATGCATCACCATCATGAATTAATTAGGATCTCTGTGTATCTAAAAGAAGGAAACCTCTTTTTCCTCACACAGTGGCAGCACGTGTGTCCCTTATTTCAGTTCCCTGCCATGGTCCTTGTCCATGTGCATATTTTTTGGCTCTGTGCTCCCCACGTGTTGGTGATGAGCTCTGCTGTTACACCCAAGCGAACAATTTCACTGTTAGGGCTGAGATCTTGTGGGTTTGAGCAGTGAACCAGGATGCACCAGTAAATATATTTGCTAACCAAGCCCTCTTAGTTACTTGTTTAAAATCAGAAAATCAGACACATAATAAAGTAGTTAATTAACATTTGAAACATATTTTTACCTCCATCTGGCCCGAGGATTAGCCAATAAGTGGGGCCTTGCCAGGTTGTTTCCAGTACAATAAAACGGATGATACGTCAAGCATATCCTTGGTGCAGCAATGTTTATTTATTGTAGGAGACATACACAGAGCCTTGTTTCCCTGAACACGGAGGGCAAACAAACAGGAGCAGGTTCCTTGTTCAGCAGCCCAAGCCTGCCTTTCCAGGGAGCACTGTGCCCAGAAGAAGCTCTGTCTCTTGGCTTGCTCCCAGGGGCTGCTCCTGGATCTCTTACTACAGCCTTTCAGTGACTCCATAACAAATACATTCCTCTGGAAAGTTGGAGAGCTATTTTTAACCCCTCTCACACACAGCTGTAATCAATCCATCGCCTGGCCCCGCGTTTGCCAGGACCTCTGGGGAAACCCTCCACCCACACAGCCTGGCTTCTGCTCAAGCCTCACAGGCATGGCCAGGTGCTATTCTCTGATTACACAGAGGTGTGTTAATTGTGGCTGTTACTCAGCCCAATGTGTGCTGAGGTAGATGCTCGCAGGGCTTCCAGCAGCGCAGGAGATGAGGGGTGTGATGCACACCTTGCAGCACGAGGTGCAAACAGGGCACCAGACGTCACACACTCAAGTGGCTCTGTCCTCCCATAAGGAGCACGTGAGGACAGCTCAGGAATTCGCAGCTGATCTCCTAGAGTACATATCCATATTCAGCTCTGTGGCACCTGGGCCATCACACTGATGGCCCAGCAGCTGCAGACAGCCGAGCAGGGGCTGCTTCCTGCCCCTCCTGTTGTACTACACCTGCCTTGATCCTTAGCCCTACATTACTTGCACTGCTCTGCAGACCCGCTGCATCACCCTTCAGGGCTGTCCAGCCAGGAGCACATCTCTTTAGATTCAGATGAGCCTGTGCTCGGTTTTATTTCTGCAAATCACACAATGAGAAAGTCAACTGCAGCCTTTTCTTGGCTATTTTTAATGTTTAACAGAGGAAATTAATACTTTGGAACAACTTCATAGTCAAAAGTCCTGAAGGTCCCTAAGAAATCAAAGCATTCAAAAAAACCCAAAGATTTTGGAGTCTGGATAAATCAGTGAGAAGACACTAAGAGAGCACTGCAGACCTGCCTGGGGAAACTGTATCTCTCACACAGTGGAAGGTGTGCAGGGGCTGGAGCACTCCTCCATCTGCATTCCAGAGGAAAGTGTGAAAGTCACTGACCTTTCCACTGACTGCAACAGTAATGTCTGAATGTAAACATTTATGGAAAGAAATCAAGTCTGCTAGAGAGGAGGAGCTGTGGTCCTTTGGGACGGTCCAAGGCTACAAAAGAGAAGTCAGTCGAGAACAGGCAATAACACCTCACTTAAGGTGCTCATCCTTGGTACCTTGAGTCAAGAGTCCAAACTCTTATTTTAGCTCTCCTTCAGAAGGAAATCCTTGTGTCTTCATCAGAGAGGGCAAAAAATGGGCACCATGTCTGCAATAAGGCAGATGCCAGCTTCCTCCCCAGCAGGCATTTCTCCCTCCTGCCCCACCAGCTCTTATTCCCACCCCACGGTGCAGCAGGCAGCAGGGCTGCCCATCCAGGGCTGGCCCTGTGCACAGCCCACTCCAGGGCCAGCCTGAGCACACCGTGGGGGCTTGGGGGACACAGCAGTGTAGGAAAGAGGAAGGCAAGGAACAAAGCCACCATCCCTTCCTGTGACACTTTCATGAGCAATTGGTGTCTGTGTGGGCACAACACAGGCAGAACTGGCAGCACCAGAGGCTCAGCTACAGCTAAACTAAAATAAAGGAAAATACTGTTCCTTTAACACTCAGGAGAACTGAAATCGTACTGTCTCACTGCCAGCCTCCACTGCTACCCTCCAGACCATCCTGCTGGTCCCCTAGCCCTGCACTGGGAGCTGTGAAGGGGCTGCTGGAAGAAAGGCAACTTCTACCCACTCCTGGAAATACTCCACCTCTCTTTCCAAGCAGAAATCCCACTGATATGCAGAGGGTCAGCTGCTCACTGAGTTACTCCTAGGGTATTTCCAGCCCCAAAACACACACAGTGCCTTTAGAAAGGGGGAAGAGGATGGTGGACTCGCTAGTGCTCTGTGACAGGGACTGTGCTTCCCCTCAGCACCAGCTGCACTCAGGCAGGCTATTAATTAATTTTATAGGCCTTTAAAATTTGTTATGAAGCAGAAAATGATTTTCAGGGAAAAGCAAACACACCCTGTGCTTTCTCCTCAATTAAAGCTGATGAGCTAGACTGACTCAGCCAAGACATAACAAAACAATGAAAACAAGGCAAAAGGTTTCGAAGTGCAAGTGGTCGAATCGACAGAGAAGTGTTTTCCCACGTAACAGAAGAAAAATAATTAAATAAAGGGTTGCTCTTCAGAGCTATAGAAGGAAATGAATGTCTGAAGAGGGAGATGTGGCAATGGTAAAATACAAACCCAGAAGCAGCAGAACATCCAGGTCTAAGAGAAGGACACATTGACTCCAAAATCAGTGGTCAGAAAACTTCTCTGCAGCAAAGACCATAATGAGGCAATTGCCAAAAATAGCCCAACTCCATATTTTAATACTAAACAGGTATGTTCAGAGGCAATGGAAATTTTTCTAGTGTGGTGTCTGTACACATAAGAATAATTATTGCCTGCAGTAGCAGGAAGCTTCATGAACGATTTGATAAATAAAACCGCACAAAACTAAAGCCAAAGGAAAACATCAGTGAAAAGATCCCAGTGCAAGAGACCCCAGATTATGCAACTTAATGACAAGTGAAAGAGAAGAGCCAAGTTATGAGACTGAGTGATTCCAAGTCAAAAATACCCCTAAGGACAGATCCCAGGGGCAATGTGAAGTTTGATGATCTTGCTGGGTCTAAGACAGGAACTGAAATATCAGCAGAGATAAGGCTGGCCTGTGCAATGTCCAGCACTGGAATAACCCAAGGTTTCCATTCAAAATTGCCATAGCCCCAGAGAGGCAGATATTTTCACCACAGTATGCTGGGGTGTTTCACAGTCCTCCCTCTGATTTTGCACAGAGGGAAACTGGAGGGAAGCCAGGAGAGTTGCAGCAATAGAAGAGAGACATTTCTCCCGTTTCCCCCATTGCCCCCGATCAAAATTGCTGCTCTTACCAATGCTCAATTCCCTCCAGTGCAAAATGATAAGAAAATCCTTTTTAATTCAGGATTCAGCAAGGAATAAAGATTATAGGTGATCAGAGCCGAGGGCTCGGGTCAGAGCTGAAATCATCCTCTAAAAGATGCAAACATTCAAGTGCTCCTGTTTTAGGCAGCCACCTACAAAAAGCAATTGGAGTCTGCTGCAGGGCAGCCCTGTACACCTTCAGACCCAAATGCCTGAATGCACAGCAGGGAAGGGAGCAATGTCTGAGGGGCAGCTACAGCAGCTGGGTATTGTGAGCCTGCTCACATCCAGCACGGTGTCTTCTACAGACACGGGGAGAAAAGGATTGCAGAGGCTGGTTTGGAAAAGAAGGAACTGATGCTTTATAAATGTCATGTTTCACAGCTGCACAAGATTCCTTAGCACCAGTGCCTTGCCTTGCCAGCCTTGGGCTGGAGCTTTGGGAGCACAGAGCAAGCAGAAGCTGCAGCTCTGCGTGAGGAACATCTTGTGCATAAAGACCAACTGTGAGGAAATGCAAATCCAGACAGGCTCTCTGCAGGGAAAGCTTAAGAATATTGACTTTTAAATTGATTTTTTATTATGTAGCATTCCTAGAGATGTGACTTTTACCCTGACCCAGCAAGTTAAAGAGATTATTTTTGGGTGATTCAATCACCAAAGCCATGTGTTTCTAATACCTCCTATGCTTTTAAACATTCAGTCTTTGGTTTCTCACCAACATTTACACCAATAATACAATCTGGAAAACTCCAAGCGCTCCTGTGCCTTCCTCTGCCAAAGCAGACATGCAAGCCCTATTCCTCCAGCCACAGAAGTGATGGCAGGAAGGCAGGTGAGGATGAGAAACAGGCAAATGCCAAGATGAATATCAGCAGTGCGAGTCCCAGGAGCACAGCATGGGGTTGGACATGGCTGAGCCAGGCACAGGCAGAGCTCTTTACACACCCACTTCAAACTCTGCAGGGACACTGCCAGGAGTGGGCCACAGGCGCCTGCTGGGAAAAGCTAAAATCTCTGCAGGATTTGCAAGTGCCTGTGTGTGAGTAGTCTTGGAGAGCCAACAGACCACCCCTACAGCTCCAGTACATAATGTCATGAAAGAGAAAATACCTCTTTTTAATTGACCTTCCCCCTAGAATATCGATCTGCACTGCACAGATTCCCCTAGATCTCCATCAGTAACTGCTAATGCTTAGAATATAATGAATAAAACCCAAGAGGCTGTTTATCTTCTTCCTTTTCTCTTTTAGGGGTCATTCCTTCTTTCTGCCACCCCCAGCTATTTTTTCCCACGTATCAAATCATTTTACCATGCTGAAGTTGTTTCAGTACAGATGCTTTGCCTCCTACTGCTGTGAGCCCATCACGCCGCTCTGTGACCACAGCCACCACAAGGAAATAAACCTCGGCAGCATCTCAGCAGAGGAGCATTTGGAAGCTTTTAAAGAGCAGCAGTGCCTGTGGCAGAGCAGCCTTTCCCACTGCCTCTGACAGATGGAGATGGAATAGGCTTTCTTAGTCTCTTTTTAGAGAACTGATGCGATGGCAACAACAATCTGCAGACCGAATTGCAAGAGTCTCCCCAGTTTATGTCTCAGTTCCCATCAGGCAAACCCCTCCTGGAGGAAGAGCTTTGTCCAGCCCCAGACATCCACATGCAGGTGCCCTGCTGAGACTTATTTTCTGCTGTCCTTATCTTTTGGCTCCTTTCCCACATTGGTCCAGTCACTCCTTCATGGCATCTTATCCCAGGAACAGCCCTGGCCAGGGCATTTTTCTAGGCAAATTTATCCCTGCCAACATCCGTCCCTCAAATATCAGCTCTTACCCCATCTGAAAGGATGTGTGGAAGCCTTGAAAACAAAGACCAGAGGAACTGTGCCAAGCCCACATACAAAGAAAAGTGACTTCTTTCTTCTCCGTTTCAATCAAAGTCAGAGATACTGTCTGTGGCAGCAGAAAACATTTCAGGCAAAAATGGGATTTATTAGAATTTACTAACATCTCTATGTGTCTTTTTATTTCCACTAATAGCTCATCTTCCTTGCACCCTCACTATACCCTTGAAGTTTGCTGTATCTGCATACAGTTCTCCACTAGATGAGCCAAACGTGTTTGTTGGCTGTGAATATATAAACCCTTGATTTCCCCAAGTATTTTCTCATATTCTGATACAGTGTGAACACAAGCTTTTTTACATATATATACATGGTGTGATTCTCAGAGGGGTCCTGTGCAAGGCTAGGAGTTGCACTGTGATAGTCCTTGTGGGTCCCTTCCAACTCTGTATATTCTATGATTGTATGATTATTTTATATATGTTTGTTATCTTTGATTCAAGACATATAGATAAAATTTTTTTACAGTTTTCTTTTTTACTTAAAGAAAAGGTTAACAGTCCCCCTGGGCTCGTTGCTGCCCATCACTTACTGATTTTCAAGAAGGGTTGAGCAGACTTGGGCACTGTCAGGTAGCTGCAGCACACTGCCAGGTGGGTGCCCACATTCCTCCTTTTCTTTCTGCAAAAGTGCTGGTTGCCTTTAAAATTGCTGCTGCATTGTGAAGCAAAGCCTGTCCTGAGCCACACAGAGGGATGCCCAGAGATTTGTCCTTCCCAGCACACCTCTCCCCAGCAGTACCTATAATTTAGACTTTAGAAATGGATGCAAGTATTTCACATTTATTCCCTAAATAGGGCAAGCAGGGATTGTCTGTCCTTTCTTCAACTCAGCAGTAAGCCACTTTAGTACATTTACTGACAGCTAAAAATAGACTGCCCATGCCTCTGCTTCCTCTACTGAGTCACCAGCAGTTTTCTGTCCAATCCACAGTTGTGCAGCAGATGGTTGGGCTCCAGTTCAGAAGGTGCAGGGAGTTTAACTCCAAGCATTGGCACGCTCAGGGACCTCATCCATTGCCTTACAAGGGTGTGCTCCATGGAAAATGATGGCCAACACTCTCACTGACAGAGATGCTGGGAACACCGACGTGGGCTCTGCATTACCTGCAGGGCAGGTGAAAGGAACTCATCGTCTGTGCAATGAGGAACAGCCTAAAGTGGGAGAAAGTCTGCAGTCCCAAGGAAGGGAGGAATTCTCAGGAAGCAGAGAGGGCACATCCTGGGCTGAGCTCGGGGAGTCCTGCTGGAATGCAGCCAGCTTTTGCACAAGGCAGCTGTGAGTAAACACAGCCAGTGCTCTGCAAGGAGCTGAGCAAACAGAGCACTGTGCACGGCTTTGTCCCGGTGCTGCCGGAAGCCAGGAATGCGGCTGAACTCCCTCAGCCAAGCGGCTGTCCCTCCGCAGCCAGCAGCCCCAGCCACGGCAAGGGTGCCTGCAGGGATGGATGCTGTGGCAATCACACAGTGCCTCGTCCAAATCTCTGATCTGCCACCCTTCAGCTGCCCCTAGCTTTGCTGACTCGGTTGTACACCTGGGTGTGGCAAAATGAGGGGCTGGCACGGCTCGGTGGCCCTGCAGCAGCTCCTGGTGCTCTGCACAGCCCTTCACCAGCTCCAGGGATTTCCAGAGGATGTCCAAACCCCAGGAAGGCTCGAGGCAGCCCTCTGCTTTCTTTCAAACAGTGACAAGCCAAAACGATGTCTCTTGACCATCCACTGCACCAGCACAGGCCGATTGCTGGCACCTCTGCTGGGAAACTGAGGCAGGGAATGCTCTCGGGCAGTGAGGGGGTGCCACTGCACACATCCCTAACACCTGAGGGGGTTGTCTTGGTTTTTGGTGGTTTTTGTGTTTTGTTTTGTTTTGACGCAAATGTCTAATAACCTCTTTTAAACCCAGATTTAATTCGCTTTCTCTGATGAGACAGCATGTTTTACTGGCTGAAACTGGAGACAGGATTTCTGCCTTCCTTTTCAGGATTACCCAAAATGAGTAATTTTCCCAACTTCCTCTCGGCTTGCGAATAATAATTATGATATTTGTTTATTTAAAGTCTCTTCAGATTTTTCTTGTTGTTTGGCATTTCTGGCTTGTTTTTTAAATTAAAAGTAATTTAGTATACTTTCATTTTTTTTTAAAAATCCCATTTAAAATATTCCAGGCTGGTATCAGTTTGGCAGCAAGAAAGTGGGTGTGGGCATATCAGAAAAGTTATTTATGTTGGGTAACATTGTTGCTAACTGTTTCTTCTGGGAGTTTCAATAGTTAGGCATAGGTTGATATTTTTATATGACATTATCTTATTTAAGAGGGGAATGAGATCAGAAAAGCCAGACCTGGGCTGCCACTGGCATGGGAGTGGAAACACACACTGGGTCCAACATTTGCTGCAGGCTGGAGTGGAGATGGTGCACCCAAGGAACCAGGCTGTGTCCCAGGACACGACAATAGGGGACACAGTCCCCATGGGATCATGCACCAGAAAGCCGTCCAGTTTCACCATGGTACAAATGGGTTGTTTTCAGGGCCACAGGATGGGAGAGCATGGAGAAAGTCCTGTCCTCAGGGCAGAAAGAATGTAAGGTAATTACTTGTCCCAGCTGATGCTGTAAAATCTGGAATAAGTGGGTACCAAAAAAAAAATGTCTTCCACAGGATGGAGCAGGGGGTCAGATCTCCAGCCTTGCTCCAGTCTGTGCAATAAACCTGATTCTCCAGCCACTCACTTTGGCTTTTCCACCACCTGCAGCCTGGCAGGGAGAAGCAGATGTTGAGAAGACAGGATTTCAGAAGGAAATCTGATTTCCCTTGAATTTACCATTTCTCCCTCCTGGCTCTGCTTGTCTTTTGGGCAGCAACCAGCAGCTCCCATACCAGCAGTACACTCCCCTCATTGCCTAGCTGTACCAGGAGCTGGTGCAGTAGGAGGCTCAAATAATTGTTTTTGCAAGAGCTGCTTTCCTTGGATTCTTTTGAAGGTCGTGCTGATTATTTCCTCCCAAACAAGTAAAGCACCGTGTAATTATTGCAAATGTCATCTGGAAGTGAAAAATCACTTCCACTCAATTGTCTCAGGCTGAAGGTAACTGCTGCACCTCTTTGCTACTGCAACAAGTCCAAGAGAAGTAACCAGGGGTCTCGCATCTCTCCTGTCAAGGCTTGTATTTCCATGCAAACACAATAAATTGGTTAAATAATATTCATGAGAAACCAGTTCATGGACTCACTGCTCAGTAGGATCTGTGTGCTGGGGGATCATGCAGGATCCTTCTCTTGCTGTGGCTGTTCACACAAGACAGAGCAGGTTGTGGCTTTCTAATTCAAAGTGCAAATAGATCCTGTAAACCTCCTGCTGCAGAGCAGGTGACTCAGTGACAAGACACCAGTTTGGCTCTGCCAGGACAGTCAGGCACAGGAATGCCACTGGTCCCAGCCTTTTCTATTAGAGCCCAAAGCCAAAAGCAAGGTAGTATATGGCATTATATAATGACGGTGTGGAATATTCTGCTGTAGAAGTCTGGTTCTATTTAAGCTTAATTTGTGATGATCACTGTTTGGGACAAAATATTTCACATTTAGTTAATGCTTGAAGATGTGATTGCTCTTTTTGAAAGACAAAGCTTAAGAGCAAAGGTGATTCAATAATATCGACTGCAATTAATGTGTTTAATAAACATGAAGGCTTCAAATACATACATACATATATATATATATATATATATATATATGCTTATCTGTTTCAAGCATCTTGGAAAAACAGTATCTTGTTTGGTCTTAAACAATCATTGAAAAAAATTATTTTAAATGAGCACTTAGCATACCACGGTTACAAGCACTGATCTAACCTCTCAACAGGTAAATCTCCTGGGTCTAAAAGCAGCTGTTTAGATGTGCCTGAGACAAGGTGCAAGCCTCATCTTTAACTGAGTAGAGAGGAGACCAAACTCCATACACAGGCAACTGTCAAGCATCTATCAGGGATGAAATACATGAAGAAAATTTACCTGTTTGTAAGTGTGCCTTGTCAGAATCACTGGCAGAAGTAAAAAGGACACAGTTGACTAGAGAAAAAAAATGCTAGTGGCATCTTAGGTTACCAAAAGGTTGAAGAAAAAACCTTTTAAGGGCTTCACAGGGATGAAATAGAGGAAAGAGCACTGGTGCTGTACTGTGCCATTCAGCTAAGGGCACACACCCAAAAATGGGCTACTCCTATACACCAAATTAGCAAATACAGTACGTATTTATTTATTTATTTATTTATTTATTTAAAATATTTTATTTTGGCATTAGTAGCTGCAATCTAAAAAACAATAGGGAAGTTCTTTCGTATCAGAGTTTTGAATAAAGCTGACATGGAAAGGAAGGATTGTTTCGCAGAAATGCTGGAGGAAAATTAGTTTGTACAGTTTTTGTCTCCCTAAGTCTAAGCAGCGTTCTGGTCTGCTTCCTGAAGCTGTCAAGGAAAACAAAATTTACAGATTTTAGAAAATACAATCCCAAGCACCAATCTCACACAGCAGGACAACATCAGAAGTGAATGCCCTGGAAGCCACATGCTGACTCATGGCTAGGCTAGTGTTCTCTGCAAACTGCTTTAATGTAAATCCCATCTTCATCAACAATTTAAATAGGGATATGAGAACAAAATCAGATATGTTTAAAAAAGCACCATGCGTTGAACACTCAATGACTATGGAAATCTCCTTGTCAGAACAAAGCATATACTAGAAATCAATACAAGTGTTTTACCTACAAGAATAAAGTACAGGACTTGTGATCCAGCTGCTGTGAAGTCACAGATTTGTGATCTGGTTGTCACAAAACATAGAATAACCAAGGAAATCATCAAGGAAATTCTCTGGTATTTTTTAGCTGGCAAAGAATAGGCAAAGGAGCAAAGTTTCAGCACAGGGTTAAATCCAGCCTTGCCCAGAAGCTGTCTCACTCACAGGTCAGTATGTACAGTACTTGGAACGTGCAGGGTTCCTGATGGCATGGAGCTGAGGAGCAGTGGGAGACCTTGCTCTGAGTCTAGTGTCCATGGGAAAGATTTCTCATGTCCTGCCCTACCTCCCGCTTGTTCCTATTCCCCACAGCCCAGAAGAGGACAGAGTCATGTCTGTGGGACCTTGTGCTGTGGGTGCACAGCCTGGCTGGGGCACAGGCATTCCCAGGGGGATGCTCAGGGACCCTTGCAGTGAGAAAGCTCACCCTCAGCTCCATCTGTTCACATCAGAAAAGCATTTCGGAATAGTCCGTGTTTCGTTCTTTGGTAAGTGACTGTTCATGACACACAGTTGGCATCCTGCAATACCACAAAAAACTCCTTCTGACACCAGCTACTGATGTGACCTAAAGCTGGTGCTGGTTTCCCTGTGGAGGGCAGAAGGGCTCCAGGGTGGTGTTTTCTGCTGGCCAGGTGGAAAGGGGGTTCCCCTCTCCCCCAGCACTGATGTGCCTCTTTCCCTTCCAGCATCCCTCTACCTCAGGAGGTGAAGCAGCGTGGTGATGGGTGCCTGGGGCTCAGACAGACTATTTTTAGATCAGAGGAAGCCAGATGCTCATCAGATTGAAGGCAATTTCACCTCAGCAAGATGCAATTTCAGTGTTGGAAATTATGAGAGTTTAACAGAGCCCTTGAGGATTTCAACATTTCTCTGAAAATTATTTGGCAAGTCTTGAAGCAACAACACTATTGTCTCAATGTATCCCAATCTCTGACAAGATAAAACTTCAGCAAAATTTCTTATCTTTAAAGGAGCGTCCAGTACTTGATCATATTGACCTGTACCATATTTGCCATTTCTGCTTAAAATGAAGACTATTGCTTTCACCTCATCTGTTTTCCAAAATGAGTTCTTGATACTGATCTTCCTGCTGAATCAGGAACCATGCTGTGCTTGCTAAATCACCCAAAACAAAATAGTCGCTAACAGATAAATCATATGTTTTCAAATAATTCTCTCAACAATAGCTAAGCTGGTTTGTGTTTGCTTTTGACTGGGTAGCATTGTTTCTCTATTAACAATTTGATAACTGAGTAACTGAAGAAATATTCTGCAGACATGTAAATCCTCAGCAGAGGATCCACTGTACATTACTCTGGTAGATGTAATAAATATCATTTAAGAGCTTCAGAGCTCAGCAATACTTTAAAATGTTCAGGAGAGAGCTACCAGTTGCTATTGCACTCACTGGTCTTTTCTCGCCTGGAAAAGACAGAAGCCTAAAGATGTCATCAAACATGAAATCTGGTTTTCATCTCAGCCTTATTCTGGCCTCCTTATATACATTCTTGCTTCAGAATAGGTTTTTTGCAAGTATCATTTTTGGCCTCTGGGATTTAATTCCCACAGCTGCAAATTCTCACTGTCACCCACAAGTCAGACCAACATCTAAATTATTTTTATCTCTGCCATAAAAAATGGACCTTATAACAATATATGGGTCTTTTTTGAGAATATAATTTGTCCCAGAGCATTTCAGATTTTTTTTCTAAGATGAGTTTTTTTCTTCTGAGGTGACAGGCATAAAGACTTCACCTTGCTAGCAACCAGCTCTTCAATTATATGCTTTCGATTTCTTTTCAGACAGAAGTGAGCAGACTGTAAGATAGAAGTGCACACTGTAAGATGGAAATGAAAAATACTGCAGGCAGCTGGAAGAAAAACAAAAGCAAAAGGTCATCTTCCCCTTTGCCTGCTCGCATCACAGGTTACAGTAACTCTATACTGCAAACAAGGAAATATTCTGTCTCCACACTTTGTCCCTCAGTGCCCCTAAGGTGCTTCCCCTGCAAACACAAGCACAGAGGTGTGCTCAGAAGGAGATCTTACAAAGGCTCACTGGAAAATCCTGCCAGGATTTGTCTCTTACACACATTAAGGATCTGGGGATCTCACCTAGCCAACATTCATTGTTAAGGTGTTTCCAGGAACAATTACAATCCTACTGGTGGTAGAAACCACTGAGTACCCATCCCAGTTCTCTGGTCATACAACTTTGGCCAGCTCAGGGTCAAATTTCCCAAGCTGTGAGACTGGCAAAACGTCTCTGAGATCAAAAGAAAGCAGTGTAAAGAACCTGTGACCTGAGCTGGGAAGGCAGTGGAGCCCCAGGTGTGTGTGTTAGCTCTTCTAGTCATCAGCTGCTAACAGAAAAGGTCCCAGCTCTGAGGGAAATGCACTAGAGGAGCTAGATTTTGTCAATCTCAGTAAGACAATACTCTGGTGGGCACAGAGGGGACAGGTCTCTGTGGACAGTTTCAAAGAAGCTGTAGTTTCTGCAGTGGCAGAGCACAGAGGAGATGCAGGTTTACCTCCAGAGAGGGCACTGGGCACCTCAAGGGCACTTCAGCTGCAGGATTTGGCCACCAGAGAAGGGATGCAGCAGAGGCAGAAGGATAGGAGAGAATGCCAGGGAAAGAGCTGAAGTCCCTGGGAGTGTTATTTTGTGCCTCCTCAGTTCTCATTGTCATTATGTGAATGTGGTGGTGGTTGAAACCTCCTCCAGTCCCAGCAGGCACTGTTAATAGCACAGCCTGGGTGAGAAAGGGTTCCTGAGGCCCCAAAGTGAAGCAATTTAGAAATTGCATCAAAGCAGAAGTTACTACTCAGATTCCAGGGTCAGTGATGCATGACTCCCCACCAGCCCACCAGCAGCAATGGCCAAAACACAGCAAAGAGATCCTGTTTGGAACGTGATTTCAGCACCGCTATCAAAGCACAGCCAGACAATCCATGAGCTTCTTTATTTTTTACCATCCTCTAGCAGGTTTTGGACCCAATGGAGATCACAGTGATGTTAAAGAGCAAGTGCGAGGGAGTGTTGAGGCAGGTGAGTGCTAGAGTGGGACTTGAGGGATGATGCCTCTGCTTTGAAATGTGGTCAGCATTAGGAGAAATTGCAGGCTTGTACCAGTAATTCTCCAGGATCTCTTAGAAAAAAATTTGTTGATCAGGAAAGTTTTCTGCACCAAAGTGTCATTCTGCAGAAGTAGAAACAAATTAGAAATTGTAAGGAACTCAGCCAAAAAACAAAAAAAACCCACTAATGAATGTGTTTTAATCAATACAGCTTATTTTCCCTAAATAGAGTCCTTCTAGCAAGAAAAGACCTTTCTACCCTTCCTACTCATTTTTACCTGCCCAGTGTATTCTGTAATTTACTGTGCAAGGTTAGAGAATGTTCCAAGCAATCTGCATTCACACACAAACACACACACACACACACACACATGCACACATGCACAAAACACACACACACACTTTCCTCTGCCATTTGCTCTTAGCAGTGGGTAGGAAAGAGTCTATTGCACTTCCTCACTGCCAGTGAGGGAATAATTGGATAAACTATGAATGCATGAATGAGCAAGGCTGGACTGACAGCACAGCCTAAGAAGCTGACAAGAGATTAAAAAGAAACAGAGGAAGGCAAGAGCACACACAGCCTTGAGAACAAGCCCTTGGGCACTCTAATGATCTCTCTTTTTGTTTTTTTCCCCAGCTGGGTTTGATGCAGTGTTCAGCACTCTTATATGCAGTAGAAGGACTCAGTAGCTCATTCAGGGGTGCATAGGTCTACACAGAGAAATAAGATGTAAGTTTTCCATTGATGCTGTGTCTTCTCAGTATCCTCTGAAACAATCTGGATCATTGCCACTTTCTGGTGATGGGCATTTGGGTTGACCCCTTGATCACAGCCCGTAACTGCCATGGTCATATCTGCATTTGTTTCTGGCTGAGTGCAGTACTGAAGTTCTCCAAAACCCACCATGCAGGATTTCAGCCAAGATATAGTCACGGGGAAACAGGAAAGAAAAACAGAAAGAACAAGATAAAGCTTATTGCCAAACTCATCCATGCTGGCAGACTGTCCAGTTGACTTGGTAATGGTATTTTAAATCTGTATTATGAAATAGTTCTCTCCCATTTCCCCAGCATTGCTCTGGAAAATTGCCCACACTGAGCAGGGATGCTGCAGATGGGGTGGCAGGCAAGGGACAGGTCGCTTGTTCAAAAAAATGGGTGCACAGAGGGAGGAGTGAAGGAGGCTGGGTACTACCTGTGCTGCTCTCTGATATCGGAAGGCTCAAAGCTGCCACCTTTATGCTACCTGGAAGCAGCTATCCAGCTCATCCAGCATATAGGGAAGTGGGAAGGCAGTGATTGAAGAATTAAGCAGGACATGGGCTGGATGCTGCTGGTGGGGCAGAAACAATGAGCACCGACTTGGGTTGCCCTGTCTGTACTTTCTGTTTTCTCCTTTGAAGAATACAGCCCATGCTGCCCCAGGTGAGAAGGACAGGATGAGGAGCAGCAGTTTTTTCTGGAAGTCCTGGAAACAAAATCCATGCACTGGACTGACCCACGGCTTGCTGTCTCCAGCACCTCCTCCAAGATCAGTGCCTTCCTTCTGGCACTGCATGGTTTCTGGCAAGGGAAGAGTCAAACAGCTTCTCCTCCATTGTTTCAGGGCACTGGGGTGCCCAGGGCAGCACATACTCAATCACTGTGCAGTCCCAAAATCAGGCAGGTGTCCATCATAATTGGGAATTCTCAGCTGCCATAGCTGCTGGAATGGGAGTGTGGGCACAGACTTGGTCTTGTTTGAGTCCTTGTACTGTGGCAGGCAGAAAGCTGCTCCCTGGCACATGGTGGAATGGCAGAGATGGAGACCTGGCTCCCAGACTCAGGTTCTAGGAGCCACACTGAGGAAACCCTTCCCAAGTTTCTTGGATGGGCAGCTTACCTGAGTTCTCCCTTTACCTCATCCCTTCACAAGAGGAACACTTTTTTTGGCTAATTTTTTGAGCCTGAGGCAAACACCTGGTATGCAGAATTTTGGCCCCAATGGTTGAAAACTGGCAAAGTCAAAATAAAGATAATTTCTGATGCTTTAGTGGGAAGTGTTAGGCAATGTTAACACTCCACCATAGTTCCAGCTGTGTCCCTCTCTGGTTTGGGATGCAAACCACCAGGTCAACCCAGTGTTTAGCTGTGTTTCTAAACAGCCACAGAGATTACTGATATGAAGTTGTCTGTTTTGCCCTAGGACTGGATCAACAAGGAGATATGCAATTACATAGATCTCATCTGGTTTACCTACAGGCAATGCTTTTTGTCTCATTAAGACTTCTTAATGTAAACTCCAGGCTTTCTGTTCCCTGTGCCATTGTTCTACCCATTGAACTCCTTGGCAAAAGACAGATGTGTTTTACTTCATCTGGATTTTTCCAGCAGGCTTAAACACAGCTCAGCTAGCTGCTACCCAGAAGTGATGAAATCTCAGGTGGGAGAGGTGCCCACCTCCCCACCACGGTCACTTGTGGGCCATCAGGGACATCTTCGTGTGTGCAACCTGAGGATGTCACAGGGAAGGGTTTGTGGAGGGAGGGACAGCCTGGAGGTCAAGTGTGTCTCTGCAGCTGATGTCCCAAGTCTCAGCCATGCCAGGGTTTAAGCCTTTTGTATCCTATCCACAAGCACCCAAATTGCCAACTTCTCGGGCTTCTCAGCTGATCTGGGAGCTCCCTGCCGGACGCAGCAGTGCAAGCCCTTGTTTGATGCAAGCGGGTACCAGCTCTGCAGCAGTCACACAGATTTAGGTCAGATACAAGCCTTGACTGATTTTATTGACGTACACTGGAGACTGGAGCAGTTGCTGCTATGTCAGCTTTAAAAAGTTAGAGCTGAGCTTCTGTCAGTGATCCCTGCAGCCTACAGCAAGCTTCCAGCAGCACAATCCTGGTCCCACTCAGCAGCCAGGGGCAAGCCATGGGCTCCAGCATGTGGCACAGACACCAGGTTGTAGCATGCACTTTGCAACACTCATTCTCCATGAAACAGCCCAGTGAAGAAACATGCTCTGGACTTTCAGAACCCACTGTGGGGTACTGAGCTCTTCCCAAAGCCACAGAGGCAGTGAGGACACTCAAAATGATGGAAGAAGAGTCTCAAAGTGGGGCCCATTTGAAAAATTAAACGAAATTGGTTCATGGGGACGATGCACCCAAGAATGAATACCCATGGGGTGTTCTTCACCAGGGACCTCTTTCTGTATTAAAACTAGTTAGAAACATCCTTTTGATGCTCATGTGCTGCTGGATGTTTCACAGGCTCCAGGGAGTGAGAGTACAGCTCTGGCTCGTGCAAAGGAGAAAAACACATTGCTCGATCATGTGGTGGTTATAAGCCTGAGTTTGCATTCCTAAAATACTTCCGTTTTAGTAACCCTTTAAATTTAACTCCCTGTAGCAAAGACACACCAACTATCACCTTAGGGGATTCATGTTTGTGAAGCCCCATGCTTCTGAGTTAGGTCACTACCAGAAAAAATGTCAAGCATCCTCCTAGCAGATGGTTTCACAAGACAAAATGTAAACAAACTCAGCAATCCAGTACGAAGTAACACTGGTGTCCAGACACTGCCAATATTTCATCCCCTATGTAAAAATTAGAAAGCTGGTATTATTTGTAAATGAAGTCCAACAAGCTGATACAAATGAAAGCTTTTTAGAGAAACAGAAAGCCTACCATCATATCTACACTTATAGCCTAGGCTCTGGACTAAGCCCCATCTTTTAACCATTTAGGATTCTGGCAATAACTATCAGGAGAATTTGAAGTTGGTGTTTAAACACTTAAACAAATGTCAGCAGTTCTAATACAGCGAAACCATGCTCTTGTGATCAAGAACACATAGATATTAAAACCAACACCAACTTTTCCACTGACTTCTCATTGTATGTAGAATAGAGGATTTCTTTACATCATGTATATATTCTGAACCTCAGGTAAAGGCACAGAGTGTGTCTGTTCTCCTGTTAGAAAGAAACTTTCATCTGTGGAAGAGAGCCCTAGGTTGGCACACAAGAGCAGGAGATAAGATTCCCAAATCGTTTGTGTGACCTTGAATAAAATACACTTACTTTCTCTTCCTTCTGGCCAGGTTGTCTCTACCCTGCAGGAAATGGCCTGGCCATTGTACAGCAGCCAGCATGGTCCAGTTCTGGTGTAGTCGTTCAATATTAAATCAAATAGTTAAAAAATAATTATTAAATCAATTATTCAGGTCAAAAAGCTATCCTGAAATATTGTGAGCATATTCACCTCAGTTTCAGAGGAAGTGAGATCTCAGCACCCTGCACTGTTGCATCCTGAAAAGGAGAAAACCTTCTCATGGATAACATCTGGTCTCACACAAATGCCACCCAAACACTGTGATCGTCACCTCTGCTTGCCATCTGGCACACAACACAGGTGGCTTTACAGAGGTATGTAAGAACAAGACAAAGCACCTAGAGCCTGTGGCCAGGCTGCAGCAATAGCTGGCTGGGGCATGGTCTGATGTGGGACACTCCCAAAGCATGCAGAGCACTGTGCTCCATGGCAGAGGCATTCCTTGGCCACGTACAGGAAATCTCAATCTGCCCACTGGGCTGACTGGGTTGTGTCCAGCTTGCCAATCTTACACACAAGTGCTTGAGTGGCACCATAATGGGCTGTGGTGAGGGAGTCCCACCAGCCCCATTTGCCCAGCAGGAAACCCCAGCAGGCTCTTCCCTGCAGCATCCTTCACTCCTGCAGGACACAGGAAATGGGCCATCAACCTCACACTGGTGGTTTTCTGGGCAAAGAGTTGCTTGGTGATGTACAGAGTTTCTTGCCAAGAAATATTTTAGCATTTCTGGCTCTGGCAGTGACTTCAATGTTATCTAAAAATTCATTTCATACCTCTTCTAGTTACTCTTGGCAAATTAAAAGTCAGTATTTAATATTGTTTAGCTCCAGGCCTGCTGCCCCAGGCAGCTTCAGACACAGGTGACCGTGGTGGCTGTGGAGCAAAACGATCTAGAGAACTTCTGTGAGCAACATTTCCACAAGGGATGGGTGGATGCAGAAATTGTGAGTTCAACAATGGTTATCTGTGCCCTTTTAATGTTCAGACAATGTGCTTCATTTCAGCAAAGAACCTTCCCCACCACACAAAAAAATACAGTCTGCAGAGCTGTGTCGTCAGCAGCCTGAGCTTTCTGCGCCTTCCTCTCACTCAGATTTATCATCAGAAATGTATCCAAACCACAGCTTTGGCTCTGACGAGCCCAAAGCCTTTCCTTCATTCCTTATTTGTTGAGGTAAGGCTACTCTGCTTGACATCTGCAGCCGTGCTGGAGTTTTGTACCTGGGCCTCATCCCTGCCGTGTTGCATGTGCCACCACAGCCAGAGCTCTGTGCCTGCCCCTGGACCCTCCACTACAGCAGCAGCAGATTTTATTTGCACTCACTCATAACTTCAGAAAGCAGTTTCAAAGTTGGCACTCAAGACAGCTCATGAACCCTCCCACTGTAAGCAAAGAGCAGTTTTGGAACCACTTGATGAAAATGAATAGCCCCAAGTCTATGGGATCTGATGACAGACATCCTGGGCTCCTGAGGGAACTGGCTGATGTGGTTGCCAAACCTCTCCATCACCTTCATGTCATGGTGATCAGACAAAGTCACTGGTGACTGGAAAAAAAAAAAGGGAAACATCGATCTCATTTTCAAAAAGTGGAGAACAGCAGATACGGGGAACCGGAGACTGATGAGCCTCACTTCTGTGCCTGGCAAGATCATGGAGCAGATTGTCCTAAAATATATGCTGAGGCTTATAAAAGGCAAGGGTTAGGGTTAACCCTTGCTGTGAACTGAGGCAGCCAGCACAGCTTTACTAAGGGCAAATAATGACCGATCTGGTGACCTTCTATGATGGAGTGATGGCAACATTTGACTAGGGAAGGCAGCATATGTAATCTATCTACACTCTGTAAGGCCTTTGGTCTGGCCCCACATGGCATTTTTCAAATTGGATAGACATGAATTTGATTGATTGACTATTCGGTGGATAAGGAAATGGATGGATGGATGGATGGATGGATGGATGGATGGATGGATGGATGGATGCAGCCAGAGTGTTTGAGTCAATGACTCTATGTCTAGATGGAGGCCACTGACAAGTGGTGTCCCTCAGAGCTCTGTCTTGGGACCGGTGCTCTTCAATATCTTCATCACTGAATGCAGACTGTGAGAAGTCATTGGGAGCAGCCCTGTGGAAGAGGACTTGAGAGTTGTTGTGGATGAAAATCTGGGCATGAGCCAGCAATGTGTGCGTGCAGCAGAGAATATTGTATCCTGTACTTCATCAGCCCATTACAGGATGAGGATGGTCACCTCACAAACAGGGACGGAGACAAGGCAGAGGTGTTTAATGCATTCTTTGCCTCTGTCTTCAACATGGATGGTGGGCCAAGGGGTATCAGTGCCCTGGGCTGGAGGACCATGGCTGTGAGAATGATAACTCCCAGCTGACCCTCGTCAGTCTACAACTTCCTTGTGAGGGGAAGTGGAGGGACACTGATCCCTGCTCTTTTGCATCCAGTGACAGGACCTGAGGGAGTGGCCTGAAGTCCTGTCAGGGAGTTTTAGGTTGGATATCAGAAAAAGGTTCTTCCCCCAGAGGGTGGTTGGTCACTGGAACAGCTCCCCAGGGAAGGTGTCACAGCATCAGCCTGACAGAGTTCAAGAAGCATTTGGACAATGCTCTTGGGCACATGGTGTGACTTCTGGGGATGGTTCTGAGCAGGGCTGGGAGCTGGACTTGATGATTCTTGAGAGTCCCTTCCAAGTCAGCTTATTCTGTGCTTCTGTGAAAAGAGAGATAGCCAGCAGGTTGAGGAAGGTGATTTTCTACCTATTGTCTGCTGTAATGAGGCTGATCTGGACTGCTACATCCAGACATGGGGTCCTTAACACAAGAAAGATGTGAATCTGTTGGAGTGCGTCCAGAGGAGAGCCACAAGGATGCTCAGAGGGCTGGACCACCTCCTATTAAGAGAAGCTCAGAAAGCTGGGGTTGTTCAGACTGGAAAAGAGAAGACCCCGGGGACACCTTACTGTGTCTTTCCAGTAACTAAAGGGGCTTATAAAAAAGAGGGAGAGGGACTTTTTATATGAGCAGATAGATGCAGGACAAGGAACAATGGTTTTAACTGAGAGAGGCCAGGATGTTAGGATGTTGGATGTTAGGGAGCAATTCTTTTCTGTGCAAGGGATAAGGCACTGGAACATGTTGCCCAGAGAAACTATGAATGCCCCATCCTGGGAAGTGTTCAAGCCCAGGTCAGATGGGGCCCTGAGCAAATGGGCCAGTGGAAGAGGTCCCTGCACATGGCAGGGGTGTTGCAACTAGGTTATCTTGAAGATCTCTTTCAACCCAAACCATTCTGTGATTCTGTGATTTTGTATTGAGAGTGCTGAGGATCGTGTCCATAGCTGAATGTTGTTCACAGGTTTTTAGAAAGCAGTTGGCCATATGGAATCTCAGGCCACATGGAAGGAACTGCAAGCACTCTTGTTCTGGAAAGCTATAGGTTTGTATTCTCCATTGCTCTCACTCCTCCTTTCCCTTTGCTGTCCATTATCATGAATCCAGTGTGCCTTTGTGCAATAGCATCCTTCATAAAAGAAGTCAAAATGTGTGGCAAAACCTTTAAACACAGCTGCATAGATTTAATTATGTTATTCTGTCACCACACTTCAGTCAGACTGAGGGAAACTGGGCATTAGACAAACTCCTTGATTTCAAATGGTATTTGAAGGATTTTTTTTAACCATAAAGAATTTTATTAACTTGTGCCGTTCTTATGAAAGCATTATAATTCAGTGCACATCACTCAGCTAAGAAAATAATACTGCATCTCTATGGCAACCTGCAATGAACAACATATTGACCATCCCCAAAGAAACAGGGAATTGCATTATTTCTGTACCATAATGGTTTCTACTTAGAGCATGCCTTGTGCTTACACATCTTTAGGATTAAAAAAATAAAACTAAGAATTGTGAGTCATCAAACTTCCAGCAAAATGTTTGATGCATTAAGCATTAATTTTACTTCCTGTAGGTCCTGCTTTGCACAAAAGAAGTGTAACTTCATTCATGCTGCCAACATTTCTCTACATAATTCCCAAAGAAAATACAAAGTCAATGACAGTATGTGCAATGTTGATGAAAGCATGAAAATAAGGCCAACTGCTTCTCTGCCCCTTTCATGTCTGATCATTTACACTGCTCACGTCTCCTCAGCTGTTACAACACTGCACCATCACATCAGATGTTCCTTTATTCCTCAGAGCTTAGCTCAGTGAAAGAGAGAAAGTATGAATTTCAAAAAATGAGACGGGTCCAGTACAAACTGAAAAAACCACAGAGGACACTGTAAAGGAAAAAGGTTGCAGAGCATGAGTGGAGCACGAAGATGAGTTGTGGGGAATTGTGGCTGCTCTGCTGGACAAGGGCAACACACTGAAAGAAGAGCAGGCAGAGAGCAGGACACCAGGAAAGACAGACACCGATAACACAGCAGTGGAAATCCATCTCCAAAGTCATTTAAATGCTTTTCAGAAGGTTCACAGCAGGCTTACAGTGGAGAAGTGCTCACTGATTGACTCATTATAATGTCTTTCAACAATATTGGGACTCTTTGGCCAGACATGATGACATTGTGCTCACTTTGTGTGGTTGTAAAATTGTAGCTTTGTTAAAGGCAGCACAGTTTGCTCCAGCTCCTCGCACGTACACCTTAATAAAGCTTCAAGCTTTAGGGCATAAGTCCCTGCCAAGTAATGAAAGCTAGAAAAGCTCCTTCTTGCTGAACAGATTATTCCATTTCTGACTATTTCATGGTTTTTCTGCTTTCTCAGAAGTGTGTCAATCTAGGAGAAATGGTGCTGGAATAGAAAGATTGCAATATGTGTGTATAGTGTGTTCCTTCCCTTTTCCTATCATTTCTACATACGAAAATTCAGTGGTTCTGGCCACATTTAAAATGTTATACTGCAGAATGCTCCCTAGAAAAATTAAGGGGCAAAGAGCCTTTTAAAAAAACTTGGCAATGCTGAGAAGTAGTAAACTGCAGTATAATTTTGTGCCTTCAAATCCATATCCATGATAGAGTGCTTGTTGCTGTGTCCAGCCAGCAGGGCAGAGAAGGAGCTGCTGGAGCAGGGGGCAGAGCCACGGGCAGCTCAGCCCTGCCAGCACCAGCACTGCCACAACACTGAGCAGAAAAGCCCTGTATTAACATGCAGGGAAACTTCTGCTCTGTATCAGTTTGATTCGATAGTTGATTTAACTTCTTTGTGCTCCCCCAGCACTCAGTGGCTGGGTTTTGTATTCCACGTTCTCAGAGAGCAAATGACCTACTTTTCTTGTATTATTATTCCTGGTTTCAGCAGCCTGCCTCCCTGGGAGCGGAGGAGGAGTGCTGGTGGTGTGTTTGTGGAGGATATACACCTGGGACTTGATTGGTGAGGGATTTGGAGAGAAAAGGGGTAGAGCTTTTAGCATGGTTTCATGGGAGGTGAGAATGTATTCAGCCCGCTACACTGCACCCTGCAGTGGGGAAGCCTGTTTACAGAGGGGTTTGAAACAAAAACGAGCAAGATGTAAAGTAAGTAAAATTCCCGGCAGAGATGGGGTGCAGGAAGCTGTGTGAAGGGTGGGAGGAGTGGAGTGAGGGGTGGCAAGTGGGGAGGGAGGGTTGCCCATGGGTGTCCAGGAGGAAGATGCACAGGTTGAGCCAGTGCTTCCAGAGCCCTTTCCAGAGCCCCTGGTTGTCTACAAGGAGCGGGGTGTGCAGAGAGAGGCTGGTTTTGGAGAAAGGACATAAGGAAGGATGATGGCAAACGTGTTAAGAGAAAGGAGGAAAGGATAGGATAAGAAAGAAAGCGACAATATGCCTGAAAATTAAAATTTTGCCAGTGTAGGTGAGTAGCTCAAATTCACCTCCTGTGCAAATGAGCAATCCTTGCTGATTTTGGGTAAATACGACTCTTAGCAGGACCTGTGCTTGCAGGTCTGTTGTATCTGAGACCTTTTTGCATGACAGCAAGGCTTCATCCCACCAGAATGAAAGATGCAGTCAAAATTGTCTTGTAGGATACAAAAACCCAAACCCAAAGGAACTGCCTCCAAAACACAGATCACACACAGGCAGGTGAGAAATGTCTTAGGTAAAGGCAGGATTTTTGCAGACAGAGAGCAGCATCAGGAGATCACACAAGTGAAGGAGGAGACTTGGGAACATACCTCAGCCAGAAAACAAAGTAAAGCATCTTTAGGATGAGAAGCTGTCTGGGGCAGAAGCAGGACCTGAGTGCAAGTGCAATAAAACTGACCTCTGTTTCATCCTCTGTTCCTACTCCATTTGGGAAAAAAAACCCCACATGTATGTTCTTTGTAAGTAAACATTTTTATCAAATGCTTGAATCCATCATTTTAGTTGCCTGATGGAGCAGAGCCCAAATAAAAGCCAGCTTCAATGGCCAAAGCAAACAATAGATTATCCTTCTTAGTGCATCTGAACAGCCTTTCCCACAGCCCTTTGGGCAGTCTAGAGAAAGGCTTTTGCTGCTGCTGTAGCTGAAGCAAGGTGCCTGCAACGAACCCCAGAGTCAGCCAGGTATAAAAGTCAGTCTTTGCTCTGGATTTGCACATTGAAATGCATTGGCATTCATGAGATTTGATGAAAACAATTCCATTTAATACAGCATCCAAAGGTAAAGAACACTTCTCTGTAAAGGTGTAGTTTGACAGTCCAGCTTACCTTTTCCAACACAGCTAGAGAAAGTGTCTGAAAAATTATATAATTGTAATTGTAATTGAAAGATCCTTAGTCTAATACTTGCTTGCAGTGCTGGTCTCTTAGGGCACAGGCAGGTCAATAGGCCCTGACAGAAGGCAGAACTTATACATGTGTTATCTCACACATTTTATGTACAACTTCTTGAGCAGTATGAGAGTTGATTACACCTATTAGAAAAACACAAAATAATGATGCACCTAGCAATGGCAAAACTGTGCCTGAATGTTTTCCTTCGCTTAGAAATGTCTTTTCTAGGTCTCAAAACAAGAAATCAAATTTACATGATTGCTGGAGAGCAGGGAGAGAGAGAGAATGCTTGGAGCAAGACAAAGGGTAAATGGCCATTTGTTTCCGTGTCATCCACTGAGCAGGTGGAAAACCCAAAATATCCACTGAAGCGGAAAGGCAAGAGATGTGTTTTGTGTCTACTTTATTGCTTAAATATTCTCATGCTAATGAACCCCCGATGACAAGCAGTGCAGATAATTCATGAGTGAATTGATTGCTTATGACCCTTCAACACCAGGGAGGCATCAGCACAAAAGCTCACCATTAGCTGCAATCTCCAGAGACCAATAAACACTTTGGCAAAAATTAGGATAAGAAGACATTTCACATAATTAACAGGCAGAGAAAATGTCACCAGCTTCTCACCTACCCAGAAACTCGTCATGAACAGCCAATTTCACATCTCGATTTACTGAAGAGGGGTCCAAAAATTTATTAAGGAATTTTGTATTTCTGCCCCCCACAGGAAAACTACTTGTTAAGAAACCAGAGGACAGCATCTTTGGCTAACCACAGTTGCAGAACAGCCATCGATTTAAGTTCTGCACAGGAGCAACTGTGGCTGCTTGCTGTTTATCACCCTGCAAGGAACTGATGTTTGTTGCCCTGAGCTACAAAAAGAGGCCAATGAGAATTAATTTGACATCAAAAGAAGAAGAGCCAAGCCATATAAGCCTTCATCAAAGGAGCAAAGCAGATGTGTAATTGGGTGCTCGGGGTGAGTTGGGTTTGTGCTCACTCACTGCAATGCTGCAGTGGATGATCTGCAATGTACTCAGCCCTGAGCAACCAGCACAGGGGGTTCCCCCTAGCCCCTTCTCATTCCCTTATTTCTCCCCAAACAGAAGCAATGCAACCCTTGCCATGTCTACACTGCTATTTGTGCTCGACTTCCTTGAGGTTCCTTATCAGTGGGAATAATTAGTGGGAACACTAAAAGCCCTTCAGTGGGAATAAAGGGTCAACCCCCATCCCCTAGCACAGAGCAGAAGCTCATTATCTTGCATGAATTCTCCATAAATTGTGGAAACATATTCAGCATATGGCCTTGTTCTGCTTTTCTCCCCAAACAGAGAGCAAAAATGTATATTTTTGTCGATAATTTTCTCATATAAAGTTGATTGGAAGTAGGAACATTTTTTTAATGGACTCTGCATCTGTGTTCCATGTGTTAAAGAGAAAATTCAATCATTTCAGTGTAATTGTTTTATTTACACCTGTTTAAACAGAAAATAAATGGCTACAATAATCTCCTTCTGAGTAAGAAATTATGCAGTTCACATCAGGAGGGTAATCAGCAATGAAAAAATTGTATTTTCCCGACAAAGCTGGGAATTCATAAATGCTCCCATGATGGGCAAGAAACTAAACATTGAAATTACCTGAAGTCACTTCACATGACAAAATAACAATATTTTATTCATCTTCCACTTTGTCTTTTCACCCCAAACAAATGCAGGCCAGATGATTAACTTGCATTCAGAATCCTGGCCACAGAAACAGAAGAGTCTTTACTCCAACTAAGCCTGGCACTGAGAGATCTCAGGGATGCACATCAGTTCTTTTGTAGGGTTTGGAGCAGAAGAATTACAGAAGGAGCTCAATGAGAGGGAATCTGAATGTCAGTTGTGTCTGGTCATTTGATAAATTTGCTAAAAGAAGGATTTGATTAGACACCACACAATAGCAGTTTGTCTAATTAACATGCTCAGGAGGAAGCAAGCATGGCCAGAGCAGCACTGAGAGATCCCCGTAGCTGTGGTGATTTGTTCTGAACCCAACCCCTCATTTCCCCACTGCCCATGGAGCTCATACCCTGCAACTCCCTCTCTTTTCAAACTGCCTTCCAAAACAGCCACTCACTAGATGCTGATGTCTAATGCCACAAGCCCTTCCTGTGACTTTGGAATGGCAGCCAAGCATTTCCTGGGATGCACCAAAGGGACTCCAGGCTGGGCAGGAGGGAGAATTCCAGAACCAGAGCTCTGGGGATAGCTCCATGATCGTATTTGACTTAATGCAGAGGTATGAGAAGTATTCTCTTCTGAGTATTTTATTTTTTTCTAGAGATTATATCATCTACCTAGGAAGGACCTGTGCAATGAGGCAGGGATTAACTAAAATAACCTGCTCAGACATGTTTAATAATGTGGCCACTCAATAAGAGGCTCCTTTTGTTGAAGGCCAGGATGCTATCCTGCAAGAACGAAGGAGAAGGTCAGACACCTGCAGCTGCCCATGGGAATGGTGAAAACAGCAAAAAAGGGACACTGTCACCTCCTGTGGCACCTGTGTTGAACACCATGCACTGCAAGAGGACAATTCCTCAAAAGCAGCACCTGTCCAGTTGCTCTGCTGTGGATGCAGCACGAGGTGAGCGTTGTCCCCCAGATGGGAAGAGGCAATGGCCAGGCCAGCACAGAGGCACCATCGCAATGCAGGCACGTGCATCATCCCTGAGCCTCCAGTGCCTTTCTCAAGAAAGTCTGATTGCTTTACTTTACTTTCAGCTTTCAGATAACAGCTTCTTACAAGAAGCCAGAGAAATCAATATGAATTTCTCAGTGGTACCTCTGGAGTAGCTGTAAAACTAATTCAGCAATATTATAACCTTGAAAATCCACCTTATCTGAAGTGGAATGGGTTATATCCAACCCTTTAATGACTTCAGACATTTCCTTAACACAGCAGAGAAAAGTACTGCAGAACAGAGCTGGCTCAGGGGTGCACATACTGCCTGTGCCTCACAGCTATATAAAGGTTTCCATCTGCTTTGTTAAAATAAGGTTGTTTACTCAAAATGCTTTTGAAACAGAGATGAGGAGTAGTACAAATTGCTCTGGAAAGGAGCACTGCTATTTATAATAAATCTGGATGGAAATAAAGGTGATGACAAATGTTAGTGATTACACTTGAACCATGTGGACAAGTAGAACTGTGATGGTTTTGGTGTCCCTGCAAAGAGCAGTTTTCAGGCCAGAACTTGCTTTGCATCCACTGACATTAGAATAGCTTTATGACTTTTTTTATTATTGTTCTTCAGTGGTAGGATATTGAGATCATGGCCCAGAGAAGACCTGAAGGGAAGGCAAAGAGTGGCTGTGCAAACTAAGGCTGTATGGACACTTTTTGTGTCAGGGCAATCTAAAGAAAAATGAGATCCTGAGAGGTCCCACAAACACTGATTTTTTAAAGATTCCAAACATCCCAAATCAGAGAAGCTTTGCAAGGCTTGAAACCTGTCCCTTGCACTAGGCCTGGATGAAAGGCTTGGTCAGGTCAACAAATGGAAGGCCACTTGCATGGTTCAGGCAGTCAAAACACACAGTATCAAAGCCAATGGGCTCCTGTGTGCAGCTGTGCAGAAGCCCTGCTCCCCACTGCCTGTGACTAAGCATGGAAAACAAGGGGTTAATAGCTAAAGATTGGGCTATGCACTCCCTGACCCTCCCAAAAGCACCTCCCTACCATGACCCCATCTGCGTGAGATGTGTAGGAGCTTACAGGGTTTTCATATCCATACGTCCAGATACCAAAGTGTGTTTTAAAAACTGAACCATTGCCACACTGTAATTAATATCCCTATTAGTGAAATGGCACAGGAACAACTACTGATGAAATTGTGGTGGCCCTGCACAGCTCTCCCCCAGGAGGTGCCACTGCACTCTGCATTATGAGGTGCAAGATCCACAAATTTACAAAACCAGCATCCTGCCCTTGGGACCACTTACAAAGAATCCAGGACAGTATTTGAGGTAAAAAAAGCTCAAAAAATGTTCTGAAGTGTCTTTGCTGTTTTAGTCCTCCATTTGCCAGGCTGCAGATCCAACTTGTTTCATGCTTAAACAAAATAAATTAACCAGTAGGGCTGCAAAGAAAACATTTCTAATTGAAAGATAAATAGACTCCAGAGAAACCTCCTCCAGGAAAGAACTGACAAAATAGGAAATAGCAGCATAGGAGGAACACAACACTTGGGGAATAGAAAATAACAGAAACATCAACAGTCTTGTAATAAAAACAAACACATCCAAACATTACGTGGATGGCACAACCATTCAGAAGTCATCATTTTTTCATCTATTTAGGAAGAACTAAGATGTAAGCATGCAATGCCTATCTGGGAAAGGAAGCAGAGAAGCAAGCAAATTCGACTCTAACCTAGTTTTAGCAAATGAGCATGATACATATCAAATTTCAGATCTGCAACAGTTAAACCGAGGAAAAACAGTTGGTGGCAATTACAGAAAGTGAAGGATTCACTGCAAGGTTGTTTCTTTCAGTCTCTCTTTCCTGTTCTCTTCCAAACAAGAACATACAGCCTTAACTTCATTTTTTCCAGACACTGATACTCTCATTCTTAAGCTTCAAATCCTGTTAGTGTTTTTTGTACACACCTTGTTAGTTAACAGACCTGCTCACACAGATGAAAGATGCCGTTCGATATTTTGCTGACCTAGAGTTATTATTTCAGTGGGGTGAAACTCCCAGCTTCACCTCCCTCCGTGCTTTGTGTGGCAGCAGAGAAGGACACAATGGCTTTCTCAGAAGCAGGACACCTGCAGTCCTGTGATGCTTTCTTGCACATTGCTGATGCTGTACAAGAGGAGCTGTGATTCCCCACAAGGCTCCCAGCAGCACACCCATGGGCAAGGATCCCATAATCAGGACAGTAATCAGAGAGGGTCAGCACCTCATCAAAAAGTATCTTTTTAAACTGTGTCTTAAGGAACATATGACAACATCCAACATCCAACACACTGCATTTTTCACCAGGCAGCTAAAGACATGAGCTAGAAGAGGGCTCTCTGCCAATTTTCAATTTTCCAGCACCTGCTACAGAAACAGAAAGATTGTTCATAAAACATCTGGGAGAGAAAACTCAGCCTGGAGTCAGAGAAGTCTTCTTTCCTCACCAATATTTCTGCAGCGATGGCTTTAGGATGTACTCAGACTTCAGAAAGAGCATCCACCCCTCTGATAGGAGGCAATGTGCAAATAAGAGAGATCGGATGAGGAAATGAAAGTGATCCATTGGACTAATGACTAATTACAGCATCTACAGCTTAGAGAGGCTGAGAGATGTAAAGCCAGAGTACTCAGCAGTGTTTGCCAGTGGGCGTTGTTTAAAAGTAATGGAGGATGTAGTTACCCTTCCTTTTTGTCAGCCACAGAGTGTTACAAAAAATGAATATTTATTGCTGCAGGAGAAAGACACTTGATTAAGCAGATAGAGAGTTAAAATTTTGTGACATTAATGATGAACATGTAAACATTTGCAGTGGAAGTATCCTTCACTTCTCATCCTCTACACAGACAGATGAGTGTATCCACTCACACATTTACCTACAGAGGGAAGGCAAGTGATGCCATCACATACGGTATGATAGAACATGCAAATATATAGGCATAATTACTGTGTAAATACATGAATTACTTGAAATTTAGAAACATAAGCTGTATGACTGAAAGGGACCAACTTAGCAGGTCTGCTACCTTGCATTGCAGCTTCTATCTCACAAAAATCCTTGTTGCATTGTTAATGGTTTGGGTGGCTTGCTCTGACGCTCACCAGCGTGCCTCTAACATTGTTTACAATAGCTCACACACAGATGGTCTTGGGCTGGCCTTGTCCTCTCCCAAATAACTGTTGTTCACTGTTACCTCTGATCTATTTATGGACAGCATCAGTGTCCCTGTCACTTTCTGGTCTCAGTGTGAATGAGCATTCGACTTGATTCCCTCTATAGGTAAATGTATATGTGAATATATGCATCTGTCTGAGGACATGAATCCAAAATGATTGTCTAATTGCTTGGTTTTCTTGTTCCTGAGGTGGAAAACAATTTCCTCTGCAGACAGTTCAGAACTAAGAGTGAGCTTTATCACTGTCACCAGGCAGTGCCTGGACTCTGATATTGCTCTGCAGGCTGGGATCTCTGGTCTGACTGCATCCCCCACACACCTGAGTGGAACCATGCAGGTGTCAAAGGATACTTCCCTACATATATTTTGCATATATTGCATATATCAGATTGCATATATCAGAAATTGCATACATTTTTTATAATTATAAAATCCTGACTAGAGAGATCTTCCATCTAACTTAACAGATAAAAATAATATTTTAAACTGTTAACAGCATTTCCTAGTAGCCATGTTGCAGAGCTGCTTGTGCACTGGGGAAGCAAACAGCAAAGAGTGTTGACTACAGTTATGCCAAAACATTCACTTTTTAGACTAAAGTGATCTCCTCCTGCCTGTTCATACATCAGTTAGCTAATAAATACTCTCTTTGTTTTCTTCTCTTTGTCATATGCTGATGGTTTCGTTAGCTTCTCTCATCTCTTCGTCCATAAGCTGAATAAAAAGAAACAAATCATGAGAGATGAGAAGTTTTGCTTTGAGAAAATAATTACTTGAACTTGACTTTGTGGGAAAAAAAAAACTTAGTTAAAGAGGAGATGCTGTGAGGAAGCTTGGTAGGGTTCTACCAAAGACTGATGCTTCTGATAATTGCTGAAAACAACAAAAAAATTAGATTTTTAGGTTTTACAGGTGCTTCCACAATTCAAGAACACTTCTAAAATCTAGAGCAGTTGATACACAATTCCCCAGGCAACCCAGGGGTGGAAATG
This sequence comes from Brachypodius melanocephalos, assembly GCA_013398615.1. Lineage (NCBI taxonomy): Eukaryota > Metazoa > Chordata > Aves > Passeriformes > Pycnonotidae > Brachypodius > Brachypodius melanocephalos. The sequence continues at coordinate 36,673,189 of VZSR01001685.1, forward strand.
ACTCGTACCTGTTCCAGCCACTCCCAGCACCGTGGTCTGCTGCTGGGCTGCCATCCACCTTCTCTCACCTCACCAGGAACCATCCCTCAATTCCTCATTGCTGGCTGCTGCATGGACAGGAAACAACATTTCCCTGTCAGCATTATCTGAGGTAGACACCCAGCCCTGCCGAGGTGGGTGGCAGCGAGCCTGCCCTGGAGCCTGCATCCCCACCCTTGCTGCCAGCCAAGCGAGCAGGCACTCCCTGACAGACAGGAGATGCACTCAGTGCTGTCAATTAAAGCCTTCTGAGACTTTGTTCCCGTGCTGGGAAGAGGCACCATTTTTATCTAATAGATCTGCTTTATCCTGCTGTTTTCTCTCTGGTCTCAGCCTGACTTCCAGTGAAATCAGCAGTGATATGTGCTCTCATCCCTGGGAGAAGGATGCTCACAGTGTTATGTAAACCATTGGGCTACACTGGCCCTGTGCTGCTTAGAAGGTATTTGTAGAGAGAGAAAAGGTAAGAGAAATCTATGGAGGGGTACAAATCAAAGTCTAGTTTGTGAAAAACTGCAAACACTTTTTCTGCTTGGTGCTGCACACAATAGAAAAATAGATGCCACTTCTCAGATGTGATTATGAAAAGGGGAAAATTCAGGGTTGCAACTCTTTTCATCAGCAGGCCTCCAGCACACCCTTAGGAGTGACTACAAACTGTCAATTGCTTTTAAAACATTACATTTAAGAGCTTCTCTTGTCCCTATCATAAACTCCTGGGAAGAGATTTCCTCTTGCTTTCCACCTTCTGATTTACAGTGTGACCTTGGAGAAATATGCTTTTACTGATCTATTTGGACTGGACAAATTTGTCATTCCTGCAGTCATTCTGCATTTCTGCAAATCAGTTGGCAAATCTTTGGATAGATGGCACAGAGGGTAAGCACCCAAGCAGCAAATTTCGGAGCCATGGGAATTTGTGCTGGAAACCTGCAGAGTCCTCCTGCAGCTGCAAGAGCTGAACTGCAAAGAGCAGAGCCAGAGTGCAGATTGTGCTTCCTGCTCTGCCCCTCTCTCTGCTGTGTGTGCTTTCATCTCCAGTTGTCCTCTTCTGCAGAAACAAGGTCAAAATCAACACAACAACCTGAGAGCTACCAGCAGAACCAAACATGGTTTTTCCCCTACCCTCACTCCTTATTCACTTTATACCCCTTCTCAAATGGCACTTGATGCCTTTTTTTCTCTTCTTAATTATCAGGGTTTTTTTCCTTTAGAAAAGTTTCTCTCTAAATAAAAATTCACTGTAAGAAAAAGAGATTACATCTTTGTGTTGCTAAAGCAAACATTTAGTTCTCAGCTTTAATAATGTCAGGTATCTTCTTTCTGATTTTGCTCAATCAATAGATACAAAAAAAAATTCTGTTTGAATTAGGAACTTATTTTTACTTGTACAACAGAAGCCCAGTCCCAAACTGGTAGTAGCACTGATGTAGTGATTATGTCTTAAAAAAAGAGAGAATAACAAAAATAATGAAATTCTACAAAAACCTAAAAATCTGGGCCCATTTTCTTTAACACTGTTAACAGCTTGAAGCCTGACTGAACTGATGGATTGATCCCTTCCATTAAATTAGGTAAATTTAAGCAACAGTGTTAAGAAGGACATTATGGAATTTTGCCAGTCACAGAGATTGGTAAAAACTATATTCCACTAAAGCCATTATTAGCTGTTCTTTCTACAATTACACTTCATCCTTTGTGTGGAAAAAGGACGCATTTTTTGACATGTGCAAACATGTTTTTATGTACAAGCAGAGAAATCTTTGCCTAGCAGAATAAATTACAATATGGTTTAATTGCTGGAAAAATCAAATGATATATAGCAATAATTGTATATGGCATCCAGCAACCACAGGTACAGAGCAAAGCAAAACAGCCTGAAAACATTCACATTGTCAGGGTCACAAAATGCCATTTTACTTAGTGTATTACAGTCTGCAGCCTTAATTATTGAGCTCTGCTTGAGAAAAGTCTTGAAAGAATATAAATTGCCCTTTTTTTTGTCTACCACGGGTAACAAAAAATCATTACCAAAGATAATTCATTCCATCTCACAAGGCTGCAGTGGCTGCTCATCAAAAATAGCAACCAAAATCAAAGAGTGGAAATCAAGAATAAATTAGAAGATATCATGAGCCTTTCCAAAGGATCTTTTTAGCCAAGTCTGGAATTGCTCCTATTGCATGTACTAGGTCAAGAGCATCTAAGCTTGACAATCCTTCAGCAAAGGCATCAGCAGAGGATCTTCACTGTGCCTGCCCTGGGGTTCCAGGTCATTCCCTGTCCCGTGGCTGGGCCAGGCCAGTGGCACAGGCAGCAGGGAGCCAGCGCTGTGGATGCCCACGCAGGCAGGGTATTGAGGATGAGAAAAGCCCTCCCTGGGGACCTGATGCACCACAACTGCATTTCTGAAATACTCCAAATCACATGCACTGCATTTTAATAAAAATCACTCATTTCCTTAAACAATAGCAAGAACAGTAATCTGCTACACCATTGACACAAACACTTTCTTCCTAACTTCAGGAGACGCATGCTGGCATAGGCTCAGACTTTCTTCTGTTAAACTGCAGATATTGAATCTCAAAATAAAAGTTATGCAACTGTATTTTGTACCTCTGATCAGGACCAACTGCTAGACTGACTCCTGTATTACACAGGAACAAGATGTTCTGTCAAAACTATTAATACCAAGTCTTTCAGGAAAAGGTGGACTGTTTTGGCAGCAAATCCTCATTTCCAGTGGAGAAAAGGAAGTCAAAGATCCGGGCTCTGAATGTAAAACAAGGAACACTTGTAAACAGTCTAGACATATTTCCATGCAATGGGGCATTTTTCAAGCTTTTTCTTCCTTCACTCATGTATTCTCTCCTAAACGGCAGTCAATTAGAAGCTTAAAACAAACAAAGTAAGCCTTTTCAAAAAATCTTCCTTACTTAACTAAAGCCAAGAGCTGGGTGTTTTTTAAGCAAAGCAAACTGTGTTGTAGCACTCTGCAGGCACCAAGACTGCTCCTGCTCCTCCCCACAGCTGGGGATGGGGTGCCTGGCTCTGCCACACCAACCAACCCACGTGTGCAGCACCCTGCACAGCTGCCCACACTGGGCTTTGGGCTCCAAATGAGAGATTTCTCATGAGCTGAGATGGAGATCAGGATAAGGTGACACATTGGAAAAAGGGACACTCGCGGGTGTTACATCCCCACACAGATTTTTCTGAGCATTTTAAAGCTCAACCCATGCTTTGGCCATCCAGGCTGTAGGGTGAATCTAATGGGCTATTTCAGCTCTGGCATCAGTGTCCACCTCAGCTCTGCCAGGTCATTTCTCCTGGGCTGGGAGGGGACAGTGCCCCTCTTGAAGAAAAGAGGTTCAAGGTGATGGAGTCTGCACAGCCAACACTGTACTTTATTTCTACTTCAAGGGGAGAGGGCAGTAGGGTGTTGCATTTGAACACAACAGCAGAGCTCAGTTTGGGGCATGAACTGCGAGGGAGCTTAGCCAAGCCCTTGTGCAGCCAGCCCTCAGCCATGCTCCCAGGCCTCAGCAGGGGCTCATCTCTCCATGGGATCGTTCATCCTGCAAGCACTTCACAGCTGGCACAGAGGTTGCAAAATAGTGAGATATTCTGGACACAAATGAAGAGAGACAATTTCTGCTGGTTTCCTTGCTCTCCAGCATCACTAAAGGATAATAAATCCTTAGCATAAAGGAAAATAAATGCAGAGAAAATAGCTTGTTTTCTGTTTGAAATATCTGTCCATCACAAAGGTATGGCCACCCATCTGAAGGAAGGGTCATGTTGCAGGTAACCATTGCTCGGGCAGACACAGAAAGTGGCAGACGCTGGTTGCTGGCTTGGACAAGTTCTTAAAGACAAAATAATCACAAGGATTCTTGGTTTTGCATATTACATCATCAAGTCACCATCCAAGAAAACAATGAACAGAAGCTTTTAAGAACAAAACTGAGCACGACTCACATGTGTTGTGGTTTAACCCCAGCCTCACACTGCTGCTTGCTCGTTCCCCCAACAGGATAGGGAAGAGGATTGGAAGAATAAAAGTGAGAACACTCGGGGATAGAGATAAAGACATTTCAAAAGGGAAAGCAAACGCCACATGCACAACCAAATCAAAACAAGGCATTCATTCCAAAGTGGTTTCCATGGACAGGCAGGTGTTCAGCCATCCCCAGGAAAGTAGGGATTCATCATGGGTAATGGGCGACTTTGGAAGACAAATGCCATCACTCTGAACATCCTCCCCTTCCTCCTTCTTTCCACAGCTTTATATGATGAGCATGGTGCCATATGGTGTGGGATTTCCATCTGGTCAGCTGGGGTCAGCTGTCAGATAGATGATATTCTCATTTTGTCTAGAGCATATGACACACAAAAATTGTGATCTGGCTTTACAACCAAGGAAGAGAGCCCGCTCACTAGAGCTGTTTTGAGTAAAGCACTTTTTTAGCACTCCCGTTTCCAGCTGATACCCTGCACAGCACTTTTCCATGGTGCCATGCCCAGCAAATTGCCAGGACACCACAGGGAGATTGGCTGCAGATGTACACATTCCACCAGCAGCACGACTCTGCATCCTTTCACCAGTGGGAAACCTCATGTGTTCATTAGGCCTGAAAACCATTCATTCCAGTGCATGAGCACCACAGACCTTGGAAAAATTACTCTTCTTGGCTCCCAGTATTTAGCAAATGCTTCTCACTAGCTGGTTATCTCTTCATCAAACAAAAGCCCTACTCACGCTGTTGACAATCATAATATGTATTGAAACAGAAGAGAGTTGTAACTAATCAAGCCTTGTTCCATGGGTGGGTGCAAAAGCAATTTGTTTAATTCATTTTGGAAGTCACAGAAGCAAAGCATCAAAGCTGATTTTACAACATTAATATAATTGCAATATTTGAAAAGCCATTCTCCTCTTGGTTTACCAAGATTCAGTTTCACCGTTTGCTCTCCCAGCTGTCACGATTTTGCAGGAGCATGGCAGCAGTACCAGCACAGCTGCAGCACACGGGGCTGGGGCAAAGCAGTGCATTGCCAAGCACCTTCCAGCACCTCTGCAGGAGCTGTCCACAAGAAAAACCTGCTCCCTCAACCCCACCAGGGGCACTGAGGAGGGTCTCTCAACACAGGAGAAGGGAGAATACATGCCAAAGAGCTTGCCAGAATGTACTTCGTCTCCATCTGCTCTTCCAGGCCAAAGTGGGACCTCCTCAGGCTCAGACATGACCACCAAACATCATTCTGGTCCTTGGGAACTCTCCTATTTTTGTGGCATTAAGCTGCCCATCCCATCCCAGCCCAGCTCTAAGTCATGCCTCATCAGCTGCCAAAGCCTGCACCAATTCTCCTACCCTTGCTGGCCCTCTGACTTAGCTGCACCCATCCCTTCCTCCATCTCTCCTGCTCCCCATTTCCCCCTTCTTTGCCTCCACAAACCCCTCCAAGCTCATCTCCTTTGACAGTATAATTATTCAGCCTCCTGTGCATCCCTGAGACATCTGTCAAGATGAAGTTGGATGGGGCCCTGAGCAATCTGCTCTAGTGGAAGATGTGCCTGCCATCGGTAGGAGGGTTGGAACTGGATGATCTTTAAGATCCCCTCCAACCCAAAACATTCTATGATTCTGTGATTTTCCCTCCTTTGCCAACAGCAGTCAGAAAATGAAACCTCCTCAGAGGGCTGGAAAGTACCAACAATTCACATCATGCCCTACATTGCTGCATGGACAGCAGCTACACACGGCTGTGGGTTTCCATCCACTGCAATGCTAAGGAAAGCTAGAGGAGGATTTCACACCAGGGAGGGAGAAGGAAAAGAGGCAGATAGTAAGCTCATGAAACTTGTGCTGCAGTGCTGTATCAAGTCAGAAGCCCAGTACCAGATGTCTAGAGAAAAAGCAGGCACTGAAATCACGAAGCAGCGAGGCTCACAGGACAAGCTTCCACCCACTCCCAGCAGCCAGTGTTAGGAATGAGTGTTTGGATTTCTGCCACCTTTACCCTTCACTTTCCATTTTAATTTTCACCTTTCACAAGCTGTTCTTCAAATAAGCTCATCCAGGATTATATAATGGTTTACCTGTGGCTGGGGACACGCAGTCTGGATGGCTGAAAACACGCCAGGAAACACCAGCTCACCCGCTGAGCAGCACAGCTCTGCTGCAGCCCTCATTTGTGTAGCACACAGGTTTCCTGCTCCAGTCCCAGCTGCCTTCTCCTTGACTGAGGAATGTCAGCCAGCTTAAGGACATTCAGTAGCACTGTCTTTAGCTTTCATACAACACAGTAGGCAAGCACCAAGCAGCATTGCATTGTCACTTATTGCACCTTTCACAATGCTCCCAACATATCACAGCAGAAAATGAGGAAAAGCGGTGATACACTGTGACAATGCAGGGCTTTAAAATCAAATGTACATGGACTTGAACACAGCTACAGTCTCTGATTCAACACCCAGTCTTCTACAGTCGTGCCTTTGTGCTGCCCACGTGCAATGAGTTTGTGCAGAGCCCACGCTCAGGCCTGGCCCATCCCCACCATCTATGGTGTAGGGTGGAAAAGGCAGGGAATTACGGAATGTGTGTACAGTTTGTTTCTTTGACTGGTGGCAGGAAAGAAAACACACACCAAGCATCCTCTTCCTTCCTTTCTGGGACTAACCCACAGCCTCGAACATGTAGGTAAAACCACTGATCAAAGAGAAGCTTTTAGTCTTTCTACAGAAAGCAGCCCTTTTGCAGCTGCTCCTGGCTCCTAGAGTCACTAGTGCTGGTAGGCATCACTGGAAGCCTTGACTCCATCCCTGTGCTCCTGTGAAGACAGGCTGAGGCAGCTGGGGTTGCTCAAAAAGAAGATAAGACTCCAGGGAGACCTTAGAGCACCTTCCAGTGTCTAAAAGGGGCTTATAAAAAAGATGGGAAAAAAATTTTAGGAGGGTCTCTTGTGATAGGACAAGGGCTATTGGTTTTGAAGTAAGAGAGAATAGATTCAGACTATAAATAAAGAGGAAAATTTTTACAACCAGAATGGTGAGACACAGGAATAGGTTGCTCAGGGAGGTGGTAGGTGCCTCATCTTGGGAAACATTCCAGGTCAGGTTGGACCAAGCTCTTAGCAAACGGAACTAGTTGAAGATGTCCATGCCCATGGCAACAGGGTTGGACTAAATGGTGTTCAGAGGCCCCTTCCAACCCAAAACCATTCTATGAGTCTATGCAACCCAAAACCATTCTATGATTCTATGATCTGAAGAGGCAGAGGCCATGCTGACCTAGAGGCAGGACTCCAGACTTCCTCCCCTGCAGCTGCAGACCACAGAAGCATTGAGGTGTCTTGTCCCAGGGCAGGCTGCATGCCCTAGTGCCTCAGAAACCTGCTTGAGGACTGTCAAACCTCACTGCAGGAAATATGGGGGGCAAGTTTGCATGGTGAGTGCATGTGCATTGTTCTGGTCCCAAGGCATGGAGCCTGGAAACACAGCTGACTGCCAGGGAAGTAGATCAGGAATACTGTCTTATCAAACTGCTTACCTTAATTCAGGCAAAGCTCTCCCACAACCTGTCTTAATTTTATTTGGTATTTCTCAAACCAAAGGTACTGTGAAGGAGCTAATTTGGAATGAATACAAAATACTGGTAAATATGCTGCAAAGGGAACAGCAGATGTGGCAGAGGTAGAGAGGAGCGTTTAGATACTGCTAGGCAGCAGTTTCCAAGGAAGCTCTGATCCCTGAGCTGAGCATGGCATGCACTTTCACAAAAGGCCTGTCACAGTCCTGCAGAGGAAGTTTCCATATGAGCTGCAAGTATATGTGTGTATCTGTAAATATATATATGTGTATAGGTCCAAAATCATGTTGGAATTCTGTCAGCATCAGTTTGCAGACTCCTGTTGCCCTGCAAGGAGATTTTTGGTGAATGACTCATTCCTAAGTTTTCTGCCTCTCCCTGAATATACATTTCAAGCTGCTTTCCCCAGAAGCCAGTTTAGTGCTTTCAGATATGAATCCTGTTTAATTTTTGAGCCACATTTTCATTTTTTTAATATTCTTTTAGTAGGGTAATGTAATAGCTGCTGGTTATTGTGTGGAAATTTGACTTTACAATTCCTGAAATGTTTGGTTTTAATTATGATTAATTATGATTAAAGATGCAGAAGAAGATGAAACTCCAGTCCCTTTGGCCAGTCCTTGTGGCTTGTTTCACTGCTGTTAATCACTACACATTGTTTACAATTTCTCAGCCAATTTTCAGTCAACAAGAAACTGCAAACTGCTCACAAAAAAGCCAGTCTGAATGACTTCTGCAAGTGAGATTTCCTCAGATGCCCAGCCAAGCTCAGCTCTTACATAACGCAGCTGAGACTGGTGGATTTATCCTAAGGATGAATTTAAACAAGTGAATCAAATTCCAGAGACTCTGACAAATCCCCGCAATCTGGCACGGCTGGGTGCGGGATGGGCTGCCAAGCCTTGGCAGCTCC
>VZSR01001685.1:36681832-36695395 GCA_013398615.1 Brachypodius melanocephalos
ACTGCTGGCACTGCTGCCCCAGGCACTGCTGGCACTGCTGCCTCTCCCCCTTCGCAGAGCATGCGTGGTTGTGCTGCTGTTGGTGGGAGAGAAGGGCAGCACCTGCTCCCCAGCATGCCCAAGGGTGGTTGTCTTCCTCACTCTGCTAGAAGAAGTCAGCCCCACACCCCCACACAGATGCCTGCCTGCAGTAGAATCTGCTCTGATAATTCCAGCCTGGACTCTGTTCCTGCTCACAATATTTCTCCGTACTCTCCCCATTGCCTCTCCAAATATTTGGCTTGCAGTGTGAAGTGGGGCTACTATATCAACATAACTTTTCAAGATAAATAATTGACCTCTTGGAAAATGAAGTTGCATGGCAGCATGGAAGATCCAACCTTGCTCATGAGGTTGTATTTATAGTGCTATTGTTTCCATGGAGTGGATGCTACCAAATATATTTTCAGGGCTTCCTTTTCCAGGACTGGTTTTGAGGAGTTCTAGCTAATTTTACAGAATCTTTGTTCTGCTCCAGTCTTCTTCCTCCTCCAAAAAGGCACTCACCTCCTTTAAGCTCACATTTACATACCTTCTCATGAAGAGGCCAACTGGACCAGTACCTCCCTGCCCACTTTGAAACAGACTTCAGGCAAGGTGTCTGTCTTCTTGAGATTGGTGCTGTTCCGTTCTTCCTGGGGTCCTAATGCAGCAAGCTTCTTCCCAAAAGTCTTTAAATATTTCTTGTCTTCTGTTGATCTCTCTCATCCTTCTCTCTCACCATTTTTGGCTGAGAACGTGTTTGGGAAGGTCTCAGCAGCATGATGGTTTGCATCTGGAAGGTGTCTAAATGTTCCTCTACCTCTGCCACAACTGCTTTTCCCTTTGCAGAATATTTACTAGTATGTTTTCTCCTTTTTGTAGATGTGATAAATTTACCATGATGAATTCACATCATTTTTCTTCACCATTATCCTATCTTTTGTCTTGAGGCATTTTCTGAAGTGAATTTAAAGGTGGGAAGCAGATAACAGCTTCATAGTGTGTGTAGCAATATTTAGGAGACATTCACAAATTAAGACTAAGGATTAAAAGCACCCAGCTCGATGTTCCCTAGAAAAAGACTTCCTCATATGTGAAGCCCTAAGATCTCTTAAAGTGAGATTGCCAAAAGTGGTCATAATCCATCTTTCTCAATAATTTCAAATTTATTTATAAAATGGTTAATCCAGTTCCAAAGCATTTCTTCAAAGCAGGTAAATATTATCACAATCATAGATATAAATTTTTATTAAATTTCTCTTGAACACAAAGGGAATACAAGGGACACAGAAAAATTAAGTAATTAACCTCAAATCATGAAACTCACCAGGACTTAACTACAAACCCGTTCTTTCCTGTTAATAAATGATTAAGTCTATTGTGGATGGACTGCTGATTTTGTTTACGAAAAATATCTCCTAGTAAGTCACAGAATCTTTCATCATCCCTCTTCCTATTTAGGAATTAATAATTTTTTTATTCTGTATTTTTATATAGTGTCAAAGTATTATGGCACTATCCTACTGCTAAATTCTCTCTAATTTTACTTGGAAAATAATTGTTATGGTTCTTCATTTCTGCTTGATGCACTTTCACATTAATCCTTCACCTGACTTTTTACCTCCTTATCTGTTAAAGACAGAAACCAAAGCACAGTTTCAAAAACTCAGATTTAAATATAGTTTAAGCAATGTATATACAGAGTAACTACACAGTCGGTCATTAGCAAGAACAAAATTTGCCCAGTTTTAGGAATTCCAGTTGTTTTGTCATTTATGAGCAGTAAAAAATGAGAAACAAAGATGCTTTTGTCATATGATATTAGTAACACTTCACTATTTGGGCACTCAAAAACCTGATGTGTTACAGTACAGTTAGAGCATGTAGAAAAGTTTCAATAAGTACAGCTCCAAAGGGAATTAAGGGTAGGAGAAAAAAAAGAAAGAATCTGTTACACCAAGAGACTGAGCATCAGAACATTTAACTTCAGCATTTTTAGGATGTAATGTCTCATTTTGTTGATTATAAAATTGACCTGACTTCATTAAAAATGGCAATTTTCACTTAAAATTTTACTTCTAAATTATAGCATGGAAAAAATAATTTAATTTTTGATTGAGTGATGTAGTTCAAGCCAGTCCAAAGTGATCTTTTAGGTTTCCCTTCTACTAAAAAATTAGGGCGAGGAATTTCCCTATAAATTGGAAAGGAATTACATTTTCCAGCCAGTAGGCTTTTGTTGGGGTGAGGTGGAAGGCAGCAGATCCCAAACAATAAATCCATCATTTACCAAAATGCTCAGGTCCTGAAACAACTTGCACCTCTTTGCTGTGTTTCAGGAAGGCCCCCTGTGTGCCTGAACACAGACTCTATTCCTCACTCACCCTTGTGCAAAGACTGGTCCTCTCAGCCCATCTGCAGTGACAGCCCTGCCTGTGGCAGCCACACCTCTGGACAGCACAGCCCCTACACAGGAAACCCACCAGGCCACCAAATCTGCAGTCCCTGTCCTCCAGGAGCCTGTGGCATCAGGCTGTCACACAGGTCTTGCATCCGGCCACGAGTCACTTTTGCTTCTGTTTGAATCTTCACCTCCTCTTGTGAAGGGACAAATCCTACCTGGACCTGCCCTGGAAGCACCACCCTTCACCAGCTCAGCTGTCCAGGAGCTTCTGGCAAATCCTCCAAGGACTCACTGCCTTTCTCCTTGGCTGCCAGTTTAATTACGCTTTCCTGTCCATGGCTTTTCTTCTCCCTTTGAAGCCAGATATCCCACAAAATCCAGCTACTCCATACCTATTCCTGATCCTTTCCTTCCAGCAGGGTACCGACCACATGACTGTCCCCAAATCTCAGATTGTATTTTAGTTTTGTTTTTCCAGCTTGTGTATGGCAAAAGAGATCTCTTTTCCCAGAGAGGGGAGGGAAGGATGGCCAGCTTTCACTCAAGCAGAGCATGAGGGTTCAAAAGCCCACGGGTGCAGGAGTGTCTGCTGACACAACATCCTGGTTTCAGCTCTTCCATGGACAGGGCTCTGCAGCCATATCTGCTGCTCAACATGAGCCTGTGATCCTGGAAAACTCTGATGTGGTGCATCTGTAACCAGGGGTCAGCTCTGGGGAAAGAGGTGCATGCCAAGAGGCTGAATGACCCCCTTGGGAATTCCACTGCCCCGCCTGGGAGCTGCACGAGCGCTCAGCCCTGGTCCCTGCTGAGCCATGCCACTTGCCTGGCTGGGTCCATCCCTGACCTGGGTCCATGGGCTCAGCATCCCATCTCATTTGGGCCCAGCCAAGTCCTTGGCTCTGCCTGTGTCCAGACAAGCCTCTATTAAATATTAAAATTCACACACCGATCACACCAAATTAAAACACGTAGACAAGTCTCCATGGTAAGTGTATATAAAACAATTACCAGAGCTACCTCTAGCCATGCTTCTATATCTAGCAGCAGCAGCAGCTTGTTTCCCTCAGGTTTGTTTAACCCAATCACTAGCATACTAATAATAAGCAAAATAAAAAAAAAACCAAAACAAAAACAAAACAAAACAAAACAAACAAACAAACAAACAAAACTGGGAAGATGGTAGAAACAAATATTCTTTAGGAAAAAATTGCACATGGGGAGAGATCATATCACCAGAGAGTCTTCTATTAGAAAAATATGTAAGATTGAAGCAAATCTTAAACCCTATGCATTTTTAAAAAAGATGCATCCATTACCTATAATTACACAACTCACAATTAGAAAAATAAATGTTTCCAAAGTCTAATTCCTTCCTTGCATGAGTGACCTACTTCAATCAGTTTATTTACTTGTTGAAAAAGTACCTGTCATCTCAACATATTTCCTATTGCTCTCTTCTTATGGGAGGATCACTCTGAGGATCACAAGTGTTTTTCTAATCTAACATGCTGTGATCTGCTAGCTTTTTAAAATTCATATACATTAGGCCTTATTAGATAAGAAATCTGTCTTCCTCCCACCACATTCATCCTGCCAATGAGTATCATCCCTGACATTTTATGATAAATCAGAGTTAGACACTAGGAAAGCAGTGTTCTGATTGCATTGAAACTGCATCAGGAAGTTTAGCCCAGCAGCATCTAATTACTCAGATCAGACGGGATGCAACATCCTGGTTGAAGACGATCTGGGACCTCACTACCAATTTCTGTTTAATGCCATCCAGTAACAAGACCCAGAAGAAAGAAACTCTACATAACAAGGGACAAATAATCTTCCTGTAGACTGGAGCAATTGGTTTGAGTTGGTAATTAAATTATTTCCTACTTATTGTTTGGCAGAGTGTTTTGGGATATTTGAACAGCAAATAACTCCACTGTTATTGCTTTCATTGTTAACAGGGCATTTTTCTCGTCAGTATTGGGAGGCAGCAAACAAACATTGACAAATAAAGCTGCAACAGAAACCCAAAGCAGGTTGTGGTACTGGGGAGGCAGCTGAAGTGCAGGAAAAATTATGATTATTTCTGATAGTGTTATGGTTTTGATATGGGGTTTTTTATATATAATATATTTTTTATTTAAATGGCTGCAATTCCAGGAATTGATCTTAAAAGACCAATATTGACCTCCACAACTCTTCAGCTGGATTTTAGTTCAGTGGACATTCCAGATTCAATGGCTGTTCTTGACACTACAGATCACAGGCACAGAGGATCTGCATCTCTGAAAAAATAGATCACATTGTCTGGAATCCAGCAGCTGAAATTTCAGGGGTAATTTTGAAAAGCCAACCCCAGCCCGCCTGCAAAGTTCATGCAAGGATGCAGGGGCTGGGGCCCAGGGTGACAGGCAGTGCTCCCAGGACAATGGACCCACTAATCCATGATGGGAACACACTGCATGGGGACTTCCACTCAAACACTCACTGTATCCTTCCACTTATCCACAGATGCCTTTTAAAATCGCTCTCCTGACTGAGCCCAGGAAATGGGAACATGCACTGGTGCTTTAGCAGACTGCTTTTGGTACATTTGCAAATATGCATTTGTGCTGGAAAAATGCCTGGCTTACATTATAAAGAGTACTCCCTTAATGAAGCAATTTCTTAAAATATCTCCTTGTCCTGACATGTTACTTTAAGCTCTCTCATTTCCCCACTTTAATTACTTTGTCCTAAGGAGCTTTGCTTGCAGGAATTATATTGGAGCCCTTGACTACAGTATTACCAAACTCAAAGTCTGTGGTTCATAGCAACACTTTCTTTGGGCATTGAAGCAGCCTCACTGCAATTTGCAGCAGACACATGCCATGACTTCTACAGCACTTTGAGTATTTTTCTGTCCCTTCTTCGCTCCTCTGTTCCATTCAGTTCCCCTTCCCCTTCACTCATTGCTATACTACTTGGCTCCTTCCTTGCCAAAGCATCTCTCTACGGATCTTTCCTTTTCATGAAAAAAAAATCCTGGTAGTGTATTAAAGTCTGTCTTTAAATCAGGCACCTCCATGGATTGTGATGTAAGATGTAGTGAGAAAAGAAGCAAGTTAAGTAATTATAAGGAACAGCTGTGGAAGCCGAGTTTGTTTAGTCTTGAGAAGAGGAGACTCAGGGAGACTTCATCACTCTGCACAACTCCCTGAAAGGAGGTTGCAGTGAGGTGAGGGTCAGGCTCTTCTACTGTGCCTGCAGTGAGAGGATGAGAGAAAATGGCCCTAAATTGAGACAGGGGAGATTCAGATTAGATAGTAGGAGAAAGATTTTCACTGTTAAGTTGGTCAAGCATTGAAATGGGTTGCCCAAGAAGATGGTGGAGTCACCATCCCTGGAGGTGTGCAAGAGTTCTCTGGATCTGGCTCTGGATGATGGGGTTTAGAGGTTACAGGGACAGTGCTGGGTGGACAGCTGGACTGGATGATCCCAAAGGTCTCTTCCAACCTTGATGATTCTGTGATTCACTGCTAGCATCAGTATGAACTCTGTGCTCTAGTATTATGCACCCACATTTCTGAAAACTCAGCGGTGCAACCTAACCTCTACCCATCCTCCTCCACATCCCTTGGTGTGGGAATTAATGGCAGAGCTTGTAAGAGGAACCTTGGCAAAACTGAAGAGTCTGTGAGGATGTGATACCAAACTGCCCAGACCTGTGCTCTACCACTGCTCCTGCAGTGTCAGAGAGGGCAGCCCAACGCCTGCCCCTCTGCAGCATCTTCTCCCTTCCTGCCCAGCAAGCACAACCTCATTTGTGGGGAAGGAGAATGCTCAGGACCTTCTGCTCTCCTGGCCCTGTGGTGCTGTAGCTGTGCTGTTCCCAGCAGCTGCTGGGCACAGAGGACAGGAGCTTTGAAAGTCCCACAGGGACAGGGGGTGAGAGAAGCTGTGCCTGTGCTCCTCCTGACTTTGGGTAAGGGGGGATAGAGAGAAATAGAATCAGCACCTCCAAATCTTGCACTGTGCCTTCCATCCCAGAGGCAGGCTGAGGCACACAACAGCAAGAAACAGGCTGGAAGTGGGGCAAGAAAAGAGAGCAGAAAAGAATGCCATCACTTTTCCACACACCTCACTAATTCTTCTCATCCATGCTTTTGTCTAACTGAGGAACTTGTTGGTATAAGTATACTCTTCTCTTTTTCTCCAGATTCTTTCTTTGTCTTTGTCCTCACATCATTATCGTGAAGGATCTGGAGGGTTTCTAACTCTTGTGGGTACAAATCCCACCACTTGGTACAACCAGTGGACTACCCCTAGCTAAGGAACTCCAACTGCTGCATTTTTACACAGAGATATCCTTCCTGGATTGTGTTCCACAAACACAGCATCTTATTGTTCTGTAAATGCCGCTGTGTTAGCCTTTTGAAAAGAAAAATGAGAGGGGAAATCAGCAGCATAATTACTGAGAGATCAACCAAGGAGCAAGATAATAGAATGAGGGGGCGTATCAGACTCAAATGATGATCCTCACTTCATTGGAGAGTTGAGTTTTTCTGTTTGACATAATTCAGCAAGTTAAGGTTTTTCAATATGGAGCAAAGTGTTCTAAACAATATGATCCTCTCAGCAAAATTTTTAAAACACCCAAGAAAATGAAGGAAAAAAGGGTCCTCAGCAAAGTGTTCATTGATGTGGTAAATCCAGGTTTTTTAAATAAATAAAACTAGCAATTCAGTGGGGAATTATTTATTATCTCTAGCATTCATGCTCCCACTGGTGCTATCACCAAGTGCACGTACAGGTGGAATAATAAATATATAAATAGATACAATAAAAATAAATAAAATAGAAAACATAATATTATAATAAATAACAATATATAAAAGGCTCACACTTTATGATGGGACAACAGTTGTTAGAGTTTTTCAGTCATGTTTCAATGTAGAAAATGCACAGAGTTCTGCTTTACCAGTTATAATGCCACAAGGCTGTAATTAATATTTTCCAACTGTGTATCTGCAAAGGTAGAACTAAGGAAGAAAAATGTATTTAACTCATGTAAAATCTGGACAGTGTATTCATTCTTATCAGTATTTAATGAAAGATAAAACAGGTCATTAAAACCTGTGGCTGTCAGCAGACAGGTGGGTGCTGCCAGTCCTGGAATAGGCTGGAGGAGTAACAGCACTCAGTTTGGGCACAGAACACCATCTGATGCATCCCAGCAAACACAGGCAAGTGCATTACATGAGAGCTGTTGTTCAGTTTGGGCAAAATCCGTTTTGATCAAAATGAAATTTGTATGAATAATTTACTACTCTGGAGATATATGAAATGATAGCCTTTTTTTCCCCATAGTGTTTAAGAAAATCTAATTTCTTTTAACACAAGAAATCAGGGAGTTAATTAAACCCATCCTTCACTCCACAGTGAAAGTTAAAACAGACCCTAATGTTAAATAAATGTACTGAGAATTGCCAGTCTTTGATTTTGGACAGCATTCCTCTTGTAATTATATTATGTCCTAGCAAAATTAAGTTACTTTTTGCCTCTTACTGAGATTTTAGGGACATCAAACACCCCTTCAGTAACAGGGTTGCAGTGCTGGATCCATTTCACCTACCAAATTAGGCAAAATTATGTTTGGGCTAACAGTGATGGGGTGCTTAACCTTCCTCTTCCTTCTCTGAATGTTGAGAGCACTGCCAGGGCAGGTCCAGCACTGCCTGCACCACTTCTGAGGTCAGTGATATTTCTGAGGACTGGCTTCAGAGGCTGGAGAAAGTCAGTACCACACCACTCTCCTTCAGAAGCATCTTCTGAAGAGTAAGTGCACAGCGTGCAGTGTTGGGGATGTGGAAGAATGTCATCACAGAGCCAAAATATTACAGACTGCCCTGCTAAGTGGATGTGAAAGATCCCTGCCAGGAGATTTAGATCTTCAGAGACTGCCCTAAAACGAACTTGAGAGAGCACTTTCTGCAGTAATTTAATACTAACAGGATTTATACATTTATTTTTTAAAATCCTTCTGCATGAAACATCCCCAGTGCCTTAGCCACGGCGTGTCAAGAAACCATCCTCCAGCTCCCAGGTCTCAGCCTCACTGCTGGGAAAGGAGTTTTGCAGGACTCCAGAGTCAATAATCCCAGCACAAAATCAGGTTCCTTGCCTTTTTTTTTTTTTTTTCCTATAGGAACAACAGGAGAGAAAGAGGAAGAATTTGAGGAGAAAAGGAATACAGGAAAGCAACAATAGGTGCTATTGAAAGCAGAATCCAAAATAATAAATAACACAAACACTAAGCTGAATACCTACGTTGGTGGAAGTAAATACGTTTGTAGGAATGCAAAAAGTGGAATATGCCATCCTATATAATAGCATATTAAAAGCATAAATGGTTTTTCCTCACATGTTAAAAATAGTGAATATAAGTACAGTCTCTTCATGGCAAGAAGAACTGTATATCCTCAGCACTTCTGGCAAGCCAACAGACATACAGATTCCTGAACTAGCAGAGATCTTTTCCATTATGCTTTTCCACTCCATCTGCCCTTCATTCCCCCACCCATGGATGTGTGTTGAACTAGAGTGTGGTGCAGAAAATCGCCCAAACATCCCCCTAGACCAGGCTTTCTGAACAAGCCTGTCCTTTGTGCCCATTGCCAGTGCTGCCAGCTCCTGCATTGTTACCACAGTCAACAGAGGGAGGGTGGGGGCCTGCAGAGGCCATACCCACCACAGCCATTTCATAGAAATCCTAAAGCTGCCATCAGAGCATCCCTCAAGGCCTGTAATTGCACTCCTAGAGAATGCAATGTCTTCTAAATTATTCAGTGGCTGCCAGGGTGATTTCCTCCACCCTGGGTTGCAGGAGCACTGCCACACATCATGCTCACTTTACAGCAGCACTGGAGTGAGAGACAAGGAATCTTTGCTCCACTGATTATGGCTATTCCTATTTCCCAGCTAGGCATCATGTCTTCGTCAGGAGCTTGACCCCACTCAATTTCCTTGTATCAGCCACTGCTGAAGTTGTCCTCATGTCATGGCCAATCCAGGCTTGGGACTGAGTGTGCACTTCTCTACGACCCAAGTCACATGAATTCTGTTTTTAAAATCATCAGGCATTCCCAAGAAACCAGATTTAACTCTGCTTAAACACAGATTTCTTGTTTTAATAGAGGGTGAACTTTCTTCTCTCAGAGACCAGTGGCAAACACAACAGTTAAAATTTCTCTCCTTTGTCAAGGAGAGAAATGTCAGCAGTCCAGACCTCCACCCCTGAAAGTGGTGCCAGGCACACAGACCAGCTGCCATACAACTGGGGAAAACCACTGTGTATCCTTCAGAGTGTGTTTTACATCAACAGGTAAAAGAAATGCAATATACTTAGGGAGGAAGGAATAGGGCACAGAAAATGCAACTGGTTAAAAAAGGTTTTAAAGCAGAGAAGGTGGTGGCTTCTCTTGTCTGTTCAAAGTTTCCTTGTAAGACTATTCACCCACCTTATGTAAAAGGCATGTGTAAAGAGTTCAAAAGTTTCCACAAAGATCCCTACAAATCTAATTCTTGCCTAGATGCAGAAGTAGTTTAAAGCTACTTTCAGTCTATTCATTTTCTCAAAGTAGATCCAGATTAAAAAAAATCTCTCCAAAGAAAAAAGAAAATCCAGGCACTTATTAAATCTATTCCCTCCAATAAATCTCTATATTTGTATCAGGTGTCCTTGGTTTCCATAATCCCCATGCTTCAGCCTGCCATTCAATAATTTTATTAAATGGTAACTTCCTAAGAGATTAAATGAAGATTTATTCTTTGACCTATATTCCTCTTTGCAGAAGTAATAACTTTCTGATGCTCTCTTGAGGCTGAATGGAGGTCAAAGCAATTGTAAGTGATCCTGTACACATTTAATTCATACAAAGACTCTTCTCTAACATTTGCTGACTGTATGCACTGGCACCCTGTGTGAGTCACCTGAAGGAAAGATAGCCAAGGCTTTAAATCTTGTGAACAGTCTTGTTCAGTCTTGCAGCCTTGTCTCCCTGCACAAGACACTTTCCAGTGATGTTCAGTGCCACAGCTGCAGGTACCCAGCAGCATCCCCTGCCCAGGGGCCACCCAGGCACAGCTGCTGCCTTTGCACTTGCTTAGCACCTAGCACTAACCTGTCATGCTATAAAACCCCCTCAGCTCATTCTGCAGAGGCACTTTTACCTGGTCAGCTGGCCAATATTAAAAAAATATAGCCATTGTGGAGCTAGTAATAACTTAGAACAGCTTTTCTACAGTGGCAAATGGCACTGTAGAAATGAAATAATTTATGTCCCTTTAAAAAATTTGATTGTTCCATGCTAAATATTCCTATATTCATTATTCTAATATTTGAATGTGAGCGCTCATTTTTTGAAATTACTTGCACAAAGCTAATGTCAAAAGAGTACAGGTCAGTTCTCTTCACTCCCAAATAAATATTTGGATATTTGCCATTTCATTCACCCTCGGATTTCAGGGGACTGTAAACAGCAAATTATTTTACAACAGGCACAATTGCTATGATTTTGTCTCATCAGTCTTCATACCAATTAAATTGACCTTATCCTGAGCAGCAAGCTCTGAAAACTTGGGCTGCTGTATACTCAGAAATACGGAGAATTTTAATTAGCCATGACAAACCCAGCAGTATCTATCTGCAGGCATGGAGGAAGCTGCCTAGCAACAATGCAAAGAAATCCTCCAATAACCCTGGCAGATCACAAAGAGTCTGTTAAAAATGGTAATCTCTCTCAGAGACAAGCAGAGATGGTTTCAATTAAGAACAGCAATTCTCAACTTGTTATTTATATGCAGTGAACTAAAATAACATTCATATAATAGAAATACAATATGAAAAGGCCCTGCAAAATTACTTAGAGATTTAATTTGCAGTGCTTAATTTGATATTCACATCTGTAAGCCTTTTGTTTTGCTTAACAGCAAAAACATTCCAGCTGGGTCAGACCTACACTAAAGCTTATACAAGACAGGAATCTCAGCAAATAGGGCTGGAATGGGCTCAAAGAGTTGTTTAATCCATCCACAAGAACCACGTCAGGATAAATTATATATAAACCATTCCTGTCAATAACACTTTACTCATTTCCCAAAACCTGCAAACTTAAGCAATAGACAACTTCCCTTGGCACTCTGCTCAGTCGTCTGACTCTCCCAAAAACTATAAAATAGTGGGAAATCTCTAACTTGAATTGAATAGAATACAATAGAATAGAACAGAATATGTTGGAAAGAACCTTAAAGATCATTAACTTAAAGAGTTCCAACCTCCCCTGGCCAAGGGAAGGCTCACCTACCGCTGGACCAAAGCTGCATCCAGGCTGACCTTGAACCCTTCCACAAACAGGGCATCCACAATTCCTCTGGGCAATTTGTTCAGTGCTTCACTGTCCTCACAGTAAAAAATTCTTCTCACAGGAAACCTCCCTTGCTCCAATCCTGCTGGATGTAGTGGACCAGACATAAAGAACAATATAGGTTCTTTCAGGAATTTCTGATGCACTTGGAAATGGCTATCATCTATCAATCTTCTATCGGATAAACAACCCCAGAGTTGCTCAGGCTTTTTTTATATAGCTCATACATCTTCACTGACCTGCTTCCTATTTCTTTTGGATTCTTTCTCCAACTCTTTATACTCCTTCTTACCTTGCATGTTGAATAAAAGCGCCCTCCCAATCCAAGCTGGCAGAGACAGCCCTAGGTCTGTGGCCATCCCTTCTCCAGGCATTGCAGGACACAGAGGATTTCTTTCTTTCTCTTTCTCTTTCTCTTTCTCTTTCTCTTTCTCTTTCTCTTTCTCTTTCTCTTTCTCTTTCTCTTTCTCTTTCTCTTTCTCTTTCTTTCTCTTTCTCTTCCTCTTTCCTCCTACATGTTCATGTCCCTTTTGTTGCTGATGCTGTTCTTGTCACTGATCAATCCTCACCTCTGGCCTTTCTACAGAAAACCGCACCAGCAGAAAAACAGGAGCTGGCAAAAGCTGGAGTTTCCCACCCAGAGCAGACCCTGCCCTTGTGTGAGATCCCATTTCTCCCCAGCAAAGGGCAAATGTGGAGCTGGAGGCAACAAGACCCTGTGTGGGCTTTTGTCTCCAGCCCTGCATTCCCACCTGCTCAGGCAGTGGAATGTGCCCAGCCCAAGAGCACTGTGGCCAGATTTGCATCCACTCCAGTCAGTTTATCCTCTGGATAACAGGCACTGCTTCCTTGCAGATGGAGCCCTGGGGTCCCAGTGGGACGTGTCCTTCCTGCCTCAGTCCAACAGAGAACCAGGACACCATGTCAGCCCTCGGCATGGATTTTGGTTTCTCCAAAAGACTAACTCATTAAAGAATTAAAATTGAATGCCTTTAGAGATTGCATCCTGGCAAAACAAAGTCCCTAGCCCCTCCTCAGGAACAATGAATCACTTTTTTCTTGATGAAACAATAAAAGGACTCAGAGTCTTCCAGTGGATTAGCATAAACCTTTATCCTAACTTGGCAGAGCTGGAAGTAACAAGGAAAAGAGTCCAAGAAAGGAGTAAATAACAGAGAACCTCAGTACCTGGGGTTAAAACACTGGGGAAAGGTTTGCTGCTCAACACAGGCTGTCAACCCCAGTCTTTAGAAACATGCATTTTCAAATTCAGAACAAAATGCCAAAGAAACCACTTTAATGCTGTTGACCAGAGGTTTACATTTTGTTGATATTTTTAACAGTCACCTGACAACAATTAATTCATTGCTTTGAAGAGGGATGTCACTATGTAAAGTCTTGCTATTGGGATAATCAAGAATGGACTCCACTGTTGAGTTTGTAAATCAGGGCTCTTCTAGATCCTACACAGCATGTGCATTCTTACTGTGCAGCTGCAAAGTCTGCATTAGCATGAAAAAATTAACTTTCATATGTATGTGTGTGTGTGTGTTTGTGTATATATATGTACAATTTTATTAGGCATTCTTCCAAAACATACCAAATACATGAATGTATACACGTATACATGTAGTTGTATATTTTCGTCACATTAAGTAGTTAATTTTTACCAAAAAAATAGTCTGTTTTCTGTAAAAGCAGATAGGCGCCAGGGACGAGATCTTTGGAGGA
>VZSR01001685.1:36695495-36778557 GCA_013398615.1 Brachypodius melanocephalos
CGACACAAATACTACTACGTTTACATACAACCTATAGGAACTACTAAACGACCATAGGGTGCTACATTCTAAAACTTAAAAGGTAATTTCTAAGCTACCCTGTTCCTGCCATGCTGGCAGGAGCCCCTTCCCCTTAAATTCTTTGGCATTCCTTTGTTTGCTAGGGTTGTTGCACAATATCCTGTCTTTTGGGTGGCTTTTTCACATCTCAAAACTCACAACCATTTCTATTTCATTCACAGACTTAATATTTTCAGAATCTCCTGCTAAGCAATCATATCTATAAGGTTTCCCTGTATAACCTTCCCCAACAGTTTTCCTTTTTACTTATTAATGTGCCTGATTTCTTAGCTCATTAGTTTTTATTCCTCTGTTCTTGCTGGGAGTGGACTTTTGATTGTGGCACACTCTAGAAGCAATGAGAAAATGTGATCATTCTCAAAGGTCTCAATCAAATGCTCTGTGTATCACACTTATCAATCAAGTCCAAACCTTTAAATTTGACTACAAAAGGCAAAACTTTCCTATCTGTCTCTCTCATTTCTCCTGTTCAGGAAGCTCTGCCTTGGTGTGCTAGCTCTTAGCCTTTGTACTAACCAAAGTGGGTATTTCAGGGTTTTAATACACTTTAAGCAGTGGGTTGCAAACCCATTTCTTGTATCTGCGTATTTATTCCAGAAAGGGGAAGCTTTATACTCAGGGGCATTCCTTTTGTTGCTGGCAACACAATAACATTTGCTTAATTGTGTTTTATTAATGTTAATATACCCACAGGCTCAGACTCTGCCCGCACATTTTTGTAAATTGAATTAAAGGAAAAATGAATCAGAGTTAAAAGACAGCTGATTAATTTTATTCACTTGCTGAAGGGGGTTTAAGCCAAATGGTCTGCACATCTACTTTACTTTAGAGAACAGACTTTATAGCCACAGGGCTAAGAGAAACATGTCAGAAAGCCATTTCCATTGCCATGTGTCAAGGAGAGCTATTTAAAGCATTAAAAGGAGGGAACATTAGGGAGAGGTGCTTACCCCCTGCTCTGTACAAATGGCAAGGTTACACAGCCATGGTCTCTCCTGCCTGCTGCTGAGATCAGAGGGCTTTCATAAAGCATTTTTTAAAGAAGCTCTCAGAACAGCCCCCAGAGCCTGCTGCTCTGGACAGGCAAGGACACAGGCACAGAACAACCCACTGAAAAGGGATGTTTTAGTCCACACAAAATCCAACTTATTAGCAGCTCTGCCTCAATGCACAGTGTAACTTAATGAGTTTATCGCACTGTTTAATAGGTTTTCAGCTAGCTGCAGTAGAAATCAGTTCTTGAGACAGATTTCTCATTTGGGAAAAAATATAATTCATTAGAGACGCCTCCACTGGATGTATATTTATAAAAGCCTGGGCTGAAATATCAGTGTGGATGAGGGGCTGTTCAGTAGGAGCCCTACTCTGTTTGCCAGCCATTCAGAAGGGTCTGGCCTGAAGAGATCCTGTACAAAAAATATGTTGGGCATTTCTGGTAACTCTCCTTTCAATGATTCCTTCAAAACTGGTAAGTCAGAAAAAATAGCAAGCTAAAAATCTCAGAGGAAAAAGGACAGTTAAAATATGTGCAAAAGTGAATGGCTCGAGCCCCTCAGTGTCCAGAGGAGCTACAGCAGATGTCCCTTATTGCAACTGGGACATCATGTCAGGATCAGGATCTGCATATTTTTCAATCTGTTTTGTCAGCAAGGGAGTTGGAAATGAAAAACCCTAATCCATATGGGAAGGATTTCCACTCCTTCAGGTCCCATGACAGTGAGATGGGCTGGAGAAGGGTCCCAGGCAGCAATAAACCATCTTCACCTCGTGGCCATGGCCAGTGCTCTGTGTAAATACTCAGGTCACATTACACTTTCCCTCCTGGTTAATCCTGATGTCTCAAGTGGTTCCCACCTCCTCTTCCCACAGCTAATGACATATGAATAATGAAAATGACCCAGAAGGATGAAATGTAAGATTTCTGAGAGTAGAAGATGTTATCAATAACCAAACAACATGTGAGGGGTTTTGCAGGCTTTTTCACATTCTGTGTTCCAGACAAACATGATGCATATTCCAACAGGTCTTGCAGGCTGCATGCACTTGGCAAATGGTCTGCTACATCCCATGCTACATCCCATGCTACATCCCATGCTACATCCCATGCTACATCCCTCCATGTGCCACCAGGCATAATGAGCAAAGTGATCCACCAAGTCCCCAGCCATATTGAAATGTGGGAAATTTTTGGCACAGCTTTACAGCTGAGGGTGACAAATTCCTCCCTTTTGGTCTCTGTGTGTCTCACCAACACAACATTCTGGTGGAATTTTTCACACCACTTGGATAATCACTGTATCTACCAAGCCCCCAAATAAGGTCTCTGGCCACTAGCAGGACATGGGTGCTCACATCATCCTGGACATCCACACCATGCTGTGGACACCTCACACATCCAGAGGAATAAGATGTCAGCTGAACCACAGCCCAGAGCTCTTCCTTTTGCACCCCCCTTCCACTCCCTGTGTTGGCTCTTCTCTCTCACTGTTGTATCTTTATTGCAAAGACAACGTTCAACCTCGTGTTGGTGAATGAGAGGGATCTCCACCAGCAAAAGCAGGGGTCAGGGCTACCTGACAGAGCTGTCCTGTTTGCAGGGCTACTGTGACCTTGGTCAGAGCTTTGCCTTCTCTTCATTGTGAAGAAAACAAATTTTGCTTCTGTACACAGAGATTCTTCTCACAGACTTGTATTTTGGCCTGGCCTCTTCTGCTCAAATAATTGTAGGACAGCTAAGGATTTGGAACTGCTTGCTCTTTGCCTTCCCATATGGAAAAGAAAGATACAAATGCATGCACATGGCTTTGGTTTCTCTAACTTAGCATAGTAGCTATTTTAGTCTTTGAGTATCTATTCTGTAAATAGGGAAAAGTAGACTTGGTTAGGGGTTGGTCACTTCAGAAATGCTAATTTTCTATTAAAATATCCAGCTAAGCATTTTTAAAGAGTAAACAGACCAGAAAAGAGATTTTTATTCTTTATCACAGAGCTACATAATATGGAGAAGGCTGAAAGCTATGGATTTGCATGTTGGGATTGGCATTTATGGTGGTGACTTTAAACTGTGTTGCAACACTTGAGTGCTTTACAGATTTGAACATTTCTGATAGCAATGCTTGCACATCAGAGAAGTCTACTGAGAGTGAGGAAGCATGCAGCTTGATGGCAAATTCAAAATAATGAACAGTGACACAGATAATATAACATTCAAAACATTGTTAATACTTAAGCTTTCAAAACAGTTCATAGTTAAGAAAACTTTTGGGGAGCTCTAATTTCTGATAAAAAGTATCAAGAAATCGAGATTAAACCACTAAACTGTTATGTTGTTCTCTAACAGTTAAATTTAGAGTATTTTTTGTGTAAAGAGAGTGAGATGTTTAGGGTTCCTTACCTCACTTTTTTTCCCCCATTGAAGGTATCTGAAGTGGTGTAAGATGTGAAATGCATATCCCTTACTTAAGCATTTTATTTACTCACTAGGATGCCCTATGGAACTTTGACACTCATAAAAGTGATAGCATGAAATATTCCACGATTCCTTGAAATTAAAATGAGGGACTATCAGGCTCTGAATGCGAGAAAAATGCAGCTGTCACTCACATTCCTTTCCTGGCAGGATGGAAAACCTTTGGAGCCTGTCACAGCTGGAGGGGTGCTGCCCTTCTCCTTGCTGCCACTCAGTCTGCTGCAGGCACGGAGAGCTCCCAGAGCCATGCAGGGCTCTCAACACCCACACACAGAAATCCATGGGATTCCAGGATGGCTACTGCATCCCTGTGCTGCTCCCAAGAGACACAGACGATTTTTGGTATTCTTCCATGCTCCAGGCTGGGGGAGGCAGGGATGGAACAGGAGAAATAGCACTCTGCAGAGGGCTCCTCCTTTTACGGTGTCTACTGTAAATGGAGGAGCCTTACATCCTTTTAGCCCTTTACATCATTTGGCACTGATGCAATTGGGTTTTCTCCATAATATACAGTGTGGAATAAAGATTTAAGATGACAAAAATCCTATTTTTGAAACTACAGCAGAAGCAGTCGCTTTTCAGAGAGCTCTGAGCAAGCACAGCTGCTCTCTGGGGCTTCTGGCTGGTGGGCCAGGTGCAGCCAGGCTGTCAGCAGACACTGCTCCTTTGATCTCAGCCAGTGATGCTCTTCCTTGTACTCCTGCTGAGCTTGGCCTGGAGTGCCCAAAGCCCTGTAGGAGCCCATCAGCAGCCTGAGAACTTCCCAGGCCCTGCTGGACACCCCTGAGGATGTGTTCACAGGAGGAGCCTCACTTCTGAACTTGCCCTGCCAGGAGGAGAGAAATGGCTGTCATTTAAAAATAGAAATAAAGCTTCTACACATCCTGGGCACACAACTCCCATTTGCTTGCTTAAATTACTTCCAGCTGAAGAGGCAGTGCCCCCAACAGCTCCTGACTGGTAGGAACTCTGTGCTGAGAAGGCCGTGCAGTCTTTGGTAATGTTCAGAAAGATGCTTTAAAACGAACACAGATTTGCTCTCATAGGAAGACCCCAAGGTGCTCCCTTTCCAAAGGGCTGGAATGTCTCATGACAGGACTGCTGTGCACAATACAAATGCTGCTCAAAGGAAGCACAGAGCATAGGCTTGTGTATGAGGAACCCAACCCATCTGCAAAGCACTGCCAAACTCTTCACTGGATCTAACCACAGCAGCCAGTCACAGTCTTTGGAAGGGTCTGCCCCATGCAGGAGAGATGTTACAGCAAAGGCTTTCAATAACATCAATCAGCAAATCAACTGACTACCTGAATTTACATTAACTGAGCTGCAATCTTGATGGGGAGCTCTCCAGCCTCACAAGACCATGCTGTTTGCTGTTGAAGGCTGGCGAGCTCTGATCCAGAGATGCTTTGCTCCTCCTGTGCCTTCAATCCACTGCACTGCACCATTGGAAGAACCTGAGAAACAGTGCAAGATCTAGCTTTAGATGTTCATGTCTGCATAACACACTAGCAGGGTCTCTAATAAAATGCCAAGAAAGGGTCTCTGAGCACCATAAGAACTGCAAATGGAATACAAGTTTCCTTCAGCTAATTTACCGAGGTCTACAGATGATTTGGGAGATTATTTGTACTGTAATCTTTGATGCCTTAGGATTTAGCTTTTATGTTTTTCAAATCCTGTACTGCTCTAGTGTATAACCCTAAACTCCATATAGAACCTTTGCTACTGTCTTGACATCTCGGTCAGACAAAACAATTCCTCTAGGCCTGAAACTCTGGGACACCCTACTGCCTCAGGCCCCAAAAAGTATAGACAAACATGGGTTGGGGGGAACAAACTGGAGGTATATGACTTCATTGTCTGATTCTGTAATTGGAGGATTAACCCTTGATATGTAAATGGACCAAACTTTTAACTGTCTGAAAAACTCATGACCATGGTGCATTTTGCATGTAGCCCCTCTCAGAGGCTTTTGACTGCCCAAGGTGCACCTGTTGGAGGCCTTTAATAAATACCTGCTTTTATTCTCTTAGCCTTGTCTAGCCTCTGTTCTAGGCAGCCATTCCAAGGCATCACCTTCATCTGCACATCACATTATTAAGACACTATAACATGGGATCTCATAAATTCCCTGGAAAAAAACGTTGGTTTACTCTGGAAACTACCTCATCTGCTTTTAATATTGTAAAATATATTTCACACAGTTATTTTTAAGACTAGGTCTCAAATATTAGATTTTACTTACATCAACAAGCCCTAGCCTCTAGTAATATATTATTAGTCTTATGAAGTAACTGTGTATGTACATATTTTAAAGGGCCAGTTATGCCAGTCACTTAAATTAAAT
This sequence comes from Brachypodius melanocephalos, assembly GCA_013398615.1. NCBI lineage: Eukaryota > Metazoa > Chordata > Aves > Passeriformes > Pycnonotidae > Brachypodius > Brachypodius melanocephalos. The sequence goes on from VZSR01001685.1 coordinate 36,701,399, forward strand.
ATGACTGTAATTACTAAAAAACACATTTAGATTTTCAAAATATTGCAGGCTCAGGAGAACGTCTTAGTGTTGTCATGAATAATCTCTTGATTTTATTGACTACGGTATATTTTGTTGACTTTCAACCACAAACCGGTAATAAGGAGTTTCAGAGGTCAAAACAGTTCTCACTGTTTTGCTAAATGTCAGAGAGTGTCTAGTTCATGCTTGTCACTGGGAGACATCTCTTCAGAAGTGATGATTAGCTTCCACAGTGACCTGTGCTGGTTGTTGGAGGAAAACCTCTCGCTCTGAAATACCCTTGACCTTGCACAAGAATGGCAGGCAACAAGAAACTGGACTAGTTCTACCTATGCTTCACCTCTCCATGCATACAAAATCCTAGGTTGCTGCCTTGTCCGAATATCCCTCTTAGCAGCAGATAAATATTATGAGGAAGTAAAGAATTAAATTACCAACTTCACTTTGAAGACTGACAAAATGTTTTCTCAAAATGTATATTCAGCTCTAGGATTTCCACCTTGTTTTCTTCGACCTTGCACAGATTTCAGTCTTTGGACAAGACCTTCATCTTAGAGTGAGCATGGGTTTAGGACACATCCTCACAGACCGGTTTTCTCCCTGGTTTTTGGCCAGGTACAAACCTTTCCCACTCTGTTGAGAATTTCCTGTGATGCAACAACAACTCAATGCACTGTTATAATTGCCTGATTTGAACTCTTTCCAGTGTTATTGGGTACTTCCATTTATCTTCAGGTACTACTCTCCCTTGGGCATGCCAAAATGGAGCCACTGTCTGGCCAGAAAATAAACATTTCAAATAATTGACCTGATCATTTTACACAGCTTGACCAACCATTGCAAGGAAACACTCTCTGTCTTTTGTCACAGTCAGGTTCAACATCCTGTGTGTGCTCTTTTAGCCCTGCTGCATTGCATCCAGCCATAAGCACTGTCAATCACAGTCCACACTAAAACATGCAGAAGAATGATGCAAAGGGTTTGTTTCCAGCAATGGAGCAAGCCCAGGCTGCTGGCACAGGAGCATGGAACAGCAGAGGCAGCCCCTGCTCCTGCTGCTGGAGAGCTGCACAAATGGACATCATCACCTGCCCCTCGTGTCAGCAGACACAAAGAAAGATTGTTCCTGCAAATGGCACAGCCAGGGCAGGGTACTGCTGGGAACAGAGGCTGCACCTCTCAGAAAAGTCTGTTCTATGCTACCAACCTCTTCCACATCACAGATTAGCCAAGTGCTGGTTGCTTGCTGCACTTCACTGGATGCTTTGGCACTCAAAAAGAGAGCAGCAATCAACAGTGTGAAGGCAAAACTGCAGTATGTGTCTGCCAGAGATGAAGCTCAGTCTTGTGAAATATTGAGTACCTGTAATTTGTGCCATAGTCAGCTGGATTCATGGAAGTTCAGCATCTCCTTTTAAGGATGCAATAAACCACAAAATAAGTACTTAACTAGACAAATCCAATGTGTTAGCTGGTATCCCAGATGGTGGTATCCCATTTACCTTAAATGATGTTCTGAATATATTGCCCTGTTCTAGCATGGCAACATTAATCTGATGCAGAAAACTCCTTGTGGGAATTTTGGCCTTTAATCAAACTATGTACTTTTCCCAAATAATATCTGAAAAAATCTGATTCCAAGTGTAGGGACAGGAACCACAGGAAGAAAGCATTTTTGTCAAGAGCCTGTTTACATACAGGTTTCTCCATGAGTTGTACTCAGGTAAAAAATTCTGTGCTCCGTGTAGTAATAATTGTGAAAAATACATGGTTTCTGGAACAGATTCTTAAAGATAGGTGTAAAAGCCCAGAAGGAGCTACTATCTAACAGCACAGCTCTGTGACATGGAGCCATTCAGCCCAGCAGGGCACTGAGTGCTGCCCAGAGTCACTGTAATTAACAATTTCATTAACAGCCAGTGGATGAAACACAAAGGGAGAGAGGGATCATTTTGATGACAACAACAGATGATGTTCAGAGAGAGAAGCACGGTGTGTAGCAGATGATTGGAGCTGAAATTCCAGAAAGGATGCACAAATGTGATGTCTGAGTCAGAGAAAGGGTAATGCTTCCCACCACCTCCAGCTCTGTCCCCTACCAGTTGTCAGTAGAGACCTGGCCTGTCCCACCCAAGGTAGGGTTCTCAAATATATTGTACCAAAGAAAAACAGAATCCCACCCCATGAAGAGGCTTGAGGCCCATAAGAACAGCTTAAATCACCTCTGCATGGCACAATTATGTAACCAAGTGCCACTTTGGACAGGGTGAAAGCCCAGCCTAGTAAAGAGAAAGACTATTTCTCACTACACACCAAATCTCTGTGGTTAAAAGCTTATCAGAAAATTTACAGGTCTTTGGCTTCAAAAAAGCTGCAGATTTGATATACACAAACTCCTGTCTGCAGCACTCTGATTCCTATGAACTAATGCCTGTCATTAAGGAACAAAGAGCCCCCAGACTACAGTTTTCACAATTCTTTTTTGATTTAATAAAGAAATAAATGTCTTTGATAGGTGCCTTAGGAAGCAGATCTGAATGATGGAGTGACACTCATGAGAGTTATCAAGAATGTCACCCAAAGGAGGAGTGCAGTAGGCTGTGGAATGCACTGCCTTTCACTCCTTCCCATCATCTTTCATTCCTGATCAAGTGTCACACAGAAAGAGGATCCTTAATGTCCATAATCTAAACCTGATTGCTCAGGCCATGCATCAAATTGATTCTGCTGTACAGAAGGGACAGGGATGGCTGCCAGGCAGGCTTCCTGCTGGGATGTAAGGAGAGCTCATCTCCAGCCTGGTTTGTCTCGGTGTCACGGGCCAAGGGCAGGAGTGGCCCCTCCGTACCGAGATTCCTCCATCCCTGCTCTGAGGATGCTCTGCCCTTCCCAAAAACACTCCTCACATTTCTTCCCAGCTGGATAACATTCCTTATGAAGTGACCATAGACAATGAATCTGTAGAGGCTTCTGCTGCTCAAAAACAGTGCAAACCCAGGCAGATATGTTCTCTGCTGTTTGAATTCCTGGCATGTAATTTTATTTTGCTTGAACTGTGGATTCAGACAGATTTGTTCTGATCAGATTCTCAATTTTGGGTAAGATATTCATCAGTCTCCTCTAATTTATTTCCTTATGTTTAAGTGAGGAACTGTAATTTGAGTTTTTTTCATGTTATGTCTATTAATATTTTCCTCTCAACATCTCTGCCCCCTGATCACACACATATGCTTTGCAAAAGCCTGACAACATCTTTATTCTTTGCCATGGAAGCATACTACCAAACAGCAAAAGGAAGAGTTCCCTTGTATTTTCTCTTCCAGACTAAAATCCCTCAAAAAAAAAAAAAATCCAGAAATACAGAAATAATAATTTTCCTTTTTTCCTTTGTGTTCAGTACTGTCAAAACAATGACTATGTACCTGTGGGATAGTAAAGCTCTGTGACAGAAAATAGGCAGAAAATGGTATTTGGGACCCTTTAAACTGAAATCCTCAATCCCCAGCAGTGCTGAAGGTTAAGCTGCTTTGAGAGTCACTTGGCAGATACAGCAGCTTAAAATACTCTATATAGGAAGATGTTAATTAACTTTTCAAAAAAGATACTACCTTGCAGGCACTGCTTTGTCGTTGCCAGCTAAGGACAGTTCCCTGCCTGGCTCTGGGGACCATAGACAGGGAAACAAGCTGCCTGTGAGCATCCAGGAGTGAGAGGGAAGACAAGGAGCCAGGTGACTGCAGCTCCCCACATCCAGGGCACACCTCACCCCGTGGCTCCGTGCTGCTCTGTGACACTGGGAGGCACCAGGGCAGACACCAAACCAGTGGGTGCTTCTCTGTCCATTGCTCTCGCCATGGGGAAAAGCAGAAGGGAATGGAAGGTCAGGAAGAGATAGGAAAGAGGAGAGAGAGGCACTGATGGCTTAATTTCTCTCTTCTCCAGATATGCTCTTTACAAACAGGAATGGGGAAGCAGAAGTGTGATGGGAGAAACCGTCTTACAGACCTCAGTGCTGGGTGAAGTTGATTATCAAGAAATGCGACAGGGGGTCTTCCATTTTTTAAGAAATATATCTCTCAGGCCCAGGAAAACTAAGAATTTGTCAGGGCTCTGAGTCAGTAAGCAAGTAGCTGCCTTTTGCTGCTAGCTCTGCTTTTGCATTCCTGACCACAGCTGTTAATACTACACTGCTTTTACATTATTCATACATTGATAGATGTGAAGGCTGAAGATGGAAACGTAGAAGTAGGAAATAAAAATTTTTTTTTGAATTGTCTTTAAAAAATTGTATTATCATTTTTGTACAGAACCTTTCTCATGATATGAAAGAAATAAAGAAATACACTTTAGAAAACAGTAACATAGAGTTTAGAGACCCATACACAGAAACTTAGATAATATAAAACACGCATAATTTTAGAATCCAGCCAGTATGCACTCCAGGAAGAAACAGCTGAAAAACAAACACGTGTGTGACTGGATACAACCACTACCTGTAGGCAGCCATTGATATTTTTAGTAGCGACTAATGGAGGACTACCCTTGATGCTATTGCACAGAACAGGCGTCTCACCTAGCCTCAGAGGCACAAGGGGCACAGCTGTCAGGAGGCTGCCAAGGCAATTTGCTTGATGCAGAGTGAATGTTACATGCCTGCGTGCACAGGCACACACGCACTCAGAGAGCTCATCAGGCTTGGCTGCAATCAGGAACAGGGACAAACTCGCTCGAAATATATTTATTTTGATTAAAGGCTTCCATTTTGCAACGCCCCCACTCCTCTTTTTATCATATCATCATACAGACCCTGCTACTCAACTATTTAATCCAACAACCATTCTCCTGAAAGAAGTCAGCATCAGACATGACCTCTCAAATGAGCAGGTAGGGATTCCCTGCTGGAATGGGCACTTCCAGTGCTGCAGCAGCTGGTATGGGGACAAGACATGCCAGAGCTTACACTGAATTGCATGCACATGCATTTGTCAAAACAGGCAAACACAGTGTTTGCTATGATTTCATAACAGCTATTCAATAAAATATTCAAAGTTTCATTTAGGAGGAAAATGAGAGCAAAGGGATGCACTGGCACTTTGCTCCTCCTTCCCACTTCCCTTCTGCTCTATTCCCCATACACTGAAGACTCTGTCTCAAGCCATATAAACCCAGAACAGATACTTTTCATCAACAGCACAATTCTACAAACACACAGCTGGAGTGGTTTCTGTATTTCTTACCACTTTTTTGACATATAACGCCTTGTTATACTCCATTTCATGAAGTTTGGATGTAGTTTGCCTCTCTTCGTGACCTGTTCTTCTATGCATCCTTACTGAGGCCTTCTTCGTGCAGCTCACATTTGAAAAGTCCAGTTTGGTTCCACAGAAATTTCTCCAGCTTTTCAAATAATTTTCACCATCTCCATTGAAAGTGCCTAGAAGGATTTAGCATGGTTTTTCTTGAGAACTACCAGAACTGAAACAAGTATTCTGGATGAAGGTGTCCCATGAATTTATGGGTTGGCATGCTGATCTGGATATTTTGAAAAACTCTTTTGAATCTAAAATTTTGCTTACTTTTCTAATCTTTTTTGTTCATCAAGAGCTAGATCCAGTCCAGTCCTACTAGTGGCAGTATTTGTAAACTGTATAATCCCTACTGACGTGCAGTGCTACATATTTTCATGCCCACCTCGTGGTTAGTAACTTCTGGGACGGTGGTATTTTCCCTATCCAGAGCCTTTTGGTGGACTCAGACTGTCTGATTGTCCTCCCTCCCAGGAGGATACAAAGATGGTAAACTTTTAGGTAGGTTTTAGAACCTATCTATACTAACAAAGGCTTTTGAGCAAAAATTGGGATACATGGAAAGTCCATCATAACCTTGCTTTATAGAGATTTAAAGGATATTGTTTTCTTTTCTTCTCTTAAAATGTTACCAGAAATTTAAAATCAAGATAACCTTCAAATGCTTTATGCATCAATTTGCCAGATTTTAGAATACAAAATACCACAATAACATGATGACTCTTGCAGATTTGGGCAAGTTTACATCAAAGCATCAAAATTAATGGTATATATACCTAACTGGTATTTCAACAGGGCTTGCAGACAATCCTTTGTGCTGTAAAATGCCCACTAACTACCACGTGCCTAAGCCAGCTTCAGAATAATTGGTGAGATTCAGAGACCAGCAAGATGAAAACTTGGTGTCCATTTGCACATGTCAGAAACTAACCTCATGTGTCTGGACATTTAGTAATGTGTGATCTCTGCAACTGCTTCTGTGGAGAGAGGAGGGCAGCTAAGATATCAGCTTTACAGAGACCCTGAAGTGCTTCTTCTTTCTGGAGAGACTGTACTTGGAAGCTCCGAGCTGTCACAACAAAATCTGAAACTCTTCCTACATTTAAATTGGTGCAGACAGTAGTTACAGCATCGGGAATATTGAAATGTTGGGATTTAAGCACAAATACACAAACTCTGGGGTGTTTTCATTAGGAAATCACCGGAAGTAATCATTGCAACTTTATGAAATTTTGGAGTAAAACAGTGAATGTTTCTTATGTTATTTGCTAATTTTGGCGAAGTGATGAATGCCTTGAAATCTTATTAAAATGATGGCAGTTTAGACTTCTCAGCATGACTCATGTCATACTTTGGCCTGGAATCACAAAACATTTCAGAGTTTGGTATCTCTTCCACAATATAAAAATCTCTCACAGTAGCTTTCTGGGCACAAGGAAACCTCAAAAAATATTGGCACCAAATACTGGACCAAGCACAACTGCATCCCAGGATGACGACTGAACACCAGGAAGCCAACCAGGAGCTTGGCCGGTTCCAAGTGCAACACATCATCAGTGGTCTCTGCATCACTCTCCACCTTGGTCTATATCCCACTCGTTCACAACATCAAACCTGTCCTCCATGCAGTGGCATGAGGCATCCACAGCTGCATGACCAAGTGTCAGGTGTGAAGCTGAGGCACAGTGGCAAAAACAGGCAGCTGGACATGGAGCAGCAAGGCCAAGCACCAGGAAAGGATATAGGAGCATGGGATGTAGGGCAGTGGTGATCATCTGGCCATGGTGCTGTACCTTTAGAGCTCGGGACATGAAATGCTTCCTGAAAATGTGTATCTATGGCAGAGGATGATTTGGTCTTGCTGGATCTTTGCAGCTCTTCCTTTGAATCAGGACACAAGGAGCTGCTGTACAAGGGCAGAGCCAAAGGCTGCTGACAGGACTTCTGATGTTTGCAGTGGTGTCAGTGGGAAACAAGTCTGGATTGCTCCATGGCAGATCTCTGCTTTACCAGTTATTGGCCTAAAAAGGCTGTCACATGCTCCTGACCCCCACAGGGGAAGATTTGCTGGAGCTGCCCTGTGTTAAGAACTTGATTTTCAGACCTCTGGGTCTTCCAGTCAGATGAGACAGGCCTGCACGTCTTGTCTGCTCATCAAGCACATTACCCAAGGGTTGCTCATCAGAGTGAAGATTTCAGATAATTTTTTTTGCAAGATGCAATGGCTCCAAGATGTTTCTGTGAAGATCTGCTTGTGTCAGCTGTATTATATTCTTTTTTCTTCTTTCCCCCATCCAATACCTGAGATGGAGGTATGTGCCCTAGAGCAGTGAGTGGGGCTGGTTATTCCCACAGAACTCTTGTTGCTACTTGCACACGAGGGCTCAAAGTGAATAGACAGCACCAGCAGACAGATCTCAAACCAAGCACTCCTCAATCTACAGCAGCTCATACAGTAAAATGCTGCTGATCAGTCCAATCAGCCATGTCCAAGAAGAGTTCAAATGGGAAGAGGTGCAAGAAAAATGCTACCAGAATTGTCAGAGGAGATTAAGAAAGATGTCCTTGCTCAGCCTCTAACTAAGCAAAAGCTGAAAGGTGATAGGAGAGTTTTTCTATACATATGCCTCAAGGAAGGGGAATACCAGGGAATGAAAAGAGCTATTCAAACTGGAATACAGCCTTGGAACAAGAACAAATGGTTATAAATGGGCCTCAAATTGTTCTAGGATGGAAATTGAGTTTTTAACCATTGCAGTCATGAGGATCTGGCACTAGCAAGACTGTGAACAGTGTATGGAGGCTAAGTACCTAATCTCACAGCCTAAAAGTTTAGGAATATGCCTTCTGTCCTTCATTCATTCCAACAATTTAAACTCAAGGAAATCAAGAGGAGGAAGGTGAAGCTCTTCCACTAAATCTGTTGGGGGAAAAGTCCAACAATTGTCAAACAACATAAATGAAACTAGTCTCTGACTAATGGCATGCACTGACAACTCCTCTGTCACAAGGCAGAACCAAAGGAGGCTGTGGCCATCAGCTCCTCATGCTCATGAGACCATGAAGAGCCATCAGATGCAGACATTTCCCCAGAGAGCACCACCATATAAAAAAGCTCAACCTGAGCCACACGAAATGGCCAAACACTTTCCACTCACATTCAAAGCAGAACAGGAACAGCCCTGAAAAATCTACATGTGAGGTGGAAAGCAGATAACTCTCAATCCTTTTATTCATGGTGCAGTCTTTGAAAGAGAACACAACTACAAGACACCCACAGTAAGACTGGCAGACACCTGTTTTGCCAAGTTGCACATCGGGTAGCAGAGCATGACCAAAACATCACAACGAGCCCTTGTGCTGGCCAGAGCCTCAGGGCAGAGCTGGCTCACCTGTGCTTTCACACAGGCACACTGAAATGCCTCTGACATCTGCAGGAATGACTCATCACAAGGCAAAACCATGAACTAGAGCCCGGCAAACAGTTGCTGTCTGTAAACAAAACCAACAACAAGCAAATAACCAGAATTGCTGGAAGTAAAATGCTGAATGAGTAAGACCAGAAAACAAATTTCCCTCAGCCCATTCTGGCGTTGTGAAGGAAGTGTCCTGGTTTCTGTCCATCCGCAGCTTCGTCCGCATGGTGGTCTGAGAAGGCTCCCTCCTTTCCACCATCCCAGAGGCCAAGATATGTTCCTCTCTTCCCCAAGTCCCTTGGTCCTTCCACTCACTGTGAGTTCCCTATCTGCTCACCCTCCACTCCTCCCTGCCCTGTCCTAAATTACCCACACTTCTCCCAGCTGAGGCACATCTTTCCATACCCAGGCATGGCAACTCAACCTGTTCAGCCAGGCTGAGGTAAATAGACATTCCTCTCTTCTTACCTGCCATGCCTTTTTAAATAAAATATGTAGAACACATTGTCCTTGTCCACAGATACGTGTGAACATTCCTAACCTCATTGTAACTCATACTTGCTAACACAAGGACTTATTCCCTCAGGCACATAATCTTCCTTAATTAAAGAAACTGGAAGAGTTATAATAAGTAATGTGACTGCAGATCCAGAACTTGTTTGGCATTTGTTATATTTAATTTTTTTTTTCACAGTTACATTCATAATTTCAGGCTTAATGATCCTTGCGAAATCCAAGTCTTTTTTCACCCCAAGAATAATAAGCTTGCATGAAGATCCTCAATACTGCTTCCAGTCCTTCTGCCAACTGCTCTTAAATTTGCCTTCATTCTTTGTAAATATTTGAAGGGCAGCTATCTCTTTGTAAACAAAACACTAGGCTTTTCCCTGTTTGCCTTGGCTAGGATACTTGTGTTTATTAATGTGGCTAAGCTTCTTCTTTATGACTATAAAATATCCTCAGTATTCATCTTTCTGCTGATAAACAATTTTTTTTATTCTGGGAATCACGTCAGAAAGACGACGCCAAACCCCCAATCCAAAGTAGCATCTTTCACAGTATCATAGAATGATTTAGATTGGAAAAGACCTTTAAGATCATCGAGTACAACTGGTACAACTGGTACAACTGTTAATCCAACACTGACAAATCTACCAATAGATCATGTCCCCAAATGCCGTATCCACGCATTTTTTGATACCTCAAGGGGTAGTGACTCAAGCACTTCCCTGAACAGTCTGTTGCAGTCATGGCAACATTTTCCATGAAGGAATTTTTCCCTAAACCTTCCCTGGTGCAACCTGAGGCCATTTCCTCCTGTCCTAAGGCCTGTTACCTGTGAGGAGAGACTGATCTCCACCTGGATACAGCCTCCTTTCAGGTAAATGTAGACAGCAATAAGGTCACCCCAAGCTTCTTTTTCTCCAGGTTAAACACCACCAGCTCCCTCTGCCACTCCTCATGGGACTTATGCTCCAGACCCTTCACCAGCTCCATTGGCCTTCTCTGGACTCACCTCAATGTCTTTCTTGTAGTGAGGGGCCCAAAAGTGAGCACTGAATTCCAGGGCTCTCTGTGTGTATGTGACAACCTTAGAAGATGCTCAGATGTATCTGTGCTTCTCTTGGTAGGAGCACACACCTGGGACCTTGGTAGGTCCACACACCTCTGGGATCAATCCTTTCCCCACAGAGTCTCCAGACTAAAGACATCCCCTCTGAATTTCTCCCCGGGATAGAACACTTCTATTCATTCCAGAATGAACTTCTGTTAATGAAACAGTTTTATGATCTTTCTGATAGCATTTTGTACTGAAACATAAAGGCTTCCTTTATAATCAAGATCAGATTATTAACATAGTCATCTGGATACTTTGTTAGGACACTTTTGTCACCTCTTCTGCTGCTCCAGATTTGAACTGTCTGATGAGAGGCTAAAGAACATCAGTGTTTTGACTGAACTTTCTATTTCCAGGCAGTGATGCACCTATCAGTCTTCTTTGTGTTTACCCTGTCTTCCACCTTCATCAAATTCAGTAGCACCCGCAGTTAACACCCACTGGGTTCTGCACCACTTCTTGGGCAGCATTCCACTGAAAATACTGAATGGAAAACGTCCTTGTAAATATTTTAAAAGGGAAAAAGTGGAGTCTGTGCAAACAGAGATGTGGCGCAATAAAGTTTTTTGTTGTTTTGGTTTAGTTTGGTTTGTTTCTTAAGCACTAAAGTTGTAATTACTTTGTGAGTGCCCAGAATGGTCAACATTAGGAGCTAGTTTTGTATGGAAAGATCTTTAATCAACAGTTCTGGATTTACATTTTTACTGAATGCATATGAGCTAAAGGAAAAACCTTACAAACAGGACAGCAGACATTAAATTTTATTATAGTAGCTTTGATTCATTACCATCTAGGGAAGGAGAGATGCTTAATCTAAGAACCGAAATTAATTTGCTTTATATTATCGTTCAAATTGGAAAACTACTTTGGAGTACCAAGATTATTATCACATTCCCAGTGCGCATATAAATGTCACTTTCTGAAAGTCAAACTTGAAACTGCAAACCACAAAAATCTAATATTGTTACCACAACATTTATTACAGTCACATATCTTTATATTCTAGCTCTTGCTGTTACACTATAAGTTTGCTACTTCCTAAACATCTGTTGTGTGTTCAAGATACAAAAGAAGATGAGGTGTCTGCCTTGGGGGGAGGCTGTACATTTAGGCATATAATGAATCATTTTGGGAATAGAAAGGGAGCGTACTTAAGTCTCGTCATGAGGGGAAAGAACATCCTGCTGTATTTTAGCTCTTTGGTTATAATCCACTGATATAAAGACTATTTTGGAATAGAAGTTAACAGAGGAAGTTACTCCAGAATGGTTTTGAGAAATGGGTATCCATAAACAGGCAGCATGTCAGTTCACTTCTGCAAGATGATTTTCAGTGTTTGTGTGTATCTATGTGCATATCAAAGGAAAATGAGACTTTGTTTTTGATACAGGACATCCAGAGAGAATAGGAACTCAGAATGGGAGCCAAACCCTGAACTCGAAGGGCCATTAACACTCTGCCTGTTCTTTCCCTGAAAGCTGATACCTAAATATTTTTAATTCCTATACCAAATATCAAGGCTTATATGTGATGACAGGAGATTTAAAACAAAATTCTGAGCTTGAAGCATGGAAATGTCACAAGAGCTTTAAAAGCACTGCTCCTCATTGCGAGACAGGTAACAGTTAAATACTTTTTTCATGTAGTGATTAAGAGCTCTCCCTGTCACCCGTCTTTATGTAAGCAAACCGATACACAGTGGTGGGCTGCGAGCAGAGAGGCACATAAATCACTGCTACAATGCTGGGAGAGTGAATCTGAAGTGTGTGGGAAGAAGTGCTATGGAAAGTGTATCCCACAGACAAGCAGAGGAAGGCAGCGTGAGGAGGGAGAGATGGGCTAACGCTACCAGTGCCCCAGAATGCCAAAACATGCTGTTGAAATCCCATCCAGCTTCTGCAGCATGGGAAGGGGTAGACAGCAGTGCAAAGGGCATCTCTTCGGTTAAGATCTGCTTTTAATAACAGCTACTTTGTCAAGTCAAAAAGAAAGTAAATGGCAAGCAATTTGCTTTAGGCTAGAGTTGGGAGAAAACTTTCCCCTACCCAGATGGAGTTATGTAAGGCTTCATAGTTTTTTCATACTGCTTGTCAGCTCTAGACAACAAATATTATTTAGAAAGGTCTTACTTGCCCTCACTATTAAGTTCAGAGCTTCAGATTCTGGAACAGTGCTACACAGCCTGTGCATCTTTAAGAATAATGCCCAAGAACTCATCCCCCAGATTAGTGGAAAGAGATGGGAATGGATGACTGTTTTATGTGCTTTGGGTGGCACATTCTTAGCCTCCATTCAGATCTCCTACATTTTTCACTGCTCTCACTAAGTAACAGGGGGTCTGGTCTGCCCTGTGGCAAAGGTCCCCTCCTGTGTCTCACCTGCTGTTTGTGACTCCTGGGATGCACCATGGTGCACCCTCCTAAAGCTCCCACATATCCACCAGGGAGGTTTGCAGCACCACATTTTCTGTGAGAAGGAAGGAGGTGCTCCTCCCCAAGCCCATGGCCAGGCCCAGCTCCTTCCTCCATCTCCCCAGACCAGCTGCACAGTTGCTTCAGGCTCCACCAAGGAAAGGCTTCACTCATACTGGTGTTGTTATTGTCACACTGAATCGTTTTTGAGCTGGCAGAGCAGCTGTGTGGTAGTCCTCACTTCCCACTTCTCAAAGCATTCTCTCTCACTTCTTTCTACTGTAGAGACAAAGTGTGGCTTGTTTCTCAATGCATGCCTGGGAGGAGGGAAGCCACAGCCAAGGCAAGAAGGTCTGCTCCTTTCCTGGCATGAGTTTTAGTGAGGTGGGGGTGGTCCATGTGTTCATCCCAACACCCCATGTGTGCAGATTCTCTCTTTCCACCGTATTTTGCAATAGGAGGAGCTGCTGCTTGGCTTCTGCATGTAAGCCATATCAGGCTGCTTTCCAGTGGGGCTGGGAGACCAGCCAGCAGCACTGCAGAGAGCTGTGGGAACAAGGGACACTTTAAATCTGGAGACAAAGCTGACTTCTAAAGGCTTCTGTTGCTGTGTGTGGTGTATTTAGCAGGCTTCAAACCACCATGGGAACTTCTGTGGCTATTTGTCATGCCTGCTCCTCATGATTGATTGTTGGAGGACAGAAGATACAATAAACTCAAGGAAGGCAATTTGCATTTCTTAAAATGCAAATTATTTTATGCTATGGCATAAAATGTAAATACTACTAACATTTCACATTTTAAACTATAATTTTTGCTTGAGGATCTTAACATTTGGAGATCTGGCTCTGACCAATGTCATGAAGCTCCTACTTTGGAAATTGCTTGGCTGAGGAACACCTGCCTGTGGTTTATATGGGAAGTCTGCCAGGAACAACAGCAGATTCTTGAGCTTAGCAGCTGTTTACTGAAGATAGATCACCTTGGGAAAATCAAGCTGGAAAAGGAAAGGACAGAAGGAAAGCAGAAAATCTTCCAAGAGCAAAATGAAGAGATTCAAAGACAGGGTGAGAGTAGGAAGTAGGAAGACTGGGTGAGAGGTTGTTAGCACAGAAAAGTGAAAGCAAAGAGGGCAAATCACCATCTGCTTGTGTAGCTACCCAGAGACAGAGGGACTGCCAAGGGAAGGACAAGCTTCACCTGCAGGACACTGCGCTGGGGAGGATGTCTTGTCCTGGGTGCTTAACCTGCTCTGTCTCCCCAGAAAAGCAATCTCCAGAGGTTCAGAAGCTCTGCACAAAGCTGCTTCATCTGCTCACAAATCACAGTCTGACCGCAAAACCTGTTTGAGTGGGGATTTGTCTTCCTTTGATAACCTTTTATCTCCTTTAGGACTGAACTTCTGGAGGGAGAGAACACCAGGCCAACAATAAAGGGTTGTTAATTTTGATGATGACTTAATCAAGGGAAAGAGGGACTGTCATCATGGAGTGGTGTGGCTCTTCACAGGTAGAAATCTCTCAGCTGGAGCTGATTTATGTTCCTGGGTCTGAGGCATGGAATTATTTTCTCTGCTCATTGTTACACTTTCAAAAAAAAAAGCCAAACTAGTATTTATGATGTTTGATGTGAAAAACATCTTTCATCTGTAAAACAAGAGTTCGTGCATTAGTGTGACTTTGTGGGAAAACTCTTGTGTGTTCCCTATGTGTTAATTATAACTGGAACCTATTTCTCTGCTAAGCTTCAAGCTACACTTCAAGCAATAAAGGTTTGTAGGTAAGTACAGAAAGCCATTAACAGAGGCAGCAGCTACAGAATATGCAGCTGTTTTATACATAAGGAGTGGTTCATGCATGGGCAAGTCAGACAGCTGCAGCATTAGTACCCAAACCCTGTACAAAAAGGAAAAATTGCAGGTTTACTGAGAGAAGGAGAGAGAAAAAGAGGCCTGTAGTTTTGGCATGGGGCTCTGTTTTGTTCCTGCTCCCCCTGTCCTGGCTGGAAGGATGGAGGAGTCAGTGGCACAGCACAACCTTCCCTGTCCTCACTGCACACCTGCCAGTCCCTGAAAAAGTGATGGGAAGAGGATGCTGGAAAGTAAAGAATGAGTCTGAGGAGACACAGAGAACTAATAGTACAGGAAATTTCCTGGAAAGTGTGAATCAAACACTTGAAGAAAAGCACAGAGCTGCCTCTCAGCAACTGCATCTCACACTGCATTGTCTTTAATCATTACTCAGGAACTATGACATGCAGTAATCCACTTCCTCAGCTTCATTTAGCATTTGCATGACACAGCCTTATCAAAATAGAGCTACTGGGACTGCAAAACAAACACTTCATTAAAGCTGAATGTTTCTAATTAAATCCAGTAGGATGAACGCATTACAATGAATGTCATTTCCAATAGCGTCCCTGGAATGACAAAACAAAGCGGCTGTGAGTGGCACACCCCAGAGCAGCACCAGGCGTGCTCACATGGTGCTTTCCCTGAGAGCCCTCTCCAAAAAACCACGTGCAGGATGGCCTCCCTCCCCAGAGCAGCATCCTTGAGCCACCACAGTGGCAATGGTGCAGCTCCAGTTGGATTCAGCAAGGATAGCTGCGTGTCAGTGGGAACCCAGCCTGACCCAGCCATCAGGGGGGTTTGGTAAAAGTGCCAGGGCACAGCAGTTAAGGTTACCTCAGTGCCCTTGTGCAAGGTGCCGAGATGGGAACAGAGAAAGGCCTTTGGGGAGTTTCCTTCAGAAATCCTTCCAGAAAAATACATGGAATTAGGTTTTTCAGCTTTAGAAGTGAGTTAGTGGTGAGCGGCCAATAACAAGATGGTAATTTCTGTCTGAAACACCCTAAATGCCCTCAATTCCCAAACAGGATCTCAACATAGTGCACTCCCTTCCACAGAAAATTACATGTTTTTGAGAAAACCAACACAATGTGGCAGGTGCTCCCCTAGGACCAGTATTAGGCCACTTGTAATTAAGGAGGAACTCATTCCGGGCAGTCTAAACCTGAGATGCTTTTTCTCCTCTGTGCCTGCTGATTTTTTGTCTTTTTCATTATTTGGTGTGGAAAATTACCTGTCCTTTTCTCCTGTATCAAGGCTTCTTCTGGTAATGGCCAACAGAAAATGGGTCCCAACCACCATGGCCAGAGCACGAGGTGCAGAGCACTGTCGGTGCTGATGAAAGGAGCCAGACGTCTTGAGCAATCCCATCTGTGAATTTATCCCTAAGACCCGTGGTTTATGATCTACCAAACACTGACAGGCATGGCCAGGGGACGAGGAAGGACTGCTGAGGCAGCTGGGTCTTTCATAACCCATAACCCATGGGGAAAGGCAAGAAAGACAAGGCTGGACAGGTTATTCAGAATGTTCTTCAAACACAAAACACACAGTGGCAACGAGTTAACTTCTTATGTTTTGGGGGGTCTGTTTTGCATTCCTGGTGAGGAGAAAGTAAAGGCATTTTAAAATATTGTGAAGGAAGTCTTATATGAGACTGGCTAAGATGAGGCACTGCATTTCACTGCCTGGGATGATGGTGGGATCCAGCACTGGAGCCTGGGTTATCCTGTCAAGTGCAGGCTTGGCTGTCATATAAGGATTGACAGAAGTGTGATTTGGGCTGCCTTAGCCAACAGGAATGGCTGGGGTGGTCTCTTGAGGACCCTGCCAGTCCAATTCTTCCACACCTCACAGTTGTTATTTCCATCCCTTTTGCCCAGTTACAGTAATGACAATCCTACTCCTGACTGTTGACCCTAAACTGCCATATTTCTCTGTTCCATATCTGAACTGCACTAAAATCAAGCTTCTGCTGATCACAGACTGGCCAGCATACCAGTGAGACTCTGCTGTATTTGTACTGCAGAAAAGACTTGCAGCAAGGTATTTATAGGAAGTCCATATGTGGAAGAATATTGTTACACACTGGAAACAGATTGCAGTCCAGAGCAAAATAAAACACAGAGAAATAGCCATTATTCACACAATCATATATATATAGCATAATCACCCACAAGGCTGTCAAATGAGGCCAAACCCTGTTGCATTTTTGGCAATTAGTAGGCAGTGAAGCCTCATGTCCCTGCCAGGAAGACAGGATTTGACCAGCAACAGCACTTGGGGTCAGCATGGGATAAGCCTGACGGGAATTGTTTCCAACTCTTCCAACTGTTTTCAACTCTTTCCAGGATCCTCTTGCCAGGACATGTCTATCCATGACCTCAATCAGCCATGGCAAATCTGGGGAGCAATAATGAACTTTAATCCCCACACATATGCCTTCACAGACTCACAGAATGGTTGAGGTGGGAAGAGACCTCTGGAAGTTTCCTGGTCCAAGACCCTGCTTGGACCACCCAGAGCAGGCTGCCCTGCACCATGTCCAGATGAGCTGTTCTTTCCCATATCTTTATTAACAATTTTTTTTTTCTTAACTTTAAGTAAGGCGCTAAACCAATCAAAACATCTGATGAAGATGTGCGGTGATGAAGATGTAACAAGATTAAAGAAAAAATGCCATAAATACTTTTTTTTTTTTAATCCAGTCACATTGAAGACATCAGAAAGCATCTGATAGGCAGCAAATCAAACAAAAAAGGCACAAACAAAACACAAAACCATTTGCATTTGTGTATGCAAATACAAAAATATATAAAACATGAGGGGTGGGAGGAATGCCTTAAATACCATCCAAAACTGACTTTCATTAAGCAGCAACTGAAAACAGCATCGATGCAACACTGCAAGAGCTGGGGCTCATTTCTCCTCAGATGGGTTTGACCATTCTTTGATCTTTACCTTTTTCCAGATCCTCTCTTTCAGACTGACAGGCTGCTGCTTTATTTGGAAATAGAAACAATGTCAGGACACTTTCATGAGGGATGCCTTGTGAACACTGTATGGGATGTTCAACTATTTTAGGAGTCTCTGGCAGGGTCTTGGCCCACATCATAAAATACTCTCCTGAACAAGCCCCAAATGTGGGATTTAGTGCTGTACCAGCAGGATCTGTGGATGCATTCCCACTCCAAGGGTGAGATGATAACTGTGCAAGACCAGGCTGCCCCATTCGGCTTGATCTTGGAACAGCTGAAAACCATGGGCACATTTAATTTAGTACTGTAGGTGTGGCCTGGAAGTCTAAGATGGAATGGGTGGGATTCACAAAACCAAAAGATTTGTACAGCAACAGAGTGAAAAATGCCCACCACAGAATCAAGAAATGTGAGAATTTCTGTGTTTATCCCAAATAGTAAAACATAACGTGTCTAGAAAATCAAATAACGCTTTCAAAACAAATGAGATCATGCAGCAAGCAGGTTTTGCTGGGCTTCATATGAAACAAACCCCAAAGGCTTCAAAACACACATTCTTTATGCCACAAGGACCAGGTTTTTGATTATTTACCTTGTGCTGATGCATTTGAAGAGTTTCCCAGTGGCTGCTGAAGGCGCTGTGACCCTGCTCCACGTGGTACCACTGTACCCTGGCTCTCAGCTAAACCACCTCTCCACACCACCACAGCACAGCATCAGTGACTGACCCATGCTGCTTGTGCACAGGCTCCCTGTGTAGCCAAAGCTGAAATTTGACTCGCTGTATAATTTGTTTTAGGAGGTACAAACCTGCTCGTAATGAAAATTTACTGTTCTGTGACTCACGCTCCATGAAGTTTACAGAAGTCTTCATGGTCATGACATTTATTAGCAAAGTAACTGGTACACCCCTGGTTATTTAGAGCCAGCTAGAATTATCTTGATGAGTTTTCTTGGCTATTTAGAGCCAGTTAAAATTATTTTAATGAGTCTTCTTGTTAGGAGCCCTCAAATAATCTTATCTTGCCTATACAACAAGAGCAGCTCACACTTACAGACCAAAATAGGTCTCCATCAACCCACTAATTCCAATTACAGACTTTATGGGTTTGGACCTTGCCTTTAGCCTAAACTATTGAATAATATATTAACAAATTGCTGTGATAACCCTACAAATGTGTTCAAAATTGTTTTCTTTCATGCATTTCTTTCCACCCACGTTATTTCCTTCAAAATAAAAGGTCTAAATTTTTCTCCTTTTTCACAGTATTTTATTGCAGTCTGAGACTGTTTATCTTTCCCGTCATCTGTTTGTACCTCAGAACATTGCTGAGAACAAAATACTTTTGTTTTTTAAGATAGCAATTGACAGATAAGAGCTTTAATATAATACAACCACAGCATTATTAGTTTTGGGCATGACAGCATCAGCAATGACACATTCTTATCCAGTAGGGTTGTTACAGACACATTGGAAACTTGGCAAAAACAGGGAAACCCAGATTTAATCCTTTGAAATTGTATCTAAAGCCTTCCTTCTTGAACCTCTCTAAATTTCCTGATGGCAGCTAAAGCTCAGATCAACACTAAACTGTCGAATTACATCTCTGGAGAATTCCAATATTTTTGCCATACTTTACTGATGAAGTTACATTTCAACTAACACAGTTTTACTTTAAAATACCTTTTTTTTGCCTGTTTGTAAGGTATTTTAAAACAACTTAGGTAAAAGGGATAATATAAATAAACGTTTTTGCTCAGGTTAAGCAAAAGATTTTCCTTTAGGCATATGCTTGTTCTCAAACAAGGCAAAATTCTACAGCTTTTTAAGAAAAATGCTGAAGAAAATTAATTCATACTTTGCTTGTCCCACGGTCTGGGCAATACATTTTTACACTAACCTCAAAAAGATGGAACTCTTGAAGATGAACCATAACAACTTCAAAATTTGCTTCACGTGAGCAGAAAATTCTTTTGAAGTCTGATGAGAAATTAAATTATGGATGTTAATGCAATTCCATCTTGTTATCCAGCACACACAGTTCTTCAAAACTTAATCAAGAACAGGCATTGAATTTTTTAAATGGATGTTATTTATTAAAAATTAAATGGAGATTATGCTCTAAGTTAGAGTGGGTTTGCTACCTTAAAACCCACCGTGAAAAGAACTATAGCTCTTTGATACACTTTATTTTACCTAATATATTTTTCACATAGCTTGTTCTATGTGAATGGTAATAAGGATGACCCTAAAAGCAAAACTAAACTGCCTCATTCCAGCCTAAAGGCAGTGAGGGAACAACCAGCTGAGGCTGTCAATTCCTCACTGTTAGAGACAACTTTCATTACCTGAGACCCTTTTTCAATTTACTAAAGTAAATTCACTCCTGCAAACATCCCAACACCATCAGAGGATCTGTGCCTGCCCGTGGTGTCTTCCTGGTCCTTACCATACCAGGGAGCAATGCCAGGAGCAAGGAGTGGAGCTGGGAAGGAAAAGGGACATGCAGAGATAGGAAAGGCATTGTTTGAAAAAGGATACTTTAGAGGAAGACACAGTACACTGAGACTGTAATAACAAACATCTGAGAACTCAAATACATCCCTAAACTTGGGGTTTCATAATATGACCCTGTAGTAATGAATGTGGTCTTTTAAAAGAGCTGGGGTTGATTTTTTTAAAAATATGAATGGAAGTTCCATGTGGAAGAAATCAATCCCTTCCAGTAACATCCCCAGCATCCATCACCTTCTCCCCCAGCTTACACTGGTGTGACAGGAGGTTGCCAGGATCTAGCTGATGTCTCTTACATGCATTTATTTTCTCCTGCTGTAGTATACAGTACACTAACACCTCCACCTTCCCAGAAGGTGGGAAGACTTGAGCTTTTTTCCTCAGATGGGTGTGATAATATGAAATAGGGGTAGCTAACTCATCACTTGCAGAGGATGTGCCAGTTCCCCTCCCAGCCCCAGAGGAGCAAACCAGAACACAGGAGCCACTGGAGAAACAGTGCTAAAATATAGGGAGAAAGACCAAGATCCATAAGAGCTGTCCCTAACATCACAGTGTGAGACACACTTGGCACATGGAAAGATCAGACACTTCAGGCTTCTTGGCACTGAAGACCATGTAAGATAAAAATAGATTTCATGAGCACTTTCCACCAAGCAGAGACAAATCTGTCATCCCAAGAGGTTGGTCTGACAGACCAGACAAGGCAGATATGATGGAGCTAATGAACCAAAATGTGGAGCTGGTAACTGGAGAGGGAGGCCTGGCCCTGGGTGGGCCCAGCTTAAAGAAGCAAAAAGAGGTTTCATGCTGGTTTGGCTTTCTTCTGTCTTGAAAAGCATCCTTTGCTTTGCAGGGCAGAGAGGACAAACTCATGTCCAGAACCATAATCTACCTCCCAAGAAAAGCCATGAGATAAGTATGGTAGAAAGTGGCTTCCTCCAGGTACTACTCCCTGAGAGATATGAGACTGCACTCAAGATTTGGTGCTGCTCAGAAGGGACCTGCAGCTGGGGATCTACTGTGAGAAATGCTCACTTACTGATAAAGTTGGAAAAAGACAAAGTAATTGAAGCAAGACTAGTTATTAATGCAAATGAGTCAGCTGAGCCAGGTGCATCTCACTGAGGAGGCACACCTCCCCTCAAAATGGCATAAAAAACTTTCATGCCCTTCTCTGGCCCAAGGGGGTCCCTGTCCCTTTTTCCCTCGGACTGGGTACTCAGGAATTCACTCAGGAATTCTTTCCAGCCACCCACTGTGCTTAATCCAACACCTCCTTCCTCTTCCCCCTCCTCCCTGCAGCCACTGGCATCAGTTCACTCCCCTCTTCCTCCCCCTCACACTCCCCAGGACTGGCCTTGTGCTAGTTCCACCTTTGCCCAGGTGACATGAACACATGTTCTTGTGACTAGTTACAATGGCCAAAGAAGAACATTATTTTATCCCTCACATCTACCAAGTGTTTTCTCAGCTGTGACAGCCTTGGAATCATCATCATGAACCATTTCTGCTTCCGGAGATTCTTCATCATAGACCGATAAATTCAATGATGGACATTCATCAGCTGCTCCAATTTCCAGTATGACTGGCCAAAACCACTCCCAGGAGGTCCCAAATCAGGTCCAGTATCTTGTGGTTTAACCCAAATTGTTCCTCAGGAAGCCACTTTCACAGGTGGAAAGGCAAGATGTGGTGCTGAGCCAATGCCAGATATTTGGGTCATATGTGCCTGTGTGTACAGGGGATGAAACAGCTTCCAGCACTATCCTGCATCCACGTGCAGAGTTTAACAATCCAGCATGGATCCAGGTCCCGTTGGCCACATCAGCACCTTTCTGGCTGCTGCTCTGGACCAGAGCCTGCTGGCAGAGGCAGACAAAGCACTGTGGTTTGTGGGGTGCAGGGGAGAAGACTGTGGCACATGGGCACAAGCCAGGTTGTCTCTTGACCTCAGAAGTGATGGAGAATGCACATGTTAAACAAATGATGGCAATGCAGTGGCTACAAAGCAGCCAGGACTGTAGCTGCCTGTTATCTTAACACCTGCAGTTCCTACTCAGCAGTGTGCTTGGGAAACCTTTCATGATTCACCTCTGGAGCTTTTAATTCAGAAAGTGTGACTGAACTGCTCCCTCAGGCCATTTTCAGGAATGGCAAAATTTACCCAGGGGACCTCAAGGACTCTGAAAACTCTACAGCTTCTCCTTTCTTCTGACTTTATTGTTGGACAACACAGGTCTTGCAGCAAACCCAGGATATTTATAGGGTCAAACTTACTGTGCATCCACCAATGTTCTGGTCTCCATGACATTTTTCTTAGCTTGGGGCTAGAGTCATGTGCAATGAACATCATCTGGAACTGCAGTCTGGGTGTTACCAGAAGTCCAAAAGGATATTGTGTATCCCAAGGGAACACGCTTAATTAAGTGCAATCTTCCTCTGATTTCTCCACATAACAGATTCCATGAATTTTCTTAATCAGCAGCCTAAACTTGTGTGGCTGACACTCTGCAGGTTTGGAAGAGAGCTGCAAGGATGCGAGGAAGGTGTAAATTAAAATAGGTTTAATATAAGTCACATCAAGATTATTCTAATTCACTTCTTCCGGTGTTTGCAGAGTTGGCTTCCACTTCAGCTTCTGCCTCAAGCATCCCAGCTCATAACTTACACTAATTAGACTCCTAAAGGAAGACTCATGCTAATGTGTAGGCAGAAATACAAATACAATTTTACTGCATTACAGTTTGATTGCCCAGCAGAGATGCTGCATTCTGCCTTACAGGCCAGTGCCCCTGCAAAACCAAAAGCAATGCACAAAACACCCCAGGGCTATGGCACCAGCACCCATCTGCTTCCTCAGGGAGCTTCTCTGGGCAAAAAGCAAGTGCTTCAGTGGCACAAAAGCAGGAAGGAATGGCCAGCACCCACCCCAGGGGCCATCAGGATGAGGGGTTGGTTTTCATCCAGGACAGGAGCAGAATGCTCTGCTCAGGGGGATGAAGGGAGGGAAGGAGATGCCAGGTTTCTTGGTGACATTTCCCTCCCACGGGCACAACCCATCACTGGCCATGCCAGCCTCTGAGCAGGAGGAGCCACTGGCACCCTGAAGCAGCTGGCATCTGCTTCCACGTGGGAGGATGCCATACCATGCAGGCCAGTGGCCCTGGGAAAAATAACTCATCAATCACTAGTGGAGAGTCACAGGAGATGCTCCTACTATGTAGGAGTAGATGCTAAAGAACAGCTGAGCGGGGGGCTGTGCTTTATTTTTAATTTTGTAAAGTATATTTGCCTTCCACATGATCCTCTCATTCTTCCTCTCCCAGCACATGTAGAGAGACAGTAAATGGCACATTCAGGTCCCAACAGACTGAGCCACAGCACGGAGCTGCTGCAGATCCAGGGTTTGCTGCAGTTGTCTCACAGACCCACCTGATTTCACAGAGACATCTTCCTTTCCCTCACAGCCCAGGCCAAGGCAAGTAAGACAGTCTGCAGGGCAACCCCACAGGCACTTTTCAGCCTGTGCTGCTTATCCTGGCTGACAGATCCATGCATGGCACAGTCCCAGACCACCACACACTTGGCCACTGAGGAAAACCTCTGGATGCAAAACCCCTTCTTGGGTAGAATCGTGTTTTGCTCCTGGAAAGTTTGTTGGCTAATCTACAAGGGCTCTCAAATAAAGTTTATGAGCCTGTAAATGCTCCCTGCCACAAAATGGCCCCAGTAGCCAAGGATAACCTGTGTGAGCTTTACCACAGCCTTTTTCCAGGAGTGCTGGGATGTGGTGCAGGCTGCTCCAAGGGGCCGTAGGGTGGCTGTGAAGGAGGGACACTGAGCTCCTCACTACAAACATCACCGGCTGCCTTCAGCCCATGACTGCCACAGTGGCACCCAGGCCAGCTGGCAGCTGGGGTGTCCCACACGGGTGGACACTGCCCTGGAGGGATTTGATGGCTCTGAACCAAAACCTACCACCCTCTCATGATCTTCTGTTCTTGCCTTTCATTGCAAAAGCCAGGCAGTTGTGATAAAATTAAGACAGCTGCTGCTGACAATTAATTAGCTTCAGATAAGGTTTTCAGGGTGGCCATTGGGAAATAAATGAATACTGTTTAAGCCAGCACTGTAAAGTCCTCCTGGCAATCTCTGCCAGACCTCACCCTGCCAGCAAGCACCAGGCAGTCAAGCAAGGGGCCCTGCCTGCTTCTTCTTGCTGGGCTTGGTCCCCCATCAGCACAGCACAGCACAGCTCTGCACAGCTCTGCACAGCACAACTCTGCACAGCTCTGCGCAGAACTGCACAGCACAGCACAGCAATGCACGGCACAGCTCTGCGCAGAACTGCACAGCACAGCACAACTGCACTGCACTGCACAACTCTGCAGAGCACAACTCTGCAGAGCTCTGCACAGTGCTGCACAGCACTGCACATCACTGTGCAGCGCTGCACAAGGGCTGGCACACTCTGCCAATGGACTGCAGCTTCGTAGGTTTCTGGGTTCATTTTAAATGGATGTTTGCATCCATTTAAATGGATGTTTTCTAGTGCAGTCTAAAACACTGCTGGCCCTCAGGGAAGGTGAGTACCTGCCCAGCATGGCACAAACTCCACCTGCATTCTAACTTCCCCTCCACCTCACCTGTGTGTGAGTATCACTTTGTGCAGAAAGAGCAGAGAATGGGATTTTGTAGGTGTTTAGCACACCAAAGCCACACTTCCAGTCTCACATCCATCAGGCACTGAGTCCAATGTTTCCAGTGGTTCCCCATGGTACTGAAAGAGGGTAGTCTGCAATTGGATATTAGGAAGAAATTGTTTACTGTGGGGGTGATGAGGCACTGGAACAGGTTGCCAAGAGAAGCAACCTGGAAGCATTCAAGGCCAGGCTGGATGAGGCTTTGAGCCATGTGGTTTAGTGCAAAGTGCCCCAGCCCATAGCAGGGGAATTAGAACCAGATTATCTTTAAGATCCCTTCCAACCTAAACTATTCTGTGATTCCGTGCTTCTGTACTCACCACCATCCTGTGCAAAGATCTGCCTTCCCATCTCTGAGGTCTATGGAAAATGCTTCTCACCCCAACCACAGCCATCCATCTGCACAAGCAGTATTTGTGTTGAACATCAGTGATGCATGTGCAGTTGTGGTAAACTTCCATTTTTCAGCCTCACAAGCAAAAGTACCTGTTTGGAGGAAAAAATTGCCTTTCCTACCTCTGAGCAAAAAAATGGTGGTTGATGTGAGACCAACCAGACCCTGTTAATTTGGACCTACACTCAGCAGTAAAAGGGAAATGAACTAGCATGACACAAATGAAACAGAAGTGGCAGCAATTGGTGTCTGGGTAACACCATTTGAGTTTTAAATACATATGGGCTTTGGTAACACCATTTGAGTTTTAAATACAGTCAGCATAGGCCAGTGCTGCTAGTTCCATCTAATGGATGAGGAAGAGAAAGATTTGCTTATGCAGGTATCATACCACAAAATACAGCAGCACCAGGAGTAAGTGTAGGTTAATATTCTAATTAACAGAAGAGCTTTAAGACACCTCTCAAGAACCTCATGTTTTTAAAGTATACAAATCTAATGTGCCCAAGGTGAATAAAATCAGCCAGGGGGTGGGGGAGCAGGGGGAGAAGAAAAAGAAAAGATCAAGACAGCTAAAAAGAGATTTTTTTAAAAAAAAATTGCACAGAAGAATTTTATCCAGTGACTTAGTGTTGCAAACAGGCACTGCAGTAGGTCATGTCCTACTGTGAGAATCCCTGCATTTATCTCAGCAGCATGCAATGTTTCCCCATGAGTTTGCCTGGCCTCAGCAGCCTCTCCAGAGCCACAAAACGTCCTGCCTGCACCAGCTGCAGGATTTGCATCCCATCCCACTCCCTTACAGCCTGATAACTCAAGAGCACTGGGACAGCTCATCACCTTGTCCCTCTGCCTGGGTGCAGGGCTTGTGGCACTGCCAAGCTGCTGTCCTTTCAAAGGGGCTCCAAAGGCAGGTGACATCCTCACTCTGCCCTCAAACCCTGCTCAATGTGGGAGAAGTTGGGAAAACGTTTTTTTGGCTTTACACCCTTCTCTGCTAAGGAGGAATTAAGCAAACTGGACCAACTTTGTGGAAGGGGCTTCTAACAAGAGGAATCTTGGAGAAATTAACCAAGCAATGCTTTACTTCCATGATGATGTTAATCCAAAAATGAGGCACATATGGCAGTGGCTGTAGGACCCCTCCAGACACCATCCCATTAGCCTACAGAGCTATGGGATGACTCAGCAGGAGACAGAGGAATGACCAAGCAAGGAGCAAGGCAGCCCTGTCAGGGCTTGTCATAACACCCATCTCTGAAGCTAGCAATTTCACACACTGTGAATGAAGTAATTTAATAAAAACATTCAGTTCTCCAGTCAGTCTAATAAGCTGTAATCTAACTATTTCCCTTCAAATTGAAAGAAAAAAGAAATCAATAACTGGTAGGCAAGCTTTTTCTCATGGGGCAGAAATGCTTGCTACAGCAACTCCAAACTGGTACTCCTCTGCACCATGGGTTTTATCACTGCCCTGGGACCCTGCAACCAAGACTGGAACAGCCTTTATTCACTAACCTGGCTTAAATTCATTAATGGAAACTCTTCTCCATAGTTACCTTGCTGAGAGGAACTCAACAGCTGAGGTAAATTTTAAAGACACTCCCCTGCTTTCCTGGAGCCTCATTTAATCCCCATTCTTCATTGTAGTCACAGCAACCCAGATTTCCTCACACCTGGAGAGCTGAGATGTCTGACACAGAAGCAGGTACTGGGGGAGTTTCTGTGCATCAAAAGATGGTTTAGATGTACCTGGATTCAGGTCTGGTCTGGAGGAGCTGCTCCACAGCTGCCACTTTCCCAAAGGACACCCCAAGTCCTGCTCCATACTATGAGGATCAAAGCAAGCCTGAGCTCAGAAAAAGTTAACCCAGTAACAAATAAACCAGTAAAGGCCCATAGAAATGTTTTCAAATGCCAGAGACCTAATAATGGAACATTCAGTTTAGTAGAGAATCATACTCGTTCCAAAGCTGTAAATTACCTCTTCAAAGAGATCTAAAGCTTCCTGTGTCCTGTGTCTGCCAGGACTTGCCCACATGCAGAGGGCCTGCTTTGGGGAATGAGGATCTCTCCACTGAGGGGCTGTGGCTCAGAGCAGAGGCATCTCAGTCCTTAGCATTGCTGCTGCCAAGGTCAGAATGGCAACAGCCATGGTGGGGCTGAAACTTTCAGGGTTCTGACCTCCCCAGGTCTGCTCTAGGCTCCTCATATTTAACACTGGCAGCAAATTATTTCCAGTAGTTGTGATCTTTCCAGGCCCCCAAAGCTAATTCTGCCATGGCTTCCAAGGGAGCAGATGGTAGCACCAGCATTATTATTCAGTACTGTTACTAGATATTTATTAGTATTTGTGCTGCTCACCATTGGGTTCAGTTCCCCAGAGCTGGGGTGATGACACCCTCAGGGAAGCTTTTGCAGGACATGAGTGACCACATGAGTCTGTGTATGATGATCACTTCTGTGGCACTGCTGTTGGCATCTAAGCAATGAGGACTGAATGGGCTGCCTCTCCCACTGCCAGCACATTTCTTGCTTGTCATACTTTTCCTACCCAAGGCATGTCACTGCCTTCAGGATTCCCCAGCCCTTCCCCGAGTGGTCTCAGTCTCTCAGGAGGTGGCTGATGTGCCACTGCAGTTTGCCTTCAATTAATCTCTCAAAACACCTGTGAAGCAGCAAACAGCCCATCCCATTCTGGAGACCCCCCCATGGCAGAGGCCAGCAGTGGTGACCGTCACCAGCACACAATGGGCCCTGGACAGGGGCTTGGTAA
Source organism: Brachypodius melanocephalos (assembly GCA_013398615.1). Classification (NCBI taxonomy): domain Eukaryota; kingdom Metazoa; phylum Chordata; class Aves; order Passeriformes; family Pycnonotidae; genus Brachypodius; species Brachypodius melanocephalos. Next base: position 36,729,389 of record VZSR01001685.1, read on the forward strand.
CAGGCTGCAGACACAGCACAGGTGCAGAGCCTGGACAGCCTCCTGCATGGTAAGGCCACCAGCTGTGAAAAGGATTCTTGAATTTCCTCATAAAGCAACCCAAGTATAATCTCTTCAGAACCATGTCTGTGGGCTAAGGAATAGTGATGGGGAGGCAGACTTTCCCTGAAGCTGTCAAGTTCAGCTTGGGCTGTACTGCCAGAGGCTTTTGTCAGATCAGTAAAAAGTATTTGGATGTTGAGACTTGTTCTTAACACTTCTCTTGGATCTGCCAATTGACAAGAAAAAAACATCCTACCAACTCCTCTGGTATCCACCCAAAGCCTCCAGTGTGATTTTGAGAGCCTCATTACTAAAAGAAGTAATTTATGGATGACCTAAAAGAGGACCTTGGTTGAGGGGCTTATAAAAACCATGCCAGCCTCATGAGTGTGCAGCCCCCTCTGGGTCCAGGCTGGGGCAAGCACACACGGTTCTGGTCAGCACCTGCCCCAGCCTGACAGGCCAGTGCTTCACTGCAGGCCTTTCTTCTGACACTGGCACTGCACACTGCCATCAGCAAGAGCCAAGTCCAAGCCAGGCAGGACTTCAGCTTGAGCTGCAGCTGAAAGGGCACAGAGCACCCTGCCAGCCACCACAGAGTGGGCAGAGCAGCCACCAGCAGAGCTGCTTATGGCATCCCAGCAGCCTAATTTCAATAGGAGTAGGATACAACATTTAGGAGAGACTTTCAAGGATAGCCTTTGAGCAGATCACATCCACCTGTCACCGCATCAGCACAGATTATTTTTCTGACATTCACTGGGCACCAGAGGGACAGAATCCAAAGTTGGTCTTTGCTGGTGAAGACACAAAGCATCCAAAATAACTTTCCATCAATCTGTTGATCTTTTTTCATTATCTGCTGGTGAGGACCTCCCCCTGCCTCTGCAGCAAGATGCATTTCCTAAAGGAACAGGCAAGCCCTTGGAACAAGCCCCAGAGATGGCCCGTCCCCATGGCAGGAGTCAACACCCTTAATGCCAGGCTGGTCCCCGCAGTTCTCTGTGAAAGCTCTCCTACTTCTACAAGCTCACCAGAGATGCTGCAGAAGCTATGGCAGGCCATTCCCAGAGTAACAGTAACCAAACAGTGGACTACAGCACAAAAAGAGATTGTTGATACAGATTTGTTCCTGTGAGCCCATCAGCAGCCACACTAGAGCCAAGGCAGTGATGAATGGTGCTGGCCAAAGCAATAGAAGGAGAAAGACATTTCCCATGTAAGCCCTTCAAGCACATTTGTAAAAAAGGATCTGCAGGGCAGGACTCCCTGGTTAGCAGCACTCCACAAGAAGCTGCAATATGGGCAGCACTGCTGTCTGTCATGGAAATCTCATGTCTGTCACTCACAAATCCTTTTATTTCATTCTAAGGGTCAAAATTCAACAGGGAATTCCCCAGCCTGCCCATATGAGTACACTCAAACAGCCAAATGCCAAAGTTACTGTTCAAAGCAGAAATGTGGGCTCCACACTGGCCAAAATCAGCCATTCCTGAAGTTTACCCACGTTTCAAGCTGAAAAATCTTTATCTAAAGTTAGCAGAACACAGTTCTATCCTCAAGGCAGCCCTGGTTCCTAGAGCCAGATAATGTACAATGGGATGGGACCACTGCCCATCTGTGCCCAGGCTGTGGGAAGCAGGGCAAGGCAGCAGCCACTGGCAAACCAGGAATAGCATCTCTTAATAGCAATATTATAGTGCCCACCTTGCCCTTCTGCTCCAGGGAGGGGCTTTGCTAAAACATGACATTCAACAGCTCCTCCCCTGGGCTCTGCTGGTGCGTGTGTATGGTGTGTGTGCACAGCCCCATGTGCCAGACGTGCACACCCATACACACAGAGTCTGTGCACACACATGAGCAATCCTGCAGTGTGCAGTGGGGACAGCGGGCCCCAGGCACCCCCAGCACCCTCCTGGCAAACACAAACTCGGCTATGTGAAATATTAACGCATCGGCAGCAGCAGTGACTGACTCCCAGAAGGAGCTCTAGGTAATAGTGACAGAAACATTAATATCTGCTGACTCAAGGGCTCCACCAGGAGGAAAAACCAAACCAGATCATTCCCTTAGGAAGGCTAAAAGGAAGATGCTCCTCTGGCAGGCTGGGTGACCGGCAGGGAGGCCAGGCTTGTTCTTTCAAAGCTTTCATCATCCAAAGACAAGGACAAGAAACGTGGTGGAAATGGATCAGCACAGTGTCAGCTGGCCAGGGGCTGGCCGCAGTTCTGAGGGTGCTGCCACACACACACAGCATCCTCATCTGCTGCAAAAACCTTACCAGTCCAGAAACACCAGGAAAGAGGTTGCTAAGTGCCCTGCCTTCACCCACTCTGTTTTATTTCCCAGCAAGGGCTGGGAACATTCACTGACCCACTGCACCTGGCAGTGGTTCCACAGCCAGAGCGCAGTGCTGGGACCACGATGTCTGCTTGTGGCTACTGATAACCAACTCGTGGGATTTGTGGGGATGCACGTCTGCCTGATTGGGAACAATGGGAACTAGAGAGGCCACTTTGGAAATTAAAAAGCAAGGGATTCATCCCATGAGCCTCAGCTCCTATTGCAGCCCCCAGAAAGAGGTTTCCTGACTCTTGCAGACATGGTCTTCATCTCCAGGAAGCACCTTCTCTGTCGCACTGGCTATAGCAAAGTCACACACGAGCCTTACTCCAACTCAGAGCACACAGACCATGGGCATTGAAGGGATGCTTCACACCTTCCCTCCCACACACTGACCCATCAGGCTTTTTTAAGCTTGATGGCTACAGTGTGAGACACACAGATCCCTCAGAGGTCCATTGGGTTTCTACCTGGTGCCCAGCACTGGCGGAAGAAGGCACCTTCTGCCCTTCATGCCTGTCTGAAGGAGGCACAAAGGGGCTGCAGGGACAAGACTGGAAATGACAGCCCTGAGAGTGCATACAGAAGCAGATGTGAAGCTGTGCCAGCTCAGATCCAGGTGACCAGTGCTTGGCTCCAGGCAGGTGCCTGGCTGGCCTCAGCTCAGGGCATGAACCCCGTGATGGTGTGCCCAGGCAGTCAGGGTGCTGCCCCAAGGGCATGATGTCCTTGATACATCAGGCACCACCCACTGACAATACATTTCTGGAGTGTTTCTTCATTGAATCTTACAGACTCCAGAAAGATTTCTCTTTGTGCCAGAAAATCCCAATTAAAAACAAAACAAACCAAACACCAAACCCACTTGCTTGCTCACTAGACTGCAAAACCTATTTCCAGGAACAAGAGCAAGTCAAGAGCTCCAAAAAGTGCAAGACAATATATGGAGCACTCATAACGTTCTCCCACAACCCTAAAGCTGTGAATACTGACTTACTCCGTCACATCCCAATTTTATCACTTTGGATTTCACAAGGAACCATGTAACTTGTAAATGAAGGCATGGGCTTCCCCACACTCAAATTTTATTGCAACTACACACATATTTTACACACAAATTGAGCGGGAGCCTTTGTACCAAACTTTGGTGTCTCGTATACATTTCAGAACCTGAGCACATTGCAGTTTCATACTAGAATACTGTCCATACTCTCATCATAATTCACAAGACTCAAAATAAATGCTGTGTAGTACTTTCAGCAATGTAACAGGTTCCATTACTCCAACAACAGACCATTTACAGTATTATCACTTTCTGGCACTGGATTTTCTCTCCGAGTCCACAGTTCTCTTGCAGTTCCAGGATGTTAGTGAGAGCCACCAGTTCCAGCTTTTCTCTGTATTCTCAATGTTCCCCTCTGTCCTCTTCCACGTACCTTATGTCAAATGATAGAGGCTCTTCTCTAGGGAAAAAAATGCTGTTTTCCGTGTTCAGTACATACTCCTGTGATCTGTTACAGAGACTAAAAAAAACAGAGGCAATTTTGCTGCTTATTTTTACAGCAGGGACATTTCTCCACTAGGAACTATGCTAAGGCAGCAGACCTGTTTCATGGAACTCAGGTATCCAGGACTATGGTTGATCTGGGCTGGCAGGGAAATAACACACCACCCCATCACTGATAACCGTGGGCTGTCAGTTCAGCTCATGACAGGTAAACAAAAAGCAGCACAAGATGTTTGCAACCGTAACACTTACAAAAGCTCTTTCACAAAATGCTGAACATTATGAAAAACGCTCAGGTTCAATAAAGCAGAACCCTTTGTATAGCTCTTGTACATCACTTCATCTTGGAAAAAAAACAGCCCATCTATTTGTAGATAAACCAGGTACAGCTGAATAGCATCCCTTCCACCCCAAGTACCACTGCAGCACGATGGCCACTCTTCAGCTGCTCCATTCTCTGCATGTGGTATCAAAAAAATTACAGTTTTCAGGCACACAGCCAAAAACCAAATAGTCCTTTGCAAGATGCTGCTATTCCATCCTTCTTCTGGGTTTGTTTTTGAAATTTTTAATACCTTCTTTCAGAAGCTCTTCTGGGACAATGCTTCCAACGATTCACATCAAACACACAACTTGATGTACCTTCATACGTTATTGGGTGCTTCCTTACAGCCTGAGTAGTCTGTTTGTAGCACCTCAAGGAATAATCCCTTGGAATGATGTCTTCTCACCCCTTCAATGCACAAGTGCAATCAAGAAGGGGAGAGTATCTAACCACCCAGCACGACAGGGGGAGATGGACAACACCCAGAACTGGTTATTTCAGTGTCAGATGATTACAAACAAAACTACAAACTGCTTAATAAGGCACTTGATCAGTGAAGCAAGGAAAAACAGGCAGCACAAGCCAAAGAACTACAGGATGCAGTTTTTCTCCACTGTTCACAGGTGTGCTGTTTCAAGGACCAAAGTCCACTGACCTGTTCAGCTGTAAGACAAGAATCACATGGATTTGAATTAAATGCTTACCACGACCTATCAGTTTTCCAACCAGAGTAAATTTTTTTCAGGCAGAACCCAGGTTAATGGGGAGACTACACTTAATTCCGGGGTTTAATAATATTCTATAGTTTAGACCTCATTAGGGTCTTCCCACATTCAATTATTACTGTATCTGCAACAGGATGAAATAAAAGAGCTTTTACTCTAGACCAAATCTATAAACATAAAAACAAAACCCAGGAAAATAATTTATAGCAATGTTTTTACATGGAGTGATACCTCATCTGGTCTTCATGTTAGGATACCATAATATGAGGTAAATATGCAGTTTGCTTCCTTAAAACGCTACCAGAGTCTTAAAAACGCAGTACCATCCGTGTCATTTTTAAAGACAGCATTGACAGCAGATTAATCAAGGGAATCTTAAAAAGGCCATCATTTTACAAAACCATATAATTTTTTTACAAATGATCCCCTTATTTTTCCAAATGACACAGAGAGAAATGTATTTACTCTTCTGACAAACATGAAAACCCCGGAAAAATATCCCAGTAGACTCTGATTTCCATGACAGGAAATTAAGTCAACTTCACAGCATAAAGGGAGATGAGGAGAGGGAAACAGTCACCATTCATTTGCCAGTTTGTCAAAAATCTGCATCCAGAGTGAAGACATTGTCCATTGTTTCTGCCATAACAGCAAAACGTTGATATTCTGAAACCCGCTTCTCAAAGAAATTTGTTTTTCCTTCCAGAGAAATATTCTCCATGAAATCAAAAGGATTTTCTGCATGAAAGACCTGGGGAAGGAAAACACACTGGTGATTCTGACAGGGAAATAATGCTTTAAAAACCCCATAGCAAACAAAACTCTCAAACTCTCTCAAACTAGACCACTTCTGGCTGCAGTACCCTGTAGGATCTATGGACACCTATCTAAGAAAATTCAGTACTGCCACTCCCAGGAGTTTGGTCTGTGATGAAGTTCACTTGTGCAAGGTGCTTGTTATTCTTCAAGCACTGCAGCATCTGAGCACAGCTTATGTTTCCCATTACAAACCTGCTGAGCAGCTGAAGGGAAACAAAGGCCTAAATTGTTCTTGCCCTTTCACAGTGAAGCCTAGGTATGAATGCTGTGGTTTCAGCTGTCACCCACAGGAAGTCCATGTGCTAAATATGACCTGCTCTCTGCCATGACAAGGGAGTGTTTTGTGCTGACAGCTCTCCTGGGCTGCACTGGCAGGCCAGCATTTGGGGCAATTGCATCTCTTACCTTTGAGAACCCAAGCTCCATCAGTAGCCGGTCTGCAACAAATTCAATGTATTGTTTCATCAAGGTGCAATTCATTCCAATCAGACCCACAGGTAATGCCTCAGTTAGAAATTCCTAGAAGTTAAAATACAGATGACATTTAGAGAAACGGAATTTAAGAAGAAAAAGGAGAGAACACATCTGTGTTTCACCATAACATACTTTGTGATATTCCAGGCTCCCCAGGAAGTTGTCTGAATAAATAACTTTCATTATTAAATTCAACAAATACCTTCTGTTTTCAGTAACTGTTTGTATCTTCCTTTATTTTTAGCCTGTTACTCTGGAAAAGGCACAAGATTTTTATCACTGCTTCTCTAATCTGCCTTTCTCCAATCCCCCAGTGTAAGCTTCAGTGTAAGCTTAAGCTCCGACTTCAATAAACCTACAGACCATACTAGTGGGAACAGGGATAAATCAAGAAATCACCAGTTTCCCCGGCTTCCAGCCACTACAGAATGACAGATCAGAGGGCAGTGATACATTATGAGTGCTGAACCCAGTCATGTGTTTAGGCACCAATGCATACCTGTCAGTGCTGTGAAACAAAGCAGGAGCATTTGTCATCATCACAGTCATTAGATGACAACAGGAAAGAAAATTAAACTAAAATCCTGCCAAACACCCAGCCATGCAGAAACTTGTGTCTGCAGAAGGGCAGCACTTCACATGAAAGAACCTGACATCAACCTCAGGAAAAGCCAGAAGACAGCATGATACTCGTGGCTAGAACAGACCCTGCCTTCTCCTGAGGACAAACAGAGATATGAATACAATAGGGAGAGACAAAGATCCTGAAAGGACAGATGGAAACAAACTCCTCTCTAACAGACAACTGCAGTTGGACTAGATGATTATCGTAGGTGCCTTCCAACTGGAACTATCCTATCCAATATCAAATAAGACAACTTTTCATTCTTTCTGTCATTAAGGAGAAAACCAGTTGCCAGCTTCACCTCCATCCAGTTGCTTGACAACTAAAACAGAAAGTCTCTGACTCTTATTGCAATCATCAAGGAAGAGGGAAAGAATGGTATCATGTGTCAGGGATCAAGCCTGAACCAAGTATCAAACATGGAATCATGAAAGTTAGAACTTAATTTGTTTATTTTTACACCTCAGACTGGATCTGTGCTGTCCACAACGTTGTCACAGCCAGGATTACCTGCTCAATTTCTACAGCATTGACGATGATCTCACGGACTCGCTCTTCTGATGGTTTGTTCACTAAATAATGGAACATTAGACAAGCAAAATCACAGTGTAGACCCTGAAATAAGAGAACAATATAAAAAACAGTCAGTTTTCCCCTCTTCCACACAGTTTGCTCTTATTTTCAGGCAGTCTCATCTGGATTGAAGTTTCCCAGCCTCCTGCTTTTATTAAAGTCTTAATGTTATCCCATGTAGTGTGGACTTGTAGATTACAATAAAGTAACAAATCTAACACATACCAACTATGCCAAAATAATGTTCAGCACACATGTTTCTCAGGTAAAATTTTTCTGAGGGCTGCTCTACTGTGAGTGATCCTACACAGAGCCTTGCTGGTCTCTGCCTCCTGTCAGGGATGATTTTGCTGAAAGACTTCTACATCAAGACTTGCAAAACTACTTGTGAATTAAAACAGGCTGTTTATCTGTTTTTTGCTTTGAGATACTTGATGTAAATTCTTTCAGTAGCGTTTCTTCCCTTGCTTCTCCCAACAGCATTTTCAGAAAGGCAGAATCAGATTAAAGTCACCAAACCTAGTATTAACAAATCATCTCTGCCCCAACTAAACTCCCCATCTCATTTCACCTAGCTATCCTACACAGAGCCTAGTAAACTGTGCTCCTTTCCAGGACTTCCAGAAAAGTCTCTCACCAAGGTGTGAAAACATCAGGAGACAAGCAATACAGACAGCTGCTCCAAGAGGTGCCTCAGCTTCTCTTTGACTGGGTACAGCCTGATGGTCTTGCTTCAGCCATACCCACCACTGCCAGACTAAAACAGCACTGTTCTACCATCTCTCATCTGCAAGGTTGTGCTTACAGCCAATAAACACCAAGAGGGCACATCCAGAGTGAAAACCAATCAGAAAGAATTTGGCAGACTATATGGGCTACAAGACAATCCAATATTATCATTAACAAGGGTCAAAACAAAACCTGGAGGCTGACCTACTAGAGAGCTGTTCTGCTGCAAAAGACCCAGGAGTCTCAGCAGGTAACAAGTTGAGTGAGCCAGCAATGCCCTTGTGACCAGAAGGGCCAAGGGTATCTCAGGGTGCATTGGGAAGAGTGTGGCCAGCAGGTCAAGGGAGGGGATCCTCTCCCTCTGCCCATCCCTGGTGAGGTCACATCTGGACTGCTGCATCCAGTTCTGGGATCCTCGGTCCAAAAGAGACAAGGAGCTACTGGAGAGGGTCCAGCAGAAGTCACAAAAACAATGAGGGGTCTGGAGCATCTTTTTGATGAGGAGAGACTGCAGGAGCTGGGGCTGTTCAGTCTGGAGAACACTGAGAGGGGATCTCATTAATGCATACAATTATCTCAGAGGTGGTGTTGTGGTTTAGGAATCGAACTTCCCCAGTTCAGTGCCTCCACCAAGACTGTCCCAAACCAGATGCCCATTGCTCGCTCCCTGCCCCCATCAAGACACCCCCGGCTTCCCCTTGCCCTTTCATCCTCTGCAGATGGAGGCACAAAAGGTGAAAATCACAGGATGGGTAAGAATAACTTACTGGAAACAACGAGATAACAAAAGGAACAGTAACAGCAATATGAACAATAAAGTGTGTAAGACAAAGAAGCTATTTACATGGAGAACCCATGACAAATTACATTTTTTCCCACTGGAAGGAACACCCTTCTTCTCAAAAGCAAGCAAGGGAGTCCCTTTTCCCCACCCTGTCAATGACCTGAGATGGTACCCAGTGACATTAGGGTCTTAGCCATGCTCACACAGCTTCAGGCTCTACCCACTCACAGCTACTGCAAAAAATTAACCCCATATTTGGTTGAAGCCAGGACAGGTAGGTGCCAAGAGGATGGTGACAGACTCTCTTCACTGGTGCCCAGTGACAGGACAAGGAGCAGTGGCCACAAACTAAAACACAGAAAGTTTCACCTCAACATGAGGAAGAACTTTACGTCGAGTGTGACAGAACACTGGAACAGGCTGCTCAGGGAGGTTGTAGAGTGTTCCTCTGGAGACATTCCAAACCCACCTGGACACGTTCCTGTGTCACCTACTTCAGGTGACCCTGCTTGGCAGGGAGGTTGGACTGGATGATTTCCAGAGGACACTTCCGACCCTAACAATTCAGTGATTCTGTGAAAACCTTTTAGAAAAGGCTGTAAAATCCTTGTGATTAAGGTCATGACACAGCTCTGAAATAACTCTCCCTTTAGTGATCACATCAGGGGCCTGCTGCAAGGCCTCCTATGGTCTTATCCAGGGCAACATCACCAGGATGCAGGACATGCCTGACTTTTCCCATGAACTGGTGTGCTCTGCTGACTGGTGCTGCCACCAGCTTTGCACCTTTAAGTATCAGAGATGCACCAGCTCAAGAACAGCCTGGGAACAGAGCCAGCAGCTAAAAAACACACTGAGTGTTAATCATTTATCTGTCCAGGTGCATCAAAATACAGTTTGTAGTTTTCCATTGTGGAGTCTTTTTACTGCCACTGAGTTTCAATGCAGGTGTTCTGTGCACCAAGCTGTAACTTTTGTAACAGCACTGCAGTTGGAATTATGCCAGCATAGCTTGAGAAAACTTTAGGCTTTTGGTGCTCAACTCTGCAGAGAAGTACAGTTACATTCACTCACCTGCAAGTGATCCTTGTAACAAACAAATCCTGCCTCGCTCAAATGGATGAGTTCATGATGACTCACAGAAGACACACGGAAGGTGAAGACTTAAGAACTATTTGTTTTTCCTTACCCATCATATCACTTTCTCTAAAAGTGTCTTTTAAAGACATATCATAAGATGTCTCATTTCAGAGCAATTTATCTAACCCATGAAAATTACTTCCATTATAAAAAAGCTCATTAAGACCAACATAAAAAAACACATTAAGACCAACTCTGCTAAATTACAACCACTAGCATGTTTACACCATATACAAAACTGGCCTTTCTACTTTTTCAGTGCTGACAGCGACATAAGTAGTGCCATGCACAGTCCCCAGCCATAAACAAGTTGCCAACTTGCAGGGAGCAAGGGAAAAGAAAGGAAGGAAGCAGTGAGAAGAAGGGGCACTTGTAAGCACATGGTCTGTCATATTTGGTGTGCTCACATGCAGCCCCTCAGACACCTCACATCTTAAGTGAAGAAGCACTCTTCTCAAAGGCAATCTGAAGTTGCCCCCTCCCATGAGATTCTATAGCTGTGCAGCAACACAAGACCATGGAGAGGAGTGGTATCTGCTGCTTCTGCAGCAACCTGCCACAGCTGCCTCAGAGATGGATGCAGGCAGCTGTCTTCAAGCTCTGGGACCCACAACCAGGAGCAAGTGGGGAGTGGTACTTGGAGCCCACCCGAGCCTGCCTGAGGCAGCTGAGGCACAGCAAGTCTCAGACTCACACACTATGCAGGGTCCTTGCTCCAGCCACCCCCCTGCACCTGAGGACCATGCAATTCCATCCCACTCCTTGAGCAGCTGGGCCTTTGCTTCCCTTCACAGCACAGAAAAACAAACATCCTCTTCAATCTAAAAAATTCATCTTTTTGCTAATACTATATACATTGGTGTGCCGGTTTTGGCTAGTGTGCTGTTTTGGGGTAGAGTTGGCTTTCTTGAAGAATAGTATGGGGCTGTGATTTGGATTTGTGCTGAACACAGGGTTGATCACACAGAGATGTTTTTGCTATTGCTGAGCAGGGCTCACAAAGAGCCAAGGCCTTTTCTGCTTCTCGCGCTGCCACCCTGGTGAGGAAGCTGCATGGGGGGTTGGGAGGAGACTCAACACCTGTCCTGAGCTGGGAAAAGTGACCCAAACTGACCAAAGGGATATTCCAAACCATGCGACATTCAGTATATAAAGTGGGGGAAAGAAGGAAGAAGGGGGGGACATTTGTAGTAATGCCATTTGCCTTTCCAAGTCACTGTTGCACTTGATGGGGTCCTGCTCTCCTGGAGATGGCTGAACACCCGCCTGCCCAAGGGAAAACAGAATTAATCCCTTGTTTTGATTTGCTTGTGTCTGTGACTTTTGGCTTCCCTATTATACTGTCTTCATATCAACCCACAACTTTTCTAGCTTTTACCCTTCCAATTCTCTCCCCGATCCTGCTGGTGAGGAAGTGAGAGAGTGGTTGTATGGGGCTTGATTGCTGGGTGGGGTTCAACCACAATTGGGAAGCCAGTATTTATGTTTACTCCCTTTAAAACCAGGTATTTCTGCTGAGGGGCCCAGTGGCACCCAGGCTTTAAGGTCATCGCTGCTGTTTGCTGGGTATAAAATTGGCTGGATGGCCAGTCCAAAAAAAAGTGGTGAGAATTAAATCCAGTTGGTGGCTGGCCACAAACGGTGTTCCCCACAGCTCAGTTATGCTATGTTATGTATGATATATAGAGATAGATAGATATAGACATATGTTACAGGCCCCAGTGGCCAGTCCTGTTTAATATCTTTATCAGTGGTAAAGTGCATTGAGTGCACCCTCAGTCAGTTTACAGAAGACACCAAGTTTGGTAGGAATGTTGATCTGCTAGAGGCTAGGAAGGCAGAGGGATCTGGACAGGCTGGATCAGAGGACTGAAGACAATGGTAGGAGGTCCCACAAGGCCAAACACCACGTCCTGCACTTGTGCCATGACCACCCCATGCGCTGCTACAGACTTGGGCAGAGTGTCTGGAAAGCAGCCCAGAGGAGAAGGACCTGGGGGTGCTGGTAGAGTGGCTGAACATGAGCCAATGTGTGCCCAGGTGACCAGGAAGGCCAAAGGCATCCTGGCTTGTGTCAGGAATAGCATGGCAAAAGGACCAGGGCAGTGATTGTCCCCCTGTACTCAGTACTGGTGAGGTCATATCTTGAATCCTGTGTTCAGTTTTAGGCCCCTCACTACAAGAAGGACATTGAGGTGCTGCAGCACGTCCAGGTAAGGGCAACAAAGCTAGTGCAGGGTCTGGAGCACCAGTCTTATGAGGATTGCCTGAGGGAGATGGGGGTGTTTAGGCTGGAGAAAAGGAGGCTCAAGGGAGACCTGAGCTCTCTACAACTACCTGAGAGAGGCTGTAGTGAGATGTGGGTCGGTCTCTTCTCCCAAGCAACAGGAAAAGAGGAAATAGGCTCAAGTTGCATCAGGCAGGGGATTAGATTGGATATTACAGAAAACTTCATGGAAATTGCTGTAAAGCATTAGCATAGTCTGTCCAGGGAAGTGGTTGAGTCACCATCCCTGAAGGTATTTAAAAGACATGTGAACGTGGCATTTAGGAGCATGGTTTAGGGATGGACTTGGCAGTGGCAGATTAAAAGTTTGATTTGGTGATCTTAAAGGTATTTTCCAATCTAAATGATTCTATGATTCTACAATTATGAGTACAAGTCTGTTTCTTTCCCTTTCCCCTGCCAAGACTATGGGTTCTTCATGAATATAATTTTTCTCTTCCCCTGGAAACTCACTTTTCTTCCCAAACAGTATGTAGGACATGCCACATTTACCTCATCTCTGCTAATAAGTTCGTTGGAGAAAGTCAATCCAGGCATCAGGCCCCTCTTCTTCAGCCAAAATATAGCAGCAAAGGAACCCGAAAAGAAGATACCTTCCACTGCAGCAAAGGCAACCACTCTCTCACCTGTTTAACAGAACATTTTTCATTAGACACAAAAAGCAAGATGCACCATTTGCATCAGACAGAGGGATGATGGAGAGGAGCAATCCCCTTTGCAGGACCAGATGCTGTCTTTGACCATATCCATTAGCAGATCCTGATGCATAGAGGGTCTACACACCCCACAGCACTCAGCCATATGCAACCCCATCAGAACTGAAGAACCAGGGCACCCACTGAAACTGCCACAGGACTGAAGCAAAAGAATGTAATTGTCTAAAGTGGCCAAGACATTAGTACTCCATTATTTCTTTCTCCTGAAAGGCAGGAAAGCAGCTGTGTAACTGACAGCCAAAACTGAGAAAAGGGCCAATCTCTTATAAATGAAACAAAAAATCCTACACTACAATTTCCTCTTGTTGGGAATCTATATAAAACCATATTCTTACAAGGGTGAAAGACTACAGAACATAAGTCAAGACACAAGTAACTATTTGTGTTATCCCACATTTAATCCGAGGAAAGCAAGGCATTATTGGTCCCAGTTCTCCCTGCTCTCTACATGAATGTACTTCTTCAGACTACAAGACCATCTGACTAGGGAAGCCACATCACTCCATGTACACTACTTCAAACAACTTCACTGGCTCATTGTGTATGTTCTAACATGAAGAGCTTTGGCATTAAGTTCCGGTGCCTTTTCCCAATGAGAACTGCACAGAATTTTGTTAAAAAAATAACCCATTACTTTATTTCTTTAGCTGAAGATAAAAACATACAAGCTCACCAGAAGTTACTTCTAGCTCTTTAGTTAAACCAGAGACATGGAAGTCACTACATTGTGGAGAATTTCATTTCATGTTCCAGGGGTGCAGCTTACTCACAGGTCAGTTTGTGATACACTATAGAAACAAGTTTTTAAAAAGCTACACACCAAAAGTGGATTCTCGGTCTTCAATCCACTTCAGAGCCCAGTCTGCTTTCTTCTTAACACAAGGCATTGTTTCAATAGCATTAAATAAGAAATCCCTATAGAAGAAAACAGAGACAAAACATCAAAATAGTGATTTATGTAAATCTGCCCTGGTTGTCCCTTCCAGAACCACCAGACAGAGGATCTCATTATGCAAGGCTGTGAACTAACTCAAGTCAGAGACCATTCCCACCCCTAAGAGGTGATGATCTGTCCTGCTTTTGTCTGGGATAGAGTTCATTTTTTTCCTAGTTGCTTGTACAGTGCTGTGTTTTATATTTAGAATGAGAATTATGTTGATAACGTACTGATATTTTAGTTGTTGCTAAGCAGTGTTTACATGAAATCCAGGACTCTTCAGCTTCTAACCTCATCCCACCAGCTAGCAGGCTGGGGGGAAGAGGAAGCTGGGAGGGGACACAGCCAGGACAGCAGACCCCAGGTGGCCAAAGGGATATTCTATACAATGACATGCTCAGAATATAAACTAGGGGAAAGCTGGCCAGGGGCTACTTCTTGGGAACTGGCTGGGTATCAGTCAGCAGGCACTGAGAAACTGCACTGGGCATCACTTGTTTTGTATTATTATTCATTAGTATTATTTTTGTTATTTTCCTTTTCTGTCCTATCCAACTGCCTTCACCTCAAACCACCAGTTTTACTTTTCTCCCCAATTCCCTCCCAGCTGCTGGGCAGGGGCAGGCAGTGAGTGGGCTGCTGTGTAGTGTTAGCTGCCTGCCAGACTAAATGACGATGTGATCTGTGACAGGAAGGGCAGAGGGAGGCAAATGTATAGGAAGCAGCATCCCCAAGGGCTCAGGGGAGGCAAGCTGTGGACTCAAACATCCTATCCCAGGAGTGCTCACCCACCAGATCCCAGTCTCTCTCTCAGACTTGAAGCCAGCTACTTCAGTCTACCCATAGAGCAAAACCTCATCTTGCCCAACTCCACAAAAGGAACAGGACAAGGCCCATGTGCACAGACTCTGTTCCTATGCTGAACACCTGAAAGGAAACCTTGCAGTCCTCCCACCATCACCAACACAGGATGCTACCATGGGAAAGCAAGCTCTGCCTGACCATCACCTTGGTGGAGTCTCTGAGGAGAAGTGCTGCTTTGCAAATGTATTATCATTTGAACCAGGAAGTTCTTCAGACAAAAAAGGTGAACTCAATCATTCAAAAATAAGCAGTTCAAGTTGTTTAAAAAGCACTGACAACAAAAAGGTTGAAAGGATGCAATACATTGACTGCTGCATATTAGAAACACCACTTTGATCATGAGCACTCAATTTCCTCAGGCTGATCCTTTGCTGATGTAAGAGTAAGCACTGCAGGAGCAGGATAACATCAAGGAGCCTATCTAACCTTTAACATCTCACATACTCTATGCTTCCAGCAAGAAAAGATTTATAAAAATATTAACTCACCTTCTGATACTCCCACAATAATCCTTGGTCAGCAATACTCCTCTCCATTTTGGGAGTCATATGTGCAGGCCTTGAAAGCTTTAAGGAACCTTTCCCAACTCCCCCAGAAACTCAGTATGAAACAGCAGACAGCTGCCATGCTGCCCTACAACAGTGGCACTGGCTTCA
The DNA here is from genome assembly GCA_013398615.1 of Brachypodius melanocephalos. Taxonomy (NCBI): domain Eukaryota; kingdom Metazoa; phylum Chordata; class Aves; order Passeriformes; family Pycnonotidae; genus Brachypodius; species Brachypodius melanocephalos. The sequence goes on from VZSR01001685.1 coordinate 36,744,935, forward strand.
GTGACAGACTTCCCACAAGTTTGTAACACTTCTAGAGGTTTACCTTTTCTTGGGATCTTTGATGTAGGTGTCTATGAGCAAGCTGTACATCTCTGAGTGAACATTCTCAATGAGAATCTGAAAGCCATAGAAACAACGAGCTTCTGGGATCTGCACCTCCTGACTAAAACGTGCCACCTACCAAAACCAGAAAGCATGGCAATGAGTACAATAAAACAGTCCTGCATGACACTTCTCTGAGCAAAACAGGAGAGACAACAGATCTCTGCTACAGAGACAGGATGGGAGTAGTTCGGTCCTACTTTGTTCACAGACATCAACAGGGTGGTGCAAATGAAAATAAAACAAGCTAGTCAGAAGTAAATACATCTAAGAGCTGAAGCATGAGAGCACACATACACAGAAGAACAAAATAATGCAATACTAAACACTTAGTACTGAACAAAGCCTCAGACTTTTTGTTCATAACTTGAAAATATAAACAGCATGACATAAGGCATGTTCATGCAAAACATGCACATATATACTGCATGTTATAAACATTCAAACATTTGAGATTTAAACTGGGCATTTGCAGAGAGATACCACTGCTAACCTGTGATGAGATATTTTCCAGCCCAGAACAGATAACAGGAAAAATTCCCCACCTTTTTAGCAGCATCTGCCTGCAGCCCTAAGAGATTCTAGGATGCTGTTCAGTGAGAATAAAACAGATTTTACCAAAATGAGGAATACATGGCACAGCCATGGTCTGTATTCCCTACTTTTCAATTAACATGAGTACAGGAAAAATATGGGGTTATATTAATTCATTCAGAAATGCACATCCCACAGCCAAGCAGGGTGAACTCAAAAATGGTGTCCCAGACTGATGTGATTTGGAGTCCTGATGACCACAGCTGACCCAATTTAATTCAAACACTATTCCCAGACAAACAAGCTGCTTGTTTCACTTGACATAGGTGAGATGGAGAGAAAAAAAAGTACACATTTATTAAACCTATGAATTAATGTGAAAAAGCCAAAATGTAAAGTTAATAAGACAATAACATGACTAACTATTCAAGCCCTCTGTAAGTCTTTCTCACCAGGTTTTCATTTACAATTCCATCACTGGCTGCAAAAAATGCCAGAACGTGAGAGATAAAGTATTTTTCATCTGCTTTCAGCTTGTTCCAGTGAGGAAGATCCTTTGACAAATCAACCTAACGAAAAGAAAAAAGAAAAACATTATTGTCCTCCTGCATTTGTCATTCTGTAAAAACAAGCAGCCCAACCAAGTGACCAAGGCAGAGTTTTAGCATTTGCTTTCAAATCTTTACATGGAGGGAATTAAAATATTTGTGACTGTAAAAGACAACAGAGAGACTGCAGTACTGCTGTCTCTGTCTGCAACAGTAAAATCATGTGCTTGTTTCACAGTTTACACTTTTGTAATTTGGAATAAAAATCTGTGTCTATTGAATAAATAAATGAGACTTTAAAAAGCCTTAGCATTTTTTCGTCACAAGTATGAACATGCACCAGTAACCAGAGCTCATTCTGAGACCCATAAACTTTACTTGAAATAAATGTTGATACTCCAAGAAAGCCATACCCAAACCTGTCAAAAGATCGACTGAGGTGACTTCTGCCTTTGGCAGGTGTTCAGCCTCCATGTTGTCAAAGAACGTTATGGGGCAAATGCTGTGCAACTGCTCTTGTCTATCAGACCAAACTCCAGCCATAAGAGAAAACCACAGCTTCCTTCACATGGGCCTTTTTTTGTTTGTTTGTAGGATTTCTCAACCAAAACAGCACTAAAGCGGAGACAGGACCCACAGATGGTAAGAGAGTGTAAGAAGCAACCAGTAACAAGTTAAAAGGGAAGGGCTGGTAAGGCAGGAGTTCAAAAGCTTTTTCTTTAATGGTTTAAATGAAGATCTGCAACAGGGCAGCAGGCCACCCAGGCAGGCAATGAACTACCACCTCCACAAACAGCTGCTCCTCATCATCCTATGATGTTTTCTGGTCTATTTAGAGCCTGCCAATGCTTTCGTTTCACTCCTCTGCAGTTGCAGACCACTGCCCACAAATGAGCAAAGGGTGCATAAGCCTTGAGCTGGAACAACCAGCTCTCCTGCAGGTGATCTCTCCAAAGCAAAGCAGTGTTCAGAGGCTGGCACTGCTGCAAGCATAGCAAGCACTGCTCAGGTCTAGCTAACCAGCAACCTCGGGGAAGAACTTAGAGCTCACACTGTAACATGGGGCAAGCACTTCACCAGGGCAATCAGGAGTCAGCTAAATGCATTTTTAGCAAGTGCACCTGATTAACACTGTCTGTCTGGAAATTTAGGTATCTAATATTAAGGAATAGCATGAATTTACCAGAGCATCTTACAAGGCCAAGGAGTTAGCTCTTACCACACTGTGGTCTCTGAAGCTGCAACTATCTGACCACAAATCCAAACAATCTGACTTAGGATTTCTCTATAGCCAGAGAAGCACCCCAGGACACAACTCCACCTCACCCTAAACTAAGCACCTAAACCAGCTCTGCTGAATCACCCTGCAGAAGCAGCTTGCTTTCACAGTCAATGAAGGCAGTTCTGCTTTGCTGCTGGCACCTGATGTTTGATGCAATTAACTCCAACCTTTGCCACACAGAAGCCAGCAGCAGAGCTAGGAAAGATGCACCAGGACCCTAGTGGTCTGACTCCCTTTTGCCAACCCACTGGCCCAGAACTCACCTCTTCTGCTGTCCAAAAAGAGGCCTGAGCCTGCTTATACATCTTCCATATGTCTGGGTACTGGATGGGGAAGATGACAAACCGACGGTGATTTTTTCTGAGTAGAGGCTCTTCATCAAGGTTGGAGCCATTTTCAGCAGCACTTGATGAGCTCTGAAAATAAAGCACAGTTCTGGTTAAAGTTAGCACTATGTATTCCTCCTCCTCACACTGTCCCAAAGGTGTGGTTTCAAACTCACCCTTGTCATACAGACACTCACCTGGTCCCCTGGGGTAGGTGTCCCCTCGCCCTCCATCCTGGCAGCACTGCCTGTCTGCCCGGCTCTACCCAGTACAGCTCACACCAACCGCCCCCTCCCAGCTGTGCCAGCGCCAGGAAGCGCCCGACACCTGTGTGCCAAAGACAAAGCCTTTTGCAGCACGGGGGGAAATCTGCCGTGGGGGACATCAGCCACTGTGGTACCACACACGGGGAGATATGTGTGAGGTCACAGCACGGTGCTGCAGCCTGCACCCAGCACAGCTCCACCAGGCTCACTGCCCTAGCACCTCCCAGCCATTTGCTTTACATTCAGCCATCAGGACCTGGATGGACTGCCTTGAGAAAGCCATGAGATCGGCAACTAATCCCAATTGACAGAGGACAGCCCTGTGTCACAGCAGGTCTCAGCATGGAGGTTTGTGTATGCAATCTGTGAGGGCAGCCCACACAACAGAGCAGAAGGTCTCCCTCAAGTGTCGATATGAAGCTAATGTGCCTCCTCCCAGCAGCTGGCGGCAGGAAAACCTCTGCCTGGAGTCACCCATCTCCACACTGATCCTCCTGTGCGGGGTCCCAGAGGACATCTGTGCGCAGCTCTTCCTCAGAGAGTTCTAGTTCTGTGCGGGCTTCCAGAGGACATCTGTGCACAGCTCCTCCTCAGAGAGTTCCAGCCCAGCCAAGCTGGGGAGGTGAGGACAGCTGATATTTAGGAAAAGGCCAGGGAAAAGTAGCAGAGAGGGCACTCTGAGCAGGGCCTTCACCTCACCTCTGGCTGGGAACATGTGCTCCCAGGATCAACCCCTGCATCCCTGCAGACATGTCACCAAGCACCTACTAGAAACAACTGCTGTTGAAGAGCTGTCAGGACAGCACACTGCAACCTCTGCCGAAGGGCTGGTGACTCACAATGATCACAAGTTCAGCCAGCAGGATGCCTTTCTGGGTTGGTTCAAAGACCCCAACAACACTGCTGTAGAGGATAACTAACCACAGGCAGTATACAAGGTGTTACATATAATACACCAGAGAAGAGGAGCTGAAGGTTTTGAACATCATTATTTCTACCTTCCTGGAGGTGCCAAAGTCCTTTCCCTACCCAGTCTATTTGTAACTACTCACATAATAAAAAGCATTCCTTTATTTCAGTTTGGAAAATATTCTCAAACAATGCTATTCACATTTTAAAAAATAAACAAACCCCAAACATCCATGCACATTGCATAACTGGCATAGATACCCCAGACGCTCAGTGAATACATCACTGAAGCACATTCTAGGTTACAATTCTACCACTTTATTCTATTTTTAAATATTACTCAATTACATGAGACAGATTTCCCAGCATTATCTTGCAGAGTCTCTGCTGAAGGCCATGAGAGTTGAAGACCTTTTTTACATCCCAGGACATAGAGATGATTACAGTAACTCACTGGAATTGGGAGAATTTGAGGTTGGCAGGTTCACCACCTTGTCCTAGCACACACATTCTCAATGCCTGGCATCCAGCCAACAACTGCATCTGCTTCTATACCAGCTGACATCCTTGAAAATGGAAACTGCTAAAAAACCTGTTAGCCCAGCCACTGCTGGCTCATGGACAGCTGGTTGTCCTCCAGGACCCACAGATCCTTCTCCACAGAGCTGCTTTCCAATAGATCACCCTCATCCTGTACTGGTCCCCAGGGTTATTCCTCCTCAGGTGCAGGACCTGCATTTGTCTTTGTTGAATTTCAGACTATTCCTCTGCCCATCTCTCCAAGAAAGACTGCTTAGGGGCACTGGAAACACCTTCCATTAATTTTAAACTCAGCAAACAAGGAAATAACATATACACACACATACAACCATCACCCCACAGCTACAGCTGCTGGGCTACATGTGCAAGTATCAGTTACATGCCCTACATCAGCTGTAGCCAGGGAAAAAGCTAAAGTTGCTGGCAGAGCCAGCACCGTAATGTGGAGCATATACTCAGTGGTATGTAGCCATGAACCCTCAAGCACCCTAGCAAGAGGCTGCATGTGCATCCCACGAGCTCCCAAAGCATTCAGACCAGGCCTGGGCAGCAGAGGCCATGCCAGCAGTGAGACTGAGAAGACCATCACCATTCCTGGGAGAGATGGCTCGCACTGCACAGCGTCTGAGGAGCACAACGCCTGCTGGTTCCACATGCTTGAGGGGATCACAGGACTACTATGCACTCCACTGTGGGTATAGCACATCACTGTTTGGGGGAAACAGTAAGGGGTTTCTTACACTTGTATTTAACATGGCACACCTCGTTTTGGATACTCGAGTACTGATAAGACACAAGGGTTCAGGAAGACCATTCCGGTTTCCCTGCCATGATGATCCTTTCTCCTCGAACACTTCAGCCTGGCTTAGCACGGTTATACTGGGGAGACACCTTGTATAACTGTGTATAAGAATGTAGCTCAGAAGCCTGCAGGGGCAGACTTTCCTGGTCCACAGGGCCTGGGAAGCCAGGAACATCACCAACACCCACACCTGCTTCCATGGCAGCTCGGGGCAGAAAGGACGAGCTCTACCTTTTCGGCCCCGGCAGGTGCACACCCCCTGCGGCAGCACGGGCGGCGCTGCCCAGACCCGGTGCCGAGCAGCCCGCGGCCTCCGCTCGAGGGCCCGCATCCCCCGCAGGTGCTGCCAGCGCTCCCCGGGACCGCGGTGCCCGAGCGGTCCGGCCCTGCCGAGCCTGGGCGGGATAAGGGCGCGGGGGACGAGCCCGTGCCCCTTCCAGGGCTGTCCGAAGCAGCTGGTCCCCGGTGTCTCCCGGGGCTGCCCGGCCCGGTGGGGAGGCAGCGCAGAGCCCGGCGGGGCGGGCAGGCCGCGGGGCCCGGCCGGGCAGAGCTGCGCTGCCGCCGCCGCGCCGCTCCCGGAGCCCCCGGCCGGGCCAGCCCCGCTCCCGCCCCGTCCGGCCTTACCCGCTCCGGGCCCGCCGCCTCCTGCAGCGCCGCCGGCCCCCGTCGCTCGCCCATGGCCGGCGGGAGCGCTCCGTGAGGGGCGGTGGCGGAGGAGGAAGGGGGAACGGCCATGGCCAAGGCCGCTCCTCCCCCGGGGACGACTCACTAATTGCATAACAAGCACGGAGCTGCGGTGCTTGGAGGCTCTCGCCAAGGGCCTCTCGGTAAAAGTACGACTGATGTTTATTTCTCTCCCTTCTTGCAATCAGAGCTTCAAAAGATTCGTGTGTCCCCTTTCCAGAAAGGTAACTTTCGGTTCTGCTTTAAGAATTCGTGTGCCCGTAAGAATTTTGGGTATTTTTTTTTTAAAGGCACCTGGCTGCGCACAGTGACTGAGACCTCCTCTCTCTCCATTCCCAAGCATGGGAAGGGGGAGTCAGGCCGGCTGGGCTCCTCTGCACTGCATCTCTTTGCTGCGGCTTTTTTATGCCTTGCGAGAGACGCTCAAGCCTCACCAGGGCAAGGGATAAGAAAAAGTTCCGTGGTGAGATCTGTGACTAAGCACAAGAACAGCTCTGGTTTTTTTACACGGATTTTTCTGAGGAACAGAAACACGTGCCCGAGCAGCAAGTGACTGAAAAGCACAGCAGAAACACACAAACAGTAAATGAGAAAAGGTGAATTCGCATTAACAGTACCTGCTGTTACCTGAGTACTGTTATATCTGAGACATCCTTAAGTTTTATTTCCCAGAGATACCTATACAAGCTGCTTAATCTTTACGTCCAACAACAGCTCCACTCGAATCAAGCATACGGACTACCAGGGATTCCAGCTTTTTGTCTGAAGCCATTAGAGAAACACTGACTGATGCAAACCCAATTGAGACCATTTACAGACAAATTCTGTTGGTGTGTGTAATACAGAGTTTGCTGGTGATTTAAGGGGGAGATACATGAGTTTCTGGACCAAAACCAAGCAACAGACTGTTCGTATTTAATGACATTGACTTGCCGAGTGGTTGTCTTAGCCCCCAAATCTGGCTGTCCTGGCTACTGTTTCAGAGTTCCCTAAATAAGGAAATGCCCTGTCCTGACAGGGATTAAGATCTACCATAAATTAATATAATCAGCAATAGAAAACTGCTCAAGTATTTGGAGATAACTTCTTAAACACCTGCCCTTATTAGGCACAGCAAATGTCTACTTACATGGTGCCTAAAGATGCACAAAAAAAGAAAAATACTGGAAAGGATTAACCAAACAGCACGTGGCTGTTCTTACACCTCCACAAAAATCGGCCAACTTCTGTTAGCTTTGTTTTATAAAAATTAAATCATGTACACAACACTGAAATACAGACAAGCACATACAAATGAAATACAGCATTATACCTAATTTTGCAAGATTTCAGATTACTCAGCTGTACCTACAATGTCCTATTCAGAACAAGCTCCCTGACAGGTGGTGGAAGTTCCTTAGTTCCTCACTGCTGTGGCAGCTCTCCTGCTCTGGCAAATGTAGTAATCACTGCTTTAACTGTAATACCTCTTTCTTCCCTCCCCCAAAAGGTGTTACTTTTTGGGGGAAATACTCAGCTGCCTTTTAAAATGTGTTATAAGTCTAATTTCTGATACGAAAATGCCATTTCAGGTAAATTGAAAAATTTTCATTTATAAATCAGTGAAATCTGCTTTTCAGCCTAACACTGTTCACTCTCAGAAAATCAATTTGTGAATAATTTCAGTACGTCTAAAGCCTAACATTTCCTTAAGTCTCCTCGCAGTCTCCTTGCAGAGAAACCTTACCACAGGTTGTGGCAACAATCTATTTTCTAATAGGTTTACATGACTACAGTATTCAAACATACTCATTTGGCTAGCTGCCATTGACACTGGACAAAAGGATACTGAACTTTCACCATTATGGAAAAGTCCTGAAACACCTGGGAGAAACCAACTGCCTCTTGTTATTCTAAATAGTCTATTACTATAGTAGTAGTTTGTGGTGATTATAGACAAAAAATACCTTTATATTAAGCCACTGACAAAGGGGGCAAATAGTCTCTCACAGGATTTGTTTCAAGCAAGACATGAAGTTATCCTCTTAAGACAACTCCACAAAAAATCCATTTAAAGTACATAAAAAATTCAAGGCCCTCCACGCTTCTCAATTCAGCAAATCTGAAATAACTGCAAATGAAGCCACAAAAGCAATTTCCAACTAGCAAATGACCCATTGGAGCTCCTGATGATGCCAGAAGTCCTGATGGGTAACAACTGCACTGTGGTGGAGGCCACATTCCAGCTATGAAGCCTGTTCATGTCCCTCCCACAGAGATCATGTGGAAACTTCCAGCACTGTGACTTCCAGTCATGGAAGCTTTCACATGACCCACTCACCTACACATTTTAATGTGTGGACATATATTCTACCTCAGAATAAGCTAATGCCTACACATGCTGAAATCTAGTTAATCTGGATGTGCACAATTTTCTATTTGATTTTAGCAGACCTGCTACTAAATAGGCAAACTGAAGAATTCAGAAAAAAGGTCAAATCCTACAAAGCTTGAAAAGAGGAAGTGGATCAGAGTTACTGAGCGAGGTATCCAGAGTTTGCCTTACAGAGGAAGCCAGAAAAATCCAAGTGTCAGTGAAGCGAAGAGCACAGACACAGAAGCAGCTCAGAATAGCATTTACAGATGCACACAGAAACATGATCCACAGGCTATGGGACCCTACAAAGAGTGAGTTAGGGCACAGCAGTAAGCATAGAAAGGAAGAGGTTAATATAAATTTAGTGAACATTGTTCCACATGGTGTTAAGGGTGACCAGGAGCTGTGCTGAATTCTGGCTCTCCCTGAGAAGCAACCACACAGGAGGTGGTTGGTGGTGGCTGGAGAACTTCTCCCACCTGCACAGCAACTACCATGGGGAGGTGTAGCCCTGCTCACTACACACTTCTCTTCAGATGCATGGAAGTAAACTTTTGAAAAACAGCAGGTCTGTATGATAAACATTGCATACAAAGATAAACATTGTTTAAGAGTTGAAGAAAATTTCCTTGCCTCTCTGAATGCTGCTGTGCAAGAGTACTAGTTGGGATTCACACATTTGCCAGTTTATAGCTTTATCACTGCTTGTTATCTAGCAACCAAATGACTAACTTGCAGGGAAGAAAAAAATCACTTCCAAACACAGGTGAGAAAGACCATTTGGTGAAAATTTTTCATTCCTGGAAAATTATCAAAGCTGGAGCAAGTGATTTACCTTGTGTTGGATAGAGTTGGGTAAATAAAAAAAAACCAAAGCTAAGAATTAGTCACGGAAATTAGCATTAAAGTACCAGTTTTCCCTAGATTCAGATTAGGACCTACTCTAGTAGTTGGTCATAACATTTTATTAGTGGCTACCTTTATCTCCTCTTTCAGCAATGGTGAACAGCTAAGGATGTATATGATTTTAAAAGTGTAAACATGACAGAGTTTAACTAGTTTCTCTACCACATTTTAAGTGAACTAACAGAAGGGCTTAAGTCAAAGGGAGAGGAGGTGTATGATTTTAATAAACATTTTTCTTATTAAAATCTTGATATAGTTTAAATATACCATACAGAGGAAAAAAAAGCTATTTATAAAGCTACATACATATTTCAAGTTAATGATGACAGCATATATCATTCTAAATTCTCTCTCTGCTTTTCAGAATGCCTTGTGTGTGTATATATGGTGAGCTACTGTGCTATCTGCATAACTTTTGTCTAGCTATACATTACAGGACTTAAAAATGTTTAAGCTATATACAGAAATATATATACATATAACATATATTTATATGTTATACATACACATACACTTATATACATATACACACAATACATATATATATACAGTACTTTACATGTATATATGGCCTTTCATCGAAGGGCCTTGGATACTTCTTAGTACATCAAGCCTCACAAAGCTTTGTGAGGGAGGGAGCTTTATTTTACATACTTCGATGCCTATTCTAAACAGTTTCTTTTGTTGCTTTCTACTAACTTTGCACATTTCAGTTAGAGGCAGTTCTGGTAGTGAAAATAATCACAGCAGTTTGATAGCCAGGCATCAGGTAGATGTTACTTTGTACCTTACCCTCCTTAGTATAAGAGAACAGCCATACCAGCATGAATTTTCTCTATACTACAATGTCTCTGCCTAGATTTGTGAGGCTGTACTGCTTTTTATTTTTTACCATAGTAAATCTAATACAGTTTTGAATGTAAGATACACTCGAGGCCACAATAGGAAATCTAGAACAGATTCCAATCCTTGTACGTTGAAACTATCCTTTTCTAGGATGATCGATTTAGAGGAAGTATTAGTACCTGCAGAAATAATTCTGTATCTATTTATCTGCCGTTTAACTACACAAGCCTGAAACAGTCCACTTTATTTAGAAAACAGGATTTTCAGCATCAATTTGGCAACTGCTGATCAGAATTTGTGGTATCAACTGTACTCCATACCTCTAGCAGCTAAATAAATGATGAAAACAGAGGCTTTTTTGAAAATCAGATGCAGGTACCTTTTGGTCATCCTAAAACTAGCTGACAGAAAGGAAAACCCAAAGGAGCTCTGGCAAAGGTCAGTTCCACTGGGATTTGGATGGAATATTACTTCAGCTCTTCCCAACAAAAGGGAGAAAAAAAATCATTAACATGGACTAATGGGGTTGGAGAAGCAAGAAAGAACATCACCACCAAAAAAGCTCTTATCCCTCAGTACTTCACTCTGCAAAGCTTTCATAAATTTACTTTGACACAGAAAAAGTAGCTCCTTTCTTCTTTAACCAATTTCTAACTCTCAAAAATCTCTCAAGCCTTAGGGAAAAGAAGTCCTAGATTATGGTCAAAGACTGCCCTCCCCAAAACAACCAATCACTTCAAAAGTGAACATACAGTAGAACTCACTACAGTGAAGTTCTAGAATTTTATTCTAACCTAATTGCCTTGAGATTTTTCAGAACAAGCCACTTTTTCCTTCAAACCAGTTCTGTTAAATGGAGGGGTTGCCTGGCCCGTTTCTTTCAGGATTCTCTGCTAACTGTAAAATGTGGGCTAAGTGTCTTCTGCATGTCAATTTTTCAGCTACAAAATTCAGATTTTTAATGAACAACTATGTTTAGTGTATGCTGTTAGCTAAAGTATAAATGGCTTAATAAATAAAAACTATTGTTTCTTCAGTATGACTTGGTACTTTGTCTGTAATTTCTTTATTAAAAAACTGTAACAAGATACTTAAAAAAAGGCTAGATACAAAAGAAGTTAAGCAGCTCACGAACATTAAAGTTTTCCAAAAAATGTATCTTCAATAATCATGATCTTATAAACATTTTACAGTTACCAGAAAGTGCCCAGGCTGAGTTTACATAGTTAGATAATGTAGTACAAGTCTTGGGTTAGAAGTGGTAGTGGAACAATCTCCTGACTGTCTGTTCACTGTAACAAGGATACAAAAATGTTGATTGTGAACTATGAAATACTGTGCATTGGCCTCATCAAATATGTACAGGAAAAAAAAACCCACTAAAGGTACAGATCACATGCAAAATATTAGTGATGGTATCTGATGTACCAGAGTTCAATGCAATAGAACGAAAATTGCAATGGAAGTGGTTTCATAAGTGAACAATCCCATCTCCGGGATCTGAGCTGTCAGGAACTTTTTACAAGTTCAATATACATGATACACAACTGCAGCCAACCACAAATTAAACACCATTAAAAAAAAAGTTAAAAACACAGAACATACTTAATTTTTTATTTCGAAATTCCCTACTCCCTCTATACAAGAACCTTTGCTGAAACACTTTCCACAAAGGCAGCAGTGAATTTTCAGAACATTTTACATATTTTCCCTCAGCAAAAAGATAAATCACAGTGTAAATTATATTGTTCTGCTGTCATCTTTGGCTGGGGTTAGGCAAAGGAGTTATTGACTAGCAAACTGTTGCAATCACATTTTGCTAGTGCTCCTTAGGCCTTTATGTTACAAATTTAGTACAGGAATGTTTGCATTTAAATCCTTGAAGTACCACCAGGGGTATGACAGCATTAACTTTCATAAACTTTTATAGACAAATGGAAAAATCTACAAAACTTAGCTAGTAATATTACACAGCAATACACACTTTTTATACTCTACACAAAACCAAAATTCTTGGTCTTAATGGCGAGTAACAATTTTTGTTTCAAAATCTGCTTAGAGGAATAGAGTGGGACATAAAGGCGAGAAATACAAGTGTTTGCTGTTGGAAGATGTTGGTCATCTGGTGGCCTTATTGTGATGGATGGCATCGGCTGGAATCCCTCCTCACTGGCGGGCAATGATGGACTTGAGGTCCAAAAGTAAACCTGAAAAAAGAAAACAGCATTTAAAATTATGATTTACAAGGCTGAGATTCCTATTGCCTACAAATTGTGTAGGGGCAGGTTAAAAAAGAACTGCAGAATCACAGCAAGTTTGATTATACCATGTTCTCTTCAATATGCCAAACTAAACTGCACAGTCATGCTACTTGCTTCTGTACTAGCTTCATTCACTTTCCTTCCTCAACTGCTCATTCATAAAACTGATAAAAGCAGCACTCAAAATTATCCTGTATCAACAAACCCTCAGTAAATGACATGTTTCCAAATTCATCTGGGAAAGCAGAGACTCTCATCAATACAAATTGAATCATGAATCTCTCACAAACCAGTTAGAGACTACAGAATTTAGAACTGGTACAGACAAAAGGCAGCAACAGAGAGTATTTTGTTTACGATCTCAAGTGTGAAATACTGAGTCACCACCAGGGTGTAATCATAGACACTCCTTGAAAAATGTGCTCTGGGGTTTCCACTTTTCACAGTACTCTGTTTCCTTTTAGTGGACTGTAAGGGAGAGACAGTACCTTAAAGAGTACAAAGTTAAAAACAGTTTTAAGAAGTGTATAACATATAATTTACAGTACAATTTTTAAAAATTAAATCCCCTGAACAGTATCTTATTCTTTCAACCTTCTCATCAGTTACTCCTGGAGAGCTTTGAGATGGACATGGTATCATTACTGACATGTTACAGAGAGGACACACATATTGCCCTCAGAACACACAGAAGTCAGGTGAGTAAATGATCCATGAAGAGAACTCAACCTCAAAACCCTACCAGCCCACAACTTGTTGAGTAACCACAGTTACTCATCTTAAGAGCAACTGTGCAGAGTGAAAGTGTGCTTCTGTAAGAGACCTATGAACAGGAGAAGGACACACCATGCTTACTTTCAGATACACAAAAGTCTAGGATGCTCACCTGTTGTTTCCAGAACCAACAGTCTTACCTGACCCTACTACCCTGCTCTGCTACCTTAACTCTTCACAAAGTCTCTATAGGTAGACACGGTTAAGAACAGTATTGACACCAGTTATTCCAATTCTTCCATGTTTCCAATTGGGAATGGGCAACTTACCAGATCTTGTCTTTCTGTCATACTCATCTTCTCAACTATGGACCAAAACCAACGCTTGAATTGCAAAAGCTTCTCAGCATTTTCTCCTGTGTGAAATGAAAAAGCATACAATTCAGCTGCTACACTGGACAATAAGATTAAGAGATCTATTTTACGTGTGCTGCAAGTTGGATCTCAGCTACAATCGCGTTCATGAAGTCCTGATATCAGACACTAGTAATTTCAAAACTAATAGCTTTGAATGCAAGGCCAACACTGACATAACCCAGTACCCCTCCTACTCCTCCCTCCTTACCAAAAAGCCCAAATGCAGCTTAAAAATTATGTAAGAAGTATTGAACTTGTATCCATCACATTTATAGTTCTAAAGAATTTCCACAAGAAAGATATACTACCAGCAATACAATCCGTGTATTTAACATCTAGTTACAGCAAAGTTGAAAAACATGCTTTCTCCACACTCCCTTAACTGAAGGTAAATATTTTCTAAGGAATGTAAAAAAATAATCCAAGTAATAACTTTATTACAGCTTTCACTGCCTTATTAATTAATGGCAGACTTGAAGAGATAGTTCAAGTTTAGTGCTGGTAACTACTCCACACAGGAAAAAGTAGTGTTAAGTTATATGTGCAACTCTGCTTATGACTAAGTTATTTCATACCTGATTCATCATTGAAAGAGGTAAAGCTGATTAGCATTTGCACATTTACTTCACCACAGCCATTTACCAGAAGTCTGAAATCTTCTGCTGTCAAATCTTCTAATGAATTCTTTGGAAGTACATCCAGAAGCCCCTTCCTCATTGCCTTGAGTGAAAACCAAAAAATGCACATTGTAACCCTGTAACTTTTAAGATTGACTTGGAAAGCATTATTGAAAAGTTTTGTGTGAAATCCCATTTAACTCAAGATTCATTATTTTCTGAGCTGTTCTTTCCTTTTAAAGCTTTATTATCTGAGATGCAAATCTTCTGAAACAAAGAACTGCACTAATTTTTTAACCCTACCTACCAGAGCAAAAGAAAGCAGTAATGGTTTGAGCTAGTATTTCACCAGGAGCAGAAGCACATGCACCCTTTTAATGCTAAAATGTTCAGGTATTTTGCTAAGCTGCACTGAATTTGATGAGAATTTAAAAAAACCTCATCTTGCATGTTACTTTTACTTTACTTCCTCAGACACGTGCCAACTCTGCTTCCAATATATTACACATACATAGACACACACACATAGACATGCACACACACATATATTCTATGTAAGTAATATCCTGAAAAGATAGGAAAATCCATATAAAAAATGGAATCCTAAGAATCAATTTGCTTTAGAAAATTCCAAAATGAATACAAGTGTAAGGGTTTTCAACTTTTAAAACAATCAAGAGTCAAATGTTAATATATGCAGATGTGGAGATCAAGTATCTTAATTCCAGGAACAGGTTCTTTCTGTGAGAATTAGGACCTCAGCTGCACAGAGGCAATCTGGCAGCCTGCTCCCCTATCTCACATGTGCAGCAGGAAACCACAATGAGCACAAGGAACAAAGTTTAGATGTAGCATCACATGACAGACTGGCCTTCATTAACTGTCTACTAAAATATATTATTCCATAAGTGTTATTTAACAAGGGCTTAAAAAAGTAAATAGTTTTTAATATGGTTTTCTAGTAAATTTTTACATTTTTTGCAAGGCTAGTAGAAGTGGTTTTATAAATGATTTTTCCTTAGAACAAGCATGCAAACAAATCAAAGGTAATAAATTATTAGAACAAAGTAGCTGCCAAATATAAGGTTCCAAGAGGATTTGTGCCATTTGACCTCAAAAATGAATGTCTATATTTATCCAGTGAGACCCACTATAAAAGAAATTGTCTTTCATTCTATAAAATAAATTACTCAAAGTACTCAGTCTTCACAGTACTGCACAAACAGCTATAGAATTACAAAAAAAAATTTAAGTACATTTAATCAAGCCATCAAGACTTTCAAAAAACCTGATTAGCAACACCAGAATGAAGAGAATAATTAACTGACTGAAATATTGTCATCTTTTAAATTACTCTTTAAAAAAAAAACTCCACAAAAGACTTACATGTAGAGGCTGCTCTGCTACTACCAACATTCGGTGTTCTGCATATTTCCGGACATACTCATATACATTCTGAGGAGTGACTGGTATGTTTACACCGTTGGAAATAAGTTCAACCTATGGCAAAGAAATAAGGAACATTGAAAAAGGAGAAGAAGAAAAGGAATATAAAGAAAATGAGATTACTATAACCACCACAGTATTCTGCTGAGTGATTTATTGCTTAATTTACCTCTAAGCCCAAGCAAAATTCACTACTACAGGTTAGTTTTAAAGATTCCCTAGGATTGACTATGGGTGCCAGGGTCTATGGTAGGCTCTATATCATTTTCAAAAAAAAAAAAAAAAAATCCAGACTTCAATGTTTAAGAACATTGCACTGAATCCAGGAAGAGTAAAATGTTTTATCTGCCATCTGAGAAGAGCATGGATTATGTGCACACTACAACCTGCATTCGCTGTCAAACTCTGAACCTACAGAGGCACAGATTTAGCCATGCTTACCTGCCCTCCACCCTCCTCCTTACACAGGTCTATTGCAAAGGCTAGATCCATTGCTGCAAACACTGCATCAGCATCTGTACTCTGGGAAGCGAGGATAAGTTGCCGAAGGCTTTCATACATAACTGGATCGAAAAAAGCAAAGTCGTGCCAGTTCACCTATTAAAAAAGAACAGAAGTTTGAAACATAACAGGTGTTTAAGAATGTATTCAAAATTATGTGATCTGTACCAGATCCATGCACTAGCAACAAAGTATACAAACACATAGAAATAAATGCATAGAAATAAATAAACTCCCACTTTCAGTTTGTTTTAGAAGGTACAGTAGAATACTGGAAGGAATACATATTCAAGAAGAAAAACCTGAAGAGAAGAATTAGAAGGCAATCACTCTTGAAAGACACCACGGGGTATTTAAAGGTCATTTCTGCCATTAAATGTTTTTCATTAAAGATTATGTTGGATAACTGATTATGTGATCAAAACTGAATGTAAGGAAAGACCAGCATAACAAACCTTAGTTTAAGTTTGTTGGATCAGACAGAACTTACAATGCCATTGACAAATGCATTAAAAGTGCTGTACATTATTAGTTTTTACTGGACCAGGGTAGCAGTTTTGGTCAAAAGTTTAGGTAATTATTGCTCTGAATTAAATTATACCTACACCTGAGACGAAATTTTAATTAAAAATTAATTCCATGACCTCTCTCAAATATCCAGAAAAATGCTTTTCTGTAACCTATTGCCTAGCATTGTCTAACACTATAGTTTCTGAGTCTCAGGAAGAAAAAAAGCAGAGACAGTATGTTGTTTCTGAAGAGAGTTAAAGGCTAACCAATTACAAATCATCACATCTTAGTCAAATACCTGGCTTCTAGTACATCTAGTCTGTTCAAAATCTAGGAAATGAAAAAATTACCAGTCTTTAAATTAAAGACCTCCACACAGTTCCAGTATCAACTTGGTTAGTTAATAGATATGTGACTGGGGGGAAAAAAGCCATTTTTACAGATGAGGTTTTACGTAATTACAGGAAATTAAAATTTTTATGTTCAACTTACCTTTCTGCCAAGTAGAACTTTGATTACGTGTCTATTTAACGTAATGGGACATAGTTCATTCTGCAACAAGCACAATCCCAGGATTCTGAAAAAATGTTTGGAGTTTGTTTTGGTACAGCAGAAATTACACTAGAGATCTTTCAGCAAACTCACATTTAAAAATTCCAGTATTCTGAGACTTAAGCTGGAGCTAGCTTTCCAAAATTATCAGTCACAAAATAAAGTCACAGACATACATAATTTTTTAAAAGGATAAAAAGTTAAAATTTAACAGAAAAAGACACCTCAAGTTGACATATGCTAATTCCCCACTATTTAGGCTCAGTGTGAGAAATAGAAGCCATTAAAAAAAGTTTTTCCAGCTTGGATCATCAGTAGTCTCTTTGGTGTTGTGTATTATTGTCTTTTACATTTTTTCAGACTATAAAGTTAATGGTAGCACACCTGCCAATGTTTCGGAAACAATTCAGCCTTGCTTCTGTGTTTTTACCAGGTCTTGGTGTATAAAAACCTCGTTTTCCAGGTTGGTAGAAAAGTGGTGCATTATCATCCCCATCATCTGTATCATCTAATTCCATATCTACCACACTGCGGCTGGATCCATGTCGCTTTCTGTTTTCCTGTTTTGAAAATCAAAATGGCAATTAACACGCTTAATTCTAGTTCCTGACATACATCAAGCTATTTTCTACTAGACCCAAAGATTCAGATTCCATTGGTTAAGAATTCCTGTGATATTTCCTAATTATGACATTTTATACTTTTGACTAATTACTGTTAATCCTTTCAAAAGAAAATGATTAAACAGAACCTTGTCTTGCATGATAAAGAAAGCTTCCAATTGTTTCTGGTTTTAAAATTAACTGATAAAACTGAATCTTACATAAATTTTGTGCAACAGGTCATTACCTGCACTTTATCTGAAGAGTCTAGCAATCCAAGATCCAATATACTGTCAGCACCATTCTCCCTTGAGAAGGGAATAAAAAAGCAGATTTAATTTCACCATCACAGACTCACAGAATGACAGAATGGTTTGGGTTAGAAAGATCATCCAGTTCTTGAAGATCATCTAGTTCCAACCCCCTTGCTTTGGGCAGGGACACTTTCCTCTAGACCAAGTTGCTCAGAGCCCCATCCAACCCGGCCTTGAACATCTCTAGGGATTTACAACTTCTCTGGGTAACCTGTTCCAGTGCTTTACTCTCCTCACAGTAAAGAATTTCTCCTTGTTATCTAATCTAAACCCACTCTCTTTCAGTTTGAAGCCATTCCCCCTTGAATTGTCACTACATGCTCTTGTATAAAGTCCCTCTCCATCTTTTGGTTGGTTCCCTTCGGGGACTGGAAAGTCGTAATTAGGTCACCCGTAAGCTTTCTCTTTTCCATGCTGAACAACCCCAGTCCTCTCAGCCTTTCTTCACAAAACAGGTATTCCATTCCTTGATCATCTTGGTGACCTCCTCTGGACTTGCTCCAACAGGTCCATGTCCTTCCTGTGCTGGGGACCCCAGAGCTGGATGCAGCACTGCAGGTGGGGTCTCACCAGAGGGACAGAATCCTCTCCCTCAACCTGCTGGCCATGCTGTTTTTGATGCAGCCCAGAACACATGTGACACATTGCCAGCTCATGTCCAGTTTCTCATCCACCAGCACCCAGCAAGTCCTTCTCAGCAGGGCTATTCTCAATAAGGAACTGTCATATTCTGAAACCAGTCAGAATAGATTAAACCAAAAAGTTACTTGTCCAAAGAAAAATATCTGGACTATCAAGGAGTAAGATGCATGTATTGGAGTTAGATGTAGAACAGTCCAAGTGCTTTGGCCACAAAATCAATTCTCACTTTTGATACTTTACCTGCCATGTGCAATAATGAGTTCCATTGCTTCATCAACTCTTGCTCTAAGGGAATCTTCACTAGCTAGTAACAGAAGCAGCTGAGCAGGAGACAATTCCAACAACATTCCTGTGATTTTACTTGCAAATGCCTGGGGATAAAGGAGTGATAAGCCTTACTATTCTCCTCCAGTTCTCTCATTTTCAAATACGATCTTATTAAAGTTTTGGTATTTTAAATAGAGAATGCATTACAAGATACCTCCTAAGCTAAACAACAAATTAGAGAAACAAAATCTTAATAAAATTAGAAAGAAAATAAAATCAGTCTTACATGTTTGAATACTTTCAATTATGTTTCAGTTACTTCAGTCATGGATAACAAAATAAATTTTTACATTACAAGATGACAACAATCACTAAGTGTATTAGGGGAGTCTTACTGGTTGCATTGCTTGCACTCGAGGGTAGAGCCGTTCTCCAAGGGCTTGTCTGTGTGCTGGGAGAGGGTCAGGGTCATCGCTAGGATTTCCTTCTGATGCTGGTCTAAAAGGCCGTGTGTCAATGGACAGTTGTCTTCTGAAGTCCCTTAAGATAATCAGAACAGTTTGTACTCATTCCAGAAGAAAAGTGCAAAAATCCTCTGGAAACAGTATTATTTGCACAGAGATTCACATTAGCATTAGCTTTACTGCTGGAACAGTAGTGTTGCTTACAGCTGCTTGGAGAGAATGAATCAGAAATAGAGAATCAAAATGAACCAGAGATTCTAGTATTACTCGTGTTTTGGATACAGCAGTCAGACATGTCACCAATGGCACTGTTGTTTCTAAACCACTCACAGTTCTACTCTAGTACACAAGTTTTTGTTATTGTTTTAGCAGAAGAGACTGATGGCCTGTGGTGGAGACATAACCTATTAATGCTAAAGTAAGCATAATAATTCTTAAAATAATTAGAACTAGAGACTGAATTTCAAGAAATTACCCTGCAAATTGCTCCTGAAAGACTCCTTTAATTGGAGGAAGTTATAGTATCTTTCCTGATAATATCCAAGGCAATTACTCTATTTGACAAAATATCTTCACCAAGTGAAAAGATTTGTCACTTACCTATCCCTATCTCTCCGAGAACCAGTTCGCAAGCCACTACTTCTCCGCATTTCTCTCTCTCGTTCCCTTTCCCGATCTCTCTCTCCCCTATTTCGCAATCTTTGCATCAGACCTGAAAGGCAAAAAACCTCATAAACTTAAACATCTTTATATTTTTCTCTCCTGCGTAAGTTTCAGTGTAAGGAAGATTAATTTTTGGAAGAGCTTGAAAGACATCAATGAGACAGAACCACTTCACTTGGTAGTGATTGGGTTCAGCAGTGATTGGGTTCAGCCAAACTTAAGAAAGGACCTGAGTGTTTGTACCAACTTAAAAATGACAAAATACTTTAAGAGTTTATATATACACTTTCAAAAACATTAAAATGTGTTTGAGGAAAGTCAGGTGGAGCAGCCATATTAAAATGTATAAGCTCTTGATAGCGAAAATCTTGACAATTATTACCTGCTTGAGAGAAGGATGCTCAAAAGATCTGAGCACATCTAAAGCAGACTCTTGTTGCAAGAAAAACAAGAGGTTCCTGTTTCTAAAAGCATGGGAGGGGGAAGCCATTTCCTTGCTCCAGAGAACTAACACATAATTTTTATGGATTCTGGGCTGAGCTAGTAAGAGATGTAAGGCCAAGTATTTCTATGCGGAAAAAACACCCAAGGTTTTTATAAATATTTTCTGTAGATTAACTGCTGTGCATCACTTACTTGTATGGGTACCTTTGTTGGCATTCTGAATGCAATCTAGATTTGGCAGTTTCTCATTTGACAGAAAAGCCTGTGCAATAGCAGTATAAAAGCTTCGTGCTACACCGCTGCCTTCTCCAGGCTCATCCTTAAAGGTAACTTTCACTCTGTGTACAGCCATCGGGGTGGTAGCACACCGGCGCCCAAAATGATTGTTGAGCTGCCTCATGGTCTGCTGAATTAGAAGATCTCTGTCTCGATCAACCTAGTAAAAAATACAAAGAGAATTTCTTTCTTTAATAATGATAATACTGAGAGACTTTGAGCTTGCCAGATTCAAAAAATACCAATCAGACTGGGAAAAACTACAGAGTAATTGCAACATAAGTAACAAAGTATGATTTAAGACACTTGCTTGCAGACTCTGAAATACAACTTCTATCAAGTTACTGTAATAATTCAACTTTTAATGAAAGTTTATTCAAAGACAAACTAACATTTTTTACCTCCAATGTTAAATCCCTTGATTGCTGGTTTCTAAGTTTTTCCATCTCCCTGCGGAATTTCGATTCCTTCACTTCAAAGCCTCCTAATTCAGTCAAGATCTAAAAATAATTAAAAAAAACAAACACAAACCCCAAAATCAGAATAATCAGGGAGAGTCACAATTTAGTTGTAAGAGGAACTGTCCTTACACTGAGAAATACATACCGATCCAGGCTCTGCTCCAACATCTTCCATGAATACTCTACCAAACAACTCCAAAGAAAGGCGCCAACGTCCCAGCAACATGTCATGAGAAATAACCATGCCCATGAAGCTACACTGCGGCCTGACAAAAACAAGAAAAAATTACAGATATGTGGAATCAAGTTAAATTTCTGACACATGTAACTTTTGCTGCTACATGGAAGCAAACCAACCCAAGACCTTAATTTCTTTTAAAATAGCTGTAATTTGAAGTGAGGGCAGTTGAATCCCTAACTGGATTAAGTGTAGGCAGCACCACCAGATACAGATGGCAAGCTGTCAATTCCAACTCCTCAGCTTGGCTACCCAGGACATCACAGTAGGTCTGCAGCAGGAAGTCAGGAAGTAAAGGAATTTGTCTACGGTTTGCACAGACCTCTTTGAAGACTGTTCAACTATTCACTTTAGAAGCTACTAATCACAAACTACAAATGCAAACTAAATTAAGCTACCCATTTTAATTAAAAAAAAACCAACTTTCCAGAGACCCAAACAGCCATTTATCAGAGCAGCAATATTTTAAAGAGTAATTTTTAACTCAGCTACCTGAAAGATGTGAGGGGTGGCCCTTCACTTTCTGTCAATCCTATCTCTGCCAACAAGCTGCTTTTCAGTTGTGCTGCAAGATCGTGAGCTGAAGGCCCTGGTTTTGAACTCTCAGATTCTTCTGTAGGCACATTTTGTTCTTCCCCTTCCTTCTTTTGCCGATTTTGCATGCTCATAACATTTTTTAAGTTGGCTGCATAAGACATTTTAGTTGGAAGAACCTAAAGGAAAAATAAAATTTAATTGCACTTTCAAAGCAGCCTAGAAGGCTTTTTCAGCACATATATTCATAGATGTGTATTTTAAATCACACAAAACTGAACACTGTAATTGACCTGTTAAAACAGTGACCTCAATAATTTCAATAAATACAGAAAAATATTTTTCCCCACTCTATGTTTGCATTTCACATGCTTGCCAATTAATGTTCAGTCTAAAGGCAAGTCAAATCTACTGGACTATAGGAAGATTTCAATCTTTTTTATCAAAAATAATTAAACAATTAACATTCCAAAATTACCTCAGAACTGTACTGCTGAATTTAAAAACATTACCTGAAAGTTGCTATGTATCAATAATCATCAAGTTTTTACATTAAGCATACTTTTCATAAAGATTTCAAGTTTTCACAGGCATTGGGCTTTTAAATTATCATTCTAAAACCTACATAAAATTCTCTCTGAAAACATAAAGGTGTCTTTTTAAGGAATGAAGGTTCTAGTTTAAATTATCATATTGCTTAAAGTAATAAAGCTTTACATTTACCTCAAGGCAGTTTCTATCCACTGTAACTTCCATTAAGCACTTGCCACTGTTGGCAGAAGATGAGTACAGACCCTGACTGGGTCGGCCGAACAGATCTTCTTTGCGAGCATTTGGCTGAAAAGCAACAAAAGTGTTCTGGGTCAATAATATACTTCGGTGAGGAATGAAAAAGCAAACTGCAGTTTTCTTCCAAAACACCCTCTCTGATGTCACCTGTAATAGATGTGGCTGGTCTGCCAAGGGGATGGCCTCTGCCAGAGGAACCTCAAAAGGATTGGGTGGAATGCAGCCAAGGAACGTCATGGAGTCCGACCGTCTGAAAAATGGATGGTTTTGGCCAGTCTCTGCTGGAAGGGTGTCATCATCTTTGTCGTTGAGTGTAGCACCTAAATATCAGAGATTTCAAATCAGTTTCCACAGTTATAAAAGCAAAGGATATAAAATGCTAAAAATTAATATCCTTTCCTCTTAGCTACCCGACTAGAAGAGAATCTATGCATATTTAATACTTCTACAGGATGCTTCTGCAAATGCTGTATCTTTATTAATTTGCTTAGTTATCATTATTCTTTTTACTATGCCTAGCTTTATTGAACAGACACTCCTACAGTGTATGTAAGAGCATACATTCTACCATTTTCAGCACAGTTGCATCGTATCAAAAATATCAGTTTAACTATGATTCAAATTTTAATGTAGAATGGTAGGTAAGGGCAGAAATGCTGCAGTTTACTGAGAAAGGAGATGAAAGGATGGCCCTGAAATGAGAGGCAATGAAACAGGCAATGGCAGAAGAAACTTGGTAAAGTAACTATGCGAAGAAAATCTTACTAAAACTAAACTTTACATCTACAAGCAGCAAAAATTATTCAGTCTCAGCTAGCTGAAGGGAAAAAGCACTAAGAAAGTCTGGCATTTTGGCATGCTATGTCAATTTTTGTATACTAACTTTGATTGGTATCATCATCATTTTCATGTTCTGAATCTTCGTTGTCAAGACCCAGTTCCAAAAGCTCCCGAGTTCTTAATAAAAACACCCAAAACAACAACAAAACAAAAGAAAAGAAGAAAGAGTCAATCATCTTGAAGAAATTATTAGGCAAAACATCTATATCTGTAGCATAATCAGGAAGTGTACTTAGGAGTTACACATGACAAAAACAAAACTAAAACTGAAACACTCTAGAGAACGTCTCATTACATACTCTCTACATGGCTCACAGTTACCCTTAGAGCCATTTGGCCACCTACCAATTCTGATCTTAAAAGTTACAGCTTTGGGCAGTGATGCTGGTTTTAAACACTATATCAATATAAAATCGTAGGAATCCTGCATTAGTGGAAGAAATATGCAAGTGAATACTATTCCAAAATTTAAAAATAATCTCACTGATGTAATTTCAGAAGGTAAGTCTGCAAGCTGCAATTGCAGAAAAAAACCCCTTGGATTTCACTTTATTATACTACTGTTCTGGCAAGAACTTTGATTAGTATTCATTTCTGGCAGTTTATGCATTGTGAAATGTGTTCTGAAACTAGATGAAGAATGATAAAAGTTCATTTCACTCAGACTACTAATATGCCATCTAACAGAAGCAACTGTTTGAACCACTCACTTTTAATTGGTCTAGGCTTTCAAAGTTTTAAAAGCATTTCATGCAAATTTCACAATTCTTTAATGAACAGTTATTTGACAGATCTCAGTATGTAAAATTTTTTTGGGAAAAGCAGCTTCTGGAAGTACGTTATTGCCTGGAAAAGGGTTAAAGCTGTGGCTATAATTACTCAAGTCAGACAGTACAAAAAGTTGATTACTGTACTATATCATCCTTACTTGTGAAGAAACTACTGTTGATAACACCCCCTCTGATACACCTCTGAGGTCATAACAAACCTTACATTACCAACATAAATAGAACACGGTATTGCAACTGAAGTAGCAGTCCAATATATATCTAAAATATCAGTATCTCATATTTTACAGTTGCTAAATTTGTAGAGAAAATGGAAAGTTAAGTTTGACCTGCAGTATTGAAAATTAGGAACAGAAATGGGCAAAGATCTACATTTAACTGTTGACTAGGACTGCTTGGGTACATTACCTAAAAACCTAGTAAGAAATGAGAACAGATGCTGTAGACTACCAACATGTGGATATTTCTATTAGCATTAATTGACAGATGAAATGAAAAAATATAAAAAGAAATCTTAAGACATCTTAAAAATTAATAAATGCACCTTGTAAAATGCCATAGTTGAAACACCAGTTTTTAAACGCAAGGACATTCTCAGCTATTGATTTCCCTACTGTGCTTTAAATATCAGGTGAGTCTTAAATGCACATAATGAAATGGAAAACAAAACCACAAAGCCAATGTACCACACAATGACATTTTCTCCAATGTCATCTCTAACATGTTTGACAGATACCTAAGTAAGTTGTTATCAAGTCAAATGCATGTCTCACATCATTAACTGAGAAAGTGTCCTGAGTATGTCTTTTAGAGGCATGGCTACAGAGTTAAAAATCCAACTGAAGTTTCAACAGTAAGAAAACATATTACAACAGCATAAAAAGAAGGGGACAGGGTACTGCAATGGGCTTATCAAAAACAGGTACATTATACACCATTATAGAAATTCTCTTTATAATACATATGTTACCACACACACCCACACACAGACATATAGATTAATGCATGTATTTATATAAGTTGCTGAGGAACAATGCCAATGACTGATACAAAAGGGCTTTTCCTTTTTTCCTTCAGTTTTTTTCCTAGGAGTCAACCTCAATACCTTTTCCTTTCCAGCTGGGGAGTATCCAACGTTGTCTGTTGATTCATTGCTTTAATCCAATAAATAAGGGCTTGAAAAACATATGCTACGTGCTTTAGTGAGCAGACATCTAGAACAGGAAGCACATCCGAGTGCTCATCGTTGTGAGAACGCATCAAGGACAGTGCATAGTTCAGGAAATCACCACGTGCTGACATCATTCCCTGACGGGCACTGAGTAAAGTAGCACGTCTATAGAAGAAAAAAGATTGAATACAGGGACATCAGCATCATAGGAGAACACATACTTTATTAATAAGCCTTATATTTGAAATTTGGATGTAAAATCTCAATGAACTCCACACAAAAATAGTGATATAACAAGCTACAAGTGTAGAACAAGCAGTTCAGATGCAGTACATTGCTCAAGATTAATCTAGTATGTCAGAATAAACCAAGTAATAGCAACAACACAGGAAGCCAACTCAAATCAGAAGAGTAACTACATTCCAGTGCTGCTAAATTAGATTCCTAAGATGTCTGTGAATAAGATTTGACTATAAAACTGATAATTCATATTGCATGCAGTAATCAAACTCTTTTCATACCTTCTTCCCTCAAGTGTTCTCAAGCTGGCTTCCTCACGGGCTGTCATCCTTTCCCTTCTAGCTGAGTTCTGAGAAGCATGGAGAGGATGATTTGGATGCCCAGGATCACCAGCAGATGATAATGCCGAACCATAACGCAGCTGAGCTTCAGTAGAGTCCATGATACTGACCATCCAATTCCAAGTAGGAATAAGCTTTTCTTCCACATAATTCTATAGAAAATGAGATTTAATTGGTTTTGCAAACAATAGATCTAGACAACAAGAATGAAATTTTCCTGATTCCCTACGAAGAGGCTGTAAAATCAGGCTCAAGAGTTACCAATCATCGTTTCTGAAAGCTCTGTTGAGACTGTTGATTTACTGTGGTGGTATGCAGCTCTCATCACTTAACCCTTTGATATCTATAAAGCATCTTCACCATCTCTCTTTCTTTAGGGCATCTCTTCTACTCCTCCCCTTATGATCACTCAGTATCTCCCAGGTGCACACAACTTGGTGATTTCAGCTTAATTCCTGATTTTCTATTTATTAGCTTTAACAGCCCTCATTCTGCTGTGAAATTCATCAGCCAGATCTTTCACCATCTTTCACCCCTTGCAAATTACTCAGTGAAGACAACAAAGTTAAGACCTGCACAGAGAACTGTGTCTGCATACAAGTCTCACCTCCTGGTCTTATCTTTGCTTCGCCTGCTCACTTCACAGTACTGGCTCTGCAGCCTGCTTTTCTTGCCATCTGCTAACTCCATTGATCTGTTGGATTTTTTGATCCAACACCAGCCTGCTTTCTTCATTCCTCTACATTCCAGTATCCAAAAACATCCTTCACACTTCTAATGCATTGAATGAACAAAATGCCATCTCAACCCCATTTCGGTGTCCAAACAAAACCTCCACTGTTCAGCTTTACTATGCTAATATAAACCTCTTGCTGCCTCAGCTGGACAGATCTCCTGTTCACTTTTCCCATTAAGAATCCCCTGAACAGAAAATTATTTTAGCCTCCTCCATAATAAAACTATACTCTTTCCCTGTTTGTTTACCCCAGTGTTTCATCCCAGAATATCTTTCTAACCTTCCTCTCCCAAATTAGAAGTCTTTTCATTCCATCACACTGTGAAAACAGAACTATACAAATACCATGTGGCTCAATTACAAGCAGGTTTCCACATCCCTACACAGCACTACTAACAGAGAACAGCATCCCTTGATTTCCCCACACAGCAGCTGTTATTCTGACAGCTGACTTCTGTACTGAAT
Organism: Brachypodius melanocephalos; assembly: GCA_013398615.1. Lineage (NCBI taxonomy): Eukaryota > Metazoa > Chordata > Aves > Passeriformes > Pycnonotidae > Brachypodius > Brachypodius melanocephalos. The sequence goes on from VZSR01001685.1 coordinate 36,772,328, forward strand.
TCAGTACATATAATTTTATCCTATACACTATGTCCAGGTACAAGTTGATATATACTTCCCAAACACCCTGGAGTTCCTCCTGCCTTGTCAGTCTTGAAACTAATGTCTATACATGAAGGGGAAGACTGCTGCCTGACATGTATGTTCTCTACAGATGCATTTTACATAAACTTTCAAAAACAGACAGTTGAGAGCACTGTATAAAAAATATGTGCATAACATGGAAAGGATGACCATGTCCCTGAAGGAAGGGACAGTGAACAGAACATTTACCTGTACAAATCTTTTATCTCATTTAATTATTTGGCCCTTACTAACTTTCTTCTTATATAGACTCAACAGTTCATGTCAAATAGAATATGGCAATAAGTATCTAGCAGAAATCCCTAGTCAATTCTGACTTAACTATTAATTATGTACCAGTGACATTGTTTAAACAAAATCAACTGAAGTTCCTTTTTTGAAAGAATATATATACATATATCTATATATATATGAAATACTACCAATTTAATGAAGCAAGTAACCATAGTTACTTTAGCCCACACTCTCTCTTAATATAAGAAGAGGCTGAGAATGCTGGGACACTTTGGACTGAAGAAACAAACTCAGGAGGATATTACCAGTGTAAGATCAGTGTACAAATACATGATAAAAAGACAGGAAGTATACAAAGCCAGACTCTTCTTAGTGATACTCAGTGAATGGACAAGTGGCAAACAGGAACAAATTGAAATACTTGGTAAGTCCCTTTAAACTCAAGAAAAATCACCTTTCACTGTGAGAGCTGTCGAACATTTAACAGCTTGTTCAGAGCAGCTGTGGAATCTCCATCCTTGTAGATATTCCAAACCTAACCAGACAACCCTGAGCAGCCTGTTCCTGTTGACCCTCAAAGAAATTTAGACTAGCCAATATGCAGAGGGCACTTTCAACCTCAATAATTCTATAATTTTACCTTAAAAAAACCCCAGGTGTATTGAAATTATGTCTCTCTACAGAAATTTCCATGTTCTTACCTGCAAGTTGACTGCATCTTGATAAGTCAGCTTCACTGCAGCCGGAATCTGGGAGTATACTAAGTGATTGTATTTGGGAATCAGACCCATGAGGTCAGATATCTGCCGTATCACAATACTGTATGCTCTTGCTAGGCTGCTTGCAGATGTTAAATAGCTGCTGGCATTGCTGGCTTCAAGTGCTGCAGCAGCTGCTGCAGCACTTGTACTGATGGTACCACTTCGACGCAGGTTTGAGGGATCAATATAAATCAAGCCTGCTGAACTTGCTAAACATAAAAGAAGAGATGATATTAATAAACTCATTTCATCTTCACTATGTCATATGTGTATTGATTGATTTCATGAAAAATTACAGAAATAAACTTGTAAATTATTACTGACACCACAACTGTAACTAGCAAACAATTACTAACTACAGTAAGCATACTCAGATCTTGACTGCAACAGATCTTTTCCTTTTTTAAAATTCAAAACTAGAAATGGAACAGTCAAGGCAGGTCAGCAGTACAACAAAGAGATAAGATTTCATCCTTAAGTGAATAAACAAAAGCAGAGGAAGGAACAAAGCCAGAGCTATCTGGCATTCATGCATGCAGTTGACTCAGACTTGCCTGCAGGCGTTGACGTACTAGAGGGAGCTGTGCTGGTAGTCCTCTGGTTCTGGGTATTCCGTACAGCCCATTGCATGGAACGGGGAGCCTGGGCAGCACCGTTGGCATGGGAGCTATTTGTGGTTCGCTCCAGAGGCTCATCAAGCATGAAGGTCTCCTGCTCTATGTCATCACTCTGACTGCTGCTGCTATCAGAGTCACTGGAATCATTTGATTGAGAGTCATCTTCAGAAAAAAATGCTGGGACACTGCTAGCTCCTGTTGAGAACAATAAGCAATAACTGAGAGCTCCAGACCTGTGCATGTATACATGTATCATGTCAGCATAGTAGACTTCTTCCATGAGACACTATACTGTATTAAAAAGGTTCAAGTACCACTACTGAAAACGTTCAATAAATTATCCTTGTAACATACTGCTATTTCTCCACAGGTGTAATGAAAAAGCAGTATGATTACTTACACTTCAAAATATAAGTTAAGAAGTAATTTGATTTAAAAATTCTTTACTGATTCTACCCCTAGGAAAAGAATTCTAAAAATTATGTTTCTAAATTGGACAGTAAATCAGTTGCTCTTAAAAACCTGTACAATAATTGCTCAGGTTTTGCATATTGATTTAAACCATAAACCATTGTTTTAAACTTCTACACCTAAAAATAAGTGAGAACATTTCGTATCACTACACAAGAGCACGAGGTAATTTCTAACTCATGCAGACACTCTGTAAGAGCAAAAAATGTAGGTCACATCTTAATGCATTTCCTTCTCCAAAAAGTCTGCTCAATACCTTACTATCAGAGCAAAGGACAAACAGGAAATGTGAGGAAGAAGGAGCATACTTACTCCTAGTATCTAAATTTAACCATCTCAGTTAGACCCAAAAAGATGTGGTGTACCTGCTTCGGACCCAGCAGTAGCTGCAGTGACAACACTTCTGCGCCCACTGGCATTGTCCTGGTTACTGTGGTTACTCTCACTATCACTTTCTGTTTCAGCAGCAGCTAGCAAATCCAACTCCATATCACTGCCTATAAAAACAATGGACAAAATATCTCATGTTTAGAACACAAAATTATAATTACTGTAGTGACTCATGTAAGACAGAAACAAACCACAGACACTCTTACTATAGCATAAGTTAATGTATATGCAGGGGGTCATAAAAGCAGTGCAGACACCCAACAACACCTGGAGTATATTTTCTTATTTTCTACCAATTAGCCACCCACTCTCACTCTGCACTGTACACGTACATTCAACACACACTGAAAATAAAGACTTTTAGGATTCAAAATAAGTCACTCCAGCCAAAAGACTCCACAAGTCTTCATGCACATGTACTAGGACAATTTACTATATGCTGTTTCAACACACATTCTTTAAATATTATTACTGAAATTAATCCAAAACCAGTTGTGAAAACTTTAAAAAAAACCCAATTAAATATACAGCTTCTATTCAAGTTTTAAGCTTTAAGAATGAAATATCTGAATATTCAGCAAATCAGTAAACCAATGTACTGTACTCTAAGTGGACTGACCGGAACAAAAAGCACAGTCAGAAAAAGATAACTTTTTTTTAAATCATAGCTTTGGGTCATCTAATCCCGAACTAAGTAATACAAGACAAGTCATATTAAATTCAAACATTTTCATACAGGACTGATTATTTATGTCTACAAAATACTGAACCATAATTTAGTACTTTGTGGTTAGTTTGAGAACTAGTGTGCAGGATTCAAATCACTTTTGAAAACACATCTACCATTGTCGTGGTTTGACACTGGCCCAACCATCAACATTTTACAACAGCAAATACAAAAGGTAAAATACATTGTTAACCAAGAATATAATAACATCTGATACCATTGGGAACTTAATATTTTCTCCTCAACCAGAAAAACTTCACGTACTTGTGAAGTTACAAGTTACATGTTATCTGTAATTTTACACATTTCCTTCTATAAGATGAGCAGTCTTGAACTCTTGGATTCTCTGACTCCTGCAAATCTCCCAAATTATTATCCCTGGTGACTCCACAGATGCTTTTCTTTTTGATCCGTAGTTTTCTCACTCAAGCAGTAAATGTGCAGGATGCACATGATACATACCATCCTCATCATGCTCATCATGCTGTCCTTCTGCTTCAGCATTTTCTTCACCATGTTCTTCCTGTTCGTCATGATGGTCTTCTTCACCAGCCACCCCCTCAACCACCTCAACCTGGAAAGAGATTGTAATATTATGCCAGACTATGTTCAATATCAGAGAATCTATGTGTTTTCCACAACAGAATGCAAAGTTTGATTTAAAAAAACATATCTTGGAAACGTGACCTCAAAATTGAACTGATGTGAACAAAAATGAACTTACAGCCACAGTACATGGCTGTACAGTTTCTAGTGTTGTTGGGGAAAAAAATCACATACATAAATAAAACACCCTTGGACATTAGATTTTAATGGTATAAGGATAAAACTGACTGCAAAACCAATAATTAACCAATAATTAACCAATTCTAAATACTAAAGATGTATCGTGCTGAAAAACCCTTTAGCTCTAACAGAACTTACATAATAGCTGTCATGTGCTGGAAGACTTTAAAACTTTTTTAACAGGAAGAAATAACAGGAAGAAATAACAGGAAGAAATAGAAAGCATCAATTACAAAGTTCTATTAAAATGCTTACCAGCACTGTAAGATTTCATGAAGTACTACCTAACATCTGTTTCAAATCAGATGCCTGGATTTCAGATTCAGATGTTAAAGCATGGGCTAATGTATTAGGAGTGCCATACTGAGAAGAAAAAGTAAGAAAAAGTAAGTACAAAAAAGAAAACTAACCTCTTCTACATCAGCTGAAACGATATCATCTTGTTCTTCATCCCTGCCACGAACTGGTTGTGACTGGCTGATTCGTCTTTGCTGAGGATTCCTTATTATGTAGGATGACTGAGACTGACTAGAACTTAAAAGAAAAATATATAAAAATAAATCTTCAAAAAGGGTAGATTTGGACCTCTGGGTATCACTTAATAGAAAGCTAACAAAAACTCCAAAACAAAGAACAGGCAGTAACTTTAACAAGTTTTACCTGCTAGACTGGTCAGACGATGGTCTGGGTGGCAGAGGCTCCACAGAAAATAGTTCTTCACTTCCCTGCATGGCATCAATGCTAGTGCTAGCAAGGGTAAAGGGTGCTGTAGGACGTGCAATTCCCATCCTGACTGGAATAATTAGAGATTCTGCTACATTGCACAGCTCTTCAACAGCATAGGGCAATAATGCCTGGAATACACGTTTACATTTTCCAATTGGCTGTGGAATAAAATTGCTGAGGGAAAAATACAGAAAGATAAATGTCAAATACATTTTTTCTCCAAAAAAATTCATGGCAATATTAATTGTCCTATTTTTTTCTCCAAAGATCATCTTTAAGAGATACGTTCATTTGTGTGTATAGAAACAATATGCTCCTATTGAAGTCAGTGGAAAACATTATTCAATTATTCAAGACTGAGGCTTGATATCTAAATCTACTACTGACAAACAACCATACACTGTAATTTTAATATGTTTTAAAACCTATTTCCAAAAACACTGTAAACAAAAGGTTTGGTATGAACATGTAAGTTTAACAAGCATTGCATTAAGAAGTTACATGACATACCAGCAGCTATTGTGCATCTTTCCAAATCTGTCTACAGAATACAAAATAATTCAGATGTTTCTGCCTATTGTTGATTTTTATCAATTCATTTTATAAGAAAAAAAAATGTAAATAAGTGAAAAAGCCACCACAATCAACACTCATCTTCACCACTTACTTTTTCTTTTTGGAGGAAGCCATCTCCACACTAAGAATGACAAACACTCTTGCCACAGACCGCAGGAATCTCATTGTAACAGCAATAGCTTCTTCTCTGCGTCCTGGCGTATACTTGTTCTGTAATTCCTTTACCAGAGTACCCAGCAAAGTATCTAACAGCTGAAGAAAGAGGTCATTACAACTCATTAGCTGCATGTAATTTTGAAGCATGAAACAAGAGAGATTAAAACTCAAAGGGTTATGACTGATCACAATCATAACAGTATAAATTCACAAAACCAAGATTAACTTGAAGTTACTTTCAAATTAATTTCCAAGCACATGACCTGAGATACCTTATAATATCCTATTATTCAGAAAACCTATGTAAAACATGGCTCAGAGTGCTTACCAAAATGTCTGCTGTACATTTGACAATAAGGCAGTGTGTAAAACAGTCCAAGCGAATAGTTCCACTTTGCTGATTAAGGTAAACTTGCTCTTCAGGCAGAAGATGACCTATCCTACTGCTTGCACTAAGACTTGGAAAAAATAAAAAGAAAGGAAATAAATTTATGTAAGTCAGAAGGTGTCAAATATCAGATCAAACTTTACATCAACAACTATGTGTAGATACACACGGGTCTTTATTTTCCTGGGAGCCGAACATGATCATGGACTTCAGTGCATTCCAGTCTTGTAAAACACGTTCCAGAGCTAGCTGGGCAAAACGAGGAGGTTCTAAATCATGATCAGGCATATCAGAATCTAGGACAAAAAAAAAAA
>VZSR01001685.1:36778567-36826419 GCA_013398615.1 Brachypodius melanocephalos
AAAAAGAAAAAAAAAGAAAAAGCATAAGGAGGAGGTACTGAAATATGGAGTTTGCCATTAATTTCACTGAAACAGCTCTTACCTTCAGGATTTGCAGTTTTACGATTACGATCTTCCCTGATTCTAGGTGGTCTGTACTGGCAGTGTTCTACGGTTTGCCTGGCAACTGTCTGTACTAAAAACAACAGCAGATGCTCTCCCCTGTAAAGAAAAAATTGTTAGTAGAAGTATGATATACCACATATATTTACAGAACGATTTAAAAAATTCTGCCCTAGGCAATGCTAATATGAACTTGCCTGCTATTTGGCATGGTAACAAGATTTGTGGTGGTAAGCAGGCGGTAAAGGAGATCAAGGCGAGCAGACTTTTGTCCAGCAATGAGTGTTTTACACTTGCACTTCTCCCAGCAATCGCAGTAGGCTGTTGGGGATGTTCGTTTGAGCCTACAAGAAAGAGAAAAGGTGAACTGCAACACTGTTCACTAACATACCAAACCTCTTCTACACAAGCTGAGGGTGTTAGTGTACACACTTAGATTTCTTCTGGAATTTTTTGTTTCTGATAGTAACAAAATGCCAAAACCTAGCCTACAAAAGGGAAATACAGATTTTATACCTGGCAGCACTTGATGTTTGTCATCCATATTTCCTACACTCATCCTAAGAGGGCAGTTTCACTACAGAGCTTTTCATAATGCCTTAGTGAAACTCAGACAAGATCATTTATTCTTCCCTAAAAGAGCCTCCATCCAAGAAAGTTAAGCTGAAAATACTCACAGCATGCAGTAAAATCTCAGTAACTGTTACAGTGCTGAGAATATCTTTATAATTGTACTTGTTACCTTATTACAGCTAGGATACTAATGCTGTAACTTTTACACCCTGTAACAGCAGCACAGAATACATGCAGCTTCAAAACTTTGGGCCAGGCTGATTTGAGATTTCTTGATTGTTTCCTCACTTTCCCTTTGTTACAGTTGATTTTTAAAAGATGAATATCCTACATTTCTTTCTAAAAATTCACAAGAATTATCTGACATCAGGATTCATAAAACTCTGAGGGGCACCCAAAATGAAAACACAGTATTATTTACATATAATGTTCTCACAATATTATGCACTTTGAGAATTACTCATTTACTCTAAATACTACAAAGTGGAAAGTACAAAACCGCTTCAGGTTACTTTTTCAATTCTGACATATTAAATAAACCTTATATAGCAGACTCAAAACTATTTCATTAATCTTCTGTTCTCTATGTTTGGAACACTTCAAACAATGAAAAAATTTATTAAGTATCAGTAAACAAAGGAAACCACAAAGTATTGACTAAATGACAAGAAATGGAACACAATACTTACTTGCAGTCATGTCCTTTGTGACAGACCCTTGCACATTCTGTGCAACAACAAAGTGACTCCAACAGGCCACATGTTCGGCATTCAAATATATCCTAAAAAAAGGGAAAAAATATTATGCATAGTTTTTTCTTTACAGTGCTTGCAATCTCACACTATTTCAGGTTAAAACAAAACTGCACTTGTTTAAATTGATGCCTAAACTTAGAAGCAGGTCAGTTCTAGAAAGTGATTTAGTTGTTAAGTTAGAATATTCAGTGTTTTGAAAGAGCCATGTACATCAAAATTCTTGTCAAAGTTAGTCAGAGGGGAATGGCCACATCCAGTAACCCAGTAATAACAATATTGTGAGGAACACAGACAGCTTTGAGACTACGTAGCAGTTTGGGGAGGCAGTAACTACACCAGAAATAAAAGTTACTGTAATTCCAACTATGCAATTAATAATTTGAAAATCAGATTATTAGATTAACACAATACATGACTGAAACACATTCCTATTTGCCTTTTTAAACAAAAGCTTACTTGGTTAATGTGTTCTGCACCAGTCCAGGTAAAACTGCATGTATCATTACAACACAAAACATACAAAGGCGAGTCATCAGGATTTGTACCAGAAGGACAAACCATTCCCATAAACACATCATCTTCTTTTTCACTGGAAGTTGCTTCAGCTAAAATAATAGAATAACAGTGTTAAAAAACAACTTCCCCCAAAAAACCACCAAAATAATCCATTCTTGGCAGATTCTTGCCATTACAAAATCTCATACAGCATTAGAAGTTTGAATAAAACCTCTTACGGCTTTTTGAGAAAACTTCCTGCTTGTCACATTATTTCTTACAGAAGACATTGCAAATTCCTGACTGAAAAACACACCCATTATCTCTTCCCCAGTTTTAAATTCACTAATATTTTAATTAATTCAATGAATCACCACTTTGAAGGATTATGGAACATATTCTATAAAAGAGTATTTTTGTCCCACACAAAGTCCTACAGAACTGTGGTGTGACAAGGTCTAATGTGCTTAAGTTTTTCCCTAAATTCGATTTCACATATTTCTCCTAAAAAATTAAATACCAACATTAAAAGAGAGTTGCAAAATATTTGTTTGTATATAAGTCTTTTCAGGAACAGGATCTAGCTTGGTATATCACTGTATCATATCAGCTTTTTTCAACTTCAAAAAAGAAGTTCCATATGATACATCCGTGCTACCAAAAAATAGTACCTTAATCCACTGGTTTATAAAGCAATGAAATGCCAAAAAAAACTATAAAGAACACAAAAGCTGTAATATTCATAGAAATCTATTGCAATATACAAACTGCAAAAGAGAAGGATACTCCATAATAACAAATTTCCAAAACATGCAGCAATCTACAGTGTTAGTAACAACTCTGCACACATGCCAAAGTTTAGAAGGAAACCACACACTAACAATAACTAAAACTGTTGTACCTTTAGCAATTTTCTGTGCAGTTTCTAGAATTGTAATTGCAGCAGGATATGCCCGGCCACTAACTGCTGACATAAATGGTGTCATGCCTCTTGCATCCCTAGACAAAAAAATCACAATGGACAAGTTAAAACATTGAATTTTTTTCATTAAAACAGGAGAAGTAGGATGCAAATATATGAAAACTTAGCACTGCTGATCTTGTGCAAACAGAAAAACCACAGAGTGAATAAGCACTCTTGTTTATTTCACTTCTCTGAAACAGATAATACTTTTAAAGGATGGCAGCACACAATACAGCTGTATTCTAACATTCTCAATTTTAACTAATAGGCCTTTACGTAACCTTTTTTAAAAGGCTTCTGTGTAATTAATTTAAGGTAATATAACATTACAAACAATAGTGAGAACTCATATGAAAATCCTTACTTAGCTGACAGCAATTCTCGAAGATAAGGCTGTAGAACAACACTATCACACAGCAACTTCAGTATGAAATGAGCATTTGCCTTCCGATCTTTCGATTCCACTACAGAGGGTTCCGTAGAAGGACCTGCAGTAAGAAAAAAATATTGCAGAGAAACAGTTTTTCCTCAAAAAATTACTACTTGCTAAAAGCAAGTAATTCACCAGGGTGAATACTGTGGTATCTTGACTGTTCAGTGGTTTCAGCAATACTTCACTTAAGTTCTGTAAACTTCAGTTCCAAATTATATTTGAAATACAGAGGGTAATCCCACTTTCATGCTGATTACCATAGTTTTTTTGTCACTCTCCATGTATATTTTTACATAAAACATAGTATGGTGCTTCATTTACTTTCTGCACACTTGAGAAATTCTGCTTCAATCCAATCTTCATCTGCTAAGAGGCATTTTCATATACAGAAAGTCTGTGCAAGCAAAGACAGCTTTTGAGACAATTTTTGTTCTAATGCACAATCAAATAAGCAGGATGTCCTCACCTGGTATTGTGGAGGTGCTGGGTCCTTGGCCGGTGCCAGTCGCTGCTGTGGTAAGAGATCCCACAGCGGGGGCCAGGATAAAATCAATGTCACCATCTTTCAGTAAACAGAACAGCAGGATGTATATCAATACATAAAAACATCCCTAACAACATGCTCTTGCTGCAATGTCTAACACACTGCAAGTTTTCTGTATTTAACTGGTAATCTTTCCCATGAACGGCCACATTCCTAGGTCCATAATGTAACTCAGCATTACAAAGCAGACTTCCCAGCAGTTTGACACCAGCATGAAAAAGAGACATACTGGATTTAAAAACAGCTGTTAAGTCTTCAGTAAACTCAAAGTTATCTCAATGAACACTTGCTATCTCAATAGTATTAGACAGATTTCAGTGTGAGACTAAAATAAGTTATTGTTCACCTTAAAAGCCATTGGTTCTTTATCAAATACCTCCTTCTACAGTCTAATGCAATATATGAGCAGACTTACCTGGATCCATTGCAGGAGGATCTGGAACCCAGCTGGGAGGAGCTATTGGTGGAGAAACTGGGTCCTGGTGATCACTTGATGAAGCACCAGCTTCATGTCTGCCCAATCCAGCAGCTCTCAAGGATCTTCTCATCATTTCCCTTAATCTCAAACTGAATAAAAAACCAAGGCAGAAATACTCTCATTTTCATTTATAATTAGAACATACTTAGGAAAAAATTCACACTGAAAAAGGAAACCAAACTCTTCTTATCACCATTTCATTTCTGCATAAGCAAGTATGAGCCAAGAGGTATTTTTCATCACATTTTGCTGCACCAGAATCTTTTAGCCTTGGAGAGGAGTCACTAAGCAATGCTTCAAGTCACATCTGAGGCCAGAACACTTCCCTAGGTACCATAGCATAGCCCCCTGCAAGCAGCAGCTGATGGGCATTTTTACTGCTATTTGACACTCGTTTTAGCCCAAGCTCATTGCCAGGAGTGTTAAGCTTTCACAAGGATTTGCTCTTGTTGCTACTGGCTTTTAAAATCTAACTACAAGAAGAGGTTAATGAAAGGATAAAATATGAGTCTTGATAGAATTTCTTTTGAAAGACTGCTTAGAATAAAATGAATCAACCTGAATTCTTCCCCAGTGGTGTTATGTTGGTCTCAGTATTATTTATCTGCTTAAGTGACCATCCCCCTCAGAAATTCTCTTAAAATAAGCTTGGACACCATCACAGTAGTTCTATGACACTTAATACTTCTTGGTAAAGAACACTAGAGCTTATCCTCAAATTCCCTTTCCTCATAAGGAGGAACATTTCCACTTTAAAATTGACAGACAAAGCATCAACCCCAGAAAACAGGATTAGTTTAGAAATATCCCATCATTAGTTCTCACACAAAAAAGGGTTCAAAAATCACTAGAGCTCCAGTTTGGTGCTTAAAGAAGTGAAATCCAATTTTAAGCTAGCAACAAAAGCCCATTCTTACAAAGATACTGAAGGAAAGAATTAATAACAAAATGGTAGTTAATACAGAAATTAGCATACAGAAAACAAGAAGAAAGCATTACTCAGTTTACCTCCTGCTGCTTGATGATCCTGCCCTATTTCCTGGACCATTACTTGAAACAACAGAGATTGCATTTGCAATAGCTTCCACAGCTGAGAGCCTTTCAGCAAAGGTGTTCCTTTCAGAGCGCTCTGCTTCTGAAAAATTAAGAAAAATGTCAGTGCTAAAATTTTTCTTGGGAAAATTTTAAGAAAGGAGTATAAAATATGTAATGTCACTAATGATTTTTTTATTTTTTACTTTATAGAGACAGACTAGGTTCATATACAAATTTTTCTTTTGGATGAGTTTAAGAATGATTCTGTACAAGTTTTCAGTATCATTAACAGACAAGGTCCTATCGTGTAGCCAATTCCAGACACTTGCCGAGCCAAGGCTTCAAAAACAATGATAAAAAACAAAGGAAACAAAACAAATCAAACACAAACAAAAAATAACAAGGAAAGAAAAAAACACACAAAAACAAACAAATAAAACCACCAAAACAAGCAACACCAAAACACCAGACCAGGAGAACAAGAAAACAAACCACACTTCATAATGAATATCCATGGACAATGCAAATGTGTGGATTTCTAATATACACACTCTAGGTATGAACATGTGTAGGAGAACTGTGTTTGGAGTATAAGAAGGCAGTAAAATCAGTTTACATCAGAAAGAACTAGCATTTCTTCTAACATCTACAACCCTAAACACCATAGCACCTACAGGTTCTAGTCATAATGAGAACCAACTTTTTTCAAGTGAGATACAGAATATTAGAGATACAGAACATTATTAAAAAACAAACAAATAAACATTTTTTGGTACAAACTAGATGGAAAAGGAGTATTTCTGAATAAAGAAAAGTATTTTCTAAAAGTGACTCTGTTCTTTCAAGACACATCTCAAAGTTGTGAGGGCTAGTGCTCACTTTCCATTCAAAGGCTTTTCAAACTGAGAGTCACCATTCTCTGCACACTTATTTTCACCAGTGACAGTATTAAGGCCTGGACAGGTTTGTTTTGTTGGGGTTTTTTTTTTTGTTTTGTTTGTTTGTTTGTTTTTGTTTTGGTTTGGTTTGGGGGGGGTGGTTTTTGGTTTTTCTTTTTTTTAAAGCGGAAAGTACTATTAATACCTTTCATTCAAAGAATGAAAGAATAAGGCAATCTGACAGTGTGTCAGCTGTTACATTAAGTTTACTCTTTAAATACTACTATTCATCACTACCCTAAGTAAAAGAGATCCTAGGTTTTGCTTGTTCACAAGCATGTGCAGGCTTCTTAGACAAAGATCACCGACTATCCAAAGCAGACAACTATTAAACAGCTAGCAGTGAGAGAATGCTACTCTTGTGTCCCTAGCTACAAGTTGATTTGTAGCTGTCAATGAATTGCCATTGTATTTGTGCTGTATTCCTTTCTCAGACCCACTGGCACTCATAACTCACGACCCATGACTTCTGGACCCCTCACAAAAGGGGTCACAGCTCTTGAGAGTGATCTCTCAAGCAATACAACCATTCTCTGCAGCAGAGGTTTCACCTGTTCTGGAGAAAGTAATCTGTAACTGAATTTTCACTGTTCCACTTACAGAGTTAGCAATTGTTTTTGGAGAACCATCAATTGTACATGCTTTGCGTCTAATGGGTGATTTGCTGTTCTACTGTCTAATGAAATCTGTCCCAGTTCTCCAGGCAAAAACCCTCAGTTTTTATATGTTCAGTGATGTTAGCTGAAATTTAGTATCACAACTTTTTAATGATTTCACATGCTTTGGATATTTCTTTATTGATCCCTTTATTGGCAAGACTGAGGAGATATCAATTCACAGGAACAGAGCAGCCTTCTCCCAGCTTTGCAGGTCTGAGGCCACTTCTGCAATTTATCTATCATTTATCCAACACTGCAGGAGCTATAGTAAAACTAAGCACAGGATGTGAGAGGAAGAGGAAGAAAAAAGCTTATCCCTGCCCTCAATATTTCCTTTCTGGCACTTAAGAAGAAATCTGTACAAACAAGAGTGAAGAATGTCAAGCAGGTACTAGCTAGGAAATGGCACTGTGTTCTGAGATTGTTAAGAAACATCATATCTGTGTCTGGAATTGAAGCCTTTACTTCTAAATCAAACTTCTTTTACAGTTTAAGAGATGACCATGTAACTCCCAGACAGTAACATAAGTCACCACTGCCCTCCAGATGATATACAGAAAATAAGCTTGTCCTAATATCCATCACTAACAGTTACAGTGGAAGCTAAATGTGACCTGAATCTAAAGATATGAATCTCTTTCAAGGACAAGTTTTATGAGGGAAAGAGAGAGAGGCAGAGGAGTGTTACAAGTCTATCAGGTTCATGTTTTTTTGCTTTTCGCAAAGTTAAAATACACCCAAGTTAAGTTTCTGAAAAAAATGTCAAGGTTGCAAAGACAAGCACTCAAATTAGGAAAAGTCAGATTAAATTTGCCTATGCATCCTTATTTCAACCTCCTTGTGTTCTTACAGTAACACAATCTTCAGTTACACTGGTGTTGTTTGTTTATTTTGGTCTGGGTTTTTTGTTTGGGATTGTTTTGTCACCCCACCACAACAAGACCCCTGCCTCAATTAGTGCACAGGATGGACGACACACCGAAGATGAAGGGTTTTACAGAGAGTAGGCTGTTTATGCCTTGTTTGCTGCAACATTAGGGAGGGGTGTAGTAAAGCAGCAATAGCTTGGGAAGGAGAAGGGGAAACATTGTATTGTGTTTAAGGCCACTGAACATCGCTTTGAAAAACGAACCTATTTCTGCCACATCTATCAGCACACAGAACTTTGTGACACAAGTTTTTACAGATGATCGTGATACATTTTACTCATTTCTGGGCACCTAAAAGTGCCTGACTTACAGAAATAATTAACATTCACAGCACAACTAAAACTATGATTAATCCAGTTCTAAGAATTCTCTGTTTTGAAGTAACACCTACTCAAAATCAGGCTCTATGCTTCTCAAACAGAATGCTCAAAATTAGTTAATAGCTTTGAACAGAAAAACTTCAGACTGTAACAAAACTCCAAGCAAGAGATGAGAAAGCTGCACATTACCCCCATTTTATAAATAGGGATATGAGGAACAATTAAGGTCTATAAATGACTAAAATTCAATGACAGCACCATACAAAAATCCCACAAGGAAGTTCATTCATTATTCAGTGCAGGGTTTGTATGGTGTGCAAGAGTAAGGAATGGGGCCACACACTGAATGATGAGGATAAAAAGAAATATTGAATAGCTACCCATTCGGTGAGCACCGTCCATCTTGTGCACTGAATGAGGTAGTCCTGTGGAAAAAATAGTATGATGGTGTAATTAAAGACCATTTCACAATGCATACCCGTGTACAGCACATGGGTAAACTTAATTCTGCCATTCCCTAATTTTTGAGTGCTTGCCTTAGCAACCTTGTTCTGTTAACATGCTTTTTACATAACAGTATTTAACAGACATTTTAAAATGGGGTCAGTAAATGGCATTAATAGGTCCTTCTTCCACCTTTCTTAATACGTATCAATGACAAGTAGCATTTCTAGTTGAAGAAATGTTAGTCTACTTCTAATTGAAGGTATTAATATAAACTAGAACACTTCAAAATTATTAAATACCATTTTTCATAAATTTTACTAGTGATATAAAGGGGATACTAGGGATACAAAGGTAGAAAAATACCTTTTTATCGAAAATTAACGTGAATGTTGAAAGCTTTTACCATAAATAAAAACAGCTTAGTGCTCTTAATTACTGAATTCTTATAGAATTCTAATAAAACCTTATGCAAGTAATAAAAATGTTGTCTCAGCACCTTTGAAAGGCCAGGGCACATTTTAGGTGCTAAATTTTAATATATCCATATATGAAGAATGCAGCCTTTATTTCATATATTCTTGAAAATGCATGAAAATATTCTTTTCAACTTGTTTTCATTATATTGTTGAGCTCACCCTCTTCCTCTTTTGTTTCCTTGTTGCTGGTTGGAAAGCACACAGACACACAAGCATGCAGAATATTACGGTTTCCATCACATCTGTGGCCAAGGAACGTCTGCAGCATTTGTGGATTCTGATCCAAAACAACAGCTTGTTCAAGATTCATCAGGTATTGTCTGCAAGCCTCATAGTCACATCGAAGAATGTGCTGCATCAATGTTTGTTTCTGTACTCAAAGGAATAAAATATTTTAGAAATGTAAAGTACAAAATATAGCTATAAGCTCCACAAATACTTCTAATTTTCTTCTAATTTTGAAGTTAATAGGAAGGCCTTCATCTCCAACACTAGCTGGAATTTCGTGCAGGAGCTGTTCAGAGTATGTATCATCTCAGTTATGGCACTGTTAAAAACAGCTATGTGCATTCAGGCACAGACAAGCAAAAGGAACAGAGCAGCAGAAGCCATCAGGCTCTCAAAGGCATTCCTTTGGCTTCACAGCTGGATTCTTAAGATATATTACTTCCATTTCATCGCTCCATGTAACGTGGGAAAAGTGACACAACTGAAAAAGCCTAAGGATCTACATGAATGAGTTCTAACCTTGTTCTTTTTAAACAAGTGATTTATGTGCTGAGAAGTGAATGATTAGAAGCTGTTCAAGGTCTGGGAGGTTCACCCTATATATAAGCAGTTTTTCCATAATGATGGAATACTACTTTACTGTGAAATCAATCTCAGTCTAACAGGTACACAGTACCTTGGGGTGGCAGCAAACACACAGCAGAGCGAACAATTACTGACAAGATTTTACAAATATGACATATAAATTCACAGCAGAACTACTCATACAATATCACTGATGAGGACAGAACTCTACAAGTCATTCAAGTGAAAAAACCTTCATTTTCCTCTCCTAGTTTTCTAGTGCATGCTCCAAATACATTAAAAAAAATTAAAAATTGCATTCTCAGGGATTCAACCAAAACAAGTTGTTGGATCTCTGGGTAAAACTGTGCAGCCATGAGTCAAATGAAATTGCAGTGTTAGTAGATATGAAAAGGTAACCATTTCAAAATGTCTTTTAAAACCTTACTAATTAAAAGCCCGATACAGAAGTCATGCACCCCCCCAAAAAGGGTCTTTCACTTTACATGGCAAATTTGTTAGTGTTTTCATGTTTCTAAGAGAATCTTCAGTTGAAATTAGCTTCTTTCAAACAGTGAAAATACAAATCAGTATCTAAACATGAAGCTGCTTTAAGCATAACTTTATTAAAAGCAAGAGAAGAAAAAAGCATGTAACTCAGTAGCAGAGAAAATATTTTACCTCAACAGCCATAATGATAATAGCAGCTTTCTTTTTGATGGTCGAGTTAGCAGGAAGATTTGTTAAGGAATGAACACCCATTCCAAGACTACTAATAGGTGGCAGATCAAGCCAGTCAGGGTCTCGTATCCCACCCATACAGTCTTTTGCCATTGGATAGATTGTACCATTTCCATCTCTAAGAATAATAGGAGATTCCTACATTTGGGGAAAAAAAATCATTATTAAGTCTGCACAATTTATAAATATTATCCTTCCCAAAAGGTCCAGTTCTTGACTGCTAACAATTACAACAGTTTACCCAAGATGCTAATTTATGTCATTGACTCCTATCATTACAAGTGGTGCAATAGAAGAGGAAATTCCTTTCTGCAAATGCCTGAAACGTGCTTAATATAATAAATACTACTAGAAGTATCTTCCTTATACATTCATTAACTAACATTATCAGTGAAACAAATAGTACCTACACTTTTAGCTTACTTAAATGCTCCAAGTAAAGTTGATTATATTGAAATGAAACATTCAAATTCAATTATTTTGCAAAAAATGCTTTCTTCAACTATCCTAAACAAAGTACACCACATTTGTGGAAGAGCTGCACAAAATCTCAGTCATGTTTAGCAAGTCTGTACTTTCAGTCAATTGTGAAATAATTTTTTGTTAGTATTTCCATTTATTCTCAAGAGTGGATTTATATCTGACCCAGTTCCAAAACATAGCTAGATCACTTTCCAAAATGCAGCTAGGTAACAAGTTGATACTAATTCAAGAAACATTCTGTCACCTTTCCCCCCCCCCTTTTTTTAGATTCAAGGTATAGTTTAAGTAAGATGTGCTTAGGTAAGTTGATTGCTATTCCCCTTGTGCCATCAAAATATTAGAGGCAGCAGCAAGTTTTTCATAATGTGTTTGAAAAACTATTTCTTTGCCAGATTTTGGAAAAGTCTTATGGAAGGCTGTACCATCTCATTCAAAGATGACAGAAGTAAAGTGCAGTGAGGTTAAATGATTAAGACACAAAACCACAAACCTGTCCAGCTGTAAAAATAGCAACACTTCTCTCATTCTGACCCAGGAATGCAATGCTGCTAGTAGGGAAATTATTTTCCTGTTCAGCTTTTCCTGTGGCAAGGTCAAATATGCAGTATCGAACCCAGTTCCCAGTTTTCAGAACAGCATGCACTCCTTCAAAGACACATGTAGAAAAAAGTTAATGTGTTTTATGGATGGTATCCAGTCTAATTAAAGCACTTTCAAGAAATTACTGATATCAACGGAAGCACCTGTTGATGTCATTTTCAAAGCAGGTGTTTTTCACTTGGATGAGAGACAGGTAATAAAGGAACCAACAGATTTGGACTCATGGGGTAAGTCCTGCTTACCTTTTGAATCTACATTTACTGCTAGGATTTCTGTTTTTTCAGGAATACACAGTTTTTTGGGTGTTCTTTGAAAACAGTCAGGAACTTTTGGAGTTCCGCCAGTTTTTACAACCTGAAAACAGATGTAAAATTTTAAGCTGCAATTAAGCACACATAGGGCTGACACTTCAAAATACTGATTGTTTACTCCATATTTCACTAACACTTACCTGCAGTTCATCTATTCTGAGCAGCCTACAGTCTTGGAGGAGAGAAGAAGGATCAGGATCGGAATTAGAACTGCTCTGACAGTTTGCATTATTGGAGGTGCCTGGAAATTTCACAGCAACATACGCACCGTCCACTTTTAGCACCTACAGGCAGAACACATGTGAGTTTTACCAAAAGGCTGAACAGAAACTGATTTGCTTCAAAATAAACTACACCTTTTTCAGGGAGAGGGAAAAAATGACAATATCCAGTAATAAAATTGTATAGCTTTTGGTCATTAGCCTTGTCATTTTGCTAAAATCACTGAAATCTGAAAACCTTGGATTTCCTAATGACTTCATAAGCATCCTGAATCATAGCAAAGGTCCCTCCATTTCAGCTTCCTACATCCAACAGGAGTCAACATGAACTGACTGAAGAAGCTCCTACTGGTACTCCGCCGGTCTCTTTCCAACTTCCACCTCCTGGAAACATCAGGACAACTTCATGTTTAACAGCCTGGGTAGACCTTTCTCTTACTAGTATGTGCCATCACTTTTGGAAATAAACGCTATTCTTATGGCAAAGACTTACAAACATTAGCCAACAACACAGCAACAACAAAGTCTACACTAAGTCTCCTTCTTTAAGTGCCCATTAGCTCTTACACTACAAGATAAATGAAAAACTTTTTTTGGCACTGAAAATTTTCAGTGCTCTTTCCTCAGCAGGACTGTACACAGTGGAAGAAAGACCTGTTAGTTTACGGGTCTAGTACTTGTTCTGTACACTCACTGATCAAGTTCTCCACTCAGTCCCTTAGGACTGAAGGATACAGTCAAGTGTATCCACATGTTCTTCATGTGTGTGTGTGTCTGTCCTTGTCTGGCCCCCCAAGGAAAGAGAAGCTACTCAACCCTACACTGACAAGGGCATTTCTATGACTGTAAGCCTCTCTAGAGTTGCTGCCACACAAATTTAACCAGAACTGTCAAAACAGGCTTCCTTGATACAGGAACTTCTTGTGCTATCACCAAACAGAAAGGTCTTCTGAATTGCCAGCTGAGACCATAGTTTTCTCAAAATGAAATAAAGCTAAGGCAAGAAGGGGGGTGGGAAAAAAACAAATAATTATTAATTATGAGCAGAAATAAGAGCTCTGTGTGCTCTCAGTCTTGACCAAATTCGATATAAGCAACCATCAGTCTTCAATAAGCCCTAATTTCTCAACAGTTTCCACACAGAAAGTGCTTAACAAAGGTCTAGATGTAACCAACTTTATCTAAAAGATCTCAAACTATAAAAAACATGTCTCAAAGTTTCAAGATACTGTATGTAAGAAAAATCCAGTCACTTTCATGTTTTCTCCCAATTTCTCTAGCTAAGTGCAGCCTATCAAGTGCACTACAGGGGAAAGCCAACAAGGCTGACATCCTACTGGAAGTCCGTTACAGAAAATGATATATTGACAAATCTTAAAGAATTAGCAGAGGGTTTTTTTGTAACAAAGATTACTGTGGATAGAGTTACAGCAGTTGCTTCCCTACGTGCTCAAACTTCACTCTAGAAGCAGAATTACAGGTTCTAATACGAGAGCATCACTGATAGCCGTAAGAATACTACCCAAACATTTCAAAATTCAGACCTAGTCAAAAGATTCACAAACATTAACCATCATCTGGACTATACAAAGACAGATTTCTATTGAGATTGGCAAGACAACTCTCTAGACGAAAGCTGTGGTTTAATTTAAAAAGTTTATTCCATGTACATTTAGATGTTTCTGAGATAATCAGACTAATTTATAGGCCTGTAATCACACACCAGTGGTTTAATCAGAGCTTCTAGTCCAACATGTAGAATCTTTTTCTTTTTTCTTAGATTGCTAAGTGTTTCTACAAGAACTTTATAAACTTGGGTTGCTTTCCGATGAAGTTTAAGAAAAGGTACAATTCCCCAATTAATAACATATGGTATCACCATAATTTAAAGGTTTTTACTGCATGCTTTCTGGCTGCTCTTAGTGTTATCAACTACATAATTTCTCACTTATATCACTTCTGATGTGTTCAGAGAAATGATAACAGGTTTCAAGTGTTGGAATTCTTAAGGCCTCCACATGACAGATCTTTTTTCTTTCCCATTTTTGAGGAAAATCATGTATCTTTAAAAACTAGAAAATATGCTTATTAAGATTTCACTAAGAAGATAATCACCTCTTCAAACTAAAATCAGCCCTTTAGTTGAAGTTACTACTACAGCTGTTGGTTATTATACAGGAAGAAAACTATCCCCTCATGCAGTGAGCAATGAGCTTGAGTGAAGCATTTGATAGCAACTGTATATGGAAAGCTCCAAAGCAAAGATGTGGCATAATGACCCAGCACCAAACAAGATAAATATACAACATAAACATTCCTCTTTAGTTGAATTTATGTAAGTCTGAGATAATTGAAAAACTCATTACAAAATAAAGGGCAAAACCTTAAAGGAGTGAGATGCTTTAGCTTACAGAACTAATGTACTGCTGATACTGCTCACGTAAAAGTTTCACCAATTAGAAACAAGCATTTTACATAACTGCATATACAATATGTGCCTTACTAGGACTTAAGAGAATGAATTGAATGAAAAAACCAAGCAACAAAACAGAAAATTAAAGATTTTTTTCTGAAAAGCAGAATACATTTTTAATGCATTTTCAACTACTAGATAACAACACCTTGTCTTTTTAATGGAATAAAAAACATATTTGATAAACTAAAAGACAAGCACAGTTGTTAACTCCTTTATCCTTACTATTAACCCACTTCCACAGTCCCTAACACCAGAATGCCACTGGAAACCATTGAATCTTTCCCTCTCCAGAATCACCACATTCTTCCTCAAAACACAGCAGCAGAAGACCAGGGAAAATACTTTTTTAACATTCTATCCAATCTTCTTTTTGAAATAGAAGAAATTTTAACATCACAGGAAAGGCTTCTATCTCTCTCCCAAAGGTATAACGAACATCTTCAAAGAAATACTGACACAATTTTTCAAAATACTGAACTTTGAAAGATTACAAACAGATGCCTAATAGGGAGTAACTCTTCTAGTGCGAGATCCAGTCTGAGCTTTTTCAATTTATCCTTCTCATTACAAGGCTTCAATCTCAGACAGAAATCAAAGCAAAAAACCAAGTTCAAGTGACTGACTGAAATAATGCAATACAAAGTAAGAATAAACTACTCATTCTAAATTTATATTTTACAAAGTTCCTAGGAGCTGATAGGTTTTCTGGGGGAAAAAAACCTATCTCCCTTCTTTTGTAGGAACTGCAAAACTGGTAATACACAGGATTCTCACCTGGTTGAGGATAACTTTGGTAGCCAGAAGCAGTTTGGGGAAGCTTTGGACATTGCCAATGGAAAGCCTCAGACCAAAACAAACGGCAGCTGCCAAAGAAGAAAAAAGCAGCTCCAAACCAGGCTCCCCATCCCTCTGTTCCAGCAGTGGTCTCAGACATCATTTCAGAAGAGATCCAGAAGCTAGTGTAGTTAAGTAGAATATCTCAAAGTGCACGGGATCAACAGAAAAAAAGCTTTTATCTCTCTGATACTAGTGAGCAGTAACAAAGGCTTATTTCAGCCTCTATCTTTTCTTAACAGCATTGAAAGAACACTCCATCAGACTTCTCACCAACACAGACAAGAGGTGGGACAAGTCCCAGGCTATTTCATTCTATCAGTCTTCCACTAGGTAGATAATCCTGGAATGATTACGTCTTCCATCTAATGACAGACTTGGAGGAATTAAGGTTTAATTTTGTTCCAAGGCATGAAGGATTTAAATTGAAATGAGACTGGAAGGTAATAAATTCCAAGGAGCAAGGAGATGACTAACTACAAGAGTGTATCTAGCAGACATGCATTCTTAATTTCTCTCAAGGCCATAGCAGTGTAAGAACTCTGCTCTCATCACACTCTCTGGTCATTTATTGCTTTGGCATCATCTGAAATCCACACTTACAAAGCAGTGTGTAAAATGCAGGTTGCACAATCTACTGGTATCAGAATGAAACACAAACACTCATCTTGGATGCAGCACTCAGGGGAGAGCTGTTACATTATCAACTAAGTGCCCAGAGAGACACAAGTTCTTTAGAAGTTAACACCTTCTACCTGTCCACCATTCAACAGAACACAGCAGGGGTCGTGGAAGGATTTTAAACAAACATTTTTACAGACACCATGAAGCTGCTGCATACATCCAAACGCACAGGGACATAAAATTTCTAGAAACAAAGCCATTTCAGCAACACAGGCTGCACATTAGTAAACCTGAACCCCTTCCTTTCCTATCTCTAGATTCCACCTCCTGAAGACTAAGTGAAACTTTTTTGTGTGTATGTAAAACAAAGAATTATATAAATAATTTTAAAAGGTGGAAAACATTTTGATGGAAGCTCATGGTTACTACACCTTATTCATTTTATTTTAAAGAATATAAATGTTCAAACTTCTTGCAAGTAAAAGGAAAAAAACAATTGCTTTATTCCTCTTATTCCTTCAAATCTGAATCATTACATAAAGCAAGATTTTTAGCCTCAGAAATCAATTTGTTTAGTGCAATTGACTTCATATTGTGCTCAAAAAATATCCACCAAATTACCAGCGTGTATTTCTCAAAGATGCCCAAGTACTCACATGCTCCACAGCCACGTATTTTACTGAGTGACAGCACTTTGAGAGAAGTTAAGTGTTGCTCCATTGACACCACACTTTGTAACATCAAGTTCTTAACACTCAAAGAAGTTTCAAAACCTTTCCAATTTTCTGAAACACCAAGGCTAACATGTTCCCAGGTCACACTGGAATAGCATATTCTCATGCAAGATGTTCATGCCACTGAAGCCCCACTTAACAATACATCAAAGATGAGACTTTTCAGATTGTCAGTCAGTAAACAGAAGACCATGGAAGACCAAATTAATGTATATTTGAGTGGCCTATAAAAAGGTAAAACTTCTTAATCCATTAAGTCCTAAGAGCCCAAACCCACCTAATTATGTTCTTGCAGTCTGAACCCTCTGTACACACACATTCAAAAATTACTTATGGATACAATAGTCAGATTATTCAGAATTCAAATCCTCTTTGTACTTAATTCAGCTCACTACAAGCTCAATTACAAACATTACTGTTCCAGAATGAACAACCTTACTCTGGAGTCTGTAGGAGAAAAGTGCCAAGAGTAAGTCTTCTGCAGACTAAGGTGCCTCTGGTTTTTCTTCATATAATCACACAACTGACCCAAATTACAAACAGAACATATAACAAGGCTTAAACTCGTTTATTCTTGTAATAAACTGCATTTCTGACTTTAACCTGGACACCACAAGGCAAAAAAAAAAAAAAGATGATTTTGTCTGCTGGATTCTACCTAAAGTATTACAAAAAGCTCTAAAGATAAAGTATTACAAAACCATAAAAGGAAAAATATGAATGGCAGTATACATCACTGGAAAAGGACAGCATGCTTTATGAAGGAAAACAAGCATTTTTTGCCATAAACAACTGACCTAGAATAGACTCAGCACCTGTAACTGTTCAGAAGACATGCAACTTAGTGATTTTAGCACTCCAGTGAAAATATAAACATAAAAATTCAAGGTCTTTTATACTGATTATAGTAGTTCTTGATGCAATGCACACCTTTGAAACTGTATACAGAAATAGTAGAACAGTCTCTATACCGAAAATCTTAGGATTTAAAACAAGGGCAGATAAGGGCAAGAGGGACTCTTCCAAAGATGGTATAAGAGGAAAACAATGATTTCAGCAACTTCAACTAGATCTCAAAATCCTATTTACAGAAATTGAAGTGTTACAATGAACTAAGTTGCTCCATATTCTCTTCTGCAGAAATGACCTAAATTTGATAATTGTGAGCCTGTTCCTTTCAAAGATACTGCTCAAGGCAAATCTTACACTGCCACACAAGTAAATCCACTAGGGATGCAAGTAAAATAACTCTTACTAACTTCAGCTGCCTTCTGTTGGACAGGTATTGATCCTCTTCTGATAACATTTTATTAAATCTTCTAAGAATCAAGTAGAAAGCAAACCAACCTTTTCCTTTTGAGGAAAATCTTACTGGTTTTCTCATTGCTTTAATTTTTGAAAAGCATACCAGAGAACTGTCTAGAGAACCTAATCCCTCCTAACATCACACAAGAGTACCAAAGAAGAAAAGGGAGTATTTTCCTCTATATGGCTCTTGAGTCAGGCTCAGAGCAAAGGTGTATTAGAGAAGAAATTAAAACATTACAAGGATTAAACAAAGGGATTTGCTGGAGTAAAGAATCAAGTAACTTTATAATCATATTAATGAAGAATGTAATTTCTAGCAAAAATGATTTTGTTCTTTGGTTGCCAGAACACGAGATTCTGGCAACCTAGAGATTCAGAACCCAAATATTCCACCTATGGGTATGTAAAAGTCAGCCACAACAGGTGGAACCCTTCAAAATCTCATTGGACACGTGGGAGTCATTGCTCAAGACAACAAAGTAATATTTTGGATAAAACCACATCTGCTTTTCTTAATATTGTGGCCTAACTTAAAATACCAGAATCTTTTGAGATTTATCAAGTTTTACTCACTACACACAAGCTCTACTATTATCACTATTTTATGGACAAATATAAACACAGCTAAACTCATACTCATCAGAAATATCCTCAAGCATCCCCAAAAGTATGATTTTTTTTAAAAACAGTTAGCTTATCTAAAAGAGAAAACTTTTTTTAAATCCCTCCCCAAAACCAGTGGGACGGTGTATTTTAGATTTTAGACAAACCTTGCCAACAGGAACATTCTTAACATCTTCCACAAACACAACTTCCCTCAGAGACCATTGTTCTTCATTCACTTTCTCCTCCTCTTTCGGGGCAGGAGTAGATCGTCGTCGCTCTGAGACAAAAAAGTTATTACCAAAAAGACTTGACATCCTTAATCAAAGCATCAAAAGGCAATGTTCAGTAAACACCAAACCTTTCCCCCCAAAAGATTAGCAGCAGTCAAATGTAGAAATTAACAAGAGGTTAACAAGAATACAACTTTAAGAGTCAGAGCTACCTAACAAGTATATCATGTCACCTTCATATTTTATTATGGATTTGGAACTAATGAACCCTACATAATAAGCAAAGAAATTTTTAAAGATATTTAAGAAAAGTAATTAGACTACAATTTTTTTTTTAAATTGAATTATACAGTTACTAGAATACAAAATATTAAAATACAAGGAACAAGCCCTGTTTTGGCAGGGCTCACATACTTGTGCTGAGAGTAAAATGGCTGACACTGTGAGACCATTCAGCCATCTCTGATAAAGTGCTTTATATCAACCTTACAAAAAGTCTGCTTGCCTACCACATATGAATTACTTGGTAAACTTCTAGAAGAATAGCAAATGAGGCAGAAAATAGCTATTTGGGCTAATGGCTATTTCAGTACCATTACATTTGCTGCAGACTTTATCTGAACAGCAATTGTAGTACACTCAGAATGAAATCTAAACACATAACATGGCTAAACTAACACCGACATGAACCTTTAATCTTTCAAGTTGAGTATATAGTGTAATTAATACTACCAACATATTTAAAGTAAGAAGCAGAGAACTTCTAAGCTAATTGCACAGTTAACTCCAAACACTAGTTCAAAAGCCCAGGCAACGTTGTAGTCAGTGGAAAATTACAGTTGAATGAACTGCAAAAGAAATCAATAGTAAAAGACTTCTGGTAAAATTAGTGAGTACTGTAGATCTGAGCAGATGAGATTCTCAGTCACTGCACGAGGCCATTTGAGTCTTTAGGTCAATGATTCTTGAAACTGCAGTTTGTGAACAATTAGAAGAAAAAGCTGCAGAGAGAAATTTCTTCAAATGTAATTGTAATTACATTGTAATGACATTTTATAAATTTATGTGTTTAAACTGAGAGGAAAAAAATGCTTAAGGAATCCAGTTACACAAATCTGGACGTTGCCTTTCAGGTTTTTAAGCACAACTTGTACTGTGACACTTCCCTGACTGTTTTTGTATGTTAGTAAAGAATGTCTCATTTTAGACATTTTCTGTAAGAGATACAAACGACTGCTCTCTGCATTGACTTTTAACTACAAGGCAAGCTGTTCAACAGTGGCTTAATCTTTAAAGAAGTTTTCCAAAACAAGTTCAACTTCTGGACTGCAAAGAAACTCATTATCACATTGCAATTAAAAATAAATTTATCTTCAGAATTTCCTCTTGATCACCTCTTGAAAGATACTTTTGATTCTGAGAACTGTTACACTTGTGGAGATACACCTTACATCGAGGAGTCACTGCTTATACATTTATCTAACACTGACAATCCACAGATTATTCAAAGTCTATTACAAAAGCTTTTATCCATAGTGCAGTATAGATTGGAAGATGAAAGGATTCTGAAATTAGTACAGAATCACCCTAGAACTGCCTTTTATGGAACCATCTATACAGTTATTAAAGTTTACTCTGAGGTACACATTACTTACTATATGGCATTGATGCACTGCTTGCTATTGAAGATGCATCACTACAAGTGGAAGCTGGGGATGGTGGAGGACCCATCTCAGTTTTCACTGGTTCCTGTTTGCTTTCAGGTCTAGAACAAAAGTTAGTACTTAGAATGAAGAAAGAAAAATGTGAAACCTTTTCTGTGACAACAGACAAAGCACCAGCATATCCGAGTATTGTTCCTTTAATAATACCTTACAGAACTAACTCCACACTTGACAAGGTGATAAATCTTGAGGCTGGGAATAGTGCAATGCTGTTTAGTCAAGGATTAACTTTTTAACATTAACTGAGCATAGATACAGTATTACAGAAAATACACACGATGAGCTTCATTTGAGGAAAGAATTATTACAGTAACCTGAAACTCTGAACTGCTAAACATTTTCAAGCTTTACTTGAAATTGTTTAAATCTGTTTTAAGAAACATTTAAATGGCAACTGTCAACCCCAAAATTTTTTTTCAAACTATGGAGGGGCTGAAACAGATCTTTCTAATTTCATGAAGGGCCAGGAAACAGCTGGTTCCATTTTCAGCTATTAAAATACAAAATCTTGGAAACTTTATGAAACACTGTAGGCAAGCCTCCATTTAATACTCTTCCCGCATTTCACATGGACACAGTGCTTTCACACAAGTGAGACACCTCTCCTGCAGTGAGCATTTCTGCACATCTAGCCAAGTTTATAAGAAACCTAGTACCTTATAAAGATGGCAAAATTTTCAAAATCATAAAAAATATGATCTTCCTTTTCCACTATTACTCCCCAGTTCAAGAGAGTATCAAACAAACAAGCTGTGTGTATGCATGCATGCTCTCCACACTTACTTTGCCTCAGTAGTTTTGCTGGCTTTCTCCATGCTTTTCAAGCTCTCAGGGGACCGAAGCTGAAATCGACAGCTGTCATTCATGTTCCAAACAGATTCCATTAGCACACCAACTTTAGGAATTCCAGCACTGATTGAAAAAGCAACTGCTCCAGCATGATAGAGGGGGTTATTTCTTAAACACACCTACAGGTAGAAATATTTATTTCTGTGAGAAAAATGAATTCTACTGAGGAAATCATATGTAGCAGTCAAAATAGAAAACTCAGGGAATCAGGTGAAGGAAAAAGTCAGCATGATATAGAGAAAAAGAAGCTGTTGTGCAATTCACAGCAGAAAGCAACAGCTTTAGCAGTGAAACTGTTTAACATATCATATATAGATGCTCAATCACAAAAAGAAAATTAATTCAGTAACAGAGACTCATCATGGTGTCAATTAGAATGGTTTTGGAATCAAAAGATTGGGAAAGAGCTGCTTTGTCTCATATTAGTTCTAGTACTAACCAAAAAAAAAAAAAATCCTTTGCACCAGTTATTAGCCTTTTTGGCAAAGGCTTCAAATCAAAAGTCTATCACACTGCATAAATAAACCAAACCCAGACACTAATACTGTATTTAAATATCTAATTATTTACAAAGCTATTTGTTCTATAGGGAATTGTATTTCTATACTTACTTTCTCTCAAAATACAGAATCAGTAGGTAAGTTAAACCTACTTTGCATGAGTACAGCTTGTTCTTCTGTGCAGAAAGTCGTACTTGTACAACAGTAGCAATACTAACAGGACACAGCCATTTACAACCATATACTTCAAACATACTATTTTAATTTCACATTATTGCTATCACTTGTGTGCTAATTAATTTTGCTGGGGCTTTTTTAAGAGTACTTTATAAGCTCATCATGTATCAGGGTAAAAGTACCACTGGTGACAGATGTACTTGCCTGGGTTCCAACAGTTATGTTTGGCATAGAGGAGATACCAGCACTAGACTTCGGCTTTTTATTTTTTGCTCTGGCCTTTTCCAGCATTTTCTTCCTTTGGCTAAAAGGAACTACACCCCTGTGGAAAAATGCATGTTATTTTAAAAAGGCTGTGAAAGAAAAGCTTTGTTCAGAACTTTGAACAGTTTATTCCTTCTGCTTAATGTAATCATGAGCAAACACTCAAGTGTGTGTGCCACCTTCTCCAAACTCTCAAAGCACTACAGAAATGTCATCTTTTTCCATATGTACCCTCACTTTCCAAATTCATCTTGACTACCTCAATTTGTATGGAGGAGGAGGAAGAGGCAGAGCACATGACTTATTTCACTGCCAAATGGCTTTCCTTCCAGTCTGAAGTGCTGCAAAACCTCTGTCACAAGTGGCATACTCCAGTTACAGCTTTCAAGATGCAGACTGCCTCTCTGAACTTGAGGATATCTTTCCTACAACTACTGATAATTTCCAGAATTTGCAATCTCTGGGGAACGTGATTTTTGTTTAAATTCTAAAAGCCTCACTTTCTCTCTGGGTACATGGCTGAAGGAGTCTGGGGCTCTTATGACAGACTTCCACTGCAGGAGGGGGAAAAAACACACTTCTTTTGTAATTGGATCCACTCGGTTTAGTTGAAAATCATGCCTGCATCCACAGTTAAGCATGCTTATTATTTTGATACTTCATGTTTTAGTCAATGGCTTTTACAGTTAAAAGCATTACATCATAAATTGCTTTCTAAAGACTACATGTAAATGCTTTTAAGTATTTTTGTATTTTGCACCGATTATTCCAGTACATATGAAAAGTTCTAATGGCCAAGTATCTCCAATGCTATGGTTAACAGTTTATATACAAAGAGTAATTAATGTGTGCCATGTCATAATGAAAGAGCCAAGAACCAGAAGTTTATAAGTCTAGCTACAAGTCTACTAAAATATTTTCCAGAGTTAATAGAATTTAATGAGAAAGATGTTTCGTACAATTAATTTTCAATGCTCCCATTTCCTTTCCAGTTCATCATCAAGTATTTAACTCATCCATGCCTCAAAGCCATTTGAACTTTAGGCATGATACATAATGACTCCTGACACACTGAAAAATAATGCATGCTGACAATGCATTAGTGTTACTCAATGAATTCACTTAAACTAGAAACTCATTTCAGAGCCCTTTTGGAAGTATTATTTTTGAGGGTTTGTTTTTTTGCTTTGTTTTGTTTGGGCTTTTTCAGCGTAGGCTTCTTAATCATGAAACTGTTAGCTAAAACATTTTAACTAACATTTAATAATTTATGTTTGAATAGGTTGCATTTTAACAACAAACTCCAGAGGGAGGATTTGATGTTATTTCCCCCTTCGTTAAGATTTAAACCACAAACTAACAGACCAAATCTAACAGAGCCAGACAGAGGAACATTGACCCTATATGTGGGTGAGTTTGTCCCATATTTATAACCTGAAAAAGACCCAAAAGGCATAGAGAACATTATTCTCTGATCCTGCGTAGTACTGATATATCTGAATGCTGAAACATTTACACACATCTCCTAAAAGAATGACCTTATTCTGTTAAAGATGTTATTATTGGATCTAAAAGCTTTAGGCATTAAAATAACCCCAAATATATTTTATAAAGGGAACCTAAGATAAGTGCAGATCTACCAAACTCAGAACAATGGTGGTTCAGTAGTTCTGCAATGCTTCTCAGAGGCAGAGACACGAAGACATGTGAGCATCCACTGTTGTACACAAACACAGTATTTACTTACCACCAATACAAGTTGTTCTCTAGTTGAGCACACGTGTAAAGAGCACAACAATGTAAAGAAACAATCCGTTCTCCCTGAAGCTCTGAGTATGTCTGGGCAGTGTGCTCTAATTTAGAGGCTACGGAGCTTAAAGTTTCATCTACCCATGTAGCAACCTAAGGGAGAAGGAAACAAAGGAACAGAGAAGGCAGAGGGAAAAAAAAGAAAAAGAAAAGTTGCACATCAGTTGCATCTTTAATGTAATATTTACTGGTTTTGAAAGAGGGGGGAAAATGCATCACAATACAAAGAAACAATTCTACTCTTTGGAAACTTATCCTCTACCATCTTTTCTTTCCCCAAAAGAGAGCTTTTCAGAATTGTTTTCCCCTCTATTTCCAGGCCTCAACCTTAACAAAGTAGGTTGGGGAAAAAAAAAACGCTGGGGAGAAACCTGTCATAAAGTATATGGACATGCTGGTGTCTTTACCAAATCAGTTTCAAGTTCACTCTAACTGGGCTGAAAAGCATATTTAGCTAACATATCTTTTACATCACTGAAAGCTTCAATGTCCTTAGTTTTTCTACAAAACCTCTACAAAACATTAACAAGCTTCTCTATTTTCAAACCAGAGTCAGTTTCTACTGTAACAGCGAAAAGTCCAGTGTTTCAGATAATCAGGTAAACCAGGTATCTTCTCATTGTTTCAGCACTAAATCTGATAGATATCTTTTTAAAAAACCTTTTGCATTTCTAAAAAGCACCAGATGGGGAGGAAAAGAAAGGAATGAGCAAACGAATTAAGTACTTTCTAGTGCAGATGAAGCTGAAGAAATAACTTCTCCATAATATACTGCAAACAAATGAAAAAACCCAGCTTTGTCAAATTCAGCAATCTGCAAATATTTCATACCTTGTTATTTTCCGTAGCAACAGTTGCTCTAATACTATTTGCAGAAAGGAGCACAATCTTTTCATTGGTTAACCCCAAGAACATGGCTCGTGGATGATGTAGCGAAGGATTCTTTAGAAACAAAAAGGTATTTTAGATATTCAAAGCATATAAATAATTTGGAAGGGGAATACTGAAAGCTATCCAGTACCTGTGCATTTCTGTAAGGCTCTGATTCACTCCACTTCCACTGATAGAGTTCTCCTTTACTGCTAACAGCCACAAGCTCAGAATATAGAGCTCCAATAGAAATAAACTTTGTTCCATCCTACAAACACAGAAATACAAGTTCTAAGACAATGGTATTATAAATGCATCTATAAAAACATATAAATGAAAAAAATGAACTTGGAATTGGGTTTTTTTCAGAGCACCCATGAATGTTGAACCTGAAAATAAAGATACACCGAGATTGTCTCATGATCAGCATGCCCCCCTACACAAAAGATCATTGTTTCTGATGAAGTGAAGGAAGAAAGCAAGATATTATTTCTCTGAAGTTTAGCAATAGCATATACATAGCAATTAACTTGGACAGTTTATTAGGAACTTACCTGGTGCTTTAAAAACACAATACTGCTCATAAAAATAGAGATGAGAAGATCTCTTGACTTGCAAAATTGAAAAAAAAAGTTTCTGTTTGAAATTCACAAAAAAGCAATATAATTCCACTATTCCATTGCTAAGTATTGAAACACTAATTTTAAAGGATTAAAGATTTCCATTAAACTAGATATTGCTGAGGTAAGGTAGATAGATTTCCCCTTTGCTAACAGAAGCCGGACTTAAGGAACTGGTAAATCATGAGGCTTGTCACATTATGTTTGTGTATTCTGATAACCAGAGAGACTAATCAATAGAATCCAAGAATACAATACAATCATAAGTCAAGCAGTCCTAGAAAAACAGGAAAACTATATGAAAGCAAGGGTCCAGCTGTCACGTAACAGTGAGAGGTTAAAAAGTCAAAGCGAGGAAGACTCATCTTACTTCCTCATCTTAGGACCCCTGACCCATAAAAGAGACCACCGACTCATTTCAAAGAACAAACTATGCATGCTTAACAGCTTTTTAACTCATTACCATACGAAGCAAAGAATGGGATGTACCAGAGTTATGAATATGCATTTGTGTTTTGTGTATTCAATACTCCTGTAGATAGAAGACCCTGTAAAACATCTGTAAATTGCGCGCGTGTTTCTGGGAACTATCCATCACGCTGCCCAGCGTCGTAATAAACATACCCTTTGTAACTTTAAACTGTTAGAGAGTTGTTTGTCCGTCATAGATGGATATTGATATTAGATCTATATCCATATTTTAGTAATTCAGTATAGTCAGAAAGGTATATTCCAAGCTACCCAAGAAATCAATTATCAAATTCGCTGTTTCATCAGTTAAACAATTCTTATCTTTCACTTCTGAAAGTAAGTAACTGCAAACAATGTCAAGTTTAAAAAATCAGTATGCTGTATCTCAATAATGCATCATTATAACCTGACATGCTTGAAAAGTTTGTAATTATTGGTTATTCCTCTTGCCCTTTTCTCCTTCTTAACATTTTATCAAAACTCATCTGGTATCTTTCTACTGCTTATATAGCATCACTTCGTTCATTTGCTTCATCCTCTACCTACAGGGACCTCATAGGTCTGATTTCCTCTCTTAGATTGGGTTTTGTATCAATGTTGCTGCAACCATGCAATGTTACAACCTCACTTCTGCAAATTCCTGTTCCTCCTTGCATTGAAATGGATCTCAAACTACAGAGAACTTGAGTGGTTTCACAAAACATTAAATTCTGTTTACTGAGAAACATTCATAATGTTTCATTGCTTCTCAGCAAGTGCAGCTATAGGACAAACATGTTCTTTCTTGAAGATCCTTACTCCTAATAACTCAAATTTTTCTTCCACTTACAGCTTCACAAAAAATGGGGAAAAAATCCCCCAACTTAAACTAGTATAAAATCAAATGCCGTCTTCTACAGCTACAGATCTGAAAGAGAGGTACATGACGTCTTCTCTGCAGTAGTTATCTACCAGATCAGTATCTTTAACTGACTCTCAGCTTACAATACACCACACTTAAGTACTTCAGCCATCTGAGGGGAAACTGAATTCAGTCAGCCATTAAAAAAGTCCCACCCTCCAGTGCATTTATCTGTCCTCTAAATTAAGAGACTTTTCGCCACAGAAGTTTAAAAGTGGAAATGTTTTTAGTTCCATAGGTCTGGATTTACACTATTTTTTTTACTGTTTTCATGCCCAGAAGTGTGCATTCCAAAAGGTGTGAGTGTGTCCTTGAGTGACACAGGATTCATTCAGTACAGCTCTTACCAAATGCTCACCAGTATTTTGGGAAAAAGAAAAGCAGCAGGAGGAAAGGACAGAAGCAATCATAAGCAAATCTCTTCTATATCTTGATAAGAGTCTCTAGAATTAGTTAAATCATTAGAGAAGTACTTTGTTCTGGAGGGCATCTACCAACACAGCAGAGAAGTAACATGGACGCTAACCCACATCATGATTATTAATACATGTCATGACATAAACATGGCACATTCTGAGAAAGAACTCTCATCAGAACCTACTGTAGTCTAATGAGATGCACCTCTACTTCATCAGCATAGATGGAATCTCCAGAAGTTAGCTGGCATAATGCCTCAGAGTTAAGTATGGAAAGCAATTAATTTTTGCTCCAGGACACTCTCATTTTGACTTTTCATCTTGCTAACATATCTTTTAAAAACAGTTTTGTACCAGAAGCTGAATATTAGAGAGACCTGCCAATCAATTTTTTTCTCTCCCTTCCATCAAAATATTAGCAGTTGTGACTTAAGTGCTTCAGGATCAATGCTACATGCATCTCCAGGGGGCCATTCAACCAACTGCCCGAAGATGCACAAACAACACAACAGCTATGTGTCTGTAAATCTGAGACTTGTGTTCAACTACAAATTCTGATTTCAGGCCAGAGAAATTAACACACTTGAAGATGATGCAGACTACTGACAAAATCTTAGTATCTCAATAGCTAAGCAGAACATACCTACCTGAAAAAACTGAAGGCTTGGTTTGCACCTAAATTACAGTCAAGCAGGGAAAAACCAGCCACACTTACCATTACTACACTACAGATATACATGGCTCTGATACACTTGGCAGAAGGTTGATACAGTGCAAGTGCAGACTGATAGTACTACAATGTAACAATATTTGAAATATCAGAAGAATGTGCTCATTGATTTGGATTCCTGAGCATTGGATTGATGACATTTATTTGGTAGAGAAAACTCAGTACCTGAGCAACATGTCTATAGAACATCAGTCTCAGATTGTTGGTGAAACTGATACATTTGAGAGCACTATCAGCTTTCCAAAAGTTTCACTCATGCCTCTCAGGTTGGTACTTCACCTCCCACAAACAAAAGTTAACTGCCCTCATCACAGCCTTCTACAGAATTCTGTCCCTGATGCTAGAGGTCAAACCAATGAAAAATGAAGGAAAAATATTTGCAAACATGACTGGTTCTTCTGTAGTGGTTTCTTGTGTGCTTTAACTTGCCCCCTAGCTCACTGTCTTTTCCGTTAACCTTTCAAGACATCCTTCCTATTTTCCAAAATTGAAGAAACATCTGAACTGATCTCTTTGCTAAACCATCTTCCTCAGGATTTTCACCTTGAAGAATTTCTGTTGGAAAATACTACCAACAAAAACTCATACTGGATTTCAGCTGAAGGAAATGATGGGAAGTTTAATTACTTTTGAATAAAAATGGAAGGCCTTTCCAGTAAGACATCTTCATTTAACTGGAAGCCCAGAAGCTGGGGTTTATGTGAGTGCATATGCAAACAGGTATGTGGGAAGCAGTTCAGTATATATACACTGCACAGGCATACAGTTAGATATCAGAGCAAAACAAACAAAAAACCCCTACACTAGTAATAATGGCCATGGTAATGTTACCAAAACACAGATGAGTCAGTATTCCAAATCTAAACTACATTTATTCTTTGATGTTAAATCCCTTAAACATCTCTCTACCCAAAGCAGATTTTATCATTCTAAGCTAAGGGGACAAAAGCTGCCAACTTTCATTGACAGAGAAGTTCAATGTTACTAGATGAGGAAAAACAAAATAGCAACAAACCCTAAACAAACAAAGAAAAAACACTTTAGACATAGAAGATCTGATAGAGAGCAACTACTAGACAAACATTCTTTTTAGGTCTCGTAATTTCTCAGTTTAAATGCCCTAAAGAAGACAATTGCATCTAAAGTCATGCTGCTGTTAGCTGAAATAAGCCTCTATATTCACCTCTGTTTTCAAGCTTTATATCTAGATTTAGTCTGAAATGAACATAAGCACAGAAAAAGAAAGTGTGACAGATCAAAAAAGCAACCCTACAGATCTTGTGGACAGACAGATACAGGAACACTAGACCAACACAATAAAATTTGGTCTACTAAACATATATGATCACTTCCATTCTTACAAAGTTTTTTGGTTTGGTTGATTGGTTTGGGTTTTATTTTATTTAGGTTTTCAAAAACTCATCTCCCCAAACATCTAGGTAATCCATAATGACAATGACCTCAGATATTTAATTACCAACATATAGCTTGTGTTTGTACTACTTTTATCTTCTGCGGTAATTACTTCTTGCTTTGAAAATGGAATTAAGGTTACAAAGAAAAACAGCTAATCAAAGCCAAATGATTTTGAAGGTGCAACCAAGTTACTGATGAACTCAAAACACAACTGCAAATAAATGCAAATTTTTACCACTGTAGTTTAAAAACTCAATCAAACTGAAAGTATCTCTAGGAATAATAATGCTTATTGAAAAATGTTTCCTTGATGAAGCATAGTTTATGTTGTTTCATGAGTTTCCTACTGCCAATTAAATGCTTTGAGCACCCAAATAAACAAAAGGAAGAAAAAGAAAAACCCCAAGCCTTACGATCTACAGCAGTATCTTGAAAACAGACAGAGAAGAAAATTAAAACACTGGTAACAGTAGTGAAGCTATAAGGGTGTAATTAATTATGTGTAATTTAACTAAGTGCAAAGTAAGGAATATGCTTTATTACATTTTCTCACAAAACTAAGATGTGATAGTCAAAAAGGCAACTGACTGCATTTATTCAGAAAAAAAAATAAACAGAACTATTGCACACCATGCAAATAACAGATTAAAAAATTCCATACCTTATCTGGCCACCACTGCAAGTCTTCTCCTAAAGAAACAGGACTTTGAACAGGTGTATTCTTCTTGTCCAGGTTTGGTTCCCCTTCCTTACTCGTTGAGCCTCTTTCATTATCAAATGAGGCTCCATCAAGCCACCTTCGTTCACGCAAACGTAAAACGGACTCACGTTCACGCAACAGCTCAGAGTCTCTCTCTAAGGGAAGAAGGAGAACTGGTATGCAATTGGGTCACACCAGTGGGATAAAAGTAAGCCACTCTCTAGTAAAGACCCTTCAGGATGCAACTAACAGCAGTTTATCTACTCACACAGATTAAAAATATAGTCCTGACATGCAACATTCATATATTAACTTTTTCAAGAATATGTACTTTAGAATTACTAAAACATAAAGTAAGCTAGAAATAAAGGCTTATAGTTTTGTATACTATGAAAAAATGCTAGAGAAATTTCACTTACATCATTAAGAGGCCAAATACATTTAACATTTCTATTTAAAGTTTTCCAGTATAATAGGCAATTTTGTCGTTTTATCAATGTAGTTACAACAATAAAAGAATCTTAAGTCTATACAGTCTGTCAGATAGCTTTATGCAAACCAAAAAAGAGTATTTATTAGAGAGTTTCATAGCAACTTTCCCATAAAAACAGAATTTAAAAAGGTTAAAGAAAGCAAGCATTAAAAAAAGCTCTCATACATGTTTGATAATCCAACCCCTTTAATTTAAAGCAATATTCTATAGGACTGGATTTAATAAATTAAAGTGTATCTGCTTTGAGTAGATTAAATGAAAACTTTTCAAGAGTCAGACAATTTTTTTAAAGGATCCTCACAGGAAAATGTTCCTTACCAAAATGCTTCCCCTCCAACTGGCCTATAAACTGTCTAAAGCCAGTACTCTGCAGTTCGCTCATGCAGAAAAATTTTTTTAATCAGGTAATCAAACTAACTTTCCACAAATCAACTATGCATGGAAATAAGGACTATAAAATTCGTGGTAACGTCTTATATAGAATAACCTTAGGAAAGGAAAAAAAAGGAGGAATTTAGAAGGAGTTATGTCAGATGCTGAATATTCGCACATGCACATAAATGCATTTAACCTATGAAGTACCTCACTTATGCTCACAAAATCAACTGGAATTACATATACGAGATGACTGCATTATTATATTGTAGTTTCACTTGATTA
This sequence comes from Brachypodius melanocephalos, assembly GCA_013398615.1. Classification (NCBI taxonomy): domain Eukaryota; kingdom Metazoa; phylum Chordata; class Aves; order Passeriformes; family Pycnonotidae; genus Brachypodius; species Brachypodius melanocephalos. Next base: position 36,810,276 of record VZSR01001685.1, read on the forward strand.
CACCAAGTCTTGGGTCTTTTGCTGTATTATCAAATGGGAAAGTTTTCACATAAGCCAAACACAACAGCCTGTCTTAACAGATGTATTTCACCTAAGTGCTGTACTTACTTTCTAGGGAACATCACACTGACCCTCGACTAGTAATTTCATAACAGGAACTTACATGTTCAGCAATTAATATATGTTCATGAAAGGCAACAAAACTGTACTAAATAAACAATCACACCAGAGGTTGGATTAACAGTTTGGAAACACTCCAGGTATTTGTGGCAACAGCCTCAAAAAAAAAAAAGATAAGAAATTGCTGCATGGTCTGTTATAAATCTTTCACGTATATAATGCTTAAAAGAAAAAATGCCCCAAGGCTGCTCAAGGAGCTTTTTTTATCACCTGCCAATAGTTCTCCTTATTCAACTATAAAAATGCTTCAAAAAAGTAAAATTTAGATTTCTTCTCCCTCCTTATTATCTAAAGTTTCTCATTTCATAAAGGCAATGTCTGTCATGGAAGAACTAAGGAAATGTGAAGAACAGTGTACAAAGAGCAACCCAAAAGAAAGAAAGAAGGTAAAAAAAAAAAAGAAAGTATTAAGAATGCTGCATGTCATTGATTATTACTAATTTTTGAGCCAAATTATATATTTGTAATGCAATCTATGTATTAATAGGTACATTCACTACAGTTTAAAATAAACTTAACATGCAATAATTTTATAACACCTTGCAACACCAATGATCAACAATTATATTTAAAATATATGACTACCAACGTTCTTGCAGAACTTACCTGCTAATAGTCAGAATTCATTAATAATTTTGATGAGCAACAGTCTACGTGTCTACTCTATACTTGGCAACATATCACAGTCTATTTTCACATTAAATCAGCATCTAAACCACCAGCGTGTACTATCGCTAGCTTTTCCACAGCAAACTACTTATTACAAAGAAAAAAGGTGCAAAATTACCTCTGGATGAGCCTAGCCTGGAAAGTGATGAGCGCCGAAAGGATGGATAACCAAAGTAACTAATATCTTCTGAAAACATAGCATCAGCATCAATAATGACACTTGGGTGAGCAGAATGTATGTCAGCATCCAGAAGAGACATAAGATCCTCTATAAGAGGAGACAAGGGTCTTAAGTGAATAATCAGCTACTTAAAACATCAGCTAGAGAGACCATCAACTAAACAAATATCAAAACAAAAAAAAAAATCCTATCTATTAATTGAATTTCTGCTCTTCAGATTCACCAGTGCAAACTCATGTGCCTCCTATGCAACCACATTTACAATCAAGCTTGGCGAACTAGTGAACAAAACCAGCTTCCCTGCAAGAACTGCTCTGTCGCTTACCTAAACATATTTCCCAAACAAGACTTTCCCAAAACATATTGTTCTGTATCCCAGAAATTCAAACTTTTGACTGTCACTTGAAAGAACGAAGCACTAAAATAAGATAGAGACAAATACACACATGTGCACACACACTCATGTACGTGATGCAGAACTCTCAAGATGACCTAGAATGAAGGAAGGACAGAGCTGATGGAGAAGGGCGATCTTTGCACAGCCACATCTTTGATGCCAAAGACTGCACGTTTCTCCATGGAATGTTTCTTTCAGAGAATGAGGTACTCATTTAATTCACAAGCTAGTAAATTGCAGCTCTCAAAACAAAGCTTTAAATGGTAGCTACATGAACAACAACAATTATCTGGAAAAAGCACAATGTTTTAATACCATGCAGTTTAAAAAAACAAAAAAAAGACCCAACCAAACCAAAAGGTTGAATTTAAAAATTAAATACTGTGACTGCTCTAGCTTCTATGTTAGAAAACGTGAATTTCCCTGAAGTAACATCATTAAAATGCAAAACAATCTCCTTCCGTTAACTACAATAAAGCTTCTACCCACACACAAAAGAGGTAACTGGAAATTCATGTGACTTATTGAAGGCCAGCAATGCAGACTGTCAAGACAACTGAACCTGACCACCACCTTGCTACAAAAAGGCAGTCCTACTTTCCTCCTTTATCCTTTTGGCAGGCACCTCCCTGGGACAAGGAGGGATTTCTAAATCTAAAACTAGCGCACTCACCTGGCTTGAAACAGTTCACTGGGTATAGAAGTAAGCTGGGAAGGGATCTTCAGACTGACTTAATGGAGTAATCAGAGCCCCAAAGGTGGAGCTCCACTATATGCTGCAAAGCTGACCAGATCCTACTACTTGCTGCCAAAGGAAATAGTCCTGCCCTTCCCAAACTTTCAAGCAAATCTGACTTGAAAAAAAAAAACAGAATGGGCTCCCCAAATTAGGTTTCACTAGCCCATACAAGCCCAAAAATCTCACCCCATGCAAGTGAACGGCAGGATAGTGCCTTCTGGCAGCAGGACAACCTCATCCGCTTAAACCACCCGTGAAGCTCATGTGAGGCTATACACAGACTCCCTTCAGGAAACTTGGAGGGAGCACGCAGAATTTCTCCACATCCAGTTCTCAGCCTGTATCTCATAGGCATAAAACAAACAGTGGCTAGAAAACAAGTATTCTTAACTGCAGAATCTGAATATTATGGGTCTTTTTCTCAGTGTTTGGAATGAAATGGAGGACAGAACACAAAGTAGAGGGTATCCAAAAACTGAAAAGGAACCAGAAGTCTGCTCTTAGAGCTGGTATTAATTCACTTAAGACTTTCACATCCCCGCACATCAGAATAATCATCCTTGTATTTCTAAACTCTCATCCACAGGAAGTGTAACACATACCACTGACTGTCCACAGAAAAACAGCACTGTAAACCAGTGAGCACAGTGGACTCAAGGCAAGACCAACATAAATGCCTTTTGCATCAATTAAGTAACCCTCTATTGTAGGCTGTGCTTCTAAAAGCACACCATTTAGGAACTCCACAGTTCACAGGGTATACTTCAGGAAGTCAACCACGACATACTGCTTGGAAATCTTAGAAAGAAAATCCACATTTGGCAAACAGGCTCTATTTCAAACAATTCAGATCACTCAGAGTACTCTCACCCTGCCTGCTACTGGCTTTTCACACTGATAAAGCTGCAGCACATCTCACCTTCAGTGTCAACTCATTGGCCTTTCAGAGCTGGGAATGCAGATGAGATTCTGTTGTGTTTCCCAATACTGACACACTGCTCCCTCCTCCCATAACTATCTTTACCTACGTAAGCTTCAACCCATCCATAGTCTAGCAACTAGTTCTGATATCTTTTAGTCAGTGTCCAGGAAAAAAAAACTACAAAAAACTCCGATCTCTTTCTAGGAACCAAATTGCCCAGTACAGAAAAGAACTTTCCACCCTCATTCAAAATGGACAATACTGGATTTTTTTAAGGTAAGCTACGTGAGAAATCCTCTTGACAGAAAACACATACTAACTTGTGGCACACACACACACACACACTCCCACACCCACACACACCCACACCCACACACACACATACACCCCTTCCACCAGGTCAGGCATCTTGAGTTTAGCCGTGTTTCAAAAAAAAAAAAGGTAAAACTTCAAGCTATCAGACATAAGAACCAAAACTACGTGGGTTTGGGCTAAATACGCATTAAGATGAGTAACGAAATGAAGCCTTTTCTTACCCTCTTACTTCAGCTTCAAACCAGTTTTTAATTTTCTTCCAGTATTTCTGAAAGAGATCCCCCTTCTTCCATTTTCTATATCAGCAAAGAAAGGTGCTAAAACCAGTAGGGATAGGAGCCAAATCCACTCCCCTTCAAACATCACTGGAATTTTTTTAGCGCTGTGAAAACACAGATACTGCAAGGCTACATCCAGGTTAAGAATCCAGAGCTTAAAAAAAATACCACAAAAAAAAAATCTCTGTCTTTATTTTCCTGCTTTTCAGACAAATCCCATGGGATTATATCATTCACCTTTTGTGCTGTGTTAGACCAGAAACAGACTGCTCCCTTCACATCTAGGTGTGATACTTCTGACAAACCTATTTTCGTAAGAAAATATCTATGATTCACTACTAAATACTGTACAAAATTGGAAGGAAAATGATATCCAGTTAAGAGGAAAGAAACAATAAAAGAAAAAAATACCCCCACCAAAAAAAAAAAGTCAATAAAACCCCCTAGTTTTCAGTATGCAGCAATTCAACAACATAAGCAGCAATTCAAAAATCATTATCACCAGATTCATTAACTGAAGGCATTACTTAGATCAATTCTGATGTCAAGTAGAGCTCACTTTAAATCTTTTCCCTTGAGGGGGAAATCATAAGTTCTCTCCCCTCTTCTCAGTTTTCATGAAATACTCAAGTATTCAATGTGTTCAGTACCTCCTCCTCTTTCAAGTTTGGATTAAATTGGCAAAACTGACAGTGAAGGGAGAGAAACATTTGTTTTGGTTTCCTAGGAAACTAGACTAAAACAGAACTCCAGAATTTATTCTTGATAATATTTATTCAAAATACTACCCAACCTGAAGTTCACAAAAACAGAGGGAAAAAACCCAACCCAACAACAAAGTAAACCAAACCACAACAACAAAACCACAACCCCTCCCCAACCTCATTATCTAATTGTTTTCCCCCAAGGCAAACCACTGAGCTGATCCTACACTAAGCTGCAGTTCCCATCTCTCCTCGCTGGAAGCCAGCACAGTAAGTCCTGCTGTGATACCAGCCCATCTCTCTTCTCTGCAAAGCGACCCGGATGTTGTCAAACCCACATTTCACAAGTCCCACCAGCAAAAACCCACTGTACCATGAAGAAGTTACTGAGCAAATATGCACTTCTCTGAGCTACACAAATAACAAAACATTTTAACATCTACAGCATCTCCATTCAGAATATTAACAGAATATAAAGCTCACAAGAACCCTCACAGAGGCTGTCAAGTCTTTCCTTTGCTAAATGATGTTGTTCTATACATTTTACCTTGATTATTCTCCTCATGCATTTGTTATGAAACAAGTGAACCCACAGTGCTCTCTGCTAACTATCATAAAACAAAAGAAACAGGACTAGATTAAAGAAGCCAAAAATCAAAGTACACTGTGATCCAAAAGTAAATATTTAAGAGACCCTCGTTGATAGCAATCTGTACAGAAAAGTAATGCTCTGCACTTCACTTAAGACATTTTGAAGAATTCAGGAAGGATTGAAACATGTTTTTTGCTATCTCCAAAAAAGTCAGATATGTAACATTTACAATACTAACTGGAATCGTCACAACTGATATATTAAGAAATTATGATCCATTAAACAAGAATTTATTAATTTCACAGTATTTGGAAAGTATCTCAACTTATTAATGATTTTTTTTTAATCATATGTAAAGTGCTTTTTGAAAAGTTTCTCTATCTTGGAAAGCTTAGAGAAGTAACCTCTAAATTTAAGGGTCATAAAGCATCAGACCTGCAGAAGGCAGAAAGACAAAATAAACATATGCTTTTAATTGAAATGCAAGAGCCTCAAAAGTCCAGAGGCAAATTCTGTCTTGTCATTTGCTTTTTTTTTTTTTTTTTTTTTTTTTTTTTTTTTTTTTTTTTTGTGGTTGAAATGAAAATCAAAAGGCTTTAAAGCATAATTTGACATAATTTTTAAAAAGATTCTTTATCTTTCAGAATAATAAAAAAGCCTGACGATTGAATGCACATAGCATTTATCAGTTATCCACAGTTTTCTCTGATGATGTTTTAGTTCCAAAAGGGCATCCAGACACGGGATGACAAGTGAAAGCAAGAAGACTGCAAAGTTTCTAGAGCAAAATACTTTTTAACAGCGCTATAGGCAACTTTCTCTGGCCATTTGGTTTTCTCTAAAACCAGCTTTCATGATCATATAACACAAGAAAAGCTGGTAATATTTACTATTCAATGTTTCAACAGTAGAGTCATGACAGCACTGCCTAGTGTTCAGCTAGACTTCTGATCAGTTTCAGACACCAAACTAATTAATTTCTGTGCAAAAACTGATTTTCACCCATAAAACTTAGGACAGAGAAGGCATGCACATTCTACAAATCAGAAATTACATCTCTGAAGACTGGCAGATCAAGCGTCATTTCAGTCATCATTTCCATACCTTTTCCCATAAAAACTGGATAAAAATTAACCCAATTTCTCTGTGGGGTAAAATAAGGGGAAAACCTAATTTTAGGACATCGCAATCCCTTGCAGAAATTTACTCTGAACAGGGAAGAATATTTAAAAATTAAGCCAAGGAAAATTTTTTTTCTGGACATCCAGTGAGGACAGTGAAACTCTGCATACTACTTTATCCCATCTCAAATAGATGAGACTCACAGATTGCAGTGGAGGCACCTTCAAATAAATGTTACCAGTCACAGGTTGTCAGATAGCCCCTATTAATTAATTCTTAGGATCACAAGAGGTACTCAGAGGACAGTCAATGCTGTAGAAGACTGGTTAGTATGGTTAAAAGCAGTAATTTACAGTAGAAGTTCCTGTGATTTATCTTTTGAAGGCCAGTTCTGGAGGAATGCATTTGGGTATGCTTAAGACTAAGAAGTGCTTTGAACACTTGGAAACTGAGGAGAATTTACCTCCTCCAGTGCATCTGTCTAACGCTATTAAGCTGATCACTTAATGGTAAGAACTGAGATTAAAGATTTTTTAGCCCTTTCACCAAAAGACTTTTGATTCTACAGCAAAATAAAGATGCTTGACAGATGCAACTAAACTAGAAGAAGCAAAATGAAATGCAAAGCTTTTGTTGCAAAAATTAAAAAAAGAAATTCTCTAATCACATGACTGACAAGATGGACAAAGCCCATGAACCTTCCTGGTGAACCAGATGAGCAGAAAAAAAACCCCAAAAACCATTTATTAGAAAAATATCAAAACATTATTTTGACACACAGAAGAAAAGTTACTATGTAGTCAGAGTTCAGATGTGCTCTTTTTGTGCAGTGCAACTAACACAATACTGGGTTTGGCTGCTATCTGTTCAAATCTGTTCACTCAACAAGAAAAGATTGCCTAAATTATTTAGCCAATGCAAAAGAAGATTTTAAGTCTTTTATAAAAAGCAATTTTATGGGACAGACTGTATTTCAAAAATAGTTGCACTTATATTACAGGATTTTGCCATTACAGCTAGAACAGCACTTACAAGAGGAACTTGAGATGAAGAATAAATTCTCAATCTAACTGTAACCATTGTAAATTGTTTTGCCCTCTATTAAGGCTTTCTGATTTTAAAAAGGCATATAATTTTTGCTCTAACAACTTGTATAAATACTAAGAGTATGTGTTAGTAGTAAAAAACATGCAAGTCACTAGAAAGTTTTAGAATTAGCTTTTATGAGCAAGCCACACAGCAGTCTCAGCATCTCATTGAGCAGCAAAATAGACAAAAGTAATGCTAGTGTTACAAAGCCTGGGGTCCTAAAAGAAAACACAACTTTCATGCCCCCCACAAACAGTATCAACAGTTATTCTTCAGTGGCTGAACTAATCCCTCAAGACATCCCAGTCCATCTTTTGTTTTGCACATTTTAGTTTCGCTCCTATAAACAAGAATTGTCTTCGCTGCACACCCTGCACAGCATAGAGCTTGCTGTCAGTACTTAAATACAGAAAAATAAGAACACATTGACATTTCTTTATCAAAAGTTGCAGGATACAAACCTCCAGGAAGATATGATTCACTTGCTGTGTCATCCCCATCATCTCCATCTTCATCATCACGACTCAACAAATTATTTACAGCAAGGTTTACATCAAGATTTGTTCGCTGGAGTTCTCGAATAATAATACTCCTGGACTTCCCTTGTAAAACAACTTGTGCCTGTAAGAGCAGAGTGAATTGGTTACTGGTCATTCTCAGCTCGTCAACTGCTATTCGTAAGAAAATGCTTAATTCCAAAAGAAGTCTAATAAGAATCAAAAGTCAGTAACAGTATATACAGACTCATATCATTTTTTCATAGTATCCTGTACTTGATATTCAGCCTTCTCACAGTTCCAGTTAGGCCACTGAACTCCAGCTTTGGCACTACATTTCCTAGTGGAATCTTAGAATTTACTTATTGAATTGTTTAATGTTGTAATTAAGTAATAAGCAAAATCTGGTTTTGAGAGTGTTCTGTATTTTTCTATAAAAGTGTTTAAACTTAGTATGTCAATCAACAGAGCTTGCAATCAATTGCTGTGCCAAAATTACACCTCAATCCCTGTCTTTAACACTGGTTTCTCTTTCCACTGCCCTTCAAACAAAACCATCTTAATGACTCTATTTTTCTCATCATTCTGTTTCTAAAGGCTTATCATCAGCAGTTTCTGAAACACTGAAGTTTTTATTAACAAAGCCCAAATGCAGATAAAACCTTCCAAACATCAGATGCAATGAATTTACGAAAAAGCAGAGAAAGTCTGATTTATTCCACTAAGCCTAGGACTCAGAGCACTTTGTCGTTCCAGATTAGCCTCTACTGAATGTCAGAGATAATGAGTTTTGAAAGATCACAAACAAAAGAATGTAAGAAACAAGTGCCAAGTATTTTCATAACAGAGTAAAAATAAGGCACCAAGTAAAATGGTCTGTTGGCAAGCAAAAGAAAAAAAATAGGACATTCTAACAGCACACAAAGGTAATTTTTTTTGTCGTAACATTCTATCCCACAAGTTTACAGATTTTTGAGACCTCCTAGAATCTACAGACCATCTGCGAAGATCTTTCCCATTGCTCTGCTTTTAAAGTTACCTCAAAAATGTTTTAGACACCTTCTGTTTTAAAAGTAAACAAAGTACACTATTTAAAAAAAAAAATTAAAAAAGAAGGTAAAATATCACAGCAAGGGAAGTAAAGCAGATTATCTTTGGCCTAGCGACTAACATCTGTATTTCAAATGTCAACCAGCAACTAGTTCTAAGCTAACTGCATTAACTAATCACATATTTTAAATGTATTCTTTTCTTCAAATATGGAGGAAAATGTTTTAACAGACTTAACAGCTTCTTCAGACTTTAGCGCATTAAAAGGAAAAAGCAGAACAATTTATATCCAACATTCATAAAAGCCACATTTATGAAAAAATAAGCAGAGATGTCCAAGAAGAAAAATTATCAGTACTTTAAAGAGAATAAATAATTTTTATGTCTTTCATTTACATCTGAAATGGGTCATTCTTCCTTTCAAACACCAAAAAAAATTTCAATCTGCTCTGTTGTTACATTCCTTCAAGAAACTTAACATTTGATATTATTCTCAAATATTTGATTTTCTCACTAAATCTCCCCTCTGCAACCAAACGTGGCCTTCCCTCATCTACACTAAACATATACCTTGTCTTGGGAGACATTTGGGAAATAAAAGTTCTAGAATCCAAAAGTCTATCACTTCCGCTACCTATTTAAGAATAAAACCAAGTCAGCCAAGGAAAGTCAATTTCTTCAACTGCAGGCCATTACTCCTTGGAGAACAGGCACTACTACAACACATTCTGTACATGTGCTCTGAGAAGCTCTCCAAGTTTTTGGCAACGTGCAGTTTCTATTTCACATACCTGTGAAATCAGTTCCTCTGGAATGACTGATGCTGGAATCACTGGTTGTGGTTGACTCCCCAGCAGTCCAGATCCTCTGTCACGTCCTGTGCGTATAACTCTGGTCTGCCTCCGAGAGTCCCGAGCTCCAGCAGACGATCTACCAGAAGATCCTCCTCCACTTCCACCAACCCCTGAACTCCAGCGACTTCTACAAGATTTAGATTATTTATTTTTTTAATAAAGCAGCACACTTTGGAGACTACTTCAAGAGTCTTCAGTTTTATTATTAATAACTTATAAACAGCCTCTGAAAAATACTGCAGCTTCACTTCACAGACAAACACTATAAAAGTAACTCTCAAAACTACAAAGAACAAGAACACCAGGAAACTGATAAAGTTCTGAAGAAAAAAATAAAAAAAAACAGGACTCCAACTGGAACTTGCGTGCTTTTCTACTCATGTAGCTGTGTGGATGTATACATACACAAATACATTAAAGGATCAGTTCCCAGAGTTTCTAAAAACAGCAGCAGCAGCATAACATTTAACTCTTATCTGTCAATTTCCTACCATAAAAGCACACATGCACCAACTTCACTGTCAGTGGCTCTGACAGAAGATCACTATACTTAGGTGGATCATCTAAAGATGCTGATACTTGATGTACATTAAGAAATTGGTTAAGATTACACTGGAAAAATCAAGTAATCTTCTCTACTGCAGAAGAAATCTCACACTAGATAGGTTCCCTGATCCTCAGGTACAGTTTTCAAGAGATACTCTACTTTTTACCTGTTCCTACTGCAGAAATCAACATCAACTGTACACATTTCAAAAAACATGTCTGAACTGACTGAACAGTTTCTTCGTTTCTATGAACCAGCATCAAAACATGGCAACAAGACAGTGGTTTGTAAAAATAGACATCTCACCATCATTACAACTATCCACTAATGATTATCACACAGAACTGTGTCAATTGAATCTCCTCTGAATTTAAGACACAATAATCTGGTGCCATGAAAGACAAGAGACTTCTTCAAGGTTAACTATGAATTTACTATGAACTAACTTTAAGGTGTATTACAAGCTTTATCTTGTAATACACCTTAAAGGATACTGGATATGGTATTACTGCTACTTAATCATCTGTATCAGCAGAACCTTCCTGCTATCAACCACTTAAAGTCTTAAACTCCTTTCAAGAAAAACATTTAAAATCAGACATGAAAATAAAGATATGTTCTCTGAAACAGTATCTAATAAATTTACATTAAAAGTCTATCATATGTAGCTATTAAGCTAATTAAGTAAGAACACTTGTCTTGCATTGTATGCCTTCAGTTGATTACTACCACCCCTTTTTAATTGAGTTTTCTTTTTCTTCCTGACAAGACCCTGCAACCACAGAGTCACTCAAGCATCTGCTTGAGACAAGGCCCTGTCACACACATCTACATTTTCAGAATTCTAGCTAGCAACCACACAGACAATGACAAGACAAGACAAAAAGCAGTTCAATTATGTCTTTAGGAAAAGTCTTGTCTGAGTTAGAAAGAAAATTCTACGTTAAAAAAAATACTACTCAAAACAGAAAAAAACCCACCAAAGAATGTGACACTTTAAATAAAATGAGCCACTTAAACTGTTCTAAAGGTGGGAAGGTGCCTGAGAGGAAAAGAACAGGGCTGAGAGAAAGTCAAATTCTACCTACGGAGCAAGTCTCAATTCAACCCTCTGCAGGGAGGTGTGGGGTTAAAGTAGAAGTTCTGTATTAGATATTAATACTTACTACAGATGCATTTTCTATGTTAAGTTATAAACTATCAATGGCACCATTTAGACATCTAACAGTTAAAATCATTTCTGTGTAATAATTCAAATATTCCCTGTGTGTCCTAACCTGGTCCTGTTAAAGAGAATAAGGACACAGCCACCTAAAGCCATCTAAATCTAAAATAAATATATAACGTAGAATAGAAATCTTTCATCTCATTTCTGTTCACCTAGCAGTTTACTACATCTCTCCACTGTGCAGCAGCATGCTAGCAATTTTCCAAATCCAGTTATCTACTCTAATGGCTCCACAGTTTGAATGGTTTTAGATTCAAATCATTAAGGTAATTATTCCTTCCATTTAACAGACTAGTTATAGTGCATATTGCTATTAGTTCAGTGACTTTCCACTACCTAGTTCCAAGACATTCAAGAGAAGACATTAGGAACACTTCAGGGTTGGTCTCTAAGATTCAAACAATTTTAACACATTATGCTTAGCTAAGAATAATGAGGAAAAAAATGTTCTACATGTCCCACAATAAGTTCCTAAACAAGACAATACTAGTTTGTTTTTGACCTTTAACACATGGATTTTTAGGTTCAGATGCATAATGATTTCAGAAAAAATCTGGGAAGGTTATGGGGATGGTTATTCTTCACACAACTAAGGCCCAAACGAAATTAGTTTATTCGGTAATAAAAAAATAACAATTTTTCTGGAAATTCATAGAAAATACGTAGTTCCTTCCTCTTAACAAATCATTCACATGCAGAAACCACAGTTCTCCTTACTGCAGTTAGTAATCTTAGGAAGCAGCATAGTTAGACATGTCTTACAAAAACATGTAACAAAGAGACCACTGTCATTACGGAATGAAAATTACCTTTCTATAAAAGGGACACCATCAATTTTAAAGCTAATGACAGGAACTCTGGATCTATACAGTACATTTTGCATATAGTACAATTCTAAAGGTTCTGAGAAACAACCTTTTCCAAATGTTCCTTTTCTATTACTATGTATAGGACCCCAGCTATCAAAACACCAGTCATGACTTGAGGCAAGGGAGTGAAAGGCACAAAACAATGGTGCACATAATGAAGGTTCTTCCTGCATAATTGCACTCATTTCACTTCATGCTTCTAGCCTATCATGGTTTAAATTGATAGTGTCCCTCTAAAAGACCACTATTCAAAAATCAAGGAACTAAAAAAACATTGAAAAGAAGACAACACAGCCTAAACCAAGTTATTCTTCATACATACATGAAGAACTCTCTGTATCCTATGTGCTGAAGGGTCACTTAAATGTCTGTTATTTTAACCAAGTCAATCAAGGGGTTTTTTTGTTATAGCCTACCTACACAACTGCTGTGATTATACGTTCCCTTAGACATACTGCATACAATTTATATATGTGTATACACATATACTCAAATATGGAACAAACAGATTGCAGCCTCAATCCTATCAAAACTTACCCAAGGGTGTTGCCTGCCAGTCTGCCCAGAGTTTCAGAACCAGACAGAAACCATGGGGAGTCACTAGTCCTGCCTGGCCTGGATGTCCTTCCTGCCCCTGAGCCACTGCTCAACTTTGAACTGAAAGTAAAAGATGGTAAATCAGTCACAAAACAATCCCAAATGGGTTAAGAACAAAACCTGGAATCCCAGGTTGAAATTCTCAGGGACTTAGTCTGGTAACATACCAGCTTAAGCAACACCCTTGGGGAATATTCCAAACTAATCTAACTGTATATTAAGAGGTACACTAGAAAAAGAAAGTGGAAAGCATGCCTAACAGACCTTACGTACACAAGCAATCCATAATAGCACAGTTGCAAATACATATTAAGCTAACTAGTGATTGGAGTTAGCCACTGTGCTACATTTTCCATCAGTGTATATGTAGGAATTGTAATCAGCAGGTGCTCTGCCTGTAAACCTGAGCCTGAGTATGCTACTTCAATATTAAATGGTTTAAATCCAAATGTGAACCGTTAAGTGGTCCCATGAAGGGGGACTTACCTGGATGGAGGACCACAGGTCTACAAAGTGACCCTTGCCAGATGGGACCACTTTCAGAGTGGATTCTACATTAAGCTTAACAGTTTTAACACAACTTCTTTCTTAAGGATTATTTTTGGAGTAGTTTGTTTCTTGAAGTTAAAGAGAGCCTGTCTCACTTCTTTCAGAATCACATAGACTATTTCTTCCTATACCAGTTTGTCAAGCTAGGCTGTTTGGCTGCATCAACAGAACCATTGTGTCTCTACTCAAAGTATTCATTCCAAAATATACTTTGAAAACAAGTAAAAACAAAACCAGAAAAGCAGCGAAGCTGCTTATCCAGTTCAAAAAATATCTTAGAAGAAAAGCATTTCTTACCCATCACTATTCTCAGGTTTACCCAATTCCAATCTGTCTGGTTGAACTGAAAAACCAATCCTGCAGACTCTACCATCCTGTATTTAGAACAAGAAATGCAAGTGTTCAAAACTGAAAGGTAAGCCAAGTTTACCATAAAAATTAAAACACAAGTCTTCAGTTACTGAAGAGTGTTAATCAATTTAATGTTACACTAACTAATTTTAACTGTATGGTTTCACATTTGTTATCTGAAAAGTTATCAGCAACTTACCTCCAGAAGAAATGCAGCATGATTTGGTCCCACCACACACTGTTTAATAGTGGCCTGTTCCAATACATTCAAAGGCGGGTGGCTGAAAATAAAAAGTGGGAATTTATAGCATTTTAGAATTTTTGAAGTCTGGGGAAAAAAAATCAAGCTGTGCATGGAAGGAAAATGTGCAGTGGTGATTACCAATACAAAAAACTTTCAAAAATGACTAAACATGCATTAATTCAAGCACACAGCACATAAAGTGCAGGAGAAAGCTCTTAAAAGGTGACAGTTTTCACTTAATCAGATCAGCAATAAACAGCAGGGTTTAAACCTCATATTAAGAAGTCATTTCATAACGAAGGTTTTAATATTGTAATTTATCATAACTGAGAACCTCCCATTTTCTTCCTGTGTTATCTGAAGCATGTCTGGACTGCAGTATCAGTAGCTTTGAGGATTTCTAAGGCTTCATCATCTACACTACAATCATCTGCTTCTTGCGGCTGTTAGAGAAATTGTACTTTCTTAAATGACTTACAGCGGCATGTGATATGCCTTACCTGTTTAAATTATATTTGTTCAGCTTCTCTGAAACTTCCCTTAACCTGAAACAGAAAGAAAGAAGCTGTTATTTGATGACATACTCCACAGTCCACATCCACTCACAGAGCGTATTTATGATGTTATGGGAACAACTTAGCACTGCATTTATTGAAGTTTAATATAAATACTACTTTGTTCTGTGAGTCTGTTTAAGAACTGGATAGTGTTCAGCTTCAAATCAGGTTTTTGTTTTGGAGGTTTTTTGCTTTGGAGTTTTACCCTTGCCACAGAACCAACGTTTGCTACTACCAAAAAACACTGCTCTTGCCTAGTTATAACCATTTACGACTTCATGCACAAAATAAACATATAAAGCAATGACCATGAACTGCAGATATACTCCTATTTCCTTGTCTAAACTTGAATAAAGTATCCCAGAGGAGAAAGGATTATAATCTTCTAAGAAACCCGAGTATGTGGCATGTGAGAGCCAAAAACATGACAGTAAACTCCCCAAAACAGAAAACACAAGGAAACAGATGAACAAAAGCCAAGGGCAAAAGAGACAAAAACAAATTCTGACTAACAGAAGAAACAATCCAGAGAAACATCACTATTTATAGGGTTATGGAAAACATTACCTTTACTAAAGGTAAACAATGTTTCCAAAAGTTCTAAATATCAGAGAAGAAGAAAGGGCCAACCTAAATACCACTCCTGCTTACAGGATACTGTGTCCAAAAGTGGAAAGCAACAGAGTAATTTCTAAGGTAATTTCTAATCCACTTAGGAAAGATCCTCTACAGATAGCAAAGACACTGCAGTACCATCAGGTACGCAAGTCAATTAAAGCTTGGGTTCCTTTCTTCCCAAAGAAGACAAGCAATCTGAAAAAGCCTCTAAAGAGCTTCCAATTATAGTCACAGTATTTGTATTATATCAAGATATAAAATGAAGACAAATTCTGTAAAAACTGTGCAAGGTCTTCTTAACCAAGAAAAAAAGTCTCAGCTTTGGTACCACGTTCATCCCAGCAAAAATCAGCAACACCTTTCCAAACCCAACAAAAAGGCACACCAGCACTGTTTTCCTCTGTTCAAATCCATGTCTTTAAATCCTTCATTTTTACTTGCTTCATTTCAGTTTCTACACACAGACAACAGACTTCAGCTACTTGCAAACCCTGAGCATGAGAAAGAAAACAGACTAGAGGTCCAAACAGTGAAATCTTAACATTATCAACAGTCTTTAAAGTATTTGTCCTGAGGGAAAAAAAATAAGGAAAAAAATCTCCATGTCTTTTGAGAAACAAGGTATTTGTCCTGGGTTGTAGTATAGGATTAGCATAAAATATTCTATCACCATCTTCATGAATGACTGAATCCAATTGTTGGAGCAGTGTTTTTTCCCAGGCCCCCTCCCTCTGGGCCATCTTCTGTTAATGACTTATCAAACACCACCCCTCCCTCTGGACCATCTTTTGTTAATGGCTTATCAAACACAGCCCTCTCCTTATCTTCTGTTAACGACTTATCGATAACTCCCTCCGGGAGTTAATGTTCGATATACAGGACCCATCAGTGTGATTCATGTTCCCATTGTGAGATACTCCGCCCAGGGGGAGGAGCCGAGCATTTTCACCTATATATAATCTGAGATTTTGGACAGTACAGGCAGCTCCTGTCTA
>VZSR01001685.1:36826519-36879095 GCA_013398615.1 Brachypodius melanocephalos
GGAGCCTCTCACTTGTTTTGCTTTCAAACCACAACAGTATTTTATACTCATAGGAGTAACTTCCAAGTCCAAGAAGAAAGGAAAAGTGAGAAGACAACAGGAAAGAACTGAATGTGTTTAGAATTGCCTTTTGCTACCCAAGCCAAGTTGCAGGTTTGTAAGTAGGCGATTTCACACTCCCAATTTCCAGCCACAACTACTTCACACAGGCCAAGAGTACATATGCAGATAAGGTTTCTGTGAAGACAACCCACAAAAAGCAAGGGAAAACACAAATGTCCTATGCAGTCTGTGCAAAAGGTACCCCACAAGAGTGAACTACTGTGGGAGACTGGAATGAACCCCAAGCTGAACAGCATACACTCCACACTGTATCATATAGTTTTATACAGCAAGCAGGGATTGCTGCATAATATTTGACAAGTTAAACATCCCTGAAGTTTTATGTCTTGAGTTTTTCACCTAACAGTTTCCCACAGGAATCCTGAGCAGTTTCCCATTAACATTTTTCTCCTAGCAAGCATGAGTAATACATTGCAGTGCCTTTAAGAAAAGCTGACAGCAAAAAAAAAAAAGTAGCACTTTATTGGAGATGATTATTAGACTAGTCTATGAGCAATATTTAAAGCTTCCTTATCTGAGCTCTGGTCACAAGACCAGATCACTACCAAAGAAATAGACATATTTAAATTTGAAAAAAAAAATCATATTCCTTTTATACCTATAAAAAAATGAAGTAACAGGAAAGAAATACGCTCAGAAAGCTAAGACTTGAATAGTCAACGAATCCATGAGTAACATTAGTCTCAAGAGAGTAGGTCTATCTGCAACAAGCACAGGCCAAAAGAGACCTAACATTGCTGAAAAGAGGCTGCTGTCAATCCTTAATAGGAGAAAAGAGAGAAAGATATATGCAACAATGCTGAAAGTATTAAATTATTCTATAGAAAGGGAAAAAAGTAAAAACTATCTCTCTTCATGCCTCAACCATCTCATATGTAACTGCTGTAACAGCAAAATTAACAAGTACTGCTGGTAAGCTCCTCTAAGCCCATGAGGATTTGAATTTGATGCAGAACATCACTGGAGCTGTTCCCTGCTGGCCTGCTGGTTCCACCCTCATTCCTTCCTTTCTTGTGCTGACACCAGCATGCATATGAACACCAGTCACAAAACCAAATCAGCAGGAAAACAAGAACAAAGCAGAAAGATATGTTTGTATACTCTGTATGTAGAATCTCTCTGTGCAAATAAAAACTTGAAATAATCTCCTGCAGCAATCTAAGCCTTTCTACCTGCACAGTTGCAGGGTATTGTACCACTGACCCTCAGAAGGAAAAAGCTTATTTAAGATCAGGTTAATTTTAATAAGACAGTGCAATAATTTCAAGTGATGGTGCTCTGGAGGAAGAAGTACAGAGATCATTTAGTCAATTCTCACAATAAGGTCAACATTTTCACTAAGACCTTTCTGTAGTAAATGAAATCTCCAGTATAAATGCCTTGACAGGCATCTCCAATATAAATGCTTCAAAAAGTTCTCATTAAAGGCAATTAAACTATTTCAAAGGACGAAGTTAGAAGCAGCACATATTTTCATCACAAACGTTTTTGAAGAAATGCACTAGCTTGGCAGCACTTTTAGACAAAATGTTTAGTGATGGCTCCTGTATCAAGACATACATTCTTTAAACATTATTACTGAAATTAATCCAAAAACAGTTGTGACGAAAACAAAGTCAGTTCATCCAAGCCAAGTACGAGATTCTTTCATTTCAAGTTTTGTAGCTCCGATTTCTAGCCTTCAGAAACTGATCAGAATAGAAGGGATCTATGCTCACACTGAGCAACCAAAAAGGCTGTAAGTCAGGACTACCACAGCTCAGATTTCCCACATGGCACTTTTATTCGTCACAAGACATTACTTTTCTCAAAGAAGATTTTTATTTCCAGACAAGTTTATCTCAGGACCCATCCTTCCATCACATCTTGCATTATGAAAGCAGGTTAGGCTCAAAAATGCAAAATGCATTTTGAAATACTGAAGGTAAGTGTTGCAGAGGAAGGAAAGGTACTTCTTAAAACAACTAAATAAACAAAATGTAAACCAACAAGAACAAAAAACCAAACAAAACCACACACACACAAAAACAAAACCAAAAACAAAACAAACACCACACGCAAACACACAAAAAACCCAAAACAAACAAAAATCCCCAAAAACTTGGTATGATGAACAACTTCAAGCAGGGAAATAAGAAATAAAGCTACTTGAGGACTGATAAGTTTTTCTAAGTGATCAGGTCTCTTTAAGACAATTTAAAATGCCAATGAAGTCTGTAAGCCTACAAACATGAGACTTCCACACCAGAGCAGACAGAAGTATGCAAGTACCACTACAATGCTTTTCCTAGGACAGGCTAATACTAATAACAATAACAGTAACAAGCAGATACTAATAATAATAACAAGCAGGGGCACACACCCACATGACACAAGCCATTTAAGCACTGGAGAACAGTATTACGTACTTCTCAACACTTAAAAGGTAAATACAACCTTCATCCCTGTCCCACAGCCAGGATCCTGAAGTGCTCTGAGCACAGCGAGCCAGACCCAGCAGAACTGCACAGCCTCCAGATCAGACCTCTGACACCTGCCTGTCTTGAATCACATTGAAATGAGCTCCTGTGCCTGTCTATCAGTGTCACAGAAACAGTCTCAGAAATGCAGAAAATGGACACGAGTGAAAAGCCTAAGCAAACACATTATCTTTGTTTCCTAATCCCAGGATAACTCTGACGCTAGATGCTGTCACTGTTGTACAGTCACACCCAGCTATCTTCTGTGCCACAGTACAGCACACAAAGGGATCCTGCCCCCCACTGCCACCTCAAACATTAGAGAGCAGCTTCCAAGGAGGCAGCCTTCCACAGCTACACTTTTCTCCTACTGGAAGAAATGAAGATTTCGAGTGTGCTTTAAGTCATTCTGGGTAGAAAGGGGGGAAAATCCATAAAATCAAATGCTAAAGTACCACACAAAAGCAGGCAATAAGATTATTGGTAGAAAATAAAATAATGCACATAAGAAGAAAAAAAAAAGAAATCCCAAGCACAAGTACAAAATAACAGGCTCCAAGGTAACCAATAGTACTCAGCAGGGTAGTGGGATAATGTGTTTAGACTATAATACATAGATCACTGAAATGAACTAGATGACAAAGAAACCCATTCTCTACTCAGTCAATAATCAGGGGAACCATGGCTTATACTGTGTACTCTCCACATTTCAAAAATTATAAATTAGGACTACTTGGTTATTATGTACTAAACCAACACCTACTGCTCAGGAAATTCCTAAGCTGCAAATTCTTAGAAGTCATAAAAGCATCACTGTATGTCTGTCCTATTTTAATACTGTTCTCCTGCTAATCTAGCACTGGTCTCTGCCACAAAGAGGAAGAAAATAAGATGGACTTTTTGTCTGACTGGAACAGCTGTTCTTGTACTTCATGGTATCAGCCAACACAGGTTTACAGAACATGGCTCCCAAACTTTATTTCCTATTTTGCGGGATTGTCAGTTTGGTTGATAAAGGTAGTTCTGATCACTTAATAGCTCTCTCTGGAACAAGGGCAACACATTGTGCTGAATGTGTAATCTGCAGCAGAATGCTAATATGGCAAAGATCAAACAAATTAATGTTCTGAAAACAGCTTTCTGTCACTGAGAAGTCTTCAGGTAATACAGTGATTGCAGAATGAAAATTCTCTAGAATGAAAATTGTCTAACACTAGACCATTACTACCTAATGATATAACAACACTGATGTAGATAATGACCTAAGTTTGGTTTAAGATAGCCCACAAGAAGGTTAAAGCATGACTAGAAAAACTAGCGAAAATAGGACAAGAATTTTAGTTCTAGTTTTAAGAAAAAAAGGCAGATTTCATATCACTGTATAGAGAAGGACAAGGTGAGAGCAGTGTATTTTGCCTAGTAAGGCTTACAGTGCTGTGTTCCACAAAATCCTCACACAGAAGCTGTTGATGTTCAGGCTGGATAAGCAGACAGCGAGGTGAACCAAAAACTATCTGAACATCTGGGTCCAGAGCGTGGCGATTAGTGTCACAAAGTCTGGCTGGAGGCCAGTGACAAGCTGTGTGCCCCACGGGGCAATACTGGGTCCAGTCCTGCTCAACATCCTCATTAACAACCCCAGTGATGGGGCAGTGGGTATCCTCAGCAAGTTTGCTGATGACACCCAACTGCAGGGACTGCTGGATGTGCTGGATGTTGCTGCCATCCAGAGCACAGCAACCTCATGACAACCAAGGGGATACAAGGCACAAATCCCTGCACCTCAGCAGGAACAACCACATGCACAAGAACAACCACATGCCAGAGACTGTCCAGCTGGAGAACAACAGCATGGCAGAAAAGGACCTGCAAGTCCTGGTGGCCACCAAGTTTGCCTTGAAGCAAAGGCAAACAGTATTCTGGCTGCAATAGAGAAAGTATTGCCAGCATGCTGAGGCAGAAAATTCTTCTCCTTATTCAGCACTCAGGAGGCCACATCTGGAGATCTGGGCTCCCCACTACAAGAGATATGAGCATACTGGACAGAGTCTAGCAAAGGGACACAAAAATGATTAAGACACTAGAGCATCTCTCACAAGAGGAAAGGCTGAAAGAATTGAGACTTCAGCCTAGGCAAGAGAAAGCTCTGGGGGGATCTTATCAACATATATGAGCACCTAAAGCAAGGGTGGTAAAGGAGACAGAGCCAGGCTCTTTCCAGTGGCACCCAGGGACAGGACCAGAGACAGCAAACACACACCAAAATACAGGAGGTTCTGTCTGAACACCAGGAAACACTTTCTTTGCTGTGAGTGTGACCAATCACACAGGATGCTCAGGGAGATCGTAGCATCTCAACCCCTGAGAGTTATTGAAAAGTCATCTGAACACAGTCCTGGGCAACCAGCTGTAGATGGCCCTGCCTGGGAATGGGACCAGATGATATCCAGCCAACCTCAGCCATTCTGTAGTTGATACTGAGGACTTAACGCTTTCAGGATGTGATCTCCACACATTTGACTTGAAGGCATAGCAGCAAAAGGAGGGGATTCGCCATTGAAAAGCTAGGAGTTCATGTTTTGCTCCATAGAATCTATCTAAGGTCAGTGGCACAGGAAAAAAAGTTATACTGATGAGTCATGAAAGTGTCAGAGACTTCCACATTCAGCAAAAAAAAAAAAAATCAGGGGTACTTAAATATCCAGCTGGAAGTACTGTGTTTCTTTAGCAGGAACAGCAAGACCGGGGTAGACACCTGTAGAATTTGTGAAATGCCCCTAACTAGCAATGAATTCTTAAGCTGGGCAACAGGTTCTTCTAGTTTAGAATCTACTTACAGCCTTTCTTCAGATTTAAGTGACACTGAAAACATCCTCCTCCGAATTAAAAAAAAAAAAAACAAACAGAACCATAACCCCACACCACAGTGCAGAGGATGTCCATAGCCTAGCTCAAGAGGAATACAAAATCAATCATGCTTTTTAAATATGCAAATACCCATAAGCTATGAAACAGCACGGTCCCTTTTCTCTAAAAAAGATATAGTTAACAATCTGAATACAAGCAGGAAGAAATCACAGACTGTATGATCTGGACAGGACTGCCACACAGGAGTTACAGCATGCCTACATGTTATTTAGCACATTATCTAGAGGATTTGGTAGTGAAGTAGATCTACAGCTACGAGTTGCCTAAACATCTAGTGCTGTTTCTGGAGGGAAAAAAGAAAAATACACTACAGGAGAAGGAGTCAGATTCAATCTGAGGGCCTTCTATGGCAGTAGATTTCCAAAGGTATAGTTTGCAAATCCAGACAGAAATCTGTTCTCTGGTGCAGAATGCATCAAATAATTATTTGGGGTCCCACATTCTGTTCAACTGCACAAAGACCTTGCAGCTGTTTTGTTTGACATTTAGCAAAATGCTATTTCTTTAGCCAGAACACTACAACAGCTAAACAACTGGATCAACCAACTCAGTTGGGTGAGTTCTGAATCTTAAAACAATTAAGGTCGTAAGCTATTTAACTACCCATCATTTTAGGAAGTATGTCCTCTTGTGATAATAAAACATGAATAACAGGAATTTAGAACACCATGGCTCTAAATTCAAGAATACTTGAAAAATAGACATGTGATAGTAGCATGTGCAGTGTTACTACACTGAACAACAAACAAATGATAGCTATCAAAATACATCCAGGAAGCTGTATACTTGTTTAACTAGAATGAGTGAAAATCAGAAGACCCCGTTAAGGCAAAGAAAGAAAAGAATCCTATTTTTACAGTCAGATTATTGCTGTAGTGATTCTATTAAAGAAAATGCTATAAAAAAAAATCCAGTCACTGAAAATCATAGAACCTTTTTGTGTCCCATTGTGATATGATTGTTAATGCTCCTTCAGGAGCTCATTATGAGCCACTAGGGAGGCTGTGAATTTACCAGCACAGCAGCTCAAAGCCTGGAGAGCCAGGTTCTGGTCTCAGCTGAGGTTACTGCAGGAACCTAAATCATCCCTTCACCACTGTCCTTTGCTCTAAGCTTTTGAGAGCTGTGATCACTTTGTGCGAAGTTGGAAAATGGCCTTTGATTAGAGCACTCAAATGCCATAAAAATATTTTTTAAAGTAAGAACTGTCACATTATTAAATACTTTGTGTCTTGACTAGAGAAAAGCAACTGTATGTTTTGTACAAGTGATTTTATTAAAAACAAAGCACAAACAAGAACTGAATTCTAATTGCTTTGCTAAGAAGTCCAGCAACCTTATTGTCATTCTGAGTTAGTTTTAGCAACAGGGAAAGATCACTTAGCATGTCCAGTCCTTTACTTGCCAATTCCTCCAACTCCAAGCCTTGATGTATTCAAGGAAAACTCTGACATCACACTGTTATCTGCACATCATTTTTTCAAACTTGCTAAAAACTGCCCTTTAAATACCAGACCTCATCCCCACACTGCTGTGTCTTCCACTAAAAACACATCTTCAAAACCTTTCTCTCAGACACTGCATCTTTGATTTAGCCAGGAATGGACTGAGGCCTGGAATAAAGAGTAAAGAGCAAGCGCCATGACATAAAAACAAGCAGCCAAATTGCTTTGTCCAATGCACAGTGCAGGAAAAATACCTCAAAATAAACCCCAGCTTCTGAGGTGCACAGCTCATCCCAATCCTTTTTTGCATTGCTGGAAAAAAAAGATTCTTTTTTCCATGTGTCTGCACCCCAGCAATGCTCCAGGTGCTTCCCTCAGTGTAACCACTGTTTTGGTTCCCCTAGAAGAATTCATGAAGCAGCACACTGAGTATCTCCCGCATCATGTTTTGCCTAAGGCCATATTATTTCAGGTAACAATCTTGCCAGACAGAGATTCTGCATCACAAGAGAAAAAAACAAACTTTGGCCATTCCAGCAAAACAGCCTGGTTTAGTCCCCAGCTTTCCCATAAGGAGCAGGGCATATTACTTGCCATATTACCTTCTGCCTACCCAGTCTGCCCCACAATGACATGATGTTATGATCTGTATCATTCGAAGGTTTAAATACTTTTAAATTACTGCTCTAGAGACAGATATATTTCATCAAAGTCAGTGAATTGTATATATAGTGTCTTAAAAAAACTGAAAATGAGAAAAGAAAAAGTGCTGTTAATAGTATACTGTGGTCAAAGCTGAAGAAAAGAATTCCAACAACCTAAGAAAGATCTTTATTAAAGATCAGACAACAGTAAACCATACTAAAAAAATATGAAATAGATTAAAAGCCATAAATTCTCTTCAGAAGGACATATCTTGATATTTACTAGAGAGAGAGAAAAAAATGCAGCTCTGACCATTTTCTGGTCAGATGGAGAATAGCAAAAATTTTGTATCATAAATGCAAGAGTAAATACAGAGACACATTTAAGAAAATTAATTTTGGAAAAAGAACAAGAAATTAAACTGATACACCCTTACTGAAGAAAGTAACAGACCCCAGTGGCTTCAAACAACAGAGTAAGATGTACATGCAACTTTATTCCCATAGGCAAATATTTATTCTCTAGTTAAGTTTTCAGAAAAATGCTGTAGCACAAATATTTGTTTCCATTAAGTCAATGTCAGACTCCAAACTGACACCTACATAGTGAAATTACAATTTTCAGTAGAATCCAGAGATCCCAATTAAGATCCATTTCACTGTATCAGAACTCCATACATAGAGAGATAATCCATCCCAAAGGTGAAAAAGGTGAGAGGTTGAGGAAGCATAATGGATAATAGAGAATGAAGCATAATGAAAGACAGTAAGCAAATTTTTTAAATGCTCTTCTATCACAGGTTTGGATTAAAGTAATCAACTTCTACTCCTATAGCATGTAGGGGAAAAAAAAGAGACAAAATTAGCATCAAGCTTAGAGATGATGGCAAACATGTTGCAGAAAGTAACACCAGCAAGACTTAGTACAGAACAATTTCTTTCTGGGCTATCTCCTAACAAATAGGCAAACTACAGCCCCACGGGTATCATCACCCCTGGCTATTTGAGATATTTGAACTGATTCATTTGACAAGCAAAAAACACACTCTCTTGAATGTGGATTGTTTTTGGGCCTTTTTCTTTTTTCAGAAGACAAATTTTGTAAGACCTCCAGCAGCCCTGGTACCTTCATCTGCTGCATTACACTACTGTTGTCACAAATTAAACTGGCAGACCTCATGGCTGGCAATAAAACAACGATAGCAAGAAATCCCAACGCAGCTAATGCCCAGAATAGTACTATCATGGAAATATTTTCAAAGTTTTTTATTCTGCACTGTCTATTAAAACACCATAATGTAAAAACTAAATCAGAAAGATGAGACCAAAATATCTTCAGGCATCTTTTCTGACAAAAGGCAGTAATCGGTTCAATGATGAAAAGCTGTCCGAAACAACATTACAGAAAATACACATTTCATCTCCACTGTGGATGTAAGCAATTTGAGAAATCAGCTCAACAGCAAACTGGCTTGGGATTACAAACTGTAAAATGCTACACTAAAAATCAGTTTTAGAACTGCAACAAAATAATCAAGCTGAGAAGTTAAATATTCACTGTACCAACATGGATTGCTGCTGTAAAACACATTGAACTTTCAAGTGTAGCAACTAGGATTTGCTGAAAGACTCGGTGAAACATATTTAGTATGAGAAATTCCCCTGATGAGTGCTGGGTATAGCAGTGAGACTTGTGAGCAAAGACAGCAAATTTATGGGTTACATCACTCCTCACCTGGAACCAAACCAGCAGTTTTATGTACATACAGATGACCAGTGCTCCCACCTTAAACATTTCTATTTAGGTTTACAGTAAGTTTCAACTGTTTAAAACTGTCACACTCCATACCTTTGTATCAGTGAGGTATATATAAAACAAAAAACTTCTCTCATATAAAACAAAAAACTTCTTTAAATAAGTTTTGAATTGAAAATACTAATTTCCCTAGAGGGGAAGGGTAAAAGAAAAGAAAGCCGTCTTGGTGAACCGCATTTTTTAAGCACAGAAAGACATTTAGAAATACAGCACAGAGTTTGTTGTCAAAATAGTTCTATGCCAGAAAGAGAAAATGAAATCTGAAGTTCAGATAATTATTCCTGTAGTGGAGTAACTAATGCTGTGTCATCCTCACTTAAACTGTCAGGCTTAAGGTTTTGAACAAAATACATGTGTGCGCCGTGAAAATTAGATTTGTGCCTTTATTTCAACATCTTTTTTCTCCAAATTGTTCCTCTCAATTTAAAATCCACTACCTACTGCAACCAGGTCTTGTCTTCACGTTTTCGCGGGGGCACATATAGATGCCAACTACTGCAGTCTTCTATGTGGAGTTGTTTCTCAGTGCCAAATCCTTAGTGGACTTCAATGAATTCAAGGTTAAAAAAAGTCTGTACAACTGAAAAGCACAAATAGATATTTTGTATGTGTTTTTTTCCTGCATAAATGACTGATGATGCAGAGAAAGACAAAACAGCAGCTTTTACACTAAGCATCCTGCAAATTTAACTGCAAATTAGATTGCTGCTAGTGTGATCACTAAAATAAAATACCTTTAACCCCTTTCTCCTTAGAAGTTTCAAATACATAACACATAATAATTTAAGTCACAAATGATTAACTGTGCCAGAACCGTGAAGAGGCAGCCACAACACACTGCAGTTGGCCAAGCTTAGGTACATCCTTGGTTGTTTTTCCTCAAGTGTCAAGTCATTTTTCATGTAAATATAATTGTGTATGGAACAGTTATCTTTACTATGTCACACCCCTCACATCTATTTTTTGATTGAATCACATTATTTGAAAACATCCTACATGGCAATCAGAGTATTTCATAAATACATACTATACCAAAAATTACCTCAAATGTATGTTATTGTTTATAGTTTTTTACTTTTACAAATATTTAGTGCATAAATGTTGTTGCTAATACCTTACTGTTCTTAGAACTGAAAATGTTCTCTGACAGCTTTGACTAGCAGTGCAAACCTTATAATACAGCTAATCATATCTTAGTCCCTTAGTCTTACTTTATCATTGGTCCAAAAAATATGCTCAAACCTTATATATATGATTTGAGAAGGAAAAAGGAAGCAATCTTTGTGCCCCAATTACTATTTTACTAAATTCCTTGTGACAGGTCACAACTACTCTCAGCCCAGATCACATTCACAGTACAGTTTCACATTACAGCAGCCAAAATAAACTTGCTGCTTTCAAAATGGAAGGAACTCAACCCTGCTTCCTCTTCCCCGTTCTTCACTACCACCTCTCCCTCCTGCAGCATTTTTCAAAATATTCTGATGCACACCCAACAAGGAGATAAACCAGCTCAACTTCCTAATGCACTAAATTGTATTTCCTTCACTTTAGCAGAGCTATCTTTATATAATTTTAGCAAGTTTCCTATGGGATCAGAAACTTACAGTTAGTGCAAGGTAAGAGGTGGGGAAAACAAACCTCCGCCTTCAGAAGAGAACAATTACTTTGACTTACAACATCTCAGGAAAGTTTCAGCAAGAACATTCACAGACAATTACATATGTACTCTCTAAAAAGCAGCATCTGGGGTGCAGCAAGCAATCGTAAACAGAAGAGGACCCTGGCAGAGCAAAGTCCAAAAAGGCCTAGAACACTCGCCTATGTAAAAGTAACCTACCTATATCAACCAGACATGAAGTTACACTGTAAATTCCGATGATTAACTTCCCAAATTATTGTTGTTACTAATAATCCTAAATAAGATCAGATCTTAATGTACTGCTGCATGTATGAATCCTATAACACTGTATTACCATAGTGGTGGCACAAATCTTTTGAGGCAGCCAAACCATTTTATTTTTAAGAAAGTGTTTCCAACTAAGAGTCTCATGGTAATAATAATAATAATGTCATGACAGTCATACCGTTCTCCTCTTCTGAGAGAGGACAATCTAAATTTGGCTATGCTTTTAAGAAATTAATCCTTAAACCAACTTCAACAGTTCGTCCATTAATAAAGTTTATCAAGCAGCTGTAACTCAGGGAATTCAAATACTACATCAGTTATGGCTTCCCAGTAATTAAACCCCCTATTCCTGTTTCAGGTGGACTATCTGCACCTCTGCTAAAGTAAATTAGGAAGAGTTTAAAGCACACCAAAATAAATCACTTAAGCTAAAGGAAGTACTATATTATCTGCAGAAAACTTGCAGATTCTCTATTTAAGAACACATCAGTCAATCCCTTCTTTTCCCCAACTTGGGGCAGCAATGCAGAGCACACATAAGTAACAGCTGAGAAGTTCATGCTCAGGCTGCTTTCCTCTACACAGGAGGACCCTCCCAGCACGCCTGTGGCCGTAGCAGAGGGGTTCAGGTCCTGCACTATCACTTTAACATTAACACTTGCATTATCAGGAGCTCTCTCTCCCTCCCTGTGCATGGCTGCTGCAGACATGTGGGGCCAAGACACCAGCTCCACATCCCTGCCGGCTCCCTGCACAGCCACACCACACCCTACGCCAGCTCCTTCCAGCAACATCTGCTTGAGATTTTTAACAGATTTGCTCATCAGTAAATGCAAGGGGGGGGTGGCCTTTGCCAGAGTAGCAGCCACATGTCCACTGATCACTTGCCCAGTACCTTAAATTGATATGCAGATTAAAAAGGTATGCTCTTGCTAGGTATTTTTTTCCACATAAATTGATTACCAGAGAGTGTAAACAATGCAGGCAAAGCAAAGCACACAACTTAAATTTTCAGTTCAGGCACGGCCTAAAGTAAGTTACATTCAAATAACAGAGACAGGCACTGAATGTATTATTAAGGGAAAACAGACTCATGTAAAGAACAAGATAATCCTTTCTTCCCCCAAAGATGACTCTACATACAGACTCACTGAAGCTTCAAATTAACTTTACTCGGGTGTGCTACTGGTTTCAAGGATGCTACTGCCAGAAAACTTGGTACATGACATTTCTAAACGCTCACATACAGAATACCCTCTAAACAAATTCATTACATCTCATCTTCAGGAGGAGAGAAAAGACCACATTAACATTGTGTCAATGACCACTTCAAAAATTACATCTTACTCTATGCTAGGACTTAAATGGTTTAGCTAACAAAAATTTTCTCAGTACAAGGTAAAAACAAAGTCAAAGCTTTGAGACGAATTTTGTCCCTGAAGGTTAGTTCACTCAGGGAAAGCCATTTATGTAAGGTGAGACTCCCCTTCTCCTTCCACAGAGCAGCAAGTTAAACTGCTCCTGTGAGGTTTCATAACAGCCAAGAAAAGGCTATTTGTCACAGTTACACCCACTTCCTAACCCAATATAAAATTAAGAAACATACTAAGAATTTACTAAGATTAACTTATCTACAAAACTATGTCAAACTTCCTTCACAAAGCACTAAGTTTCCAACCCTGAAAGAGGTGGATAATCGACAAAATATACCTAGCACCCACTGCAACAGAAGCTGGACATCTCTTTTTCAAATATTAAAGCCATTAATTATTTACATCCCAAATACTCTATGGAGTTGTTTCTCAAACTGCAGGCCATACTGAACTTTTCTCCCATTAAACTCCTCATATTCAGTCTGCAGACAACAAATTGCTTGGGGAAAAAAATCCAAGTCACCTATCTTCCTTAATAAACTTACCAGAAAAACCTTAATTACCTCAGTTCATCCTAAAGAAAAGCTTAGCCTAGTATCCATTTCAAAAGATGAATCCTAATACAACTGCAAAATTAAGTATGACCTTGTCCTCTGTGAACTCTCTTCAGTGTCACCAGCTCTGAGACATCTGGGTGAAGAAGTCAACACTGTTTCAGCTTATTTGAGAGAGGACTAATAATTACCATCAGGGTACAGCATTAACCTACATTTTCAAAAACACCAGCTAAGAAGTATTTTCAGATGATGAGTGGATGTGCTCAGGGGTCCTCCGATTATTTGTGGTTCTACAGTTACTTTCTCCTCTTTTCTTTGAAGTGCTTTACCATTCTCACAGTTGCTGCACGAATAAGTGTGATAACAAATTACACAGAAAACCTAATAAGAACTGTAGAACAAAATGAGAGAAAATACACCAAACTAAACCGGAAAAAACTACTTCCTCACATTTTGTCAACTACTTAAGAGCAGAGCAATACTTCAGGAACAGGATGGTTTCCAAAAACATTTCACTGCCTCCACACATCTACATTGGTTATTAAGCATAATGTATCAAAGACTTGATTACAAAAATTCAACAGCGTCCTGTATCCTGGACACACAAGGATTGCACTGATAAATGCCTTGTGTTTTAAGTGATTACTCCTTCGATGCAGAACACAAATCCATTACTGAAAGCATACAATGCAGAATTATGATCACAAAATCTGATTTTGAGAAAACATCATTCAGAATACTGACAGAAAAAAAAAAACCTGACTAACCACTGGCTGCAGCACAGACTCAAAAAAGCCTATAAAGTGAGAGAGGAAAGAAACATCACAGAGATACGAGATGTTCCAAGATCCTAATTTCTGTGAGTATGTGTATGAGACTTTATTAAGCTATCTAGATCTTGATCTACATTGACAGAATAGTAATAAGCAGCAATGCTAAAAATGATAAAATTGAACTGGCATTTCCAGCACATATGTGTGTTCCTCAACCCTACTTATGAATCATTCTGATTTCACTGCATTGGAGGTTCTGATACATAGCTACTGCACTTCTAGTAAAATTACATTTATGAAGTAGAAATTTCTGACTAAAAGCTCAGATCAAGGAGTCACTTGATTTTTTAGAATAGTCACTACTTAACAGCACTTCTGCAGCTTTCTCCATATATTAATCACCACACATTTTGAAGCTTCCTGTATCAAATAGTTGTAAGAGTTGGTGCTGTGGTAAGAAGAAAAAAAATTTAAAAATCAAGAAAGCATTATGAAGACTGAAAGGGCCTTGTATTTCATATCAATATGTCAACAGAAGAGGTAACATTAAAGAAAAAACAGATGAGTTCTCTCACTTGGAGCAAAGTGTGATAATTACACGCTAAATGTTTTCTAAGGGCTTATCAACATAAAAAGGAAAAAAAAAAAGAAAACCCATTGGGGTCTTTTCAAGTTCAAAGCCCTAGATCTTACTCCAAACCAAAAACAGTGCAAGCAGTAAGCGTAAGAACTCCTAGTACAGCATCATCTCTCAGTTTGTCACTCTAAAGAAGACGGTCTATGCCAAAATTGAATGTAGTACCTATGGAGAAAGCAAATCAACCCCGTAGGAATGGCTAGGCCTAGGAAGCAGGATTCTGTAAAACGTATTATCAGGCTAAGGGAAAAAAATACACTCCACACTAACACACTTAGGTCTTGGATCTGATTTATCTTTTCTTTTCCCTGTGTAAGCACATAAATTGTGTAGTTACGCAGAAATTCTGTTTTCAAAACGACCTATTTTCCCCATCGTACAGTCTCAAACCTCACCTGTTTTAAGAGGCATCTCAGCAAAGACAAGTCTAGAAAAAGTGACCTAACTACAAACAACTGTGAAGTGAGTTGGACCCTGACCTACTGGTACTACCAAAACCAGGAGAGTATAACCAAGAGCTCATGCTTTTTAAGACTTAAAAATATTTAAGTATTGTTTAGAATCATTAAATAACATTTATCTTTAGTGTAAAAACCACTTTAGGTTTCTATCCAGTGATGATTAAAGATCACGATTTACTCATACATAAATTTATGAGAAATTAAATATGAAGTTATTGGTTTTTAAGAATTCCTACATAAAAGAGCAGAAGTAAAATTTGCAAGCTATTACACGTACCATTAGCAATTGCTACAGAAGAAATATTTGACAAGCACACAGAGCTGTCAAATACACGTCAAGCAGTGAAGAAAATTTGGTTCACGGATTCATTTTCTCTCCAAGCACTCCAGTTTCTCCCCAGCCTGCAATTTCTCTCCCCCAATCCTACATAAAGTTAGCTGCGTGGTTTCCAGGCTGGCAGCTGTCATCCCCATCTCAGCCAAGCCTCACATCATCAGTGATTTGGAGATCGGGCCTCTTTTTGTATCTAACACCCGATGCGTGAGTAGGGCAAGGCAGCGCACACCGGCGCTGCGTGTGACAGCGCTGCCGCCTTTATCCCCGCTCCCGTCATTCTCTCACACACCGCGATCCCCCATCCGCATTGTCTGTCTCGCTCCATCTCTGATTAATATGGACACGTTCTCGCTCCTCCGCCAGGGATCCCGGGGAACCCACTTCCTCGGCCAAGGATTCTCGGGAACCCCTCTCCTTGGCCGAACGCCGGGATTTCCCTGGCCGGTCGGAGCCCCCGCCAGGCCCGCAGCGAAGGTCGCGGCCCCCCAGCCCCGCGCGGGGCCAAGTTGGCGGCGGCGGCAGCCGGGAGAGGCCGCTCGAAGAGGGACGCCCCGGGACTCGGCGGAACCGCGGCCCGGCAGGGGGGTTCGGGCCAGCCCCGCTGCCCCGGGGCCCCTCCCCTCGCCCCCGGGGGGCCCCTCCCCTCCGCCCCCCCTCACCGGTCGTTGAGCTGGTCCTCGGTGCCCGGCAGCGGGTGCACCACGAAGTGAATCGAGGTCATGTTCCGCGCCGGTGCCCTCCCGGCGGCGGCGGGAGGCGGGCGGACGGGCGGGGGCCGGGCACACAATGGGGGCGGCGGGGGAGGGGGCTCTCGGCCTCCGTCCCTCCCCCGGGGTGGTTCGGGGCCGCCCGGCGGAGTCTCAGCTCTCGGCGGCCGCGGCGCTGCGGGCGCGGGGCGGGGCGGAACGGCCGCAACGGCGCCGCTCGGAGCTGGGCCCGCGCCGCGCTCACGCACGCGCCGCCATCTTGGCTTCCAGCGGGCCCTTCTCCCTCCCCCCTCTCCCGCCCTCCGTGCGCCGCGACAGGGAAGGGGCGGGGCTTGACCGGCGCGCGCGGCGGCGCGCGTGCAAGCCTCGTGCTGACTGGCGCGCGCGGCTCCCGCCCCTGCCACTAAGCGCGCCACCGATTGGCCCGGTGCGTCGCCCTCGCGGCGGGACGCTATGACGTCATTGCGCGGAGGGACGTAAAGCATCACGTGCCTCCCCCGCTCTCTCTTCCCCCCCCGCCCCAGAGCGGCTCCCCCTGAGGCGCAGGGCGGGAGCGAGGCGGGAGCGAAGCCGCTTCCTCTTGGCCGGAGCGGCTCCGGGGAGGAAGCGGGGGTGGGGGTGTGTGAGGCCTCAGTGTCCTGGTCCGCAGGGATGCCCTGTGGGGGGAACGGGGATTTCCCCCGGTGCTCGCAGGTGCTTCAAGCACAGAGCTCGTCGGCACCCACTCTTCGCGGCTGGTGCTGGTTCTGTTCTTTCCAGTTGGGTTTCTTGTTGTATTTGTAGTCAGTCCTCCCTGCAGCAGCCGCGATTTTTCATCATTTTTCAAGGAGGTTCCCAGAATCATTAGGTTGGAAGGGACCTATGGAGGTAATCCAGTCCAACCCCTCTGCCAAGGCAGGGTCATCTGGAGCAGAGGACACAGAAACGTGTCCAGGTGGGTTTGGAATGTGTCCAGAGAGGGAGCGACATCCCTGGGCAGCCTGTTCCACTGTTTGCCACTCTCTGCGTAAAGTAGTTCTATCTTAGGTTGAGGTGGAACTTGTATTTCAGTTTATGGCCTTTAGTCCCCGTCCTATCGATGGGCATCGGCAAAAGGAGACTGGCACCATCCCCTTGACACATTCCTTTAAGATATTTTTATCTCTTGATGCGGTCTCTTTTCAGTCTTCTCTAGACTAACCACTAGGTTGGGTGGTGTATCAGAATAAAAAGCTGTGAAGCTCCCGGTGCCGCCGGCCTTGCATGCCTTCCCTCTGGACAGGGTTTAACTGAACTGTTCCAAGAGATTACACCTTGCCAATGGAGCTGTTTTTAACAAATTAACATCTCAATGTACCGAAGGTTGAGTAGCAAAGTCAATAAAACAGCCATTTGTTTCTATAGAAACTAAACACCTTAGCAGGGATTGTATCAAGCTTTGATTTTGGTGATTTTTTTTTTAACTGGAATTTAGTGTTTTTGCAGCCTGCTCTTGTTTTCAGGAAATCAGAAATTTGGAAAACTGAGTCGGATTTTTTTAGCATGTGAGGAATGATGGTAATCACATGGCAGTGGTACCGAAAAAACCTTTAGAACCTAGTTCAGTGAGTTAGAATTGATTTCTGAGTCTGTATAATCATAAACACTGAAAATCTCAGTTTGTTCCCCCACTTTTAGACCTTAAGGAACTTTGTAACTTCCCACCTTCCGCTCCCCTTTCTTCCTAGGCTCTTTCTCCAGTACAGCTGAAAGGAACTAATCCAAGAATTGGCTGATACAGCTGCTTGCTGCCCAGAGATTTGGGGAATTTGTGAAGGTTTTTTTTTCCCAACTATCATTAACGTGAGGAAATGTCATAGAGAGAAAAAATATTCAATCGATGCATTCCAGATTTCTCATTCTCAGATGAAGTTTAGCCATATGTTCTGTTCTCAAGTGGCAGTGATACTCAAATGCCTTATCCTACAAGGGAAATACTAACAGGTTTCTGGAAGGCTACAAGGCATGGAATAGGATTCATTCTGTTTGGTAAGAGTGAGACAGTGCAGTAGGTGTGCTTTTAAAAACTAGTAGGTCAAGTTTTTAAAAGTAAGATGTTTACCTTTTTACTTTTTTTCCCATTAGGACAGAGCTTAGAGTTTATTATTTAGTTCTGTGTTGGATTGTACCTAAGTTTGTTAGGTTTTTTCTGCCTTTTTTTTTTTTCCCCAACATCAGACTTCATGCTTTCCCTGAAAATATTTGTGGTGTTTATCACAGTGAGAGATTCTCATGATCTGTGTTGACCTCAGTTATTTTATCAGAATCACTTGAGTGTTTTGATAACCACCTGAAAAGCCTTGCTTCTCAATTAGATTTTTTTTCCCATAGAAAAAAGAATGAATATTTCCCTTTGGCAGTCATTCCTTTTTTCCATTGAACAGTAGGAAGATGGGTCACGTGAATTTCCACAGAGCCCTTCAGAATGCTGTCAAGAATTTTTGTAGATTTTGGGAAGTTCCAGATACTTGTTTGCTTTTCTGTTCAAGATGTAGCTCTCCAAAGCATTTACATTTCCAAATACTATGACTTATTTATTGGAATTCTCCAAATGGGTGGGTATAAGGAAGATATTTCCATTACACTCTTCCTTCCACCATTAATACACAGCCTTTAAAATTTAATGAGTTATGGAGACCTGCTAGATACAGGAAAGGAGCTGGGAAAGCCCTAAGGGAGTGCACATCTGTTAGGCCTCAGCAGTCTGCTGCTGACCATTTCCAAGCAATCCTTTTCTGTAGCTTTATTTGCATTGTGTCTAAACCCCAATTTTAGCCATTGCTTGTGGCTTTGCCAACGCAAACACTCAGCATGACCAAAATTTTAAAAAAATTAAAAATCGATTCCACTTGAACTTATGTTCCAGAGCCAGAATAAACTTGAGTAGTGCAAATGTCAGCTCTTGTTCTCACGAAGAGAGACTGCTGTCTAAAATGGCAACTAAGCATAGGTGAGAGGACACAAAGCTCGACAAAGTGCTTGATTGACGATGTTATTCTGACACTTTGGAATATGGAGGAAGTTCCAGCTCAGCGATGTGAGGCTGCATCTTACTGGCTGACTTTTGCATTACCAGGAAGTGGCAAGCATTGAATGCCTGCTTTGGCCACTTGTTCTTGGAAGATAATTGTGGGGGTTACAGCTTGATGGCCCTTTGATTGTCTGAATTTGACTTCAAATAGAATTGTTTTTTGATTGTCTGAATTTGACTTCAAGTAGAATTGCTTTCTGCTTGCAGAACTACTCATTCTTACAACTTGTATTTTTTATGAGCTTCAAAATAGAAGATTTTTCCCAAGTTCTCTCGATTGCCCCAGTCTGTTGGATGTGAGCATCCAATACTGAAATGGTATTTAAACATTCATATTTGCCAAGTCATGAAAAAAACCCTTAAGAACCAAACCAGATTTTTTTTTTTTTTTTTTTACAAATTGTATCTTTAAGACAACGTTCTATGTCTTGACCTAAGAAATTTGGCTGCCTACATTGCACAGTTCCTCCATGTGTAGATAGTGCTATTTTCAGGTCTACAGGTGAAGCAGCAGCTTCCTTATGAAGGTGCAGCTATAAATACACCATCACTCAACCAGCAGAACGAGTTTCTTGCTGGTATATTTTCTGTGCAAGAGTTTTGTTAACTTGGAAATACTGTACAAAATAACTCCTGTGGGATCGCTGCTGTCATGTCTGAAATTCAGTTTTGATGAGAGTCAGCATTTCCTGGAGTTTTCAGACTGGTAGAAACACATAGTTTGGCAAGGATCTCTGCAGGTCATCTTATGCAGCCTCCTGCTCCACAAACATTCAGTTCCAGTGGATCAGGAACTTTCACATCAGAAAAAGCTTCTGAATAACAGGGACTGGACAGATTTATTCCCAACTGCTTGCTACTCGGCAGCTGCAGGCCTGGTGGATTACACAGAGGTCTGTTAGTTCTGCTGAGAGGGGACCTGCTAAAGATGGGAGGATTGGGGTAAGAGGACTGCAAGGGACTTTGTGC
Source organism: Brachypodius melanocephalos (assembly GCA_013398615.1). NCBI lineage: Eukaryota > Metazoa > Chordata > Aves > Passeriformes > Pycnonotidae > Brachypodius > Brachypodius melanocephalos. The sequence continues at coordinate 36,846,707 of VZSR01001685.1, forward strand.
TGTAAACGATGGGAGCAGATGCCAGCAGGTGTACCACAGGCAGTGCTGTCTGCAGCTGATGGGATGTACAGAAGTCAGGGAAGAGGCCCTGAGTAGAAGTAAAAGCTTCAGGTAGTGAAGGAGAGCTCCAGAATCCTCCAGCTTTCCAGGCTGTTAACTCCAGATGTCAATAGAGATGACATCGGGCTGGCACCATAAGATTATATTTTGCTCTGGAAGAAATGAGGCCAGCATTCCTGGAAATGTCAGGCAAGAATGCTGTGCAGAAAACTGCAGTTTCTAGATTGTTCCCAAGGCTGAAAAGAAGTTCCTAAAATGAGCAGCAAAGTACATGGCAAGGTTTCCATCACCTTATGTCACAGACTGAAGCAAGGTAGCTTAGTAAGGGTCAGAGCTGATGAAAACTCATTCTCCATGGCACTTTTCTTACAGCGGGTTTTTCAATGTCTAATAGCGCACATACCATTTCTCTCTGCCCTGGGATTCTTCAGTGACTAAAAAAAAGTTGAGCTCTGCTTTGATCCTTATCTTTCCCCTAGCTGCAGTACTAGGTGGTTCTTCTGCTATCTCTCCAATGCTTGGGTCAATTAAATGAGACCTCTGAGACCAGAAGTCTGTGTCAAAATTTGGCTGAGACTCAGATATTCAGAAGTGAATTTGGTGAGCTTTGACACACTGCCTGGACTGAAATACACCTGTTTAAAATCAGGCAATACTGGAGGTGCCTGATCTCCCTTCTCCTCCCTTGTCTGATCTACTCTGCATTTCCTCTCTTCAGCTCTTGCAGTGAAGGACTCCAGGGATAGAAATTAGGGTTCTGCAAGAAATTTGGTTTTCAAGAAAGCTGGAGAAGGACTTTGTAGTAATAGCTTTACACTAGAAGAGGGCAGATTTAGATGAGAGATAAGTTAGAAATTATTCAGTGTGAAGATGGTGAGGCACTGAAGCAGGCTGCCCAGAGAAGCTGTGGATTCCTCATCCCTGGAAGGGTTCAAGGCCAGGCTGGATGGGGCTTTGAGCAACCTGGTCTAGTGGGAGATGCCCCTGCCCATGTAAGGGAAGTTGGATCTAGATATCTTTAATGTCCCTTCCAACACAAATAATTCAAAGAACTTATGATCTGTTACTCCTTTCTTTACTATATAGTATGGTTTGCTTTCTCTGTTTAGGAGTGTTGGCACAACATGTCTGGGATCAAAGTGAGGTCCCTGCCAAGTGTTTCGTGGAGTTTGTAGATCCACCAGTACCTGGTAGACTGAGATTTTGACACTCACTTGACATTGCTTCTCACCATGGTTTGTAGCCCTTTGTATCTCTCTCTTCCAGCTCCCACAGAGACACTTCTGAACATCAGTTCCTTCTGACTGGGCATCCAGGACATCTCTTCTTGTCCAGGCCCCAGCACAAAGTTTACATGATCACTTTTTTATGTGTAGACCAGCCCTGTCTGCTGACAAATGCAGCTGAGTGTGACAAGAGGAGCTTACCAGGCGTCCTGGGCACTGTACAGGAGCTGAGGGAAGAGAGGCTGTGGGCAGCCCCTTGTGTGACTGTCCCTGTAAGGTGGCATGCGCAAAGCTAGCATGCACAGTGTACATGGTGTGTGTTTCTCTGAGACTTTGTGTCACCTGGGCAGGTGTTCCTGTGCAGGCAGCTCTAAAACAGAGTTGTGTTCTTTTGTATCAGAGTAGCTTCCTTTAAATTTCTGGTAAGGAAAGACAGAATTTGTTTGAATTTTGGCAACTTTAAGGTGGGCATATGTTCCTAGGGAATTGTCTGGGTTCTCTATGGAATTGCCTTCTCCTTCTTAACTATCTGCAGGCTGTCAAGGGAGTCCAGCTGATTAACTAGGACAAGAAAAGGGCTTTTTATTTTCCTATTATTTTCATTTGATTGGGTTAGCTACTCTTGTCTTAACCATATTTACCTTCAAATATGGCAGTTTTGGAAAAAAAAAAGTTAGCAAATGTGTGGGTGAAATGTATTCACAGCAATAGTTCCATGTGGCCTTGATTCATGTACTGCCTTCTGAAATTATTGCAGAGTACATTTGTTTCTGACAGGGAAAGGAGTGGAGACCTTCCAGGCCAAAAGCAAATGAATGATTCCATGGACTCCGGTGGGGCCAGGATTTACCTTTCAGCATACATACTTGCAGCCTACTTTTTAGCTCGTGTTCCTCTGTCATTAAATAGCCATTTGTCATAGATGGGTATTTATAATATAGGAAGAAATAGTAGGTAGTTCTTGGGTTTTAATTCCCCTTGAAAAAAATATTAAAATTTAGACACTTCCAGAATAGGTCAGTGTAGCACAAAGCAGCCGTCTCTCTTTTGGGGGTGGTTTGGTTGGCCAGCTCTAGCTGTCCCTCAAGGACTGAACATCCACAGCTTTCCTAGAGATAACGCACTTTGGGAGCACAGTTTCCCATGTGGTTTTACCCCAAAGGAGGCCGGGTTGTGTGCTCTCAGGCTGCTCCACAATGTCCAACAGAAGATGGTGAGAGGAAGATAAGTTTCAGGCCCAAACTGCTGATTTGAACAATTGCACAGGCACACAGAGAGAAAACTGACCTGCTTGTGAAATCGCTCCAAAGCAGCCTCCATTTATAGCTGGCACTTTAAGCAAACCAGAGGCTGTGTTATTTGAGAAGTGGCTTATAAACAGTGGCTGTTCAGGAGAAATTTGGCCTGTGCAAAATAAGTGTTTACAGAGGCTACAAGTCCACCATCCCTTCTGAAATATCTCTTCCATATTTCAGCAGTTGGATGTTCCTGTCAGGAGATGCAGGCAAAGTGTCAGACACAGCCCATTCCCTTTAAACGATTGGTTTTGCTTCCAGGAAAGATTGCACCTTCTGCTAAAAATCTTACAAGCTTTTGTCATCTTTGTTTTCCCCCTTTCAATCAAACTAAGGACATTCACATAGAACAGGATGGTTGTTTTTTACTGTTCTTCCATATCCCTAGAGCATCTTCCCTAGATGAGAACACAGTTGCAGTGGGTCTTGAAACCAGTCACAGAAGTGATTAAATGTCAAAAAAAGTAGATGTTAAATTCATGTGAAGAGAGGCTCTAACATTTGGCTCTAACATTTGGGAGTCCCATGAAATAGGATTTTTATGGTGATGGTGCTTCAGTACTGAAATTTAGAAAAAAAATTGCAGTGGAGACAGTGGTCAATAGGAGATGCGGCACATGAAGACTGTGCTGGGAACTGCTCTGGCAGTTAACATTTAGCTTCACTGGAAGGAAAGAAAATATGAACTATGAAAGTATGAATAAATATGAAAATATGAATAAATAGTCTGGAAGGTTTTTCTTCCATTGCAGTTAGGAGGAAAGGGATACAGTTAACTGGTGGCTGAACATTTTATTGTGAATAAGAGCAATTGCAACACTGTTGCATATGCCTACATATGTGTTGGTGAGCATATTTCTATAGACAGGCAGGTAGTTGACACGAAACAGCAGGCAGATTTACAAATTCAGAATTACTTGCTACTAACTGAACAAACAGGTAGTTTGACTTGCCTTTTGCTGTGAACTGAGACTTTAATTATTGGGAATTAAATGTTTAATACTGCATATCTACTTTGTCTATTTTTTAACAAAAGTGTCAAGCAAAAGGTTTAGGTATTGCAAAATGGGAAAGGAGAATAAATGTGGCCCTAAGTAATTTTTGAAACATTTTAATGAAAACTGTAATGCCACTAGAATCTGAAGGAGGGCAGTCAGTATATTATCACTTGCAGGAAGCTTCAAAGTTTGAATTTGGGTTATGAGCACTGGGCAAAAGAAAAACTGAACTAAATAAGCCAGGTAGAAACTTGTTAGCGTTTGGCAGATCTCTTCACTCATGATTGCGTACTTATACTTGGCCTTTTCCCCCCGTACAGTTTGTACAACCTACCTAGACCCAGCTAAATTTGCCTGAAGTTTTCCCTGTCACCGTGCCTTCCAGCTGGCAGGGGAGCCCCTTGGCTGCTCCTCTGGGCAGAATGCCTGCTGGGCACACTGCTGAGGTGGAGCTGGTGTCCCTTGGGAAATGTCTTCTTGTGTCACCTAGCTGTTGGGGCTACAGAGGCAAGAGCACGAATACATTGGTTCGGGATGTCGCATTTGGAAATACTGTTCATTTTTAATGCACAAGTTACAGGCTTTTGCCTAATGAATGTTCCGAAGTTTATGGTATGTAAGGCACTAGGGCAGGAGTTTAGATAGGCTTCAGATATAATGACAAGCGACTTATCCATTTGCCTGTTTCCTAGGTTTTATCCTGCTGTTCTGATAAGCTATGATTTAAAACACACTAAAGTGCCAATGCAGGCTGATAGCCCCTTCTACACTGAAACGCTTCACTGAGCGTAGAAGACGCTGTGCTTTGTATCTGTCTCCCAGGGCGAGGGAGAGGTGTGGGGCTCTGCCCACAAAGACCACTTCACAGGCTGTCAGCTGAATTTGGAGTGGGAATCAGATCCAGAAAACAGATACCTGAATTTAGGTGTCTGATCTCCTACACTAGGCAGTGGAGACTTAGTTCTGGCAGTCAATGGAGGTGGGAGTGTGATTCATCTGGGGAAATGCAGGTATCCATCCTCTGTTAAGCTGAATCCCTCCTGGCGGTGAGACGCTGAGCTCACACCTCTGAGTTCACAGTTACAGCCTGGGAGCCCATCCCTGGTAAGGATGCGCTGATGACAGGGATTCAGTCTTCAGTGGCTGCATTGTTTCTGCAGTTTAATGAGAGGGGCGGGCTTGGAGCCCCCGGCAAAGGCTGGATCTGCAGAGCCCTCTGGAGAGTCGGAGCGTGTGTAGGCAAGCTTCATCCCCTGTTTGAGGGGTGGGTGAGCACATTAGACCTTATTTAGGTAGTCAAAATGGCACTCAAGGCTGTGCAATAAAGAAACAACATCTCTCTGCTAAAATTATTTTTACAACCTCTGTTGTCGAGTTCAGACAAATAGACTTAACGAAGCCTTCTTAGGATATGAAACATTAATATCTACCACTCATGTCTGAAGCTATGTTTTGGATTTTATTTTCCAGACAAAAGAGTAATTTAAAATTATGCAAATGATCTGCCAAAGCAAAGCATTATGCAAATTTGTGAGGCAGGCAGCAGAGTGTTAACCCTTGGTGCTGCAGCTTGCTGTGGAGGGAGCACATGAATTCTGCATGAATTCCTTCCAGCCCTTGTGCTCTTTAATTACAGCACTCCAGTGGTGGGGCCTGAGGTGTGAGGCTCACCCCCTGCACACCCCCATTGCCAAGTGGATTTAGGTGGATGGAGGAGCTGTGCTTGCTGCATTGTTCACCTCACGGCCCTGCCCAGCACAAACTGTACCCAAATCCAGCCTGGGCATCTCAGTAAAGACAAGCGTTATAACTGTCATACATGGTTTCATACAAGTTGTTTCCAGAATATTTGAAGTGACTGTCATGGGAGAAATATTAAATTGCTTTTCAAATGTCAGCATTGCAGTAACACTTTAAAAACAATTGACACTGTCAGCTATAAGTCCTCTAGTTTGCTCGCCTGGCTGGTATACACAAGATGCACTAGCAGCCTTGACTTTCTGTAGAGGAAAGCTATTAAAAGAACTCCATGTTGTGCTAATTTGTGGGTTCAATAGCTCATTATCCCACCCAGCTATAAAGGTGGTGGGCATAACACTCAGTCAGGGACAGATGGGTTTTGATGGAAATCCAAGGTCTGATCTGCTCTGGAAGGTTGCCCTGATCTCTGCAACTGATGCCAACAGCTGACATAGCCACATTGGTGCAAGCACTCATGCTGAGCAAGAAATCCAGTGTTTTATAGCAGTAAAGTCTGGCAAATGGCAAGAGCAGGCAAATCCCCAACATGCACAAGGATGTAAGTGTAACTGATCTTTAGTGGAGATGCCTGATGATGGGTGGCAGCCAAGCCTGGGGGAAGAGGGAAAGGGTTCACATTGGGCAGTTTTGGAAGGCTGAGTTTGTGCCTCAGTCATGCCCATGTGGGATGCCAAGCCCTGTGAATATTGGATTTATTCAGCATCAGGCAGGGATGGATCCTGGTGAGGGCAGGAAGGAGTCTGGCTGCAATATGGGGGCACTTGAATCCACATTTCCTCCTGCACTCCAGTTCACAGAATTATGCAGTAGGATCATACAGTCATAGTTGTTCATGGCTCTCTATGAGAGAGCTTACAGAGCAGTGCAGGTTCCAAGGAAAATACCAAGGATATGTATTTCTGTAGTGAATTACTTCAGGAACAAACAATGTCTCGGTGCTGCTCCAGAACACAGAGGTAATCTGGGTTTTTCTCTTGCACCCTCTTACATCCAAACCCTTTAAAGTTTTCTCCACTCATCAAATTGCTCCTTCACTTTCTTTCTAGTCAAAGGTGTCATTTCAAGTTGCCTGTGAAAAGCTGTCTGTCTCAGCCAGTACACAATACTGAATAAACACTTCAGTATGTTCAAACCTGGATGCTATCAGTGAATTTACAAGCTCAAGACCTACAGCCATTTTCAAACTGGATACACATGTGTGCACACAAAGGTTAGCTCAGTTTAGCTACTTTGGTTTTCCTTGTTCTTAAGAGCACTTTTGGCTCAAAAGTGTGATGTCTCTCACGTATTTGGAAAGAGTTGTCCAAAGCACATGATCAACATCTGTTGGTTTTGATATACCAGAGGAGCTATGTAAGAGATGCAGAGATTAGAGATCACATTGTTGCTGTGTATATTTGTTTTTAAATTTGGATTTTCTATTTTAAATTTGGAGGTTTTCTATTGCTTAGCAATTTAAGTAATGGGCTGATGGTCTGGTTAGTAAAAAAAAAAGCATGAAACTCACATTGGTTCAAGTTTTGTTAGTTTTGGAGAAAAAGAATATAAGGATAAAAAGCTGAAAATTATATAAATCAGGAACTGCTGCTGTACTGCCAGTGCCTGGCCATCTTAAAAGAACTAAAGTAGTTCTGCCTAAATAGGCAGAAACAGTGTTTTATGATGGCAAACAACAAAACTGGGCACAAAGACCATGGAAGGAAGTTGCTAGGAAACCTCTACAGTGCTCTGGAAAAAGTTTTGCAGCACAGGCACCTATAAGAGAGTTGTCGCCACCTGCCAGCCTGGGCATTTCCTAAAAACAGGGGTGTAAAATTGCAGTACGCATTGATTTTTGTAAATGCAGCACCAGGAAATGCCTTACAGCTCATTTTAAGTCCGTGCAGTTTCAGGGGACTGTAAGCTGTTCCCAGAACCTTCTCTGAAGACTCAACACTAAGGTCTTGTCCACAGTAATGCTGAAGCCCTAACTTCTGCATCCAGGCAAGGTCTGCCCAGACTGCACTCATCTTAATTAGGTTCTTAGCAGAGATCTTTGCTTCTGTGAGCTCTAACCTTGCCCATGCTGAGATTTCAATGAAGTAAACTGTAAGCTAGGCTAGCCCTCTGCAGGCACGGCCACAGAGTCTCTTCTCTTTCACACTGACCCGCAAGGTGGCTTTGCCAGCAGATTTCCTTCAGGCATGCTGCCACCACAGCTGGGTTCTCTGCATGAGGATGCTTCAGAAAGTTGAGGTGCATCGATCAAAAATGTTACAAATGCAGGTCCACAGTGTCAGAGTGCATGTGTTAGAACCCCAATTTGTGTACCAAGTAGTTGTAATTATGATGATATCTTAATGATGGTATCTTAATCCTTTTAACACTTGATTTCTTTTGTATGGCTACTTCATAGTTTGACCATTTAAGCCCACTTCTGAGGAAATTGGTAGGTAAAAGACTGGGGAATCAACAGGGACTACATTTTTCTTTCATCATGAAGTCATCTGTCAGTGCAGCTCATGACTGGAATTAAGACAGGCAGTGTCTATCAGGGGTTGCTAAGGATTGCTTGAATTACACACTTCCTCGGTAGCATTCTGCAAAAGCTGGCGATGTGAGGTACAGTGATGGAAGAATGGCTGCTGAGCACGATGAACAGAGCTGTGAAATTTCTAGTCTGTGAAATTCCCTTTGTGTGGGAACCCCCTGAAGGTGTGTCACCAGCAGACTCCTGCCAGCCACCACCCGTCCTTGTTACTCATTCTGCACTCCTCCCTGCCCACCAGGCGAAATGACCCATCATGCTTCAAGCCATTAGCATTCAAAAGGTGGACAAGGGGATTTCCTGCTCCTTCAAAGATAAGCGATAAATTAAGAGAAATAAAAAATACATGTTAAACCTGAGGATACTCCTTTAAAGAAAGATTCCTTTCATGACAACAGGGTTCATTCCACAACAAAGAAGGCACTCCAAAGAAGATGTGATGCTGATATGCAATACTGATACATGCAGTATGGCTCTTATAGGATTTTCCATTCTGGTCTGTCTAGTCTGTTGACACATAAAAAAGATCCAGATCTTCAGTGTAACTTTAAAAACAAAACAAAAAACAAAAACAAAAACACCCCAAAACAACAAAACAAAACAAAAACATAAAATCCCCACCTCTTAGGAAATACTTTTTTACACAGCATATATTAATATATGGAATCAGCACTGGATACTCCTGACGGGTTTAAACTATCTCTGCACTTGATGGTCTAGCAGCTTTTTCAGCTGCATCCCTGTGAGATGCTTTGGGAGGGAGGGCTCAGAACAGTGTGTAAAGGCAGGAACTCAGCTGTTAATTTGAAGAAAAGCCTTTAGTTTCTGGAGCAAGAAAAATACGCGAGAGCTATAGTAACATCTGGAGCTTTCTTGGTTCAAAGAAGGTTTTTCTGCATTTCAGAATGGATTATGTGCATGCACAGAAAGCAATTCCAGTGGCATTACCGGAGTAAGGTTGCATCCAAAGACTCTCAGATTCCACACTTGGTGACTCAGAAAGTAGCACCCACATCACATGCTCTTACAGCAGTGACGTCCACACCTGAATGAGTTCCCTGCACCTTCCTTGTGGCAAGTGAGGACCCAACAGACTCAGCTAGATAGCTGGTGATAGGAATAGCCATGTACTAGCAGCACCCCTGTCCTTTGTCGGCTGCAGAGAAAATTTAGAGGGGAGTGGATGTGTTTGTGTAGGTTTGAAGAGGTTTGAAGAGGGTGAAGCCCATCAAGGTGCCTGCTGACTGCAACTGGGGAGCCATCAGCTTTCCCTGCTCTGAAGGTAGAGCCACTCCAAATGGGGGGCTGGGAGATGCAGGTTCCTCTTGGTGCTGGATGACTGAAGCAGGCACCTCAGTCCGTCCTGCCCCTTTGGCAGGCACAGTTGCCCCAAAACAAGGATGTGCTCCTCCCGTGAATCATCTCCTCAGCTGCACAAGTCAATGTGGCACTACATCTCTTGGCCTCTGTGCTCAGCCATGGTCTAAGACTGGTGCAGAGCAGACAGGACCTGGGCAGGTCCTGCTCAGATACAGGGCAGCTGAGTAGCGGGGAGAAACAGGAAAGGCAAGTTCAAAGGCAGGTGTGACACAAAGGAAAAAGGTGGCATAGTAACACCAAGCTAGCAGGCACATTCTCATGCAGTCTGCTGGTGTCCACTGGACCTCTCCCGTCAGGATATACTATGGCAGCACCTTGTCTCCAGCTGGAAATGAGAAAGGGTCTTCCCCAAAGTATCCAGCACAGGCAGGACTGTTAGAGGCAGGATTCTGAAGCAAACCTAGGCCTTGCTCATCACCACAACATCCTTGTGCACAGGTAATTGCCTCTTCCAAAGCAGCAGCCCTCACAGACCTGAGCCTGGGAGGTGCAAAGCATCTGGGCCATCTCAGAGATCAGTGCTTCTGAAATATGACGTGATTGTTACGGTTCATCAAAGCGCAGGCTTAACTTTAAACTCCTCAGTCACACAAGTAGTTGCTGTCTGACCCTGTCTCACACCCTGACAGTGTTGCCAAAGGAAGAGGGAAAGAATTGAAATTTTACACCGTGGCATATGGAGTGATTCAGAATTCTTCTAAAATGCAGATGGTGAGAATGTTTTGTCAGATCTTTGATCCCTTTCAAAAATAGAACCCCCTGGATGTGGTTAGAGAGGGCTCATGCTGTGAGCTGGAGGTTTTGTAATCACTGCTGACTGGAACTGTCTGTCAGTCTGATCTGAGCATTTTCCCAGTCTGTTTGATAATACAATAAAAGTGCTGTTCCCACATTGTAAGAGACACATCACAAATTTCTTGGGAGAGGACATCAACCTCCAAGGCTAATTCATTTTTCCTCTCAAAATAGAATTTTCCTATTTTTTCTTCTTAAATGATTTAATTTTATAATTACTCACAGAGGCTGAAAATCGATTCAACAAATCTTGGGTAATCTCCAGGTGTTTCCCAGATTAGAAACTAGTAACCAGAAAAGAGATAAAATATAAAATAAAAAAAATAATCCCAAATTGAGGAACTTCTTATTTCACGATACATAGGTGGTTAAACATCTCTTGTAGAGTGTCATGTCAGGATGTATTTCTAGGTAGATGTTCACATCCCTTGAGTGGCCCTAAACCACTGCAGAAACAAGGTAACAGAATCCCTTCAATTTTAGCAACCAGCCTTGTTTACCTTTGCTCTGAGGATACTGTAGATAAAACCTCTGAGACCCTAGGACAGATGTACTGAAGAAAGTAAGGCTGGCGCACCTCCTGTTTCACCATGCTTAGTGGCATGAGGCAGGAGGACCTGTAAGCTCACACCTCATTCTCCTGTGCCACTGCTGTTGCTGCACCTTGCCAAGGAGATCCTCCGAGCAAACAAGAACTGCTCATCCTCCTTTAAACAGGGAAGAATGAAAAGGAAGGCAAAATTATGATTGGGGTTTTCTTGTCTCCACAGGAGCCCATGCCTTGTTCCATCTGTGTGGAGAAAAGATGTAGCAGAAATGATGGGAGGCTGGTGGTGAGACCTGGCTGCCAAGGGAAGACACTGCTGGTAGCCTGGAGAGTACAGCTGATGTTGATGGTGACTCATTTCTTATTAAAACTGACAATTTTTCTTCTTCCTAGCAGAACAAACAGGAGTGGAAATGTTTCACATAATCACTGATTTCACTGAAACTTTCACAGCATAATCGAGCACTTTTGATCCCTTTTGATTTATATGAATCCCATAAAATATCCAAACACCAGGACGTAAACAAAGAACTTCAATAAGCTTAGTTTTGATATTTCTATTATGTTCCAAATTTGGAGTGAAAGGAGGTGTGAGATCATCAGCCCTCCCAAGAAAATGTGATGTCTCACACAGCTCGAATGATTCTTGCATAAGTCTTAAAGAGCCCAGTGGTCTCTGCTGATGGACAAGTCCCCTCCTTCCTTCAGTGATGCTGCAAAAGGTCCAGCCACCTGCCACAAAGGGAATTCTCATTCACATCCTATTGGATGCTCAGGGTCAACTTCCAGGGCAGCAGCACCAATTGCCAATACCATTTTTTGGGAGAATCACACTGACGGAAATGTAGAGGTCTTCTCTTACTGCTCCAGTAACCTGGACACATCTCTGACAAATGGGTAGGCCTTACCTTCATCCTTTAGAAGAGAAAACAAAAGGCACATGCAAATTGTCTTCTGTTGAAGAGAACATGGATGTTGAAGAAATGAGAGAGTCCTTGTTAAAAGAGAGCTCTCTCATATTGCACTAGTACATTGATTTCTACCCCTGCAGCAAAACCGAGTTGCATTTATAGAGGACTCCTGGAGAGAAGCAGATACCAGACTGCTGACTAACATAGAATGCACTTTTTTAGTAGCAAATAACATTTTCTTTGTACTTGGGTGGACAAGATACCTACAATGGAAGAACAAGACACAGTAGATACATTGCACACTGAACTACACAGGCACCAGTGGCTCTTGGCGCTTGTTCTCAGATGGGGGGTTGTATCTGGGGTGTTGTCCACAGCTGGCTAATACCTCTCTTGTTCATCCACCTGAGAACTGGAAAACACAAATAATGACCATTTTCAGCTACTCCACAATTTACGTCTCTTCTGGAAGCTCAGTTAGCTGAGCTATTTGTACTAAATGGGAACAGTAGGAATACATTAATGTTGGCTGAAAACAAAAGCTAAAGCAAGGGGATTTTCAGAGCAGCTTTAGGGCCTGAAAACTGCTGCAGTCCTCCTGGTTTTGCTACAGAAAGGTATTATGGAGTCCTAGAAGTTACTCTGGTTGTGACAGAGAGAAAAAAATTTCAATTTATCAGCAAGCTGCTCTCTTTAAGCATTACAGCAGATTTCAGATGCTACCTGTGGGAAGAGGGACTGGCTTGAAGGAGGGAGTGAGGAGCTCTCCCACAGCATAACCCTTCCAAACATGCAGGATGGGAAGCAGCAGCTGCAAGCCCAGGCAGTCTGCACTGCCCCAGCAGTGCAGGAGCAATGGCAGGAGTGGCCCAGCCAGGCCAGGCGCTCATGTGAATTCACACCACTGGCATTCCACTGATGGGCTTTTGCTCTCCACAGCATGCTGCTGCAGGATGTTTTGGTCAAGATCCTGTGTAGACATAGGACAAAGCATCTTTAGCAATGATGGTGCCCTGAAGTATGCTGGGGAAAGACTTGTCACTGCTTCAATTACATTCAAACATGCAAGCTAGAGTGAATAATACCATGGGCAGGTCAGGAATTTATTAACCAGTTTGCTGTGAAAGGGAAGGGTACCCCCTTCCTTTTCTCCCATATGGCCTGTTTAGACCAGACATTGTTAGGAAGAAGGACATTTATTCACTTGGGTGTAACAAAATATGGTCCTGCCTCTCAGCTCCCCACCACTGTGTGCTAGTGGGAGAGCAGGAGTGGGAGAGAGCCCAGGATAATACAGGAATGTCACTGAGTAGGAAGACACGTTAGGACAGCACTAGGAGAACAAGGAAAAGACAACTATTCCAAAAAAAGGTGACTAAGCATCAGTGAGTTTGAGCAGCAGCTTGAGGAATCAGCACAAAATATTTGGCGAATCATTTAAATTGGAATTTAAGGAATTCAACTGCTCCATTATGAGTTTCAAGTGGAGAAAGAATTCCTCAAGGAAAGATAAAAAAGCAGCTATTGATATAACGTGAATATTTTTTCCTATGAAGGTTAAAGGGTGTTAAATATATTGGTAAAACCAAGAGAATATCAAAGGATGTCTCATTTACATAAACAGAGTATTGGCAATCCAGAAACTCCGTCCCCAGGAGTTAATTCCACAGGTTTGTATGGGAAGTCAATGCTACTCCAAGGAGCAGGAAGCTGAGCTGGGTCTGCTCCAAGCCTTTCAGCAATACTTGGCTGGACACACAGGGGCACAGTTACATGGCTAATTACTTCCGTTCCATATGGAAATTAGAAGAGGAGAAAATTATCATTATTATCCATTTGAGCACACGGTTACCTGAGTGCAGCGTGTGGCTACAGTGCTCTGAATGCAATTGCACTCTCAGTTAAACAACACCTGGATTTCTGTCTGAGGGTTGGTCCAGACTCCGCTTCAAGTGATATCCTTACGCTCCACTTAAGAAGGTGACTAGGGTGTTAAGATATTCTGGCTGATACCTGTAAATCAGTGCTTCAGACACTGTCAAAACCTAATAGGTCTGAAAATATGTTGACCACACTCTGAATTGATTTGTACTTGCTGAATTTGATGTGTTCTTGCTCAAAATAGACCAAGAGAAACCTTGAAGGAATGGTTAATTCAGGCATTGTGTTTGAAAGGACAAAGAAGGCAGCAGTTCACCCAGCTCTGGAGTTAGATTTCTGGGGGTTTGGAGGTTTAGGGTTGGGGTTTTTGTTTGATGGGGCTTTGGGGGGTGTTTTGAAGTGGATTTTTTTACGGGCTTCTTTTGAGTGTCAGGTCATATGGAGTGTCTTCAAGTCCATCTCTGTGGACTCCCCAGGCAATTCAGTGGACTCTGTGGAGTCAGTGGACTCTGAGTGGAGAGGTCCCTGGCTCTCACTGTGCACAAGGGGAGACAGTTACACCCAACAGTAAGCAATGAAGGACATCTTCCAGTTTCCATTGCTCCATTCTGCTTTTACATTTGAGGAGCTTCATGGGTATCAGGAAGACCTTGACAGCCAGGGATGCTTAAGGAGCCAAAGAACCTATACTGTGTTTGACTTGTCTGTGTTGAGATGTTCTCTTTGAGGTCACTCTGAGTGTAAGTTCAAGACAACCTATGAGACTGACAAGGGCTGGATCAGACATGGATGCTGTAGCACATGCACTCCTTCATCCTCCTCCTCATGCCAGGTCAGAGCTGATTGTGCGGACTCTCCAGGACTGCAGCTGATGTGAAACAGGAGGATTTCATATTCCGTTGATAAGAAAAGACCATTTCAAAACAGCACTTGCAGATTAGGCTTATTAGTGGACTCACTTCCTTAACAGCCCCAAACATGGGGCCTGGTCTTAGCAGAAGTCAAAATTCACCTTGGCTTCACTGGGCAGGGACCTGTTTAAGCTGAAGCCTTCATCATACCACCATGATGTTACCCTGCTGATTCTCCATGTCTCAGTAACGTGCAGCATCCATGTATCAGCATGCCACCAGCAAATCTGCATTGCATTTACAGCACCAGCTGACTTGCAATGAAGGAGAAACACTGAGACATCCTCTCTACCAGAGGGACTACTGGAACTACCCCACCAGAAGCTGCAGGAACACACTGTGTGGCAGAAGTCCCTCCTTCCCCTAGGGAAAAAGTCAAGTTGGTTCTTGAAATGACAGACAGCACATCTTCAAGGTGGAGTTGATCTGTGCTATAAACAATTCTTATCCATCCATCTACCTTCTAGGAAGTGTTTGGTGCTCCTTTCAGGTGGGGCCAGTTAGGCAGACTCACAGAAATGTGAGTGCCACTTCCCTGTGCCTGAGAATCACCAGGTCCACAGTGGTGACGTTGGCCAAGTCACATGCACGAGGTTGGTTATTCCTCCAGTGTGGGCCCATAATTACCCATCTGTGCCCAGAAGGGCAGGCAAGCTCTCCTACAGCTCACAGGAAATAATTACAGAGCAGCCAACCTTCCTGCAGTGCAAAACTCTTCCTGATACATCCCAGAGGCAGCAGCAGCATTACTCATAATGGGTGATGTTTCCCAGCCTGATTCTCATGCCCTGGCTCAGCATCCACCCCACTCCCATCTGAGGCTGGTCCAGCCCAGGACAGCACATCGATGCAGGGGAGCTTGGGAGGAAGTGGAGGACATGGCTCTGGCTGTGGGAAGCAGCCTATCAAGAAATGCTTGTTCAACACATGGCAGATCAGCCTGCCTCAGGAGTGAGCTGTTTCTGTAAATCAAACAGCTTCTCATGAGTAGGGAGCCCAACTTTTTATTACAGAGTCACGTATTTCCAGAAATCACTGTAATTCAGGGATTTTTATTGTTAATATTTGTTGGCTTTCATGTACCAGCCTGAGGTGGGATTTGACTCCTTAGAACTGTTAGGAGCATGGGTTTCTGTGCACTGCCAGCACCCAAAGGGAGTGAAAGCCTGGAAAGGGATACTGGGCAACTTGTCCTCATCTGCCAAGAGAGACAGATCACTCATTCTTCTCAGAATGCTTTTGAGGACCCCTTTCCTGAAAATGGCATCCAGAGACTGTAAGCTCTCTGGAGGCACTACTGGAAATGATCATGTGTGGCTGAGAATGCTGAAATTAAATTTGTAATACTCAGCTGCTGTAGTCTGCAAACAGTGCTAAGTGGTGGAAAGAGGCAGCAACCACCTTCCAAAGCTCTTCCCAAGTACATACAATCAAGAGAATCACTTGTCAGCCATAGCAGGTGCCCACTTCTGCTCAGCCCCAAGGAAGTCACACTGAGGATGATTGCCATGCAGATCTTTATAGAAATTTCATAAAATATAAGATGAAAAATAATTATTGAGTTGTCTAGTCTAGCTACCCATCCATCTCTTATAACTGCAAAGTGAACAATTTGCAGCAGAAGACCAAAAGTTTAAATTGTGTGGGAGTAACGAAAAACAGCTATAGGAACATGAAAAAAGCTCTTCACCGACATTGCTTAGCTGCTGCAGTAATGAAAAACAAGGTTACAAATTACTTTCAGAGCTCTCTATTTCCATTGTTTTAAAAACTACAGCCCATTTTTCAGAGCATTACAAAAACATCCTGCCTGCAGATTGGCTTTTATGTTTTTTAAACACTGACTGCAAACATAAGTGCAGGTATGTGGTTAGTGTGAGGGAGCCCTGGGGGATGAGGAGCTCCACACGGGGGTGTTTTGGAAAGTCTCTGTAAACCAGTGCTGCCACCCCTGGATTAATTAATTCCACAGGGGGCACTTGCTGACACAGTGTTTCATCCTACTGCAGGATTTGCTGGGAGGTTTTGGGACACAGCAAGACAAGGCAAAGCACACACTGTTCCCAAGACATGGCAATGCACGCCAAGAGCACTGCTGGATGCTGTGCTTCTGCCTGTGATGATGGGTGGGGAAGCAGGCAGCAGAGGAGAGCAGAGCTTGGCAAGTTCCTGCTTGGCTGATTTGTGTCCATGCACACCTGCTTATCCCACATAGAGTATGGGGTGATGCCCTACGAGGTTATTTTGCCTGCAGGTCCCTCTGCTCAGTGTTCTGCTTGCAGACCATGCTGATGCTCTCCTGCTCTGGGGACAGTCTCCCTGGGTGAGCATGTCTGTGGGGAAAAGTTCACATCCCTTGGCATAAAGATGCAACCCAAAGGAGTCAGCAACGTACAGGCACCACTGCCTGTAGACCCTCCTCACTCTCCTATGGGGCACACAACAAATCCTCAATCCCCCAGTTTCATCTGCCAGGAAGATTTAACTTCAAATTATCTTTGAGCTGTTGCTTTCCCTGCAGAGGTTTTGTTTTGATACACACCCTTGTGTTCAGCATCTTTATTTTGTAGTGGCTTTTGCAGCCCTTATCTGTGTGTCAGAAGGAAGATCGAGCTCAGTTCAAGAGATCTGCTCCAGACCTTGTCTCTTCAGATTGGACTTGGCAAACAAAATCCCCTCTGGAGAATAAAGGGTTCAGACTCACCAGGCAAGAGAGACCTCCTGAAGGACTCTTTTGTGTAGAGAATAGGATAGAGAATAGAGTGTGTCAGAGTTTTAAAGACAAAGTAGTACTATCAGAGGGGTGTACGAGCTCCATACAGGAGGGACTTTTCACATGTTGTCAGCCTTTGAATTCAGCTTTTAAATAAAAGATTGGTCTTCAGATCAAAAAAGTGTTGCCTTTTATGAGTAATAAAGCACAAAGCAATTTTTTTAAATGGGTGAAGCTATCATTCAATATAAAATAAGCTGGCTGGTTTGATTTATTGATAAGTCAAATTCATATTTCACCTTGGGAAAATAACACATCATCTGGTTTGCCACTGGGCAGATGCCTGAGAGACAAGGGTGTTGGTGCTGCTGAGGCTGGGATTAGCTTTTGTGTCACGGGCCAGTCTGAGGGAATATGTTTCATGTCTTGGGCTCCAGCACTTGTCAGAGGTGAAGGGATGGAAACTGATGGCCAATATCGTTGTTGGGAAGTGTGGGCAGCCACATTGTGTATGAAACTGCATTCGAGTCATGCTCCCCATGGCCCGTGGCTCTGCTGCCCAGCCACTGTGCTTGTATCCCTGCCATGCCCAGCCCCCGGCATGTCCTGCTGCCGTGGGCTCCCCTGGGCCGTGGCTGGGAGCTGCGGCAGGGGCTGCAGTTGTGCATGGAACCGGCTGTGGTGCCTATGTTGACGGTAGAACCAGAACCCTGGCGTGCTGGCCCCGTGATGTCATAAGGGGGCTGCAGGAGGGCTTCAGTTAGAGCTGCAGCCTCGCTGCACACGCACCATCGGATGAAGCTCTCCGGGCATTCAACACCCTTGCCCTGACACACATACACCATCACCATGTCGGCCCACTGTCACCTTCGAGAGGCCACCATGCAGAACCTGAGGCAGATACAGAGGCAGATGAAGATGTTGGACATGCGCCTGCAGCTGCTCCGGGAAAGGCTGTGCATAGCCCGCATGCAAAGATGTTCCCCTCCCTGCTGCTGCCTGCACCACACCCGGCACCTGGCGAGAAAGGCCCTCTGCGCAAGGCTGGATCTGGAGCGACGAATGGACAGGTAAGAGAGAGCTGCCTGCTTTCCACAGACATTGCCAACCTCTAGGGTAGGATAAAGAGAGGTTGGACAATGCCATCAGGACCAAAGGTTGAAACAGGGATGAGAGCAAAATGGCCATCTTGGAGAAATAAATTGAAAGGGATACGGGAAGGTAAAGATTGTTCTCTTGTTTTAATTCCAGACTGAGAAGACTTGGCATGATGTTGAGCTCATCCTGTTGCCAAAGTCCTTTGGCTCTGATCGATGTGAAGGGTTTTGACCCCAAGGACGTCACTGTAACGATGAAAGACGGGAGGGTGACGGTGTCGGCAGAGCGCAAGGAGGAGCGCAACACCTGCATGGGAAAGACATCCAGCTACAGAAGATACACGAAGGCATTCAGCCTGCCACCATGCTGCGAGAAGGAGGTCACCTACTCCGTGAAATCCGACAGCGTCACGGAGATTGTGGAAGAACCCAAGTGCTGCTCAACACCCAAGTGCTGCTCGCCACCCAAGTGCTGCTCACCACCCAAGTGCTGCTCACCACCCAAGTGCTGCTCAGAACCCAAGTGCTGCTCAGAACCAAAGTGCTGCTCAGAACCAAAGTGCTGCTCAGAACCCAAGTGCTGCTCTTATATCTGCAACTGCTAAGCTGCAGCACGCCAGAAAACATCTACAATCATTCTTCTGCCTCACTCCTTCTCCCCATCTAGGATTTAGGTCTGTCCTAATGTGTGTCAGCAGCTTCTCTTATCTCTTCCATTAAAGAAGACAGCACTCTAAGCAGATTGTGTGAGCCTCATCTTGAAGGGGTTTGGTGGGCAAAAAGGGAAATGCCATCAGGAAAACACAAAGATATTTTTGGGCATACATGACTGTGGTCACTTGCTGGGTACTGAAGGCAGGGCCAGAGGTGGTGGATTCAGGGGATACAATCTCATGGATTTTAAAGGCTGAGAGGCACCACTTCCATAAGGACACTTCTCTCAGTCCAACCTCTTCTCTTTGAGTTCTAGGGTATTTCTAGGAAGAAAATCTTGATGATAAACACCTTAAGGGGAGGAGCCTTCTCCAAAAAAAAAAAAAAAAATCAAGCTGTACTCTTTGTTCCCTTGGTTTGGTTCTTGCAGAGACTGCCTGGCTGGGAGAAGCTGTGGATGAAGGACAGAAAGCTTTTCCTTAGAAGAGTTGGGATTAGGGTAGAACACTTGCCAGCTGAGGAGGGAATAACAGCACTTCCTGCTGAATCAATGGCTCCAAAATAATATTTTCATGTTGGGAGAGAGGGGAGAATTGTCAGTATAATTGCTTGAAGGCAATTCTAACTTTGCTGCCCCGGTGTCAGCACTTGGGTATGCACTCCTATGGGAAGTAGCATTACCTCCCATTGCAGAAAGGTGTGTAACAGAACATTCCTGGTGCCTGTATTTACCTGGGCCAGCATCTCCCCAGGGAGCACCACCTGGTTCAGGCTTCATGAGCCCCTGGGGCTGGAGGGAGGAAGGTTGCCACCTCTTCATGTGATGCACTCCCCTGCAGCAGACTTTCCTAACAGGGAACTCAATGTTTTAGGTTGTGCTGGCACAGAATCTGATGTTCCCTAACCTGCTGGGGGAGAGGGTGAGCATCTGTGGGCCAGTGTCACAGCTCAGCTGGCCTGTAGCGGGACAAATAGATCTGGCCATAACAGAAAATCCAGCTCAGCTAAGCCTAGCTCACTTTAGAACAAGTTCCTGGGTAAGCAATGATAGGATAGATTTGAAGGTACACAGGGGGTCTTAGCCACCCCTGTTCAATCCTGAATGCAAACATATCACTGGCCAAGGAGCTGGGCAGTGTCAACACCCAGGCCAATCGACGGTCCAGGCCTGGAAAATTTGAACCCCCTGTATAAGGGGGTTCTGGACAATAAAACCTGCTGTTTGTTGATGACCCTTGGTGAATATTGTTGTTCCTGTCTCTGACCAATGACCCCACGTAGCAGGCCAGTGCTGTGCAGGTGTGCTGCACACCTGGAACTCTTCAGAGTGGAATGTTGTCCCTGCCTTTAGCCTGGCTGAGAAATGCAGTTGGTTGCTGTCACACATGGGGACCCTGGCCCCTAAAGGACCCTCACACCAATGGGTCAATATGTCCCGGTGCAGCCAAGGGGTCCCCAGTGCCAAAAGCACCCAGTCATTGCTGCAGCAGGGAATATCACCCTGGAAACACTCGCACCTCAAGAAAACAAAGCCAGTCCTTTAGGTACAGCCTGCAAACAGACAGCCTCACTTTCACAGTTTACTTTCATCTTATGAAGGTGGTGAATCACAGGCGATGGGTTACAGAGCAGTGAGCCCATGGCTGGGAGCCCCACAGCTCAGGGAGGCCCTTGGCTCCATTGCCACCTGCTCCTGTCCTCTGGGTGGGAGCTCCTTCAGTCAAACAAACAAAATACAAGCAGATTAGTTGAGGGTCAGTTTAGCTTGGCTATAAACAGCTTGGTGATTTAACTTTGGTGCAAGAAATTAACTGCTTCTCGGATATTTTCAGCACCCAGCTACCACTTAAAATAATGCCTGTTAATAAATATTAAACTTTATGGCCTTAGTGTGTAGCTAGGTCAATCTAGAACAATACAACCATGGAATGGTTTTGGTGTTAAGGGACTTTTTGAAGGTCACCTTGTCTAATGCCTCTACCATGACCAGGAACCTCTTCCACAAGATCAGTTTGCTCAAATGTTCATCCAACCTGGCCTCTGGGCAACCTGTTAGAGTGTCTCACCACTCTCATAATTTAAAAAAAAAAAAAAAACTTATGTCACGTTTAAATTTAAGCTTTTTCACTTTAAAACTGGTTCTCCAGTCACTATAGGCCTTGGTATAAAGTGTCTCTCCATCTTTCTTATAGATATTCCTAATATACTGAAAGGGTGCCCGTGCACAGGTAGTCTGATGCTGCTGGTGTTGGCCAAGGATGTTTAGACCTAAGCCACACCTCACCTGGGAGGATACAAGGGACCCTCCAGTGAGAACAGGCAGCAGGGATGGGGACTGGGGATGGACTGGGAAAGACCATCTTCCTACAAAGCAACCCACCAAGTAATAACCCCCCAACCCCTCTGTGATACAGTTTTTGCACTTTGTAGTGATTTCTACAGAAGCTGTCTAAGCGTGCAGAAGGGAAACACATTTCAACACCTCCCCTGTACCCATGACTTGCAGAATATATCAAATCCCACTGCAATCACAGGGCTGGCTATGACTGCTCTTATCCTTATTGCTCATCCTTTAATACATGCTCTTCACACTCTGTTCCTAAATTAGGCTCCTTACACTCCTAAAACCAAATTATACCCTTGAGCACTTATGGACAGATATGGCTTTCTGAGGAAAATTCTGAATTCATATTACATCATGTGAATTACAAGTCTAGGCTGGTAGGAGCATCTTTGAGACCTTTTCTGTAATAGAAGCAAATCACTGAAATACTCACTTAATTTTTTACCTACATGCTGTCAACAATTTGGAACTTAGCCCAAAATCTGTAATAAGAAAATACTGAGAGTTTTCAAGGAGAAAATACCTTTGGAAAGCCACCCTTAACCCAGCAAGCCATGACATCATCTCCCATAAAACAAATTCGTTTACCACTAGGTGGCAGATACTATTTTTTTTTTTTTAGAATTTACCACCGGGGAACTTTTTTATTCAGAGCAAACATGCCGAGGGTGGTGTCACAGCTGAGGGTGGTGTCACAAAGCAATAAAGTTGGCACACACCGGAGCTGGTATTTTTTTCTGTTATGCTAATAGCAAGTGAAGAGGAGGGCAAGAGACAGAACTCTTCTGTGATCCTGGAGTGATCCTGTGTCCTGGTCTCAGGACAGACCACCTTCACATTAGGTTCCTTCACTGGATTATATTGACCTTTGATCCTGCAGCTCTGCCCCATGGAGTACAGCTCCTGGATAAGGCCACTTCCATCTGCTTCAGCAGGCTGTCTCTGCCACAGTTATCAACCCAACAGAGGCTTGCAGTGGTTCATGTATTCTTCAGCATGTTGTTGCAACAAATTATTTTTGGGGCCAGTTTTGACTGTCCTCATGCAGCAGATACTCTCTCTGAATTCCCTAGCATGAGGAAGATATCAGAGAGGGTGAATTGGCTCTGTAGTCCTAAATGTTAGTGCATTCTTGAACTCTAGTCTTATGGGGGCATTTATAAATAGCCAAGGAATTTGTGATGAGAGGTCATCTGAGGACACTAAATCCAGACTTCTCCTCCGTCCTCAATTTCTAGGGGTTTTCCTCCAGCCACGCAGTGCTTTGCTGTGCTCTACACAGGCTCAGGCTGTGTTGGACTGTTGTTTCTCTCCCTGCTATTGAAAACCTGGGCAGAGCAGTGCCTTTATTAGGAGGTGCAAAAGGACCCCAGCTTTGCTGTCCCCTTTGTTGCCCCTGGGTGCCCCACTGCCCCCAAGGGCACAGCACTGCTCGAGCAGGGGCTGCTGCTCCCAGGGGATGGGACAGTGCCTGGACAGTGCCTGCTTGGCAGGGCTCCTCCTCCAAGGACTAAATTAAATGCCTGTCGCAGGGGCCAGCCCCACTCATCACATCTCCTGTCCTTGTCCTCGGAGCAGCCCCATGGTGAGGCTTTTGGCATCACCCCAGCCCTGTGGGGCTGGTGCAGCTGCCCTCCACTGCACTCCACATGAGCTGAGAAGCTTCAATCCATCCACTGTGTTTGTGCTTAAAGTTAAACTTAACCACTGTCCTTGCTAAGCTGTTTGGCACCTTAGTCTCTTAGGTAAACTTTCCAAGCCTGTCTTCCATCATCTCCCCTGGAGAAAGCCCTAAGAGTTTAGAAGAGAGAGCAGGACCCATGTGTTCAACTCTGCCTTTCTACCAAAAACTCCATAGATTTGTTGTCATTCTGGGCTCTGCACTTGTCACCTCATTAATAACCCTGCACTGAATTTAGGTTAGGAGTAAGCTGATCCTTCCAGCACACTCCATGAGCATGGGACACTGGCCCTTGCTCCTCCTCTTTTACCCTGCAGGTCCTTTCCCTGGACTTTGGAATGAAAAATAAGTTTTCCATCTCTGTCTGTCTTCTAATTCCCTCTGCCATCCCATGTGTGCCCCTCCAGCTGCTGTAGGTCAGGCCTTTCTTTTGACAGGTGATGTCTGAGTGATGATGTTTGCTTCTTCCCTTGAAACCCCACTCTATGTGAAAAAAAGCTTTGCTGCCCTGGAGGTTATCCTTTCAATTGCCCTGCTGTGTGACGTGAAGTCGTCCCCATGCAATTGTCTTTCTCAATTTCAACATTAATTATGAATAATAGCAGGTCTCTCAGCTCTCTGGTTGCTTGTCCTGGTCCCTATCTTGGGGTGTTACACAGAGCCTCTAAAGGTCTGCAAGTGACAATAATGCTATAATTTAAACATCTGAAAATTAAAAATCATCAGCCCTCACACCTCACTAGAACAGATTTTAACTTCCCAGAAAAATAAAATGCAGCTTCCTCTTTTTTGTTTGTTTAGGGGGTTTTTTGCCATAGCTTCTTGCATCTGCACATGTGTGTGCAGAAAAGCCTGCAAAAGGGAGAGCTGCCGGAGCTCTGCCTCACAGTCACAGGAATTTCAAGGAGAATGTGAGCAAAAGTCACCTCAGTGGGAAGGGAGAGGGACCCAGGAGAGTTTGCCAGTGTGCTCACAGCCCAGGGACGAGCAGCCTCAGAGCAGGCACAGGCAAGGACACGGTGCTTGGGGCAGCCACTGGGACAGACAGACAGACAGACTCCCCCAGAGCCCGGCAGGGAGGGAAGGCTCTGTCCTCTGGCAGAGCAGAGGGGGGATGGGGAAGGGGAGAGGCTGGGGCCACGCAAGGTGCACTGAATGTGGGAAATGGATTTGTAGAGAATTTTCAAAGCTTGACAGAAGGCTCACACAGTCTGCAGCTGTATGTAAATTCTGAGATAAAATATGTTGACTTAGATTATGGAATAGGACAGACACTGTTGAGAGAGAAATCGAACTAGAAACAAGTTTCAAATGATGACTTTGTAAATGGACTAGATATTTTGGGGAGAAACAGAACTACGAAAAATGTATTGTAGTAGGACCCATGAGGGGTATTTTTAGATGATTGGTTTAGAAGCATTAGTAACATTGCATGGCAAAAGCTGATAGGCCAAAAAACGTTTATAGCATATTGTAATTAGGAAATAGTTTGGTTACTGAAGACACTCCAACCTGAGCACTGTCCATTAGAGCATCTCCAGGGAGCTTCAGAGCCCATTGCCTCCTGCTCAGGCCAGCTGCAGCAGCAAAGCTAAGCTGTGACTACCACTGCTTTGTGTCTTGGCTTTTCCCTCTCTTCTGGTAACCTGCTAGAAATATTTAAATATGAGCAGAAGCTGCAGGATGCAGAAGAGATGACTGGGATAGAAGCTGTGAAGTTGAGAATGAATTGGGCATAAGGACCTCATGCAGATGAATAGTTAAAATGAGTGAGCATCTTTTGGTAGAGAGGCAGAAGGAGAAAAGGACTGAAACCAGCACTGTTTCAGACAGTAACAGATGAATGCAGCAGCTAAAAGCCATGCAGCCTTGCTGAGGTTTTACTGACTGCAGATTCAGAAAGGCTCCAGGACATTGAAAAGAGATGAATAAGTTAAAATTCCAGCATTTAGGGCCCACCCATGCCATGTCTTGAGCGCTTTCTATTCCCACCAAATTCTCTGTACAACAACAGCACACAGCAGAACTGCACCATTACTGTGAACACTTACACAGTTAATGCCCTTGGAGAAACACAGAGATATTTACATGACCAGGAGTGAGTGTCACCACACAGAGCTAAGAGGAAAATCATCTGGGAGAAAGTGTCAAAATCCCACCTTCTCTGACCAGGCACCCACCCATTCTTGGCTGCTTGGTGTGCCTGGAGAGCCAGGCACTTGGCTTAAAATCCCAGGCTGGCACCTGGAGAGATTTATGGATGCTAGTGCACCAGTGTAATGTAATCCTCACCCCAATATTTAAAAATAGCCCGAGGGACTGACCTACATAAACTCTAAGCCTTCCAGTCTGGACTGGGTGCCCAGGTAGCATGACATTTCAAATGTGGTGCAGCTGACTCCATGACAATGTGGTAGGTTTCATCTAGGAGAGGCATGCAAAGTGTGCACAGAGAATGACGCTTCATATTGGATTGAAGAACCAAAACAACCTGGAGGAAGGAAGCACTCACTGTTTACTCTTCAGAGCAGCTACTAAAGGAGTAGGAGCTTTGCTTGTACTGTAGTACTATTAAGCCATTTATATGTGCTTGCTTCTTCTGGAAAACAGAGGGGAAGCAAGCCCTGACATGGCAGAGGATTACGCACACACAGAGGGAGGAGCAGTAAATAGGTCAGTAAAAAGTGGCCAGACAGTGGCCCTGGGGGCTGGGCATGCTGCTGGCTCCCAGCAGGGCTGTGCACAGCCTGCCTGGGCTCCCTGGAGGCCAAGTCCTGCTGCCTGCAGCTTGAGCCCTGTCTTCATGGGAGCTCCTGGAGCCTGGCTCTGCCTCCCAGGCAGGCACAGTGCAGGGATGCAAGTTTTGTCCCTTCAGTGCTGAGCTCCTACAGCACTGGCCCACCCAAGGACATTAGTGAGAAGAACAGGTTTCCTGCTCCTGGGTACCCTCTTTGTGTGGCTGCAGGGCTGAACACCACACCAGGACCCCGCTCTTCTCCCAGCGTGTCTGCAGCCTGCTGGAAGTGGGACCAACCACCTCAATCCCACCACATGCACCAAGAGCCCTTGCAGAGAGGATCTAGTGAGGGTAAAGGTGCCAGCTGTGTTTGGGGGGAATTTTCTAAAGCACAGGCGAACCCCTAAAGAGGTGCTCCATCACCCTGACAGCAAATGGAGAGGGCTGAGGCAGAAGCCAGTGCAGCTCTTGGTGTCACCATGTGCTTCTGGGAACCACGGCACACGGGGCACTCTGCATGGGGTGCAGTAGGTGCTTTGCCACACTGGTGTGGGTTGTTTTTTTTTTCATTTTGCATAAACCCTTGAGCTATATGAGAGAAAACACACACTCAGAGCTCACCAGGGCTGCATGCCCACTGCTGAGCCCAGCCCTGTGCCCCCAGGTGCCAGGTGCTGCCAGGGAGCAGGAAAGCAAATGCAGCAGAGCTTGGCTTTGGCCAGGAGATGGTAAGATTCAGATGCAAGGTAAAATCTGGTCTAAAAGAGACCATTTAAAGATGAACTCATGGAGGACCATGTAGCTGGGGAGCAGAGGGTCGCCTTGCCTGTTGATGTCAGCAGCAGCAGGCAGCTCTGCAGGCAGCACAACAAAAACTTGCCCTCTAATAGCCTGTGTGACAGGAATTTATCAGTCACAGCCTGTCCCTGAGTGCTGGTGACCCCGAAGCAAAAGCTGCACCTTGTTTGCAGCCAGATCATTGTGGCCCCTGCTCTGTGCAGGCTGGGCCTCTGCTGTGCCATGTCCACAGCTCCTGGAGACAGGAGTCACCCAGGACAAGGAGCAGTGATGCCTGTGGACAGCGCTGGCACATTTCTGGTTTTCTGCCCATCTCTCTGGGAATGTTTTACTGACAGAACAAGGATGACGTTGGCCAATGGTGTCAGAATAAAAAAATCAGATAAGAATTCCTACAGGCAAGATAAGCACAGGCTTGAGGACGTTGGAGTCATTGTGTTGGGAGATACTGCACCCTTAGACTGCCTGAGAACCCTGTTCAGCACCGAATTGTTTTGGCAGAATGCTTGTATGCCTGAGACTCAGCACAGTATGGTACACAGAGTGCTCAAGTCTGTACTTCATCCGAGTTCAAAAAAAAGGACAAAATATTAAAAGAGTAAAGAGTAGGGGTTCCAAACAACATCAGAAGAAATCAGAGTGAGGGACAAATTTAAAGTAAGAGCATTAAACTGCGTGTTAGGATGAAAACTGACTTTGGAGCAATGCAAACAGGAAAAGAGTGGTCATGGCTACACAAATAGCCTGCCCCCAAAATGGGGAGAGGCACAGGCTTTGGAATACGGCTGACACGCCAAAAACTTTGGTGGCATTTCCCCCTGCTGATGGTGTGTCATGGCAGTACTGGATTCTCCTCAACAAAAACTGGGGTAGAGCCCAAGATTTAGCTCAGGGATAGTCAGCTGAGATGTAATGGTCTGCAGCACAGTGTGCTGAACAGATGGCCTGATGTGCCTGCTGGTCTGAAAGGCTCATTAGCTTCTACACTGCATCCTGGGGAAGGCTCACCACGGGGTTTAGGAAGGAGCTCCCATTCCTCCCCTGCCAATGACAGCAGTAGCTTCAATCCCAGCACATTTTGTATTCCATAAGGGAAACTTTGTCTTTCAAACCAGAAATAAATGAAATTAGCAGGTAAACACTCACATTCTTGCACAAGAGGTATCTCATACAAGAAAGCTTAATTGGTTCTTTGTTTGTAAGTCACTTCAATACATCTTGTAGTGCTCCAAGAAAGCCTCTGGTTTCTCCAGGGCTTGAATTTTGGTCCTTAAGCTCTTTTCTTCAAGCAATATTGGATCAGTTCTGGCCCATCCATGTTTTGGAGAGATGTAAATCTGAGGCTTGGGATGTGTGCAGGAAGTTTCCTAGAGAAACATTCTGCAGCACCTCCCCTTCTCATCCACTTTGTTCCACCTCAGGGAGACCCAGGCTTTCCACTTAAATGCAGGTGCCTTTCTAGGCCTCAGCTTATTCTTTCTGACCTATTAACAGCTTCCTACCCATCAGCTTGTTTGAGTTCCAATTAGAGATGAAGTTCAGTTTGCTTCCAATAATTCATGTGGGAAGGCCCATGAGATCTGGCAGAAAGAGCAGCTCATCACTTATGTTTATTATGCCAGAGCAGAGTATCACAAATCACAATTAGGGAGAGGAGCTGACTTCTAATAATCTAACATTTTTAGAATATTCCTTTTATTTTTACAGAAGGAAAGGTAGCTGAATGTGTTTGAAGAGCCAGAGGCTCTGTCCCTTGCTTAGCATTAGCATCAATCTCTCTGACAATATTTGTGCTAGTTTTCTCCCAGGTATAGAGGTTTAACTGAATTTCAAATATTATCAAGAACACTCAAAAGGTAAAGGCCAGATATTTTTTATGTTTGCTTGCTAAAACAGTTTTTATTCCATATCCCATATCCCTGACTGTGATTGTAGGTGCACTTCTTGCTCCTTGAAAACAGTGTTAAATTCACAACTGCTCACAAAGCCACATAAAACAACTCAACACAAAGCTCACAAAACAACTGCTCACAAAGCCATATAAAAGCAATCTATTGCACATCACTGAACACCCTCAAGAGGCCTGAGGCAGCATCAACATTTTAAAGGAAGTGCTGGTATTTCCTTTTGCATATACCCCACCTGTTCCTTTGTTCCTACATGATGTCTATGGAAGGTACATAAATGCTCACCAAGATGTGCCCAGCCCCACACAGAGGAGCCCAAGCCAGCCAGAAGAGCCTGTGGGGATGCAATGGGCCACTCCAGCCTTCACAGACATTCTAACTCCACAAAGTGCTGAGGATGGAGGGCACGTGATCACAAATCCATCCATGCTGACCACACAAGCCTGGTTTCTTCTGACCAGGTAAGCTTTGACTCGTGTCACCTCCAGGTGGGATAGGGACACCAGGCTGGGGCAGGTGGCAATCAGAGGACCCAAGAGGGCAAGTAACTCAGGCTGCCAAACAGACTCTCCAGCAGGTTTCAAGACCCATTTCAGCTGAAATAAAAGTGACCATCACCAGTGTCATTAACAGGGCAAAGAAATAAAATTTCCAAATAAAGAAAAATAGAGAACAAAAGCAAGCTGCACAGGCTCATATTTTCCACCAGCCACAGTAATTCACTGTGTTTCCACCAGCAAATGCCACAGTAATTCAAATTTCAAACACCAAGATAGCTGGGCTTTAAGATCAACAAAGCAGTAGCAAAAGATTTTCATATGAGCTAATATAGATAGTGCAGATTCAAAGTCACTTGACACCAGAGAGAAGTAAGGGAATTGCTCAATTTTTGGCCACAGTTCTAAGGGGTTGTAAAAGTTACATAAGCAAATGGATTTGTTACTTTATCAACTGACATTTCTTTTGATCAAACTTTTTATTTTTCTCTTCCCCTCTTTTTTGCTTGTTTATTTTAGGACATTCACCTCTGGTACAGAAGGGCAGCAGGTGCTGTTTGCAGACTACTCTTGGCACAGAGAAGCTGCAGTTCGGATCTTGGATGCAGGTACATTTACAGAAAAAGAAGCATTCAAAAACATCTGCAGCACAAAATTATTTTCTGTTTAGTTTATAGGCCTAAAAGGGGAAAAAAAATTGTCTTTTTGCTGGGCCACTGCTGCAGCTGGCTCCAATTCCTGCAGTGCAGAGAGGCAGAGTTGGCAGCGGGCTGAGGGCAGCTGCCCACGCGGCAGCGACGTGCTCGCCCAGCACACTGAGGGCATCCAGGTGTCAGGGAGCACCAGGTTCACCACTGCTTCATCACCAGCTCCACTGTTTGCTCAGAAGCACCACAGTTGTGACACTCTGCTCCCAGCTCAGCTCTCCCAGGGTTTGAAGATGTCTTGGACAGTGCTGAAATCCTTGGAGAGGCTGTTTCAGCCTCTGCTGAGCACTGACCCCAGCCAGCTAAAGTCATTTTCTCTCCAAAGCTCTGCTGCAGGTGCTGACAGGGCTCTTTCTGCAGCAACATCTCCATATCACACACAGAGCAGGCTGCAGATTTGGTTCTAGGCAACTTCCTGCCCCAAAAGGGTCACTTCTCAGAGAAGCCCACCAGGCAACCTCTGACAGTGGGCAAGCCTAGATCAATTCTTCTCCATGGCAGGAAAGGCAGAGCTGGGCAAGAAAAGCCCACAGCAGGGAATGGGCAAAGTCTTCCTGGCTGCAGCCTTGGGTGAGCATCTCTCCTGTGTTTGCCATTTAGGAGCATCTACACCAGATGCTCAGGAGGGTGTTGCAGCTGAGGAGCTGGATTTACTCCCACCATGCAAAGCTGGTCTTTCCAGGGATTCAGTGACCAATGTCAGGAGAGAGCAAGCTTGTCCTCCTCACTGCTGCTCCAGCAGCTTTGGCATTTACCTGGGCAATGCAGTCCATGGGCTGGGGTCCAAGCAGGCACAGAGGAATGTCCCAGGCTCTCTCCCTGGGCAGGATGTGACTGTTCCCCATGCTGCTCACCACTGACCTAGCCCAGCCAGTTCAGATCCCAAGTGTCTGACCCTGGGCCAGCATGTTCCTGCTGAAAAATCATAGAATGGTTTGGGGAAGAGGGACATTTGAGTTCCTCTAGTCCCCACCCTACTGCCACGGGCAGTAACGCCGCCCTAGGTCAGGTTGCTCAGGGCTCTGTCCTACATGGCCTTGAACTTCCAGGAGTGGAGCACCCACAATGTTCTGGGCAACCTGTGCTACTGCCTCACCATCTTCAGGCTCAGCACCAGGAGCTGCAAACAGCAAGAGGAGTGACCTGGGCTGTGCACTGGGAGAGGGGCAGCCCTTGCTGTGGGGTTGCTCTGGGGGTACCCACATCCCCACAGGTGGCACCACTTGCTGAACACTCTCCTGCTGTTTATGTGCTGGCTTAAATCTGTTCCAACAGTGCAATGGCAGAGAAAACTGTGTCATTGTGTGAAGTTCTATGTTTCCATCTTTTAAAAGACCAGATTTTACTAGAGGACTAACTTCCTAAAATCAGGTTTCCATATAGTTACCAGTGCTCTTCATACCTCTGGGGGTCAACCATAACTTAGAAACTTCCTTTGTTACAAACTTTCCTGAAGGCTCCTATTGTATTTATGATCCCCTAAATGCCCTTGGAAACATCAGGAGAATAATAAGAATCAGGCTGGAGGCTTTTTGTCAGTTTTGACTAATGAAAAACCCATTTCATGAAACATAGCGACCTTCTTTGCAAAATGCCGTGTCCGTGTCCCAGACACCAAGGTCTTGGGATGGGGGACTCCATAGTTTATGGCTAAAATTCTGAATCAGTATATTTAGATTCAGAAAAAGGGGGTGGGGGTTTTATTTCTTTGGTTTGGTTGGTTGCTTGGTTTGTTTGTTTAAAACAAAAAAAATAATAAATTCTTAGAGCAGCTACAGGGACTGAAAAATAAACCTCCCATATTTCTCAGTAAAGCAGTATTTTTTTGGCTTGCTATTGAGTTACCTGAAGCACTGCCATCAGCACAGGAACCACTTAGAATTTAATCAGATCAGTCCAATCTGCTGAGAACTGCAATTTGCCTTTCTAATGCCAAAATAAAAATTAATAGAAGCAGGTTTTCCGTGTTTTTCTCCTGAATCGCAAAACGGGCTGCCACATGGCGAGCAGAAGGGGAGGGTGGCCACCTCCATCCCGGCTCAGCCTCCGGCGGGAGGAGCTGGAGGCTCTGAGCTCCTTTCTGAGCAGGACGTGCCAAAGGCTGTTCTGTCTCACCACAGCGGCTCCTGGGCACTGACACACAGGCACTTCCAGCAAGGATGGGCAGCAAAGCCTTGGCAGCACACACTGTCACCTGCTTTGCATGGATGTTGTGGGTTACAAAACCCCTCTCAGCCCCTTTTTGCTTAACTTTACGACTACCTGGAAGAAGGGGAAACAAATTAGTTCAGGACGGGAAGAAAGAAAAAAATAATACAGAAGACATTGCCAAGATGAAACTCGCAGCTGCAGGTCCTGCAGGTCCTGCAGGTCTTGCCTCAAGGGAGGTTGCAGGTGATGCTACAGGAGCCACAGACAACAGCTTTCCCAGCTCAGAGACAGCAGAAAAGAAGCTTCCTCTGCTTTAGCTGGTCTCCACTTCCTTCTTGACAGGCATATTCAGCCCCTTCTTCCCTGTGCCAAGGACACGCAATGTTCCTGTCAAAGGGTCTTAGATCCCCGCTGGAAAAGTTCATGCCCTTGATTTCATAACTCTCAAAGGGGAAAAGGCAGAACAGCTACAATAAAAACAGCCTCTGAGCAACCTCATTGCTCCCTACACGTCATTCCAGAGTGTGTGACAGGCAGGAGCAGGGATGGGATGGCACTGAACTGCTGCCCTGCACCGTGGTGCTGGCCTTGGCCTCTGCTGGACGTGGCCACGGCAGCTGGAGCTCGGTGCTGCCAAGCTGGAGACGCTGCAGCCCTCGCCCTGGCCTGGCCCTTGCTGCTCTCTCTCCCCGGGGTCTGACTCAACAACAGGAATGTGTGGGGAATGCCAGCACACTGCACTTGAGAATGGGAAGAAAACAGCAAAAGGAAAACATTACTTGGGCCTTTTTTTTTTTTTTTTTTTTTTTTT
>VZSR01001685.1:36879105-36894704 GCA_013398615.1 Brachypodius melanocephalos
CCTAATTAGATGGGGAAGCTGAACTACAACTCAATTTTTCATTTCTACAGTTTTTACACTTCGCATGGTCCTAGGGTAGCATATTTTTGAACCTTCTGAGCCACAGCCCCAAACCATCAGCATGCCTGGAGACACCCTGCCCTACCCATACCCTGTGCTCCCTCAGGGTCCCATTGCAATTCCCAGCACAGCCTCTCACTCTTCAGTCTTCCTCCAGTCCCTCTCTCTGGGGCACAAACCTCCTGCACCACAAGCAGACCCCTGGCACCCCCAGCAGCTCCCTGTGACCTCCTCCTCCTCCTGTAACTCCATTTGCTGCACCACAGTGGCCAGGACAGCTGTGGAGCTGGGGCTGGGGCAGCTGTGTCCAGCCACCACCACCCAGCACTCACAGCAGAGGTGTTGCCCAGTGGAACACCTTGTCAAAGTGGTCCTTCAGCAACAGCCTTTCCCTGACTGCTGCCTCCTTCCAGGAGATCCCCTGTGGCTCAAGCCTTGGCAGTCCCTGTGACATGCTCCCCCTGCTCAGGTGGGTTTATGAGGCCTTAGAAGACACATGATGTGTCCTACACTGTCATGTAGGAAAGCTGTACCTTTCAGGAACCCCTCAGCAAGCAGCAGTGCAAGTGCTGGTTCAGAATAAAATATCAGGAATAAACAATTTTGGGCATTCTTAGAAAAAAGAAGTGGATACACACACACACTGCTGTATTTTTCTCTCTGAAACACTGAAACACAAGGTAGTTCAGTCCTGGCTCTGGTATGCTGGGAGTACAAAAAGGGAGAGCTTAAAGAAACTCCACCACAGATTCAGTTTTCTTCTTTTTGGCCTCAGGATCAGGAGGGTTTTCCTAGATGTCCTTAGAAATTTGGTGCAAAGGAAACAGCATGGCATAGTTGAATTTCCAAGCCTGGCCAGCCAGGAGGCAAACCAAGGGCAGAGAGCCAGGGAGCAGCTGGGTGAGCCCAGCTGGCTCCATGGTGGCATGTCCTGGGCTGGTTGGAAACGCCTTGGCAGATGAGTGTTCAGTTTAATATGTCAACATGTGAGGCAGCAAGTGCCTGGATCTGGAACACACTGGCATGTGCTTTGGGGGCAGCAGTGCCTGCTGTCTGGGGGACCCAGAAGGGTGCCAGAGCAAGGGGGACTTCCTGGGAGAGGTTTTTGCCCTGACTACTGCCCTAGTAGAAGCCACAGACTCTTCATCTTGCAGAGTTTCAGGTCACATCCAGTAAATTAGTGTGGTTAATTTTGTTGTATCCAACATACCCCTGGGGCTCCCTCCATCCTACCCAGACCCCCATTTCATACCTCATCTGGAATTAAACAGAAAGCAGTCAACACTGCAGAACTGCATTTTTTTTCTGCAAGAGCCAAGTTTGTGCTGAGTATCATATGGAGCTTGTTGCCATGGGAAATATCAGTGTTTATCAAAACTTTAAAACCCAACCCAGCATATCAAAGCATCCCACTTCCACCTGTGCACCCACAAAGCTGGGGACAGATTACAATGGTGGCAAATCAACTGTGGAGAGGATAGGAAATTAAATTTTCTCAATACACATTAAAGAGAGAAAAAAGTAGGTAGCAGCAAGGTAAACAGAAAGGAGAACATCAGCGTGTAAACAAAATGTACCAGGGAAAAAAACCAGGCCAAAAGGCAAAAGGGTTAATTAACAGCAACAATTGATTTGACTTCGGTGACACTTCGAGCCTTGTGATGTCAAACCCAGCCCTGAAATTACACTGCAATCAGCACTCAGGGTTGCAAAGTGTTCCTGTTACACGGGCATTAATTACAGTCACCAGCGGCACGGCTTCAGCCGTGGTTCCTGGTGCAGGTGGGTGCGGGGGTGGCCCCAAGCCTCTGCTCTTCCTGCCTGCTTTTCTCTCCTCCCCAAGCCCATCTGAGGTACCAGCACCAGCTGCACTAATGCAGAGGCTCGGAATGGGGAGGGCAAAGCTCAGCTCCCTTTCACAAATCAATCAACACCCAGCGGGGGGAAAAACAAGGGAAATGAAGACCACCCTTTGCCCTTGAGCCCGAGTGATGCTTGGCTCTCCTGACTCCCCTCCAACACAGCACGGGCAATCCCCTCTGCCAAGCACAGTGGTGATTACACCTTATCTTTACACCTACACCTTATAATGTAGCTGCCAACAAGACAAGAACTAAAGTTTCCACAGAGTAACTACCAAAGGCTAAGAGCTCCAGACAAGAAGGTGAGAGAGGAGAAAGACACCCAGAACCGGATACAGCCATCCAAATACTGCCACTGAGAGGTGTCTGCAGCCTGCAGACAAAACCACTGCAGGCTGTGCCACCCGGCACAGAACTGAAGCAGCATATATTGTAACATTTAAAACCTGCATTGAAGCTGCCAGACCCTGCAAACCCTGCTGAGCCTCTGTAGAGTAAGGCAATCCCTTCCCAAGAGCTCCAAGCCAACACAGATTGCATGCTGCAACTATGCAAGTGAAAGAAATGGTTTATTTACAGCCCATGTGAACAACCAACATTAGCAACATGCAGAAATAAAGCAGATCAGTTCCTTACTGTGGGAGTACGTGATTTAAAAGGCTTTTTATTTAAGTGATTTAAGAAAACAACAACTTTCAGGTCAATTAAAAGTTTGCTTTAGTGTTGAAATGGCGTTCAGTATAGGCTGAAGTTCTTTCAGGAGGCAGGGTCTGTATTTTCGACATGATGTGATGAACCCAAGACAGCACTGTCACACTGCTGAGGAATTCTCCTCCTCCCCAGCAGCAGCACTGAAAACTTAAATCTGTTAATCCTTTGTTGCAATCTTCTATTGATCATGGTGGTAAAAGACACTGAAATAGCCTCACAGGAACACATTTCTTTGTTTGATACCTGCTTGCTACCTACTAACACCAAAAACACTGTAAGTACGTCAAATTGGGTTCCTCTTTTTATTCCTTAAATGCTGAGGCTAACAAAGGAAGCCAACTTTCTTAACTCCAGAAAACAAAACTAGCTTTCCCCAGTAGGGCATCACCTTGATTTCCCCATAGAAGTATGCTGATTTGGGTGGTTTCTTTAAAGATGCACTAGGTGAGCAGCTGCCACACAGCTCACACTACTCACTCGCTGGACTGCTGCTGCCCATTCAAAGCCTGAAGTGGTGTGCAAATAGTACTGACTATATTTTCACCTTGTGTACACTCAGTCAGGAGACATTGTCACCTAAATACTCTAGATCTGTCCTCCTTCTTCCCCAGATCCAGTGCTTTATGAAACTAGAGCCTAAATAAACTCCTAAAGATATTAATCTCATTAGATGTGCAGGTGTCCCACAAACGGGGACGTGCTGAACATCAGCACCAAGCCATGTCTTGGATCAGAACAGTGAATACTGGATCAAGCCCCCAGCACATAATCCATGTCTAAATCAATAAAGAAAGTTCATCACCTTCTAGTCCCCCTGTCCTGTTTAAGCACCTGTTTGACTGTGCCGTGACATGGTTTTGTGACAGGCTTTTGGATTTTGACATGGTGCCAGAAGTAGGGATGATGTGAGCACAGGGCAGG
The DNA here is from genome assembly GCA_013398615.1 of Brachypodius melanocephalos. Classification (NCBI taxonomy): domain Eukaryota; kingdom Metazoa; phylum Chordata; class Aves; order Passeriformes; family Pycnonotidae; genus Brachypodius; species Brachypodius melanocephalos. The sequence continues at coordinate 36,882,660 of VZSR01001685.1, forward strand.
GATTTGAGGACAAAGCTGTGTCAGCCACCTGACTGACCCATGCTGAGGACTCCTCTGCACCCAAAGCATGAGGTATTCGTGCAGTTCAATCCCTTTCCACTGGTATCTTGTTCTGCAAATGGGACTTTCAAGCCCTCAGACGCTCTTTTGCCTCCCGGCAACGGGTCCTTCCCTCCGACCCGGGCAAACTGTATTCCAGGGCAGCTACAATTATCCAGAATTTAAGTGTCCGAACGCCGGGGAATGTGTATATTATGCACAGATATCTGCTGTACGAGGAGGTCATGCCACGTTGCTTGCATGTGCCCTTGGTGACAGCTCGGGCAGTGCCTGGCGCAGGTGAAGCTCTCGCTGCTTTCCGCTGCGGCATCTCCCGTCTGTGGCACCACCCAGGCCGCTTTGCACACGCAGCCGTGCCAACACCGCACAATTATTGCCAAAGAGCTCTTTCGTTCGGTTTTTCCTTCCGTGGCACCTCCGCATCCCTCCCTGCGGTACGGTGATGTGAGCTGGTGAGCCGAGCTGGAGGGGCTGAACTACAGAGAGCTTTCCGGCTCAGGGCCCGGTGCCTCCCGGCAGAGGAGGTGGAGGAGGCGGAGGAGGAGGCGGAGGAGAAGGCGGAGGACGAGGAGAAGGAGGAGGGAGGAGGAAGAATTCCCTCCTGCCTCCTCCGCCACCGCTCCAGCGGAGCGCGGCGCTTGCGCGGCTGAGGCGGTGACTCACGGGGATTCACGGGGACTCACGGGGACTCACTAACAGGGATTCACGGGGACTCACACGGACTCACGGGGACTCACTAACAGGGATTCACGGGGACTCACTCACACGGACTCACTCACACGGACTCACGGGGACTCACTCACACGGACTCACTAACAGGGATTCACGGGGACTCACACGGACTCACGGGGACTCACTCACACGGACTCACTAACAGGGATTCATGGGGACTCACTCACACGGACTCACTCACACGGACTCACTTTCAGGGTCTCACACGGACTCACAGGGTCTCACATGGACTCTCTCACGGACTCACTCGGGGGTACCGTGCCGCGCTCTCCAGGAGCCCCCCGGCACAGGCAGCCCACGCTTGTGCCATGGCGGGGAGAGCCGGGCTGCCCGACCTCTCCTCCGATGGATGAGGTCCAGCCTGGCTGCCCGGCCGTGCCCCTCCGGGAGACCGCGGAGCTCTCCCGCCTCGCTCCCTGCAGCGCCAATGGATCCTCTCCGAAAATCCGTGAACGCCCTGCCAGCGCTTCCCCTCCCTGCCGGGAGGTTTGCCGCCTGGCGCCTGGGAACGTGCTGTCCCGCAAGAGAAGTTGGAGTCACCGTCCAGATCTAACTGCATCTAGAATATATTTCCTTTCTTTCTTTTACATTTTATAAATAGTCCAGCCTTCTTACAGCTTTTTTCCTGGCCTGGTGACTCATCATCAAGTCATCATACTTGTTGCTTCACTTAAATAGGGCACTGAAAAGTCCCTTGCCTAAATGGAAAAAAAAAAATCCCCCCCCCAGCTGCAGATTAACAACTGAACAGTTTATATGGAAACACCTGAAATAGTTCCTGCTGTCCTGTGGCTGGGAGGTTCATGTTAAGATCAATCACTGCGAGGCAGGACAATGCCATCTAGGCCAGCCAGTCTGTGAGTGCTCCTCCTCTCTGCCCACCCTGCTTCCCTCCGGGTACTTCCAGACGGTAACAATTTCTTTCTCTTCCCTAGTTCAATGACGGGCATTTTTGACTCGTGTACTGCATTGAAAATCTCACAGGGATGCCAACAGTTTTCCCTCTATTTCAAAAATTTTCATGGTTTTATGCCAGCATGGATTCCTAGCAAAAGCACACGGAGGTGATCACAGCACTCTCCTGTGCAGCCGCCAGCTTAGCTGGGTCACCTCAGCTGCCGCCAGGTGAGGAGGGGAGGACCCAAAGACAGGAACACCTCCCAGGCTTCAGCAGGAGAATAGCCCTCAGTTTTGGACTGCTGCCAAGCTGGGCTGGGGGTTTGGTGAGTGCCAGGCCTGGAAGGGAAGGTGAGCCCGTGAGTCAGGGCCAGTGAGGGATGCAAGCAGCAGCAGCAATGCAAGGTTCAAGCTGCTCCAGTGCCCCCAGCAAAGGCAACAGGGCTGCTTCTGGCTTCCCATTCCCCAGGCTCTGCTCTGGGCAACAGAAGCTGGTGAAGAACCAGGAGCAGGGTGGTGCCAGGAGGTGGGGTGACAGGGTGACTGTCACCTGCAGGTGGAAGGGATGTGGTACCACTGGGAAACCTAATTCCCTGTGGTGGGCGTTCCTGGTAAGGTGCCACAGAGCCCAGGGGTGGGAGGAACCCCTCTTCCTAGGACAGCATGCAGTCACTTGCAGGTAGGAACAGGTGCTCTCATCTCCAGGAAGGCAAGGAGCCTGACATCTCAGAGCACCTGCCTGGCACTGTGAGGGCAGGTAATGGTGGGGATAAGAAAAGGAAATAAAACCACTTATGCTCAACCAAGAGCATTAGAGGCAATTACTCCCTAAACCTGCATAGCAACCAGACACCAGCAGCAGCACAACACACTCAGCTGCAAACTGTGGAATCCCTTTGGTTTTCCTAGCCCTCACTTCTGCATTTGCAGTCCCTACTGCCTCAGTCAGGATTACCTGAGGAATACTGATTACAGCTGATCAAGAGTTCTGTCTTCATTGAGCTGATTGCACAGCTTGTTTGAAGATGGCTGCTCTGCCCTCTAGTTATGCTGTGGCTCCTAAATGCCTTTCTATTTAGCAGCTGCTCCTCTGGTGTGCAGACTGGCAATATTACATGATAGCTGATGGGTGGTCAGGGGACTTGCTTTATTGTTTGCTGGATGGGAGTTTCATTCATGTTTTGCTAACCCTTCATTTTAGGCCAAGGTACTCTATGTATCCTGTATTTTCTTTAATTCCACTCAGGTTGCATGCAATACTCTCTTTTCATTTAGGGGAGGTGAGGGTTGGTCTTTGCAAGTGGCTGCCAGGCAGTTAAACATTAAAGTTCTGTTTCCCAAGCAGAAGGGTTTAAACTGCCTGAGGTTGTTGCTCACGATAAGTACCCCATGCCAGTTTCCTGGCTATCCCTAAGAAGATCCCAGCCTTCACCATTAAGCAATGACAACTGTATGGAGTTCAGCCCAGATGACAATAGAGAGACGTTTGCAAAGGGGTTTGGTTGGTTTTTTTTTTTTTAAAGGTAGACTTGACAAATGTCAGATCCTCTTGCATGTGTTGGAAGCAGTCCGGAGATGAGCTAGGCAGAGAGGACACTCTACATGTCCTAGCTATTCAAAGCCACTGAAGTTTTGCTGAGGCTCTGGGGAATATTTTGCTGAGGCAGGGTGTGCTTGTGCCTCTCCACAGCTGCTAGCACATGGGCATCCCCACCATGGCTGTGTCCATTTTCTTGGGAGGTTGTTGCCATGCAAGTACCTTGACATCTACAAAAACATTCTGAGTAGTTGAAATGAAGTCATGGTAACAGCAGAATTTTTTTTCCTCAGACAACCACTTTGACTTTCAGAGTACACTACACAATCAAGTACACCAACATTGAAGTTTCATCAAAACTGTGTTATGCTAAAAAAGCTTCTGAATTATTTAATGCATTTTATATGATTATGACCTGATTTATATCACAGCACAAGAAGTGAGTTAGCAAGTTTATCTCCTGTCTTCTCATGAATATAACAAGAAAGGTAAAGATGTGTTTTTCTCTTGTTCTCTTACTGCCAAAGTATCACATTTTCTTTTGGGCACAACAGAAAGCATTCCAGAACCCCATATTCCTACGCATGGAAGGTATGTGGGACACGTTAAATTACATTGTAAGACCCAAACCCAGTTGTTCTAGCTGAATATTACCCTCCCTGACCACATGTTCCCAGAGAAGCGAAGTTTCCTGCAGAAAATATGTGATACAGAACTAGAAGCTTGAGCCCATAGTGCATATATTCATTCATCATTTCTCTTGACCTGATTTTGTCCTCCAGCTTTTCTGACAGATTGTTTCCTTGGTTATCCAAGTTTGTTGCCAAAGCAGACAAATGAATCATCCATTTACAGTAAAAGTGGGGAACTGCCAAGGGAATACCTGATGTCGCTGCATGCGGCGTGCAAGTCTCAGGCCAGCTGGATAAAGTCCTTCCTCTCAGCTCTTTGGGCACAGGCTACATCTGCACTATGGCACCCAGCCTGGCACACCCTGAAGACACCCTGTGCCAGGATGACAGGACTGATTGGTTAAGGGTGTCTTGAAATAGCACTGCTGAATGGTAAAGCTCAGAAGAAAAAACCTCAGAAAGCTGCACTCACCAGGCAGGATGGGTAGACAGGCTGCCCTGGTTCTTGTCTCAGCTGCATTTGGGGTCCAGACGAGCTGACCCAGCTCAGGACCCTTCTTCTTTTAAAATACATATTAGTTCACTCATAGAGCATCTAAGCCTCCCACAAATACTCCTGCTGTAATGGAAATCATTATTTTCCAAACCACAAGGAAAAATGCTTGCTTTTTCCAGCCTTCTCTTCATCCTCTCTGGAGATTAAAATCTGTGAACACCCTCAGAGTGCTCAGGACATATGCTGGATGCCCTGGCACTGCAGTTCCCTACTGCTGATCTGTTTGGGTGGGATAACCAGACCTCAAGCCCCCAGCCTATGCTGCTGATGCTGATCCTTTGGCCAGAATGAGCTGCCTGTGCTACACCCAGGGCAGGCAGGCACCCTCTGTCTCCCTCTCCTGCTCTCCCCCAGTGCCAAGGGAGGCACACCAAGTGTGGGGTTGTATTGCTTTGCTTTGGACACAGGGGCTAGCTCCCTCCTTTCCCAGGACAATTTGTTGTGACACCCTTGCTTGCTCTTCCCTACTGCAAGCTGAGACATGGAATGTGTCTCACTCCATCTCCTGTAATCGATGTCAGCACTGCAGCACCAACTTTCATGTGTGTGGATCACTTCAGAGTGCAGTGCTAAGTAGCAAGCTGGAGGGTTTATAGATACTTCCAAAATCTTCTACCTAGAATGTGTGCTATCTCTTGGATCCCTTTGAATTAACTCCCCAGAGCCAGGTTTCTGCACAGCAAATGACAGCCATGGCCACCCTGGCAAGCCCTGCCACAGGCAGAACCAGCCAGTTTTGGCCTGCAAATACTAATTGTGGGAGTTGCTGAGAGTGTCTTGGTTTGCACTTCTGTTTGGCTTCATCATGAAACCCAAACAAGAGGAAAAAATACAGAGGTGTGCCTCTGTTTTATATACAGGAATAAGGAGGTTCTAATTATTTACAGCAATCTGTAGAAAACTCACAGAAATCAAGCTTTCTCCTATGCAGCCAGATTTGATTGCACAATAAAGTTAGCATTGAAAAGGTGTCTAGTAATGCCCTTTCAACTACATTTTTCAGGTTAGCCTTGGATTAAACCCCAAAATAGCTGATGTAATTTCCAGCTGGCTTCCATGGTTGAGCTCTAGAAATGGCATGTGGTAAATTCACAACTATGACTCTGTCTTCAGCTGGAACCAGCCAGAAGTGCACTTCTTGCTGTTAAGTTCTGTATTTAGAGGGAGAAGCTATATTTTATTTAGTTCACAGCATGCCAGAAGCGAGCTTCCCTCAGCAGCTTCCCAGCAGTGCAGCCAGCAGGTGGTCCCAGGGCACAGCCTGTGCATACCTCCAGAGTGGGTTGCTACGCAAAAAGCACCAGCAGCTGCTTTTACTTCAGAAAACACAGGCAGCAGAGATGGTCACAGCATGGAAATCCACTTTATTCCTCTGTTACTGCATGGCAGCATGAGATTGCTCTCCTGCAAAGTCAGATTTAAGTTCAGCTACATGCTGAGGTAGAGGGACTTCAAAGCCCACTGCATGCACTGCAGAGGAGAGGGACAGGGCCATTGCTTGGGCAGGATGCAGGATGGGGAGGTGGCACGTTCTTCATGCTCTTCTTCTGCAGGGCTGCAGCACAAAATGGCATTCAAGGATCAGCGTGCCAGGCAGAGCTGGTGAGGGGACCTTGTTCCTAGCCCAGTGGCTGTCTGCAGATGTGGAAAGGTCTCAGAGCTGTTACACTATTTTATCCATGAAATGAGAAATACATTGAAGCAGGATGGTGGAATGGGACTCACATCTCACATTGCTGGGGATGAAGTGTCTCATTTCCTTTGGGCTATGATGGCATATCCCACCTGGAACAAGAAGGGCAGTGACTCAGGTGCTCCCTACGCAGGGCCCTGTGTCACACAGGATAAGGTAAGGAGTGCCTCTGCCCCAAACCCACAGCAGGGAAGGGCAGTGAGTCAGCATCCGTTGGATTGTGAAATCTGGGGATCCCTGCAGGCAGCAGAGTCGGAGCAGGAGGCAGAGGAGCCCACCAGAGCAGCATCAATGGCCACCGCTGGCACGCAAGGGCAGCGGACAGAGCAGTCAGGCTGCCCAGCCTCTGCCCTGAGATGGGAGAACCTCAATTCGCTGCTCTCTCCCTGGCAGGGGATCCCTGCAGCTTTAACAGGGCAGGCAAACCCACAGCTTGGAGCCCACCTCCAGCCCATCTCAGTGCCAGCACCCCACCTGGAGAGGGCCACAGGGGACCTGGATCCCACACTGAGGGGCTGGCAGCCACCACCGCTGCCCCACAGCCAGGAACACGGCCGGGTTCCTTCCTGGGGAAGGCAGTGCAATCACCAGCAAAAAGGAAATACTTTTCATCAGCAGCATAATGGCCCACATAGGCACGATTAGCTTTGGGTGCTGAAGAAAAGCAGGGGGATGAAGAACTGGGACAAAAAAACCAAAACCAAACCAAAACAGAGATGCAGAATAGTAAGCACAGACTTGAAATTCCACTCCCGTGGGCTTTATAGGGCTTAAAAATATTTTAAAAAATTAACAGATAGTGTTCCATTGGTCAGGACAATTTTATTTTGAGGTTATTTTCCTTGCAAAGGGATAAGTTCCACTATGAATTAAAAAAAAAAAAGAGGTCGATATTAAAGAAAATTGGTTTATTGTAAACAAAGTATAAAGTACAACATAAGAAATGTGCAAATCTTTAAAGTAGTCACAAAAAGCAGGTCTAATACACTATTTTCAAACCACTCACTTTCTGATATGTGTCCTCAACATAATATGATAAAATACAAATAGTGAAAATTGATGCATTGTCACAAAAGCTGGTTTAAATTCTAGGCCGGTGTCTTTGCTGCCTTGTTTTCCTCTTTGAATCACAACTTTCTAATTTAATACAATACATAATATATCCATTTCAATTTTAGCATAAACCGCCTTTCAAAGAATAACACAATGAAGAAGCCTAAGATTCTTGGTTTTATTCTTTAATCAACCAGAGTAGTTTACAGTTACCAAGTTTGTTTGCAAGGTGCCCCATTATCCGCTCATGACAAGCGCAGTGAGAAGGTGGAAAGGAAACCATAAGCAACACAAAAGCAGAAGCATCATGCGATGCCCAGGTATAACCAGCTGTAACAATCACAAAGCTTGCCAAAGCAGCTGGGAAAACATTACAAAGCTAATAAGGATTCAGAAACATTCCTGCCCTTTGACTGCCCATGCAGTGCCCCTGCATGCCCATCCCAAGCCCCTCTGGACACAGCAGTGTAAAGCTGGGTGTGTTAACCACCCCATGCAGGAGGAGATGCTTAAGATCTCCAGGAGTCTGGCACCAAATCATCGATTATGATGGGGCTGGAGAATGGTTAGGAGGAAAAGATTCCTACCAAGCAAAGGTGGCAGAAGTAGCAAAACTGATTTAGATTATCTTACGCAGGTGGGTTCTGGGCTTTCAAGCCTGTGCCTGTACATTGCTGCTGTCCTTGTCTGCGCCTACTGAAGACAGACAACTGACAGCTAAAATTGGAGTTGGTCTCAGGCATGAGCAAAAAACCTTCAGGAACACTTGCATGGGACTGGATCTAGAGCATACACAAGTGATTTGCAAAATTCAAAACTGGCACAACGTGGCTGCTCTGCTCTAGAGCCTTCCCTTTTTTTCTCTCCTCACCAGTGCAAAAGACACCCACAACTCCAGTCAGCCACTGGTTCTCCCAGCAACATCTTTTGTGACTGAGTGCAGGCTGCCTTTGCCTCTCCGTACTGCTGTCAGCAGCCAGTGCGGGAGAACCACAGACTGGGAGAAAAAGCCTTTTTTCAGCCAGCCTATCCCAGCAACAACAGTTAATTCCACCATCTTCAGAGCAAGTCCTCTCACTGGGTGGTGGCAGAGGCTGGCGGCACGGCAGCGTCATTGAGCTTGCTCACTTCCATTTGCCAGTTGGGTAATTTCTTCGCTGACAAGTGGCGGCGCGCGTGCTTCGTGAGGTGGTCGCTCCGCATGAACCGCCGCTCGCACATCGGGCAGGCAAACTTCTTCTCCCCGGTGTGCGTTCTGCGGTGGCGAGACAGTTCATCAGACCGTGCAAACCTCCTCTCACAGCCCTTCCAACTGCAACTGAATGGCTTTTCTCCTAGAAGGGAAGAAATCACAAAGGAAAAATCCAGTGAGTACTGAGCAATAAACACCGCTGCCTTAACTGGCAGGATTTGACTTAATTGGCAGGAAAGTTTCTATTATGGCAGCTGAGCCAAGAATTTACACAAGCATTATACACACAAAATGTGGAAAATTGTTTATATACTAATATTTAAACATGCAGACTCACTATCCCGAAGGCTGAGTAGTATGGGAAAGGGCTAAAGGTTAAAAATTCTCTGGACTCAAATTGTTTGAAATGCTTTTCATATCTCAAGACAGCTGATTTTAACACTCAGCTCCATGTCAACTGCGGATAATGATGACTCAGCATGCCCAAAACTCCCCTCTAAAGCACAGCCTGCAATGACGTTTTATGTAACCAAGCTCTAGCAGTGCACCGTAAGCCTGTGTGAAAATACATGGAGCGCTTTCTCCTACTGCAGTTAGGGACTGAGGCTGGAGAAGTTACTCTAGAATAACTAAGGCAGGAATAGTTTGGAGTGGATTCTCACATCCTCTCATGAAAAAATCTCCCAAGTTTTACCCACTTCTGGAAAAGTCATTCCTGAGGAGAAGCCTAATAAGGCATCTTTAACTCTGGGAAGCATGGCTTGCTTCCCACATTGGGCAAGGCCTTGCTTCCACAGATGCATTACTGAACACCCTCTGACACGAAGCGAGTCCAGCACAAACAAACTGCTGAGTCAACTTCCCCTCAGGGAGACTTCCCGTCACAGATTAGGCAGCATTATAATGCATGCTAGCAAAAAAAAAAAGTATTTCACTGCTGGCCCACAATTTGTTCCATGAACAGATCCAGTAATCGCTACAACTATAACAACCTGTATATACAACCACAGTTTTCTACATTAGATTTGAACATGCAGCAGCAGTAACCAACCTGTGTGTGTTCTGACATGAGCCTTCAAATGGGAGCTCTTGAAGTACGTTTTCCCACATCCTGGGTAGCCGCAAATGTGACTTCTTATTCTTGAAGAATCAGCCGGAGGAGTGGTTTTTGCCGTAGAAGGTACAAAGCCAGGAGCGGGGGCAATGGGAGAGAGTCTCGTGCCATTTGGACTAACAATGGGACCCTTTGTGCCCTGCACAACTGGCTGGGGCACAACAAACATGACAGCACCTTTGGGAACCTGGGTCCCCATGAAGACCATGGGCTGACAGAGAGCTGGCTGCTGGCTTGGCGCAGTGTTGGGCACCACAGCTGTCACAACATTGTTGTTTGTGGGCAGTGGGACCATCTGGCAAATCACTGGCACAGGGGGTGCTCCACTGCCTTGGGCAGGGGACAGCGGGGCTGCCACCGCTGGCTGCTCTGCTGGTTCAGGGACAGACTCCTCCTTGCTCACCGAGGGTTTTGTCAAGGGCACGGGACCAACAGTTGGTTCTGCAGTTCTTCTTTCTGCCATAGACAGTTCGCTGGTCTCAGCACTGGCTCCACTGGGTGCCATGGCAGAGCACACAGAGTGCTCTTCTTTGGCGTTTTGTTTCCCATTTGTTTCCCTCGAAGCACTGTCCTGGTATTTGAGCACACTGGCTGTTCTCACAGGGCAGGTTTTGTGATCACAGAGCTGGGCATCGGCCGTGTGGCGGATGACACTTGTCACTCGAGCTTTCAGAGGCCTGGCTGCTGGAGATCTCTCCGCTTCTCTCCGAGGTGTGGCCAGGGGAGGCTTGGCAGCCTCGGACAGTGCCTTGCCGAGAGGATGGATCACCTGAGACATCTCGAAGTCGGAAGGGCTGTAGGGAGGGGTCAGGCACTGTGCAGGAGAGACAGACACAGTAAGTGGGGACGTTACCAGGACATCACCACACTAATTACTAAAAACAAGCACACACAAACACCACACACAGGAATTGGAAAACTTACAAATGCTGGTATTGCATTAAAGTCCGCTGCTCCAGGAAGCAAAGCCTCGTCACTTTCTTCTGACATGTCAGATGCAGGAGTTATAGGTCTCATTTCTGCATGTTTCTTGAAGTCTGATTTCCAGTTGCAACTCATAGAAATAAGGGCTTCGACAGCCTCATAGTCACTTTTTTCAGGTGTATTGTTCCAGAAATACCTCGTATCTCTCTGTTTTTCAGTCATTGTCTCCATTTCTTATTCCTGTTTTGGTTAGAGAAACAAAAGAAACTTTAAACCTGATGCCAAGTTTGATTATTTTGCAGATGCTTGTAAGAAGGCATTGCTAAAAACAAACAGGGGAACCTGTGCAAGGTAAATACACTTGATGTACCTGTATTTTCCTGCCTTCTTTCTTATTTATGTAATATTTTTATGAATTTGTTAGTGAGGAAATTTAGCCATCAGATGAAAATAATATAATTACTTGAGACAAAAGAACTACTCTGGATCTTAAGTACATTTAAGTTATTCCACACTACAAGAGCTGTGTCTAAGAACTTAAGAAAAATCTTCACAGCCCCCCAAAAAAGTAAATCAGAACTTCCTCCACCATCCCACCCTCCTTCTATTTTTGCTTTGGACACACACAGCCCTCAGCATTGTGCTTATTTTGGTACATGAGAAAGAACTGGGGCTGATTCACATTTTCTTCGAAAGGTATTAGCAACAAAAAATATTCTAGAAAATACCCAAAGGGTCTCTCTCACACACACGTACGTGCAAGGGAAATCACCTGCTTGGAGAACTGAGATATACATACATATACATACGTATGTACCCCGCCACACCTCTATCTGTGTATTCCCTGCGCGGCCCTCACTCAGGGCTGTGGGCGGGGCTCAGGCGCGGGCCCCGCCCTCGACTGTTGGGCGCGCGCCACCCTCACCTCAGCGCACCCCGCCGGCCGCCCCCGCGCGCACCGCCCCCGCCCTCTCCTATTGGTTCCCCCGGAGCCGCGCCGGGCGCCCATTGGCCCGCTCCGGGCAGGGCGCGGCCCGGGGCGGGGCACCTGAACAAAGCGTGATCGGGCGCCACCGCGCGCCGACCTTTCCCCCAGTTCCCCGCGCGGCGCCCCCGCCTCCGGCGCGCGGCGGCGGCCGGCTGTGAGGGCGGGCGGGGGGAAGGCGCCCGGGCGGGAGGAGCCGTCACAGCGGGCGGGGGCCGGGCTGGGGTCAGCGCCGCCACACCCGACGCCTCCCGCCGCGGGGGAAGGGAAGGGAAGCGAAGCGGCGACCCTGCGGGAAGCTGGTTACGGGGGCGGCTGCCGGCTCTTCCCGCAGCGCCGCTCCGCTTCCCTGCCGCCGCGCCGCCCGCCCACCCGGCGTGGCGCCGGGATCCCCCCGGCTTTCTCGTCCTCCCTCACCGCTGCCACCTGGTACATGCAGCTGCCGATGCCAGCGCCCGCACCCGGTCGGGCACTCAGGCAAAAGAGGCTGCACGGCGCCGGACCGGCGCTGCCAACAGGTTCTCGGCGGCTTCTCTCCCTCCTTCCCTCCCTCTCGCGGCTTTCCTCGCCGGCTTGCCCCGCGGAGGGCTCCCCACGCGGGCGGCTCTCCTACAGCCCACTCCAGCAGCTCCAGTCCCCCACTGCGACTCAGCCCCTCCAGCCGCCGCCC
>VZSR01001685.1:36894804-36933139 GCA_013398615.1 Brachypodius melanocephalos
GGCGCTTCCTCCTGCATGAGGTCACACGGCGGCGGGGGAGGGAGCAGCCTCCCCGGCGCGGCCCCCGCTCGCCGCCGGGCTGAGGTGAAGCGGACCCGCGGGCGGGGGGGAGAGATAGAAAGCGGCGCGGTCGTTCCGACTAACTCGAGCCCTTCTGGCCCATCCCCGTGGCTGGGCGCGCCCGAGGACCCGCTGCTGTGTCCTGGCGGCACCCTCAGGGTGGGGGAGGTCGCTGCCACGCATCGGGACCACCCCAGTCTGCTCCGGGGCACCCGGCGCGGTCCGTGTCAGCCCGGGGCGCTGTTGTTGGCGGGAGATCCGAGGGAGACCGCGGTCTGAGGAGACCCCAGACAGGTCGGCCCCGCGGGGGCTCGGCCGTGTCTGCCCGCGGCTGCCTCGCCCGCTCCCCGGCTGCTGCCGCCCGGCCGGCTCGGGAACAGCTGCGGCTTAGCTGGGTCACTGCTGATCGCGTTACCCCGCAGGCTGCGGCGCGCCGGGAGGGCGAGAGCCGTGTGATCCGTTCTGCTCCATGCAGCGTTGAAGGCGGGCTCTTTTTCCCGTCAGAAAGTTGTAGTGAAAGCAGAAAGAGCGTCTGTGTGTGTCAGGACCTGAGAAGCCAGATCAGGCCAGGCTGCAACTGTGACTGGTGTAGGGCTCTATAACTGCTACTGAGGCTTCGTTATAGTTCAGTTTCTTTCCTCCTGCTTATTCAGCCTCTTTTAAGAGATCTCCCCTCCTCCTTCTCTTCCTAAGCGGTCTAGTGTCATTTGGTCAGAGCATTTTCCTTATTTTTTGTTTTTCCCCTAACACCTTCGCCTCAGTCTTCAGCAGTAAGATCAGTTATCCTCGTGACTCCTGAGCTGGTAGACAGGGACATGGAGCAGAATGGATGGCCTGTAATCCAGGAGGAAGCAGTTAGTGATCTGCTGTGCCACTTAGATGCTTACAAGTCTATGGGACTGGATTGGACTCATCCTAGGGTGATGAGGGAGTTGGCAGAAGAGCTCACCAAGCCCCTTTTCATCATTTATTATCAGTCCTGGTTAACCAGGGAGATCCCACATGACTGGAAGCTGGCCAATGTGACACCCATCCACAAGAAAGGCTAGAAGGTGGATCCAGAGAACTACAGGCCTGTCAGCCTAACCTTGGTGCCCAGCAAGGTTATGAAACAGATCATCTTGATCACATGATACATACAAGCCAACCAAGGGATCAGTCCCAGCCAGGACGGTTTGGGAAAGCCAGGTCCTGCTTGACCAACCTGATCTCATTTTACAACCAAGTGATCCGCCTAGTAGATGACAGGAGGGTTGTGGATGTTGTCTACCTGGACTTCAGGAAAGCTTTTGACTCCATCACACTCCTGGAAAAGCTGGTAGCCCATGGCTTGGAGAGGCAAACTCTCCACTGCATTGAAAACTTGCTGGATGGCCAGGCCCAGAGAGTGGTGGTGAATGCTGCTACATCCAATTGGTGTGCAGTCACCAGTGGTGTCCCCCAGGGATCAGTGTTTGGCTCAGTCCTGTTTAATGTCTTCATTGATGATCTGGATGAGGGGATCCAGTAAATTTGTGGATGATACCAAGCTGGGTGTGAGTTTCAAGTCTGCTGTGGGGTAGGAGGTCTCTGCAGAGGGATCTGGACAGGCTGAATCAATGGCCAAAAGCTAGTGGTATGAGGCTCAAGAAGGAAAATTGCTGGGTCCTGCATTTTGTCCACAAAACCATGCAGCACTACTTGCTGTGGATAGAGTGTCTGGAAAGCTGCTCAGAAGAAAAGGACCTAGGGGTGCTGGTCAACAGCCACTGAACATGAGCCTGTGTGTGCCCAGGTGGCCAAGAAGGCCAATGGCATCCTGGCCTGTGTCAGCAATAGTGTGGCCAGCAGGAGCAGGGCAGTCAGCCTCCCCGTGTACTCAGCACTGGTGAGGCCATACCTTGAGTGCTATGTCCATTTCAAGGTCCCTCAATGCAAGAAGGACGTGGAGGTGCTGGAGAGTCCAAAGAAGGACAACTGAGCTGATGTGGTGTCTGTAGCACCAGTCATGTGAGGAGCAGCTGGGGAAGCTTGGGGTGTTTAGCCTGGAGTGAAGGAGACTTAGGGGTGACCTTATTGCTCCCTGTAACTCCCTGGGAAAGGTTGTAGCCAGGTGAAGGTTAAGCTCTTTTCCCAGGCGACAAGCAACAGGATGAGAAGACAGCCTCAAGCTGCCTCAGGGGCAGTTTAGGATGGACATTAGGAGGAATTTCTTCACATAAAGGGTGATTAGGCACTGAAATGGGCTGCCCAGGGAGATGGTGGAGTCATCATCCCTGGGGGTGTTTAAGGAAGGACTCAAGGTGGCACTCGGTACCATGGTCCAATTGGCATGGTAGTGTTTAGTCAAAGGTCTCAGATGCCTTTTCAAACCTAATTGTGTTGTGATTGTCATTCTTATCCTTCCCCTTTTCAATGGTGTCATGGTCCTATTCTTTCATTCTGCTTAATTCTTTCCCCATGTCAGCCAATCCCAATTGGCAGAAGGGGTCTAGCAGCAGGTGATGTGTTCCTGTAACTTGCCGGAAAGCAAGGAAACAAGAAACACCTGTCCCAGAGACATTAGTTATGCCTGAGAGAAAGGAAAAAAACAAAAACAAAACAAAAGAAAAAACCGAAACAAACCAACCTGCAAGAAATGAGCAGTTTCTTCAGCCTGAAGATAGAAAAAGAATATAAATATTGCAAAACATGACCATAAATGCATGTAATTTAAAGCAATACTTTATAATTTCAAAGACATGTATTGACAAAAGAGTGGTAATTGTATTTCCAGGAAGAAATTTTTTAAAAAATATTGCTTTAATTCCAGTATTTCAATTGATACATCGTACAGCTAGAATCTCTGTTATTTGACTTCACAGTGGTGCCCCAGATGTATCTGATGGGATGTGCTCTCCTTCCGTGCCCCTTGCACCAGGCTGCCAAGGTGGGATCCCTTTCTCCTTGCTCCTATAGCTGCCCCAATTGGCACCTGTAGGAAGACATGCCACTAGAGAGAAATCTACATCTCCCATCTTCTATTTCTGTTGTGCAGCCTGGGTATCTGCCTGACTGGCAGATTTTATAAGATCCCTGCAGTGCCTGGAGGGAAATGGATTGGCCCGACTGCCTTATCTAGAAGGAATTCCCAAAAGAGAATTCACTTCAGGATGATCTAAACTCTTTTCGCTACTAGTAGCAGTTGTTTACAAATTACTCCATTGGATCCCACGTCTCTGGGTGGAGAAACAGGAGAAAGTCTGTTTACTGTGTGTTTCACACTGAAGTCAACGGGGAAAAAATGTTGATAAAGTGCTTGGCTCCCAGAACATGCTGGAAAAAATCTTTGCCAGAAGGTGCTACTGTCACACAAGGCGCAGCTGGGGAAAGAACTCCTGGCTCACAAGTTTGTCTGCCCTGGCTGAAATAAAGGTTGTGCAACAAAAACTCAATAGTTCTTGGTGAAATTCTGTGTTTTCTGTTTATGGCAAGTTCTGTCATAGTTTTTGTGATTGAAAGTGGTTTTATTTAAAACATTCTGAAATCTCATCTGAAACATATTGCCACTAAAACTAAATCTGTAGAAGTTGCACCAGCCTACATGATAAGTTCACTTACAAAACTAATAGTTTCTCTACATTCAGCAGAAAATTGTCACTTTTTCACCCTTACTTGTATGTAATGCATATATACAAATGTTTTACTGATACTATAAGAACTTTAGTGTTAAAAATCCAGTTTCTAACATGAACGGAAGATCTATAACATGAACTACTGTTGCCATTTTTAGTTTGCTTGCTATGGCAACGTGTTGAAGGTGTGTGCTGGACTGCTGGAAGAAGTTATGGTGATTCTGCAGTAATTTTCTGTAAGTAAAGTGCTCTATGAAGAGAATACAATTATTTTCATATAATATGGAAAGATGAAATTAGCACAGTGATGTTTAAGCTTGATCATGTGCCTTTTAGACTTGTCATAATGGAGACTTTCAGGGGACACTGAGCAAAGCTGTTGTAAATACTTTGGAGTTTTGGCCATATCTCTTTTCGTTTATGTGATGTGAAGCAAGTTATGGTCCAACACTGACAGGTACTTCTTGACTCTGCTATGGTGTGACTATGAGAAAATAAAAGGCTGACTTGCAATGGCAGCTCATGCTTCAGGTGACCTGTTCTGTTTTGTTCTCTTCCCACTCTTCTCTCTCCTGTGTCCTTGCTTTATGTCGTTGCCTGTCCTCCTCTTGGCTTCCCAGTAAGCCTTTTCAGCTCTTTGTTGCTATGTGTGCTGCAGGATCACCCTTGCTGCTCTTGGCACCCCTTCCAGCAGTGATTCTCCGCAGGCCCTCTTGGCTTGCCTGTCCCAGCTGCCGATCTCATGTGCCCCTGGCACACACGATGTTTCTTAATACCTCTTAATGCACTTTCCTTCCCACGATGTCTGTACTGCTTTTGCTCCATGAAAGCCTCTCCCTGTGGCTATTCCCAATAACCTGCACTTGCCAGAGCCTACGTCACTTTATGGCCATTCAGATCCTGCTGCCTCCTCCACCATTTCTGGATCCTCCCTAATGTATTCCTCCTCCACTGACACCTCCAGCCACTGATGTTTCCAGCCCTGCCTCCACAACTGCCCTCTTTCTTTGCATCTTTAAACCAGCTCGTTTCAACTTTAATTTCCAGAGCAACCCTCTGCAACCACGCCTCTCTTCAGTCTGCTTGTCTGGTTACTCAGGAAGCCTCCTGCTCATTCTGTCCTGTGAGAGTCTCCTCTCACCCTGGGGCTTTGTTCCCACCCTGTCAATGCTTTGCTGCTGCTGCTGCCATCCAGGTGCAGTGCCCTGCAAGTTTTGGGTTATACAC
This sequence comes from Brachypodius melanocephalos, assembly GCA_013398615.1. Classification (NCBI taxonomy): domain Eukaryota; kingdom Metazoa; phylum Chordata; class Aves; order Passeriformes; family Pycnonotidae; genus Brachypodius; species Brachypodius melanocephalos. The sequence goes on from VZSR01001685.1 coordinate 36,899,685, forward strand.
TGACCAGCTCCAGTCAAAATATACAGAAAAATTGAGGTTGGACTGGTAGGTCAAAAATCTGTTACACTTCCCCTCTTTTAGGCCCGGTCTTCAGATGAGTTCTGGGTTTGACAGGGAGTATGGGCTCTCTAAGAGACTTCCTGGTGGTGTGGGGGATCAGGATGCAGGTGGGGTGAAGGACTCTGTCAGAGGGTGGAGAGGGGGTTTTGCTGTGCCTGTCCTCCATGAGCAAGCTCCACTGTCATCTCAGTGGCATGTCCTGTAGCTGTGTTGGTAGCAGGTGGCCTTGGCTCAGGAAAGAACCATCCTCAGAAGTGAGGAGACATACCTGTTCCGTGACTCCCACAGTCCACAGGAGCTTTGTGTCCCCCCCCCCAGAGACCTCTGGTCTCTTCTAAATGCACAGCTGGGAGCCCTGCATGCGTGTTCATCTGCAGTATCTTCTCTCCCTGCCCTGTGCTCTGCCTTTGAATTACAGAGCAGAACTGTCAAAACCACCTCTCCCAAAAATAATCTCTTGCTTCAGAGGCTGGAAAATGTGACAGCTCATTTTCATATGCAGAGTGATGCAGTGGGTGTCTGAAAGCAGCTGAGGCTGAGGGGGTGGCCAGGGAAAGGCAGCTCTGAAATGGCAGCTGGGGAACATGAGAGGAAGGACGGAAGGAAGGGAGCAAATGAAGAATGGGGAGGGGGTGGAAGGAGGGCTGGAGGCAGCAGATGTCAAGTCCAGGGCATGAGAGGGCTGTATAGTGTGGGGCTGTTGTTTTTTCCCTGTCCTTCTACTGCTCCCGTTCAGTTATTGAATTAGAAAATATATCTGCTGCTACTGACAGCAATTGCCAAGCTTGATACATCAGATAACTGGGGAGAGGGAGCATACAGTCAGCAACAAGACAGCTTGGTGCTTTTTTCATCCCCTTTCCCCTTCTTCATGCCCCATTTTCCTCACATATCCTAACCCTAAGAAAAATCTGCTTCATCTGGTTCTGCAATTGCTTATTGGAGTACCAAATGAAAAAGAGAACTTTATTGTCATTAAGATTTCAGTTTATGGGTTTCACTTTGCTTTACCAGTCTGATTGCCAGGTGGAGCGTATCCTGCTTGCCTGACAGTGCCATGTTCCTCCCCAGCCCTATACGATACTCACCCTGGTTTCTGTGTATGTGCATTTTACAGAGTATTGCTCGTGGCCCTTTGTCTCTGGAGCATTTGTGGCTGTGCCTGAGTCACTGCAGTTCCAGTCCTGCTGTGCCTGCTCAGTGGAAGGTTTCAGAGGCTGTCAGCAGTGTTGATGTTTGCACTGCTGCCATAGGAGACAGCCTCGTGGGGTCAGGGGAAAACCTCAAACGTCCCTAGTGAAGCCAAAGGACAGGTGAGAGAAACTTCTTTTTGGCAAGTGAGCTGTTTCCAGTGAAGTTGATCTTCTCTGATAGCACTGGAAGCAGCTAAAGGATCACTGTGAATTCACAAGTATTTTCCATTCAGTTTCCCAGAGAAGCCGGGGATGTGGTTTTATGCCACCCAGGAGGAAATGGATGTTTATTTAGGAAGATGTTTAAGATTTTGACTGATAAACACTTGTTGGTCATTTATTTATGCCTATTACACTACATCTTAAGTTTAAATTAAAAAAAAAAAAAAAAACCAAAAAAAGAAAACCAAAAAAACCCCCACTTGTCCATCCTGCAGGTCATAGAATGGTTTGAGTTGAAAGATACCTTAAAGGATCATCTGGTTCCAACTTTTCTGCCACGGGCAGGGAAACCTTCCACTAGACCAGGTTGCTCAAAGCCCCATCCAGCCTGACTGTGAACACTTTCAGGGATAGAGCACCTTATTTTTCTGACTGAAAAGCTGAATTGTCATGGGATTGGAACAATAAATTACAGAAGATAATTGGGAACACAGCTGGTAATTTATTGCCTGGCTTTGTAACTGGTCTAGGGGCTGAGGCTAAGTCAGGTGAAACCAGAGTCTCCTGAATTTCACCCCTCTCTTAAGAAAAACAACTTTGTTATCTGTGGCTTATCTTGGCTTTGGCATGCAGAATTAAGAAGGTGTTTTAAGTTGTTCCTTTATCCTAAACTCTTTGATTTCTACCTACAAATAAGCAAGAGGCATTTTCCACTTCTCATGACAGGACATCAAGGGGTGTTTTTTACTTCTGAGGAATATGTGCTTCACATAAGACTGTAGGGTAGATGGCTATTTTAGTCAGCACAGAAAGAACCCAGGGTAATAAATGGTCACTTCAGTACATACTAACAATTGTGAGAGGTTTTATACTCAACTGTTTCAGTTCAGGATTAGGTTGTATGTAAACTAGAACTTTCCTTGGGTCCTGTTACTTTTTCTTGTGAGGACACTGTACAGGAGGGTTGGTCCTGTACAGCTACAGCCCTGCTTCCATCTGTCTTTTTTTTTTTTTTGAAGGTCAACCAAAGCAGGTGTCTGGTCAGCTCAAACCAGCCAAGTCATATACTCACTGAGTGTCTTGACAGAAGAAGTCCTGGGAATCCAGTGGCAATCAGATATTAATGTTGGAATGGTTTGTTGATTCCTTCAGTGCTTCCTGTTTCACTTCCCATGGTGTGACAATATATTTATTTTTGTTTAGTATCTTGTGTGGTCTTTCTTCACTTGTGCAATGCTGGTGGGTTTGTTGACACCTCCAGTAAAGTGCAACATTGCTGTGTCACATGGAGTTTGTCATTTCACAACAACATGGATACCTTTGGAGAGCTGTGGAAGAGTGTGGAAAAGTGACATTGCTTTTTTTTTTGCAGACAGAATTTGGAAAATATCAGAAAACACAACAGAGAATGTTTTCTGCTTGAGAGGATAACATACAGGTCTGTGCATTCCTCCATTTGGAAAGGTATATTTAATATATTTCGAGTTTTCTAAGTGTCATGATTGATTTAACTATTCAGTATAAAACTTAACTGATCAATTTGAATTTCTGCTATTAAAATCAGATACTTAGAAGCTGAGCTGTCAGCCAATAAAATGAGAAGCAGACAGCCTGTAAACATTGTAGAATGAGCTTGTGTAGCTAACATAGCCACCTGTTCCTGCTACGATCAAATAAATGTTTTTCCCAATGGAAGTGTTCGAAACACATTTGTGTCCTTTTCCTGCCAAGACAAAATTTGCTTGTTACAATGTGACCTAACGGCTGCTACATTTTAAAAATTCCTCTGATAGGCTAAATCCTGGAGGTATGAAGGAGATGAGGTGGTGGTATGGGACACAGCAATATAATATAAAAGTCAGCAGGGACGCTTTGTCTTTCCTCCTAACACAGGTAACAGCATTTCCATACCTCCCACTATAGATATTGTCCTGGTTTGGGCTGGTATAGAGTTAATATTCTTCCCAGTAGCTGGTACAATGCTGTGTTACGGATTCTGTTTGAGAATAACATTGATAACATGCTGATGTTTTAGTTGTTGCTAAGTAGTGCTTCCCTTAAGTCAAGGACTTTTCAGTTTCCCATGCTCTGCCTGTAAGGAGCTGCACGGAAACCTGGAGGGAGCACAGCCAGGACAGCTGACCTAAGGGATATTCCAGACCATAGAATGTCATGCTCAGGTCCCCACACAGTGTGGCACCTGAGCACAACATAAATGGTATGGAATAAGGGGTGGAGAAAGTGGTGGCATTGGCTAAAATAGAGTTAATTTTCTTCATAGTAGCAGATTTAGGCCTATGTTTGGGATTTGTCCTGAAAACAGTGTTGATAACAGAGGAACGTTTTCATTATCACTGAGCAGCAATAATACAGAGTCAAAGCCTCTTCTGTTTCTCACCTCACCCCGCCAGTGAGGAGGCTGGAGGAGCACAAGGAGCTGGGATAGCTGACCCCAGCTGACCAGAGGGATATCCCACACCATATGGCATCATGCTCAGCATATTAAGCTGGGGGAAGAAGAAGGAAGGGGAGGATGTTTAGAGCGATGCCATTTCTCTTCTCAAGTCACCATTACATTTGATGGAGCCCTGCTTTCATGAAAATGGCTGGACACCTGCCTGTCCACGGGGAGGAGTGAATGAATTCCAAATTCCTTGGTTTGCTTTGCTTGTATTCCTATTAGACTGTCTTTGTCTCAGTCCCTGAGTTGTCTCACTTTTCTGATTTTCTTCCCATCCCACTGCCAGGGAATAAGGAGGTGGTTATGCGGTGCTTGGTTGCTGGCAGGGTTTTAGCCATGACATGTATTTTGATAGAAGTCATGGGATCTAAGGTTCTTCTTTCCTTTAAGTCTACCTTTATTTATTTTTGGACTATTTACTAATATTAGCTCCATATGACAAATGAGATTGGGATGTCCATTGCTCCCACAGTGTTAATTAATGTAATACCTGAACCCACCATGTACCCCTTAGTTTATATTCAAACAAACAAAGAATCTCTAGATAGGAAAATCAAAGTGAAAAGGGGCAGGTAGTATGTCCTTCATCTGATACAGACTAAACTGCATCCAGTTTGGCCCCCTGCAGCCAATACACTCCTGTATGTGTCAGCGGGCCTTGAGCTCTCCCATGTCCTGCTGTTGTCTCTTGCCAAATTCTGGGCTCACATACCACACCCTTGGCATCATGGTACAAAACACATCACTGATGAGCTGTTAAGCCACCCACTTGCTATTAGTAATTGATTTCCTTATTTTTCTGAAGATTTCACAGAATTAAGGGCAAGGGGCACACTTGTGAGACCTGTGGAGATCAAGGCCTTGTGTTTCATTTAAAGAGACATTGTAAGAGCCACAGCTTTGCTGCTCATATAGTCTCTTAGCAGCAATATAAGGATTAAGCAATTCTACTTTAAATCTTTAAAACAAGAACCCGTGTGAAAGGCAGCTTTAGTGTTCCTCAGTGCAAATATCTCCACTGTGAGCTCAGACTGGCATGTGGGGCTGCAAGGAGATAGGATCTCTCTGTTCTCCAAGTGCACAATGTGCAGGGACAGTGTTGGTTTTGTCAGACTACAAGGAAGGAATCCCTGTCACTGGGGTTGCCCCCATGACCAGAAAAACTTGCCCAAAGATTTTTATCAGTCTTTGCAAGATCCCAGGTGTAGCTGGAGGTTGTGCAGGTTATGCAGTGTGCCCGCCTACCAAACCCTGTGTGGCAACAGGCTGTCAGCATCCATTTGCTCCCTGAATTCTCCTCTGTGTGTCTCACTTTGCTCTTGCAGCTCAGTTTTGGGGACACACACTTAATTCCTGCAGCTCTGCATGGGACATATGCACTTTGGTATTGCAGCTCACTGCTGGAGAGTCACCTCTGTCCCACAGCTCATCCTTGGTCCTACAGACCTTCACTCTGTGGGAGCCACAGTATCCTGGTTAGGGCTGGTATAGAATTAATTTTCTTCCCAGAAGCTGGTGCAATCCTATGTTTTCAATTTAGGATAAGAATAATGTTGATAACACACTGATGGTTTATTTGTTGCTAGTAGGGCTTGCCAAAAATCAAGAGTTTTTCAGCTTTCTGTGTTCTGCTAGTGAGGAGTTGCACAAGAAGCAGTAGGGAGCACAGCCAGGAGAGCTGACCTGAACTGGTCAAAGGGATATTCCACGGAACATGATGTTTGGTACATAAACTGTGAGGAATTGTCTGGAAGCTGCTAGTCACTGCCTGGGGATGGGGATGGGTATTGGACAGGCATGGTAAGCAGTTGCACTATGCATCACTTGTCTTTCTTGGGTTTATTTATAGCTCTTTTTGTTCCCTCTCTTTTAATTATTATTTATTATTATTATTATTAATAATATTATTAATTATTATTATTAATAATAATAATAAATATTTTATTTCCATTATTAAACTGTTATTATCTCAGCTAATGGGTTTTACCTTTTTTCTAATTATCTTCTCATCCCAAGGGGTGGGGGGAGCAGTGAGCAAACAGCTACATGGCCCTTAGTTGCCAGCTGAGGTTGAACCACAACAAAAAGTAAGAAGAGGGACAGTATGAGCCTTGTTTGAGGTGACGTGCAAAGTGGCACCCTGACCTAATGGAGGCTTTTCTGTCTTGTCTGCAGTAGAGGGTACATTTTTCCAGTTGGGTCTGTGATGCAGACTGAGCCCATGTAGCTGGTTATGGTACCCACAACTTTGCAGGGCCTGTGAGTGATGGGTTGGGATTAAAAGGCTGCCAAGCAGCTTTTTAAAGACCTCATCAACCTGAGCTTGCCTATGGCTGCTGTTGCCCTGGTCCAAAGTCTCCTCTCCACGAGGGGAAGAAGGAAGGGATGGTGGACAAGGTCAGTGTCTGGAAGGGTGTAGATATGTAGGCACCTGTCTGTTGCAAAACAGCCATGGAAGGCTCTTGAGCATGGAGACTACACAGGCACAGGAAGCCAAGGAGGCCTGGGCAGGTGGGCCCTGTGCTGACATACTCCCCTTGATCTTCTCTGTAGGTGCAAATCATCTACTCCAAAGGATCCTTGTTGTCAGCAGCAGGGAACTGAGCCAGTTTACAGTGTTTGACCCTGGGCCCAAGGTTGTTCTTGGGTTTCAACAGCAAAGTCTGTATAAATGTACCTGGAGTTACTATGGGTGGAGTTCATTTAAGATTAGGTGCTTATAACACAAGCATCTGGTTTTATAGCACTTTTTATGGTCAGTGAAGTGCTAATAAATAGAAACCACTGGGTTCAAGCATGTTATGTTTTTTCCTGATGTGGAATAAATTACATTGTGAGCTCTGACTCCTTTTTTCCTGATGATAGTGGAAGCCTGGGCAGAAACCAGTGGATGACTCTACAAGGCAGGTGTGGTGAGGTGGATCCCAGCACGAGTGCCCACAAGAATCATCAGCTGGGCAGAGCAGAGGCTTATGGAGGTACAGTGAGAGCAGGTTCAGGCAGGTTTGCTGGCTGTTGGCATGCAGGTGTTCACACGCAGGTCTGCAACTCCAACATAGCACATACTACCCTTTGCTGCCAAGAGACCTAGGGAAAAACTTGGGAAAGAGGAGACACTGTGATGGGGACTCAGATTTAGAGAAGGTGAAAAGGCTGAGGGACTTGCAAGGGCACAAAGGAAATAGAGAAGAAGGTATGGTATAGCTACTGAGATGGGGCACATAGAGAACAGATTCAGCCTGTAGTGAACCAGGCTCTCAGAGAGTAGCTGCCTCAGGGAACAGCTTGGTTACCTTTATCCTGCACCAGAAGCCTGAATTATCCCCCATTCCCCCTGGATGTGGTGCACAGCACATTGTCTGGCAGCTGACTGTCACTGTCTCTTGGAGGGTTGCTCTGCTGAGGGGCAGTGGCTCTGTTCCTCCAGGTTTTTCAGGAACGTGCTTGTCCATCATGAATCTCTTCTTTGGCCCTAGCTCTCTCTTTGGGTGAAGTTGAAGGACTGAGGTCAAAGGTTTTGTGATCCCTTTGGTTTTCAGTTTCATTTTCACAAGTATATCTTGTATTAAAAAAATAATTTTAGAAGTCAGGATACAGCCACTGTGTAACTAGCTTCATTCTCCCAGGAGAGAATTGACATTAATTCCTCACTACTTCCAGGAATGTTTGGGTTTGTGATTTTTTTTTTTCTTTCAACATTTTTCTAGTATCTTCCTGTTTCTAGGTTAGCTTGAGGTGGGTTTTGTGGGTAAGGTCTACACGAAGAGGACTGGCTGAAAATGGACTGATGTGTTCATTTCCATCATGAACTTTCAGGACGCCTTTTCACAGGTGCTGTTGAAAAGTTACCAGTTTGCTATAGTGGAAGGACAAAATGGTTCTTGAAAAATACTGTTTCATCTCCCTTTTTTTTAGGAGCTGAAAATGCAGATATTGGGCAGAAATAAAGAGGGTGTGATTCTGCAGCTTTTGATGCCAGTGTAGTGAGCTGTTTAGAGCAAGGACTAAAAGGCAATGGGACAGAGATGTGTACCAGAAGAAAGCTTTGCACCTAGTTGTTAGTTTCAAGAAGCTAACAAGATGCTTTGGTTAGTTTAAAGATGCCTTAGTTAGTTTTGAGAAGTTTTCAAGATGGTCCTGAAGACCATCTTCATATATTTGATGGTACCAGATATAAAAAACCCCACTGATGTCATAATATCTGTGTGTGTACATGTATTTGTTTTGCAGCTAGAACAGTTTTAACTATCAGAAAACTGCTACATCACACTCTGCACAGTCAGGGTCATGCACTTACCAGGAACTGTCTTCAGAGCCCACCCAAAATAGGCATTTCCAGCATCAGTGTGGGTGTGGGTGGAAGAGAAAGCAGTGAGTGAGGGTCAGGGGATTCTTGCACCTGCAAAAGGCTGTTGGATAAAGTGGGTCACATTTTCCACACTTTTATTCTGCTTGTGTGTTCAGCCTTTGGTTGCACAAACCTGGATGTACTGGTAGTGGATGCCATTCTCAGGGGTTCTGCTCACAATCAGTCAACACTCTCTGGGACCATGGAGAGTGAGTGAACATGAGTGCAGAAAAAAGGAAGAAGGTGGAAGCCCTTGGGGTTCCTTTGTCCTTAGAAAGCTTTGACGTTAACCTCAAATCCAGGTCAGTCTCATGAGACAGTGAATGATTTAAACGTAATTTATCTGGAACATGTAATATCCATAACAATTCTCCAGAAAGCTTTGTCTGCTGTTTGGGCTTCAGGTTCCCAAGACTTCCTGCTTCTGGTGAAGTCCTAGGAACTCCTAAAGCTGGTGTGCTACCTCCTTCTCCTCCATCCCAGTGTTTTGTGTCCTTTGTGAGCTGCATTGTCACATATTGTCAGCCTGTCATAGTTTGGGTCTGTTTCCTTAAGCTCAGTGAATTAAAGGCTCAGATTTCATTTAAGAGCAGCTGGAGGAGTTGCTGTCATAGAGAAATCAATGCTATACCATCCTGGTCAACACACCCGTGGAAGGCAAAGCTGAGATACTAAAGTACATGTATGTGAAATAAAACCATGTCTGGAAAGCATTTCCTAGATTAAAGAAACATGCTGAATGAAGCTTTTTGGATCCATATTAGGATGACACAGGTGATGCAGCAAAGATGTTTTTAGGTGCAGATCTACGAGTGGCCCTGCATGCACAGACCCCTCTCCTCTCTTTGAGATGACTATTATTAGCACAGCATCCAACCAGCCCAAATTCAAGTGGTTTGTGGGTCTGTTTGGTTACTGAAGAGCTATTTGGCAACTCTGGGTGAATGCCCTTGAATAATCCTGTTGGCAATGGGTGTTGGAGAGCTTGAGGCTTTAGAAACTTTTGGATCGAATTTACTCTTGTTAAATAAACAATGAATATTGATTAGATCATATGACAACCCAACAAAATACTTTTTCAAATACCACGACTCTCCAGAGTTCATGTTTATGTATTTATATTCACAGAATGCCTTGAAATGGTTGCTTTGGTGAAAGACATGCTAGACCTTTTACTCGTAAAGCTCTATATACTTTTATATGCATGGACCTGTGCACACAGATAGGAGGATTTTCAAGGCCGCTTAAAGGATTTGGATACTCACATTGTTTGTTTTAATTGAAGACTTGAATCCCTTAGGCAGATTCGAAAATCTTAGCCATAATTCTTTGCTTATCTTAGTATATTGGGGTAAGACTTTTTACATGTTAAAATAATTTCTAAGTGCTATTTTCTTGCTTTCATGAAATAAAAATATGTTTACATGGAATTTTAAGAAGCATTTCTTTTTCTAGACGTATTAGTTTATTTCACTCATTTGCTGTTTTGTTTACTGAGGAAGCTCTTAAATCACAGTCTGTTTATATTTTGTACTGAGCAGAGTAGCAAAGGGTTTGTCTGGACTAAGCCTACGCATCTACAAAGGCCTTTTATTATCATTATTTGTACAGCTTAAATGGCCTGGAAATGTCTTCTCATCTTAAACCTCCCAGCAGCACAGTTACGTATCCGGCCTCAGATGTATGTCAGGAGAGCACCGTACGGCCCTGCCAAGTGCAACACCCGCGCCCGCAGGAGCTGGTTCGCAGCTTTGGTGGGAACGGAGCGCGGGGTGAAATCTGTAAACAGAGCGGAGTAGGTGAAAGGCTGCGGGTGCTCTGTTTACATGCGTGCGAGCGGGAAGCTCTCGTGTTGCACAGGCAGCTCTGTCCGGGCAGGAAGGGGAAAGCACAGCCTGTGTTGCTTCCCAAGGCGGCTTGTTGCGCCACTCTCCATGTCTGCCAAGGTGCTGCTTGAAGCCCGGAGGAGCCGCAGCCGCAGGGTGTTCCATCCTTGCCAGTGCCCTCACAGCTGCTCTGCTGCGAGGAAAACCCCGGCCCGCACCTCGGGGGAGGCCGGTGCCAGCAGTGGGAGCGGCCGTGGACAGTGGACAGCGGGATCCTTGCACTGTCACCTCGGGGGAGGCCAGTGCCAGCAGTGAGAGTGGCCGTGGGCAGTGCTCACCAGGCTCCTTGCACTGTCAGCGGGACTACCCAGCGCGGTTCCAGGCTGCACAGGGTGAGTGCTGCCTTCTGAGCTGCACGGAGGATGGAGATGAGCTGCTGCACTGCGGAGTGCTGGAGCCCAGCCCAAGTGTGGTGAAAACCAGCCCATCCCCACACCTAACCTGGATCTTGTTGCCAATCTTTTGGGTGGCACTCTGTTGGGTTTGACTTCTAGTTTAGGGCAACGTTTTCCCGATTCACAAGGAGAGGATTTCCTTGGGAGCAACATGTTAAAATAAACAGAACTTGGGAATTTGCTTATTCTCAGAGTGAGCAAGGGATTTGTTGTGCTTTAGGAAAACACAAAAGAAGATACAACTCAATAGTTTTAGACTGGTTTTTGAGCATTACTTTGCATATACACCTTGAAATGCCATGGACCTCAGATTTTGGGTTGCTTGTAAGTGCTGGAAATGGTGCAGGTGTTTTGTTAAAAAAAAATACTCACTTGTCCCCAGCAGTTTATTGAAGGTGCTTCCCCACCATTTCCTCTCCAGCTCCAAGAACGAGAGCTGACAGTTAAGACACCGAGCCCTGGAAGGACCACATGCCCTGCAGCTGTCCCTGTGACCGAAAGAGCTGAAAGCTCCCATGGAGCACCAGCACCTTCTCCTGCACTCTTTTTGGTTTTCTTAATTGTGGCCTGGCACATGGCCCTAGTGACACTCAGGAGGGGAGCCTGTGGCTATCCCCGATGTCTGTGGTCGCTGCCATGTGTGCAATCCCCTCTGCAGGGCTTGCTCTGCCAGGGTCAGGGTGTGCCCCCTTTGCACACTTGCAGACACATTCTGGTTTGACTCTGGTTGAACAGGAGTGGCCACAGAGCAGGCTGGAGGTGTCAGCCCCATCCCCAGGCCCTGCTCCCTCTGTGCCTGTAGCAAGAGCAGCCCCATGTTCTACCAGGGGCATGAGGATGGCCAGCAACTCCTCTCTGCTCCAAGTGAAAGGGCTGAAAGCACCTACAGCACATGCAGGGAGTGACAGCTTGTGGCTGCGTCCATCATCCTTCAGTTACTCATCTACAACTCATGCCAGCTTGGGAGAGGCCTGAGAGATGTTGAGAAACACACTGAGTGCCTGTAGCTGGGTGTGCAAGCTGCACATCATGCCTTGGGTGGGGAGAAGTTGCTTACAGGCACCGAATCATGAATGGACACCGACCCTTTGCCTGCATGGGGACCAGCCGGGGTGTGGACGGTCACCTGGGGGCTGCACAGGGCCTGATGAAAAGCGTGACCCAAAACCAAATATCATCATTGGACCAAAAGATGTGTGCAAGGCACATGGAGAGCAGATGCATAGACTGTGAAGGTCTAGAAGCTTGGGGAACTCTTCCTTGGGGGTCCCCCCCCCCACCGAGAGGCACCTGCTCAAGCTGTCGTTGCCCTACCACAATTGAAACACTTAAAGGAACCAGATGTTTGAAATTCTGCTATGGGAAAGCCAGGGTGGGGATGGTGACTCAGTGAGTGGTGCATGTATGGAGTCAAGTGGAGTTCCAATTCAGCTCCAGGGTCAGCTCACTGGAGCTGCCAAGTTTGGGATGATGTGAGTGAGACTTCCAGAGTGGCTCCCAAATGGACAGAGAAGCTTCCTTAACAGAGAGACAGGCATACTACAATGTCATCCTCCTCCTTTGCTGTTGGATGGTGGATGTCCTCAGCTTCACCTTTCCATTGTGCACTTTTCTGAAACCCTACTCCTGGGACTTACAATCATTAATTTGGAATTAAAAGTGAAACAAATCACCTTAGATCTCATTTCTGTGTGAAGCTGGGAACTGTACTGGGTAAAGAAACAACTCTTGGTTTATTGAATATCCTGGGGACATGCTGCAGAAAGCCCAGCATGCTGTGTGTGTAAAACATGCACAGTGTGTAAATAGAAGCTTACAAGACAACAAGTGTTAAGGTGAAATTGCTGCAGTATGAGACAAACCCCAGAAGCCTGAAGGGACAATGTCCGTGTGAGTTTGGGGGATTGTCAGTAGTCTCTGGAGAGGCAAAAGAAGGCCACAGATAGAAAGAAAATGTGATCATATGGAAACAGGCAGGTGGAGTGAGCCCAGCTGCACTCTCTCCAAGCCCAGAGCAGCATGTTGGGCATACAGGCTCAGTCTGTGGCACAGGGAGGCTTCACCAGCTCCTGGGAAACCCAGTGCTGCTGGGAGCAGGGGGCTGTAATGAACTGCAGAGAGCTGTGGTGTGACAGGGTGTGATAGTGGCCCCTATCCCCTCTCTCCTCTCCCTGCTAGCCATGTCCTATCCAGAGTGGTCTCCTGCCCTATCCTGGCAGGTGCAAGGATCTGGCTGGTGGATGTGGAGGATGCCAGTGCCTCAGCAGCCAGGCACACTGCTTGGCTGCAGCTGCAGTGCTGGCACTGGCATGGCATACAGGCTGTCTGCATTCCTGCAGTGGGGGCTTGCAGCCATCAGCTCATCCCGAGTGCCTTAGCCCTGCTTGAGTGCATGATAGGGCACTTGGCACATGAGACAGAGGTCTCTCCTCTGAAACCTCTCTAATTCCGGTGTCCTCCAGGGTTTTGTGCTGTGTCAGGACTCATCCTGCTCAAGATACATCCAACATAACCAGTCCGCTGGTTTAACAGCTTTGATGCCAAGGAAACTCCCTGCTCTGAGCTGGAGGGGTTACCTCATGGTTGCCAGAGACTGCTTGGGCCAGGAGCAGCTTTGTGTGCTGTGCCAAGCTAGTGCCTGCAGCCACAGCCCAACATGTCTGCAGCCAGGTGAAAGGCACTAGAAAGTTGTCCAGGGCACCAAGATCTGGAGCCAGATCTATGTGTGAGCCAAGGGCTGTAAGGCTGCTCTGTGCCTGCCAATCCATTGCCAGCGTGCAAGTCTTGACTTACCAACTTTGCGGTTTGAGATGGCTGGACCTCACAGAAATGCCCAAGAAGGTGACATCCTCCAAGGCCTTAGGCTCAGGGGACAGCAGGTTCATGCCAGCCATGCAGGCAGAGCAGCAGTGGCACATGGAGGTGGATGTGGGTGGGTGCATGCCCTGGGTGCAGTGGGGCTGTGGGCTGCCTACTGCTGCTGGAGCAGGGCTCCAGCCCTTTGGCAGCACCAGCGATGGGAGAGCCCCTGCTCCAGGGAGATTGCAAAATGGATTTGGCAGAAGCAGAAGCACAGCATGCTAAATGTGCTAAGCTAAACCAGCTTTGCTTTGTAGATTGTTTTTCTTTTCTCACAAGCCACCAAACAAACACCACTTTGGGGCCTGAGCAGAAGCTGGAAATCCCTCTTCTGTTTCTGCCTTTCCCCTGTTAGTCCATTCCCCACTTGTCCAGCCCCTTGCAGGATCCCACAGGGCCCCCACAGCCGCTGCAGCAGCCCCGCGGAAAAATGCATTGTGGAAAAATGTATTGTGGCTCCGTGGGACTCGGCTCCATGGTCTCAAGGGATGAAGGACCGGGCCTGCCAGGGGAACAGAGGCTGAGCCAGTGGCTGCAGCCTGGCACACCGGAGGCTGAGTGGTTCTCCCTGTGCAGCTGCCCATGCAGCAGAGACTTCCTAAAGCCATCCAGAGGGTGTTTTAAGAGCAAAAACAGCAAAGCATTGCCTGGCCTTCATCTAGCTAGCAGGGGGAAAAAAAATTACCCTGGAAAGCTATTCTGGTCTCGCATGAGTCTCAAGTGGAAAATTTCAGCTGAACTGATTTCAGCTGGCGGGGTTAAGGGAGGTGAGGCCCAGCTGCTGCTGGCTCTGCAGCACGGACGGACAGACGGACGGACGGACGGCTCCACAGGAGCCCGTGCCTGCCACGCGGGCAGGGCTGGGTCTGGCAGCAGCTCCGGTGGGGAGAAAGGAAACCTGAGCCCAGGGCAGCGCAGGGGCTGAGATGCCGCCTCCGAACGGCGTGGCTGCTGCCACCGCCCTTTCCCCTCCCTGCCTGGGAATAAACAGTCCCAACTCTCCAGGGGCTGAGGGCCGCCTTCCCACCCTGACCCGTCTCCCGGCTGCAGGCGCTCCCCTCGGTGCAGCCCATGCCCTAACCCTAACCCTGTCCTGCAGGAACAACACGGGCCATGTCACCAGCCCTGCTGAGGGCACGGGCCTTGAGCGCCGGCCTTGAAACCGCGCCAGGGTCGCTCGCCTCGGGCCAGGGCCCGCGGCCTGGAGCCGGCGGGGGCGAGCGCCTCGCGGTCAAGCACAGCTGGGGAAGGGGGTGTCCTCATCCTTCCCCTCAGGGCTGATAGCCCAGCACCATGCACTTCAGGACCTAGAGCGGGCTGGGAACTTGCTGTTCAGGTGTTCGCTGTTGGAAAATAGTAGTAATTTGTTGAAATCGCAACTTAATGGGAATGTTCGTATGTGCGTGGGAGACCGAGTCCCCTGGTCCTGTGTCCCGGAGCGTCTCCCACCTTTCCCCTCTATTTGGTACTAGCATGGGTAGGTCAGTCCCCATCCTCACACGGAACAAGAAGGTTTTGGATCCTCAGACAGCTCAAAAGAATGGATTTTCCAGCTACCCCTACCCACCGTGTGGGCCAGGAGCGCCCCGCCAGGGCGGTGGTACAGCTCAGACTGGAAAGGGGGTTTGTGATCCGGTGTCACAGGCTCAGCGGGTAATTCTGTGGGGAGGAGGGCCCGGGAGGTCCTGGGTTCAGCCACTGGCTCTGGGCAGGTTCAGCACAGCCTGCCCAGGGCTTTGTCCCGTTGGGGCTGGGAAAGCCTGCGGGAAAGGATCCCGACAGCCTGTCTGGGCAGCCCTTGGCACCGCCTAGCGATCCAGGGCTTCCCCCCGTCCGCAGCTCCAGGGGCATTTAAGGAGCGCGTCGGAGCGTGACGTGGCGGCTCGGAGCGTGTGGCCGTGACTGCCCGGCGCGCCCAGCCCGGCGCCGCCGGGACACGGGACACGGCCCCGGCCGGCACGGCCCGGCTGCAGCGGGGCAGGGCTTTCCCCGGCCGCCGCAGCGGCTCCGGGCGGCCGCTGGAGCTCCCTGCTGGCCGCAGCTCCCGCGCCGCCGGACCGGCCCAGCTGCCACAGCTCCAGCGGGGAGCGCTTCTTCTGAGAAAGCGAGAGGGGCTGAGGCGGCTCCCCCCCCCGTGCCCCAAGGCCGCTGCTTCAGGTGCTGCTTCCGAACGGCGATACTAGGGCTCGCTGGGTACTGCCGGTGCTCCAAAGGGGAGTTAGTGGAAGGAAGGTGTCCACCATGGAGCCCATCACTGCCGCCCGGAAGAACATCACCTGCCATCCCTGGCTGCAGCAGGCGACTGACAAGTGACCTGCAATGCACAGCGCCTCTCTGCTTCATCACCTTCTCCCCGGGGATTTCCATTGGAAAGGTGTAATAAACTTCTGACACACAGAGCTGAGTGGCTTAAGGGTACGAAGAAGGGAATTCAGAGACCGGGTAGTTGAGCAAAATAAAACAGTCGGGATCTAAATGCAAATTCTTGGGCCCAAATTCTTTTACCTATTTGACTGACATGAAGGAGTTGCCCCATATTGACATGGCATAGTAGGACAGGTGGTTTTACACAATGCACATTTGACAGAACCCACTGCAGCATTCAAGCACTTCAAGAGAACATTAAAATAAAGGATTATATTTAACAGAACTTAGGGGAAGCAGCCACTTGAAGATGGGAGGACCAGTCCCTGTTGCCACATCCAAACTTAGGCTGATAAACACAATTAGCTTTGTCCTATGGGCCAAGAGGGTAATCCTGTTAATGCCCCTAATTCAGCTCAAAGACTGTGCAGTTACAAAAAGATGAAAATATAAAGGGAAAAAAGCTTGCAAATAATGTGAATGAAGCTTGTTCTAGCATAAGGACTGTAAGGGGAAGGGCCCCTACCCTTCCCACTTCTGTGAAAGGACCAGCTTTTAGTTTTCTTAGCTTTTCCTGGTTTGAAGAGACCTTCACCTGCCTTCCCTTGGCCCCTCTGCCAGTGCCACAGCCACCCTCACACCCCCTCAGCAGTGCATCCAACAGATCACACTTTTCCCTAAAATTCAGGGCAAATACTTGATACACCTGACACTCACATAGTAAAGCAGTAACTAGCACTAAATTGGTGTAGTGAATTACATGCTACTACTTACTTCAAATTTTATTAAAGGGATGAAGTAAGAGCTCAGAGAGTAAGCAAGTCTGCAGTCAGTGCAGTACTTCCAGCAAAAAGAAGAATTAGGTGTGTAACATCTGATACCCTCCTGCAGTACATGTGGCAGTCAGAGATATTCTCCCCTTCATTTACCATCAGGCCACTTACACCATCTTTGGTACATACCCTGTTCCTTCTCCTGGCTCCTTGCAGCAGTCAGCTGGCACTGCCAGCACCCACTGAGCCCCTGCTACGGGCACCCACTGCCACTCTTGCTGGCATCCAGGCCACTTAGAGCTGCATTTGCTTTCCAGCTGTTGTCCAAGGCCTTTGCAAAGCCCTGAGAGCATTTCCCCTCCTCTCCTCACAGGAGACTCAAAGTACAGTCCTGGTTCATCAGCAAGATCAGTCCAGACCAGAACAAGGGCAGTTGCCTGGCTATCAAGAATTAAAAGCTGTTTTCTAGCCCAAGTTTTTTCTTGGGGAGGTAGATATATTTTTTTTCATTTGGTTTTAGTTTGGGGTTTTTTAATTAAAAAAACCCCAAGGGTTCAAACCTGAGACATAGAAAACTCCACACACCCCTCCCCACCCTCCCCTGTCTCCCCCCACAAAAAAAAAGGCAGAAACAAGAGTACATAGGAAGCAGCAAAATATCCAGTGGTGGATCCAGGGCACCCACTTTTATTCTGATCCAATATAAGCCAGTTGTGCAGCTGCTTGGGCACACAATAAAAAGCTGGAACCATTTTCTCCTATTCCTAAGAAGTAACTGGCAACTCCAGTACCACAGCCTTGTCTGGGCCCACAGCCCTGGATCTTCCTCAGGAAATGGAATGCAGGCTGCAGGGCTGTACCAGGGAAGCATTCAGGCCAAAGCAGGCAGGGCTGTTTGCCATGCAGGACCATCACATCACACAGTGAAGCACCATCTGCAGGTCTGTCAGACCCCCCCTGCTCCTGCCACAGCCTCGGCAAGCAAGAGGGGCTGCAGTTGTCTAGTGAGCACAACAGGGCTACATCACTTCCAAGTACTCTAAAGAAATCACCCAGCTTTCATATTCTGTAAAAATTCTGAACTGCAGTTACAACATAAACAGTAGCAGGTAGCAAATCAAACTGAAATACATACTGTGTTCAGAATCCATGTTGGCTTTAACAGCACGCTGTCTTCAAGTACAGCGAGTATTTCTGCTCTGACTGCTGCACTTATAGAGAAATTGTTTTTTACTTATCTCTAAGTTAACATAAAACAACTCTTAAAGACTGTGTGACAGAATCCTGTTGGATTATCTAACCTTAGGCAACTGTAGCTGCATTTAGTAAAAAAAACACACAGCAGCCTGTCTTGTCTAGAAAGACCTCAACAGGTAAATCTGAAGAGCTTATCACTGCTTGACATGGGTCAGCTAGTAACTTCAGGTTAAAAAAAACCCAACAGAAAACCAAAACCAAACCAAAACACAGGTTTTCCCCTATCATTTACTCCCTTTCCACATCCACATTTAATTACAGTAGTAAGTTTTTGTTAGACTGCATCTCCAAAGCATAAGCCATTTTGTATCTCCTAACTGGCTTGTAAAACTGTTCTGACAAATCCGAACTGAGAATTTATCTTCAACTTCATTAAGTTTCATAAAATCTTTGCCTTACAGAGTCAGAAAACTTCCTACCAGCTGGCACTCACGTAAAATACACTTGCAGCAAAATGGTATAAATTTTACCTCCAACTAAAGGGTTTTAAAAGTCCCTTTGTCTGTAGGATCCAGACCTCAGTGCATCATTTCAAAACCCTAAAACTTCCTTCTCCTCCTTCCCCCAGTTTTCAAGTAGGGAAGGTTAAACTGACAAGGTTATAAGCAAATGCTCTTGAAGAAACTGAGAGGCTGCAGTAACACAACAAAGAAATTCTCTGACCAGGTCAGGCAGTTCATTACTCAATGCACAAGTATTTGCAACAGTCTCATTTACCTTTATATTATGGATACAGTTAAATGAAGTCTAGTGCAAGGGAGCATTCAAGGTTTCTGTAGTCTGGTGCAGCCCTACCCTAGAGACAGCACTATACAGAACTAATTGAAGTTAAAAGTTAAGACTTTTCAAATAAACACTATTAAAAAAAAGAGCCAAAGGTTCTGTGACAACATGCAGATTTGGACTAACTCATGCTGCCTCAGGGCACTGCATGCACATGAGCTGGGACAACCTCTCCGTGCACACCCATGCCTAGTGCAGGTTAGCTGGTTGGTGTGAAGAACTGAATCTAAGGGTCATGCTCTAAAAACATACCACAAATTGCCTTTTAGCCTTCCAGGAACTTACATGACTTTCACTTCATACAGATTGATCAATCTGAAAATTTTTTACTGTTTAACACAAAGCTGAACCAATGGGCTTGAGAAAAGAAAGCTTCTCAAATCAATCACATATACATCTATTTTATAGCTATCTGCCTAGCTCCTCCCAAAGTTAGCCTGAAAAACAGTAAAATCTACACAAAGTTTTATTGCAATCATACAAGGGATACATCACAGGTCAAATACAACAAATACTATGATGCAATTTTACATTTATTAAACTACAGTTCAAAGCACAAATTTACACATTCTAAATACACTAAAACATCTAATGAAGTCACACTGGTCTCCCACTGACATTTGATATATCTGGGCAAAAGACAATAACTTTACAAGACTTTTCTAACAGGAATCCTTAGTATAAAAACTGTGTACTTGTATGTAAACTGTTGAAGAACCCAAGTGATGGGTTTCCATCTCCACTAAGTCATCCATTTTGTTGCATATTTAACGCTCAGGGGTTGAATGAACTTGATTTTAAATTTGGACACCATTATCTAACCCTCCCACCCCCCACTGAATTGTAGCTGTAGCTTGTTTTGCCTGGTCCCCATTACTATTACTATTTTTTCAAGTTTTGAAGAGAATGAATTGAATTCAAGATTGTTCCATTTCTTCCACATTGGAATGTTGACCAGACAAACTACAGACTTGCAACTGCAGGTCTAAATGAAGCGTTAATGCCTGTTTAAGCTGCAGTGGAAAAGCGTTCTTCCGGGCTCAGCTGAATGCACGAAGGCACAAAGAAGAAGTTCTTCATCAATGTGTCTGAAGCAATTCCAGCATCTTGCATCTCATCCCTGCAGCAGAAAAGGTCAGGAGATGTAACAGCATGTTTTCAGTTCAATTTCCCTTCAGAAACCAGCCTCCACACAGCATTTGAAGCCGACTGCTCCCACATGGCTCGGCCCCTAGCTTGGCAGAAGGGAGCCCAGCTGTGCCAGTGCCTGGCACACACAAACGCTGCCCCTCTCCAGGCCCTGCCTGCCTCAGTGCAGGAATGGGTTACTACACTCTCCATCCCCACAACAGCATCACTGCCCTTCCTGCCTATGGTGGTGCCAATACTGTACACAAGCTGTGGTTATTTGTGTGAGGAAAGCTCAAAGATTGATATTAAACAGCTTCTGTTGAGCCAGTAAAAGACTTTACAACTGCCACTGAACTCACAGGTGAGATCAGTCAGGTATTCTACTTTCCTTTGTCACCCCTAAAGCAAAGTAGGCATTTTATCACAGATCTCAGTTTAGTCTCAGTAGTCAGACAACAGAGACAAAAAAAATTTCCACAAACTAAAAAGGTACACTCTTGCACTCAGTGTTTTCCTATATTTGAATGTAATAAGTGTACTCCCCTGAAGGAAGCAAAAACAACCTTGCCACTATCAAGACAGTTTTCTTACCAGTCACTGAAAGACATCATGTAGTAAATCAGTGGCCTCTGATAGTCGTTAAAGGTAGACTGTTCACCTAAGGTACCAGAACCCATATTGTCAAAGATCAGCCAATCTCCAACGCTCAACTCAGGAAGAAGACAATTTTCCACAATTTGATCAAGCTCATCACAGGATGGACCCCAAAGGCTGCTTGCAAACAGAGGCTCATCTTCCTTGTATTTCTGTATGGAAATGATTGAGGCAATTCAGGCTTCAGTTTATTGAATAAGAAATTTTTCAAATATACAGAAGGTTAATTTATAAATAATATGCAATCATATATGTATGAAGTGTAAAATACATACTCAATAGACAAGGATAGTAAAAGAAGAATATAAAGGACTTCTCCTCTGAAGAATATAGGAGGACTCACCTTGTGAACCTCTGGGATAGTATTCAGTTTCTCAGACAATTTACTTGCAAAAGAACCATAAACACCATCATTTATGTAATATGTAAATACTGGTTCATCATCATTCCTGGTTTGCTCTACTGGAAGTAAAAAAAAGAAGTTGTCTTGCATGCATGTTTTGTCATAAGTTAGGTTGCAAAAGGACTGCTTAAGTCAGCTGCTTTTTCCTGACAAGGGGGTTCCATATATACTGGAATGGAAGAATTACAATTTATAACCTGGTATGAGACCAGATTATAAATTCAGTTATAACATTAAGTGTGAAGCTTAATAAAATTAAGACTTTCAGTAATAACCACTGCTAAGAATATAAATCCAGAGAAGCAGAGAAGTAGCTTGCTCTGTGATGTGATTTTTTATGTTCTAATACAGAACCTTCTAACACACCATCTGTGATGCACCCAGTATAGGTTTAACCTAGTAAGGATACAAGAAGTGCCACATAAAAGTAACAGTGAGATAGGTAACATATGGTCAGAACCCAAAAGGCATATTACAGTGCAAGAATGAGGGGATGCACTAAATATATAAACAAGCTAGTCTATCCCAACTAATGGGCAGTTACCTGTACTGATTCGCAACACAGAAAACAAATTCAACCCTTACCTCCAGAAGGCAGAAGTTTATCATACTCAACAGTCTTCTTTGCAATGACATTCACTGCCAGTGTAAATGCAGATGAAACATAATAGCATCCAGGCTCTGCAATCACATTAACACCTGATTCCTTAGGAAAGTAGACATCCAGCAATGGCCTGATGACATGATTAACCTAGGAAATTGAAGTCAGAGGTAAGACCAAAGAACTCAGCTCATGGATGTATCAGACACACACACTTCCTGTCAGCAACACATCTAGTCAGCACATCAAATGCTTATTTACTCTGGTCCTCTGTTCTGTGAGAAGTGCCTTTACCAGAGGTACACATTTTATAAAAAAACATGTAAGAAAACTGGTCATTCTGCTAACACTGGAGATTGAGAACCATGAGTCTGAGTACTACACAGTCTGTCTTCACAGCTGAAGTTCAAGCTTTGATACACTCAAGACTACACACCAGTAATTTCAATGCCCATCCAGCACAACAGGTAACGTAACATTACGTATGAACCCACAAGAACAGGCAAAGGGCCTTTTTCTGATCAGTTCTGAATAGTATTGTATTAGAAATAGAATTATTTAATACTAATGTTCATATATTAGGACAGATATTTGAAGATTAACAGGTATTTCAGACAAGTAACAGAACCATTAGAATTGAGACAAAAGCCCTGATTGCTGTTAGTAACTCCTCACTATCACACCTTCACTGTCCTGAATTTCTGGACTCTATGTTTAAGATGGCATAACAGTGTAAACTGGGTATCCTGTTTTACATGCCACTTCATACTAAAGATGGCATTTAGGCCAAATCAGAGGCCAGCCAAATCAAGATCCTTAGCTTTCAGTTCTAAAGTAAAATACCAGAAGTTTTCATCCAGTAGCGACAGGGTTTATGATCGAAAGCATGCTAAGGCACCCTGGCCCAAACCATGCAAGAGTCACCAGCTGAACAACAGTCAAAAAACCTGGAATTACTACTGCTAGGGTTGCTTCAGATAGTAATTTAATCTCTAACACACTTAAATCAGCATTCGGCCAGGATGAACAGGATTAAAAAGAAGAAATGATGACAGTATCCAAGAACTGATTACAGTATCCATGATCAGGAATACAAACCCGACTAGGGGGATCTTGAGTTACAGTCTAACATGGCACTTAAACTATGTTTCAGCTATCAATTCAAGCTGCAGTTTGAAGGTTAAACACTTCCTTTTCTTCAAAAGTAAGAGTTTCACCTTCCAACACATGGCATACCTCTTCCAGCTGAAGTTCTGAACCTGTGAAGCCCCCACCAATATCCAGCATGTTCATCTTAAAGCCAAATTCTTCCTAAAAGGCATAGGCAGAAGGTAAGTACATGACCAACCGGAAATGCAAAAATATTTTGTTGCTCCTTACTGTGGTTGTTTTCTGTGTATTTGGACTTCTCAAACTATTTAGCTGAGTACATCTAATGAGGTAGTAAAAGCAAAGTACATCTCCATTAAATCTAGGAGCAAAGTACTGGGATGTCAATAGAGGCTGGTTACACAATTCTCTGCAAGTCCCACAGCAGTATCAACACCCATCTTGGGGCTTTTGTTATATTCATGCAGTATTTGCTGAACAGGTGGTGCATTCTGACAAAAGACAGCTTAAGGATTACACAAGTTTCATGACAAGATCACTACAATGAATTTGCACAAAGATCAGCAAGATCCTAAATTTTATTGCCCCCATGTATTACCAGCCACAGCTAAGACACTGCAGTAATAAGAGTAAAAAGACTTGCAGTCTCCTCTGTTTAGTCTACAAACTTCTCATACAACAATAGATGCCAGCATACAATTGTTCAATTTCAATGTAACCTACAAGCATCAGTTGTGTCTTTACAGGACTGAGATTTTAATATTAAAAATCCTGGACCCAAAGTGGGAAACTAACTTAAATAGCATGCAAGGCTACTGCCTGTCAGTGGTATGGTATTCATTACCATAATTAGGACAAAGCTTTACCTCTACCACACATCACAAAGGAGTATTTAGTCACTTACTGAAAGTTCCATCTCCAATGATTTATTTTGGAAAGAATGTAGTTGGTTTGTTAGTATGATTGGAATAGAATAGATGCTCTACTGTAGCAATTGCATGTGTGTAGATCTACTTACAGCCATGTCAAACACACATCGAGCATCAGATATAGCATGAATGTACATTTGCAGATCCTTGCAAGAGCCTGAAACATGAAATCTGAAAGAAATAAAAACACAGTAAATACACTGAACCATGCAGCTTTCAGACCAAGCAAATTGTTTCACCATATAAAGCAGCAACAGAAGCAATTAATTCCCAAGCATCTCAAAACAAGCTTAAATGATAATACAGCAACTGTGCAAAGAATCAGCTCAGACCATCACTGCTCTCTGTTTCACTGGATTTGTACTTGAGAACTGTCTTCCTCTTAAATCCTAAGAATGTCCCACAATATTCTCTTCTTTGAGAAACATTTACTGAATTTTTCAGTAACTATCAAAGTGGCTAAAAGCTGTTCTTCAGTAGGTGCCAAAGCTGCAGAGAAGTACCAGTGTGTACCACAAGCTCCTGAATTCCCCTCTTGCTCCTTGTTCAAAAGATTCAAGTACTGCCATATGCAGTTAGTCACTGAGGTGCTGAAACAAGTGCCAGCATTTCCATGGGCTTCCTCAAGAGGAGTGTGGTCTACTGGTTCTAGACAGACCATACACGCACCCAAGCCATAGTGTTCTCTACTCCAAGTCTACTCCTTTAAGGAACGCCATTTAAAGGCAAAGGTCACTTTTCAAACTAACTTGCATGAATCCATGTGGATCTTCAAAGTATTTAAATAAAAATAATGCACAAGAGCCATAAGACTTTTATAAAAGTTAGTCAAGACATTATATGAAGAATGTTTTTACAGTTTTATCTAATTTTTAAGACATTTATATGTTAAAGTTTATGCTTTAACATCCATTTCAAACAGATATACATCAAAACATTTGTGGTTTAAATAATCAAAATCTGGCTTAATATTTTTTTTGTCTTGACTCATTTGTTTGGTTGCTTTCCTAAAACAGTCATGAGCATGTGATAGGTTTGTAGCTGAAGGCAGACAGAGCAGACTTATGCATGCGTTTTTCTCCCATATAGTAAAATATCCATCGAGCTTCCAATTAAAATACCACAGATCATTTATATGAACTTGGAATTCTAGTATTCATTCCTGCCACCAGCAAGGTCAAAAATTTATCTGAGTATTTTGTCTTGATAGGATCAAAGAGTGACATACAACCTTAACTCTTACAAAATCTGACCCCATGTTCACCTTGTTCAAACTATCCAACCTATTCCATGCTGTACTAGCACTTCTGTTATGATGTTTATTGCTGGAAAAACACAAATTGAGTTACCACAGAAGTTCAAGAGTACAGTTAGAGAATAGGAGAGGCTTCCAAACTTAGTTTTCATGCTGACAGAAGGATTTATGATACTTTATTTCATATTGTTATGATGTCTCTAACAGTTGCTTTGTTTCATATTAGTTTGTGCTTGCAAGCGAAAGCTCATGATTCTAAATTGATGTGATATTGTTTGTCTGGGTTTTTTGTTGATTTTTTTAAACCCTGTAAAAATAGTGTCACCGGCGAAAAACTCTTTTCTATTTTACATCTGAAGTACATCATACAAGTATCTGCTCAGCCAGCAGAGGACAATGAAGTTACTCACTTGACACCAACTATTTGGACTCCCAGCTCCTTAGCACATTCCATGAGGTGCCTACAGTTCTTCAGAGTGGTACCAAACTTCATGTTCATCTCCTCATCAGCAGTAATGTCTTCTGTGGCAATGTGCAGTAAGAGCCTAAGAGAAGGGGAAGATGATTTGGGCAGTTGGTTTACATCATCAGCACATGTGAAGCCTGAAGACTGTCAGAAGTGTGTTGATTATGTTGTCAGTACTCCAGCTCCATCGATGGATGAATCAAGGCAACCTAATAATAACAATCCTGTACAGAGAAAAAACTAGCAATTAGGGGCTAAAACATGGAGCCAACAAGGACAAGGGATTTCGAAATGCAGCAACTAAGACTCTTGTAGCAGCAAGAGTCTGTTGAGTGCTGTAATAAAAAATAATGTTACCTTCTAATAAAGTGCAGCTCCTCATAAAATTAGTAAAACTAATAGGATTTTTCCCATCTCTGTCCTCCTCCCCAGCCCAAAGGTTCCCCTTCAGTCAGATATATATCAGATTTAGTTAAACTCAGTATCGGGAGAACACCAGGCTGAAAGCACACCCTGGCATATCACACAATGTCCCCTTCTGGCTGAGCACCTGGACCCAGGATGAGTCCATTCCCTGCCCCTTCTCCCAGGACACTGGAGAGCAGAGAGACAGCAAGTACCATCTCTTATGCAGTGGGACATCTTCCTCTCTCTGGTCAAAGCCTCATCTTGGGTAGGTCTGGCAAACTGTAGTGCCAGTGCTGACCTTTTTCTATGTTAAAGTAACACGTGAGGGGCAAAGGCATGGTCACATCCAAACCTCTAGAGATATATCCCCAAACCTCCCAAATTCAAACTGTCCACTGAGAAAGTCACAACCCCACAAGATCAATTAATTAGTCATGCAGTAAACTAAACAGAGGTGGTGTCATGACATACAGGCAGACTGGACAGAGCACACTGCAGTTAACCAAGATGGGGAGTGTAAATGAGTGGAAGAAACTCTGCACCCAGACTGAAATAGCTCTTTACGAGGCAGGCAACAAACAGAACTCAGCCTAGCCACTACAGTTGGCCTAACATCTACCATGACTTCTACAAGTACTTTCCAAATGTTTCATGGTGTGTTTAAAATGCATTTTGTGAAGAGCAAGAAGTCCTAAGTTCTCTCACAGGCTGCCCTGCAATCCTTGTTATTTTATATCATTTTGTCTTGAGAAAGTGAACAGCATCTCATTTCCTGCTTCTCCACTAGCCCAGAAAAATTCTGTTCGAAAAATCTGTAGTCAGACAATATTTTGTGAAGCATTTGGAAAAATGTGCTAGCTGTACCAAAAAAATTATTACAAGTCAAACTCTTTAAAATGTAATAGAAAAATTCAAATCCATACTATGATTTGTAACGTCATGTTAAGATTAGTCAAAACCCCTCCTTAAAGACATCCAGCATTAAATTTATTGACAACTTGTTATGGCAGCATTTTAAGTGAATCAAGATATTTTTCCAGCAAAATCTACTAAATATGACTTCTAGAAATCTAGCAGGATTATTCCTCCTGCATTTCAGCCAGTCAGAGCAGGGCTAGAGGGTGATGTGTGTGTTTAGAGTTTGGTTTTTCTTGTTATTGTTAAGGAAGCTTTGATATTTACAACACGCTTGCCTCTACCTAAGTTCTTAAAACACCAAGAAGCTCCGCAGTTAAATTTTATCTGGAAAAATCTTAAAGATATAATAAAGAAAAGCAATACTTAAGTACTCTTTCCTGACATTTCTCATCTTAAAAAAAATGCAATCATTTGAGTTGGTAAGTCTTCCAAAGGCAGAAATACCACTTATAAAAAGAGACACTTCCCCTTATTACTGAGTTTAATGCAAAGTTACACAAATTTTCAGAAAATGGGAAGAATCACATCTTCCTAAATATGATTTCCTCATCCAAAGCACGCTGGCTTCATCTATGCAAACAACTCAGCTCTAGCAACCACACATAGGAAAACAAGGCCATACAATGACTTTGACTTTTTGAAATTATGCCAAGAAAAAGAAAAAAATCTGACTGATAAAAATTTGAGCGTTGACATTGAAATGACCTGAATAAGAATTCTAATGAAATGAGGGAAAAATTTCTATCAAGAGATAATATATCTAAAATATTTAGACATCAAATTGCAGTTCTTTTGTAGAAATTGAGTTTCTTGCCCTTAGTAAACAGGAACTTTTGCAAATATTAGACAATGGGATCCTTGAAAAGAAGTAAAGAGTTTATATTGCTTTTCTCTAGCTCATGATACTCCATCCTGCCTCCCCAATTTACAATTTCTCTGATCCAAGAAAAATCTGCATCTTGCTGTGGATGTTATGACAGACAAGATCTTCATGAAGAGGTTGTTAGAATTATGGAAATAAATCAACAAAAACTAACATAACTCTAAAGCCAGCAGTGAATAACTGGTAAAACACTAATGATTAAACATTTAGCAGCTTTAGCAGCTGAACAGCTTTAGCATTGCCAAGGCTTTCAAATCTAATAAGTATACCAGGGCCAGCAGTTTCAGACAAGTTTATCATACATCGTATTTTGCACAGACATTTCTCTCCAGTATGCAAAGCACAGACAGACTTCCATGCAGATGAAGTGCAATCACCAGCAACAGCAATATTAAATCTTGCAGTCTTGAACAAACAAAAAAACTCTCTCAAATCAATTCCATCACCACCCTCCCAAAAAAACTCATTCAAACCAAGAAGAGCCACAGTTTTGGGAGAAGGCACAATACTTTTATAAGGACTGTTATAAGCAAGGTATTTGTAAGAGATGTCAGGAATTCAGTTTCTCCAATGACTTTTATGGAAAGCTATACCATTCATCACTGCAAAGCTCTGTAACATTCATTTAGGCTCTGACTCCGTATTTCTCAATGGCCCAAAACTAAAGCATTCATATATGAGGGAAGTGATATTAAATGACATGAGTGTCTATCAGTTCAAGAGACCATTATACACTGGCAGCAATAAAATCAACATATTTAACAGCCATATTATAAACTTTGATCACTTTTCTACAAGGAAGCAGCTGAGCTAATACCAAAGTGACTGAAAATATAACTGGTCAAATTTCTCACTGTTTTAATCACATGGAAATGCCTGTAGGTGTATTTAATAGACCTGCAGAGTGTGCCCAAACCCCAGCTGGGATCCAATGCACATGGTCATTCACTGGTAGCTCAGCCCTGACTTCAGCCAGAGCCACTAATATCCAAACTCCCTGAAAGATAACACTGAAGCCAAAACAGAGCAGGAGGAAGATGTATTTGCAGATGATGAGATGCCAGACTTCTGAACTTTAATCACTGAAACCTTTATATGAAGATTGCCCTAAAATCACTTTCTCCCAAGATTTTTCCCAAACCAAGGGCCATTGTATTAGGAAGCCAAGACCCAGTAGGAAAAGATGCAAAAAAGCGACTTTCAAAGGAGACAGAAGAACAGATACAAGTGGTTTGTACTAAAGAAGCCATGTACTTTGCTTGCAACTCAAACCACCCAGAATACAGGCAAATTAAGTTTCTCTCACATTAAAAGCAAAACCAGAATTTTGACACTTACTTGGCATTTGGATGGTTACGTGAAATTTTCTTCAGCTCAATGTCATTGTCACAAGTCATGATGTTTATCCCCGCTTTCGCTGCATACTTGATCTGAGAGGCTTGCTTGCAAGGATTTGTGTATATGATGTTTTCAGGAGAAATGCCCAGGTCTTGTACCAATGCCATTTCAGACTGAAAAACAGGAGCATACCAGAGTTTGACAAAGTGCACTGCACCATCTCTCCTGAATTTTTATTAGATGTGATCTACTACCACACTAAAGAGAAAACTGTCTACTGCTTCTAGGGCAGGAGTACAGATTTTCAACAGCCAGTTACAAGTGTGTTCACAGTTCAAATTCTATTTATAATCATGGCACTTAACACCAAAAGAGATGAATTTAAACCAGCAGACATATGAAAGAAAATAAGGCACACAGGCAAGAAAAACTTACTTTACTGGAACATGCAAAACCAACACCAAGGGTCCCCAGAATTTCGAGTACACCTGGAGTAGAATTGCATTTCACAGGATAAAATGGCTTTATGGGTGCCATCACATTCTGCCATTGTATGTTATTCCTTACAAGCTTTCCAAGATCACCAACATAAAATGCTTTTTTTCCAGTCTGCAAAAGGAAGAATAGGAAAATAAAGTGTCTGAAATTGTAGGTTTGCTGTCAAAACAAACAACCCAAAGCCTTAATGAATGATGTACCTTTTCTGTACCCTGCTCTTAACTTTTAGATTTGACCTTGAACAATGTCTTTCTGTTCACCTAGCAATTTGAACTTGTTTAAAAAAAATCAAAAGGAATACCTACCACTTCAGAGATATTATGAATGCTATTGACAATATTCTGAGATTCCTGAATAAAAGATTCTACTTAAATGCCAAATGCTGATTTTATGCAAAACTACAGATTAAGTTACACATTTCTTTAATTTCTTTATTTTCAGAAGTCTGCAGCTATTCATAGGAAGAAAATCCACTGGGATGAAAGCTTCCACAGTCTCAATGTAATTTATATCTTATTACACAAGGAACAAAATCTGAGGCACTAACGTTATTTTAACATCCAGCTAAGAGCTTGTTTTAGTGAAAATTTGTCTGATGGTATTTTAGTTCAGGAAGCCAAGTCCTCCACATCTTGCAAAGAATGAAGTTCAAAAGGAGTTTTAAGAACTAGACTCCATGTTAAAGCTGACAGAATCAAGTACATAATCTTTAAGAAAATGCACATACTTTTCTGAAAGTGTTAAGTTCCCTTTGCACATCTATTACAAAACAGTCTTTTCTCAATATCAGATCATGATGTGGGTGTAGTGGATCGAAATGCAAACAGATCGTTCCAGATTTGTTCATCATGTGCACTCAGTAAAACTACTGTAAGTGAACGCCCTACTGTAAATCAATTAAAAATCACCACAAAGTAGATTATGGATCTGAATCAAGACTGTACATCAAATGTTAACTCTAGCACTTGACTTTTGCAGATAGGAAACTCTAAATCTTGTGGGTTATTTTATACAAAGTCTTTATTTCTGTTTAAAAAACACAAATAGAAATTCCATCGGGTGGAAGCATACTGACCCCCTGTACGGGTCACCAGCAGGAATGGGATCTGGAGCTTTAGATCCATGGCACAGGCCTCTACCCCTTGAGCTAAAGGAGTAAATGAAAGCAGCAGGAGGCAGCTATCCTCTGTGAGCCAGCCAGTAGTTGGAGACATGACATGTTGCCAGTAGTTTACCTATTTATTTGCTAGACAGAAAAAGAATATTAGGAATCAGGATTTGGGAATCCTACACCTGAGTTCAGAAGGCCATGGAATTTAGCTATTTGCTGTACTACAGTTGACCACTTGCACATGAATATTAGTTCTGATAAACCAAGGGAAAAGTGAGCAACTCACAGGTATGGCATATGAAGAATACAGGATTTGCTTAATGAAACTTTTAAAGCTTGCTCTTTCTACAACTTTGTCTACAGAACAAAAGCTACATCTTCCTGCCTCCTCCTAAGAAATGAGTGAAGCCTTATTAAAAAAATTACTATAGTATACACAGAATTATTCAAGTTTCTTTTCAGTTGGCTGCTAAACTTCAGTAACTTATACACCAGCTTGTCTCTAAAGATAGCACCTCACAATGTGCTTGTACCAGAGTTTCCACTGGGGAGAAGGGTAACAGGAAGATGTATAAATATAAACCATGATGGCCCACAGAAAATTTAAACATGGCTTTAGACTGGCTCAGCATACACACTTGTCAGAACTCTGCCATATTTTCAGGGAAAGAACAACAAGAAAAAGGTTCTAACTGAATATATCCACTCACACAATTTCAGGTGCTTGATCTAAACCCCACTGCTAATAAAATCTCTCGAAACAATCAGATGGGAACTTGTATTTAATTACATCAGCCAGACTACTTTCCTGCCAGCCACGGTCAGGAAGGTAAGAGTTGATGCCCAAATTTCCCCAACAGAATCCTGCCCAAAGCAAGAAAACAGCAAAGAAGCAGAATTAGAAGAGGAAATTACTTCATGAGGTGAGTGAGGCTTAACTGACTGTTCCTCTGTTGCTGTCAGCTCATCAGTTCTAAAATACTTTGACCTAAAGTTTAGGGAACTAAATCAAAAGATGTGCAAAGCAAACTTACATGAGTATGTTCATAAATACAGTTGTCAATAACATCTGCAAGAGTTGCTCCTTCATCCAACAGACCAATGGAGTAATTTGCATCCTCAAGAAATCCTTTCATCTCAGCCGTATTCCACAAAGCCGACAGTCATAAACCAAGAAACACAAGGGGATGGGCTTCCAAGCCTTATATCCGGGTCCTTAAATTATGCAACAAACTGTACAAAGAAAACACATGTCAATGGAAAAAGAGGCACAAAGCATACTATGCTGCTGTTTAAAAGTCAGCTTTCTACACCTGATGTCCTACAAACAGTAACAAACCCTCTACAAAAACCAACCTCTACAAAAATCTGCTCACCCTACATTTGCCAGAGATATGGATAGAACAATTCTACCAAAGCCAAGAATAAAACAGAAGCTGGGTACTTTAAATCTGATACTGACTTCCAGAAACAACTGATGCAAGGCTGGTTTTGAGAATTCCAGACTGTATGCACACTGATCTGCACTGAGTTTATGCAAACTATGAAAACACTGCAAGTGCAGCATAATTGTACAAATGCCTCAGTTCTTAAGTACAGCATCTTAAGCAATGCCAGCATTCAAGTGTGCAACTGGAAGACTGCCTGTAATAGAAGATTTCTGAATTTGTTATAGGAAACTTACAGCTTATTGATTAAATGTTAGCATTGATATTTGTGTTAACACTCTAGTTTTTGTGATGTTAATTTATAACTACTGCATTTACACATTGTATCTATTACACATTTATTTTGTTGTTCTGTTCATAGCATTACCTACAACACTTAAAAACTTTAATTGCAATAGAGGTTAATAAAAAGAAGCCACTAGGCTAGAAGTAGTTTTAAAAGTGGTAATCTTAGTATGTAGAATTGTTATTAAAATAAAGTAACAGTTACAGTCTAACTTTATTTGCATCTTGCTTATCCTCAGATCTCCACTGCAAATTAGCTTAGTAGTTAGTAGTTTATACACAATGTTTTCCAAAAGACAACCTGAATCAACATAGTCCAAACACTAAAAACAGTTAAATATACAGTCTTAGAATCCAGATTGACTATTTAATCACAAGTAAAAATCAAGAGACAGCAGAAAAGACTATATCTCTTCATTTGCTTTACTTGATGAATAGAACAAACTGCACTTTACATTCCATTAGAGTTGAGGATCTTGCTTAAAAGCAGCTTATCAGCCTAAATCAACCTACTGACCACATTTTTGTTTCAACTGTCACCTTTATGACTAACACAAGATTGATCAAAACCAGCTAGCTAACTTGATTCCTTCTCTAAATGAAGACCTAAAACTTTTTAATCTCTCAGCAGAAGTTGCATAGTACTTGTAAAAAAAAGATGGTTGTTTTCTAAAGCCACCTGCACTTAGATTTACAATAGCAAAATTATTTTTCTAATTAAAAGTGTTTATAGAAATCACAAACATTACAGCTAAAAGCCAAAAAATACTTCATTAGGACTATAAAAGTTAAGATAATTTTGGCTTCAAATCAAAACAGGCCCATGGTATTAACTCTGTCTCATATTTCATCCACCACCTCCATACAGTTAAAAAAAAAAAAACCCAAAAAACCTACACAATTTGCATAGGTCTGGTTAATGTTCTCAACAATACGAACAAAGCTACTTTGCTGTAGTTTAATATTACCACAACTAAGCAGCAGTTGCTCCTGCCTGTCATTATGCCAAATAATGGGAAAGTAGCCAGCAGGGTTTTTAATATGCTTTCTGCACAACTCAAACATGCCCCCTGTGTTTGTTACAAGAAGAATTTACTGCCAGGTGAACTAACTCAGTGACAGCTAGAATATTCAGTTCTGTTCAGAAGCTGAATAATAAAGACAAGTACACTGGGTAAGAAATGTCTCACACATATATAGTGAGTACTATGATTATTTAAGGGAATTCTGAAGATCCAAAACAATCACAGAAGAGCAAGATAATTATCACATTGATGTAAGGATTTAATTAGTTATAAAAACAATGACTAGGTGGTAGATTGTAATAACCAGGGAAGTCTTTAGTCAGTCATATCTCAGTAAGAGACTAACAGCTAAAACTCCTTAAAAAATACTACCACTGAACAAAAGAAGCTTGTGAACTAAGTTTGCCTTACAATCAGTCCAACAAACACGAACATCAGTGTCATCTTCATA
>VZSR01001685.1:36933188-36964662 GCA_013398615.1 Brachypodius melanocephalos
CCCCCCCCCCCGCCCCAGGAAGAAATGCTGGCATCAGCGGTTTACTGAAAATCTTTTTAAGGAAATACTGTATATACAAGGGTGCTACTTAGCTAGATTTTAAAATTTTGGTTGAGAATTTTTTTCATGCTACAAGACACTTCCTACACTCTGAAGCATGCAGATAGTCAAGAGTCCCTTCCACCCCAGATCTACCCTACTGGAAGGTTTCAGCACACCCACTGGAACCAGTGACAGCCCTGAATGGATTTTTAGATTCACCAGACACACAGAGCTAATGGCTTGTACCTTGTATTTCAAATGAAGCAGTTAAATCTAACCAACTGCACACTTTTCCTCTTTGAGTGTGGGTGTTCATCTGAGTTAGAGTGGAGTATATTTAAGCTAGTTTTGTAGTACTCTTAAAACAAAGGCTTTTTTTAATAGTTAATGACTGGGGTGTCTATAGCTTTCAGATAGATGGTGTAGAAGAATACTTTCCTCCAAATGCTGCCCCGTTAATTCTGGAGACACTCAGTTTAAGTAAAGCATGAGGGGAGGACTCTTTACCACCAACTCCCAAAAGTCACCACCATCAAAAAGAAGAATTCTCTAGTAAGTTAGTTTTGATGAAGATTATTTTCTAAACAAGACTTGTCTCCAAGCTCATTCATGAAAAAACATCTTATGGTCAAGAGGCAGAGACCAAAAGGAATATATGCTAGTACAGACTCAATGACATAAATTGCAACAAACCATAAACAACCTGATATAACCTCTCCCAGGCTGCTAAACAGCAATTGCACACCCAAAACATGGAAGCTTTTCCATTTAACATAATTAATCCAGTTGGGAAAAAAGCTAACATTTGTTTAACTACTGTCCAATTTCCCCTTTTTTGAATAAATGACATCTCTTCAGTCTTGATAGGAAGAGTATTCTACAAAGGAAAAACATATTCCTAGAAGCACTGCTACAGCACCACTACAAGATTGTGGCTAGAGAAACATTTCTTTAAGGGGTTAATACCTTACAGCAGGATTTGGGACTCTGCTGTCACCTTATTCTGTCCTGACTGGTTCCCTCCTGAGGGGGGAGGAGAATCAGTGATAAAACTTGCAGAAGGAAATCTAAAGGACGGTCTAGGAATTTTTTTATGTCTGTAAGATGAGTCAGAATCATTAGAGTACAGAGTTCACTCCTTGCTGGAAATGCTGGCTTGCTGCAAGTCATTATTTGACAGACTTGGTGTGGTAACACCACCCATTTTCGCACCTGAAATGTTAGTCTGCACAATGCTCCAGGACATATATTTTAAGTCAAACAAAAGCTGTCAAGTGGTATGAGACTTCTACATAGGCATGTAATTGCTTTCTTTGAAGTAAGCATTACATCCTCAGGCTCTTTAACACAATGACTTCCCAGATGAAGAACTCTTAGATATAAGTGTACATATTTAAACATGGCGATTACTGCAGACATCTGGAATAAAAGAAATTGAAAATTCTCTGAACAGAGTCTAAACACTTGCTTGTCACATGCAAGCATCCATAGCACACATAATTTTAATTTTTTCTTTACATTATTCAAACTATGTATTGTTTGGCCTAAGAAAAAACTTAAAAACCCCCAAACACCTATAGGTTTGGTTCTTTCATTAAAAGCTTCCTCTGCAAAAAAATTCTCTGCAAACCCAAGAGGCTCCAAATAATGTCTTTCAACCACATCTTATTAAATGAAAGTATTTATGACATAATAATTATGCTGCTGCAAAAACATAAAGAGTTAAAAACACATTCTCTCATTCCTTGCAATACTGGTTCTTCAAGGGTAACAAATCAAAAAAAGAAACGTTTTGTCACTGACACTGGCAATTCAGTACAGAACAGGTATACTAGGAAAATAGAAACACGAGTCCTCTGTTTTCACTGCAGGAAATACCTATTTATCTTTAAAAAAATATTCTAAGACACCATTTCACCAACTTGCATCACTGTAATTCAGTCACCTAAACGCAGCCACTAGCTGATGGAAATGCTGAAACAGGTGTCTTTTTGTATTATTCAAGTTACCTTTCAGTACAAACCACTGAGGGTCATAAGTAGGGTACCTGTACAGCTTAGGTCAGTTGCATCCTACTCTATTCTCTCAGCAGCATTCCACAGTTAAGTGAGCAATGTACAAAGAACTATTCTGCTGAAGCAAGCAAAGGGGGTAGATACTAAAAAAACAATGCCCCATCCAACATCTTCTGTAGGAACAAGAACCCCTTTTGTGTTCTTGAAGTTTGAATATGTTATTCAGACCCAATAAGCTCACAAAAGAATGATTACTCTTCTAAGGGCACATATACTTCATGGTACCAGACCAGCACTTCTTTTACAACAGTGCAAACTGTCACATCCCTATCCTATCTTCTTACTTGCTCAGTCAGTGTTAGTATTTGGCCTCCCCACTGCCCCCTAAGATCCCAACTCCCAGCCCTCCTGCTCCCTGCAATTGCCACCAGTTCCATTTACACAAAGTCAAGAGAGCTTTCAAAGCTAGCCAGTCCAGACAGCTACTGCTTCCACTTGGCATAGACAGGGCTTGTTAATACATCAGACTTCCATTGCTAATTCCCATCATTTCTGATCAACCAGATGTGGCAATAAACAGAAGAGATTTTAAAGGAGCGGGACTTCAGGCCACAGCTGCCAGACTGCTGAGGGAGTGAAAGTCTGAAGAGCAGACAGAACTAAACCCCAAGTCTTCCTCTGGCCAGTGTAACACAAGGAAAAAGTGAGATGGACAAAACTGTAAAAAGGAAGCAAGTTTAATGGAAATATAAGTACATTTTCAGATATAAGACTTATTTTAGTTCCACTGGAACATTAACACCTAACATTACTGCTATATTTAAAAGCTCACTTGACCTTTTTCCCATTAAATCACTTTGCAAGTTGAACAGGACTCCAAGCACCAATTAGCTCTCTACTGACGTCTTAGCTGCTTTTGAGGCAATGACCTGTGCTTCAGCACATCAAAACAGGTACAGATTTCCTGGCAAACACTACTGCTACCTACATCACCACTACATTCAATACTGAACTACTCCTATTGCGTACAGTTCATTATTGCTGAACACGTAATAGATCCAACCTCAAAATAAACACACATTACCTGAACGTTCAGCTGCAAATAAAGCAAATCCAGTGGCGTTTCCATTCTAGGGCAATCTATACCTTTCACCGTTTGTCATAGCACAGAAGTCCACCAGTTAGAGAAGGAGTATCTCAAAGAAGGTGCCACAACAGCCCTCACCTCAAAAGTAAGACCTCCTGTCATAGCCAAAATTTCTCTTCAGAACCGTTTTAGAAATTAAGGTGCATGTATAGTATCTTAAGACTGTATACTTTATTCACTCCTTTATAACAAAATTTTCTGCCTTCCCTACCTTTTTACTACTTACTTTATTTCTGTTCAATGTCATGAGAGTTCTAGCCACATACAAGAGTAAACCAAAACTTAAACTGAACAGGAGAAACTATTTTCTCAGCTATTTTGCTTATAAAAAACACATCTAAGACATAACAGTGATATTCAGAAAATTCTCAGTGCTAACTGAATTCACTTGATTAGAGTATTCAACTACAAAGAACAAGATACATGCAGTTAATGCAGTAAGTTTCAAACAAAACAAAAAGAACATAACCTCTGGAGATAAAGCCAGAAGTTCTGATAAACCAAGCTCATCCTGTGCCTCAGCAATTGTGGTATTTTCAAAGAACAAGTTTATCTACTTTAAGTACCTTATTAGGAGGCATACAAACAACTGGCATTTGGAATCTTTGTGGTGTTTAAGAAGTACCTGGCTCAGTAAGATGTACTTTACCATTTGCAAGTTCTACATTAAAAAGCATTCCATAATTTATAGGTACTAAGCCAAACAAAAACGCCTTCAGCTAGACAGGAAAAAAAGTAATACTGTACAAATACTGTATAAAGGCAGCTTAAATGCACTTGTAATAGCTGACTTAGGACTATTGTTAAAAACCACATGAAACTATTTTAAGTTAACAGAACATGATAACCATACACATTTGAGAGTTTTCTGTGCTCCTTAAGATCAGCTAAGTGCATTCATTTGTTTTCCATTATCATGGTCTTGTTTTCCTTTAAAAACTACTTGCCACTTCAAAAATATAAAGCCATTTATAATTGGTACATGTTTTCCATCCAACATTAAATTCCACATTCTACTGTAACCCCACTACAACCATTTGTGGAAGCGGATAGTAATTAGCAAATAATGGAGACAGGCATTTGGGAAGGCACACCCTTCATGATCAGCCTTAGTTACTGTATACAATAGCAAATTTTAACTATTTCAGTATAAACTACTCTAAGAAACTATACAGTACTCAGCAAGTCATGAGTTGATGTTAACAGTCATGCAGTCCAACTCTTACTTCAGAATTATCACTGAGAGACTGAAGTTAGCATTTTATTTCATGATTTCTGCAGCCAACAACCCTAATTCAGAAAAGTAGCTTTATTTACCAAGTTTACAGCAGAACTTCATCAGATAATTGTATTGAGAAAGGTGCTAGGTGAGTGAAATTTTTAGCCCCCCCCATCATTCTGAATGAAAGTCCTATGTAATTTTGATAATCTATATCCAGACGTTATCTTGCTTATCCAAAAAGCAATACAAGCTGTATTTTTGCAAGTGCTTATCCTCCTGCATACAGATGAAGAGAGACTTACATGGACAAGTTAGGAGATGGAACCCTACTATCATCAGCTAGGTTCCCAAGGTGGCTCAGCGTTGAAGTCGAACTGCTCTCTATAAAGCACTTCTCCTAAGCCCTCTGGATAGTTGTAAACTTGATCAGAGATTTTGCCCTGTAGGGAGAAAAACACACACAAAAATAAATTTCATAGCCAGAACAGAATAAAAGCTTTATCGTAAAACATGTAACAAATGCCTTTTCAGTAGTTCTTTCAAGGAGGCTTGCCACCATGGAAGTTTATAATCACATCAAACACCCAGTTTTCAAGAGTTTATATGAACTCTGAGCCAGAACAAGTCAAATGTACAAAGAGCTGCTAAAACACATGAAACTGCTTGTTTGTACTTATCTTTCACCATCTGAATGGGAAGATTTTCAAAACTAATGACAAAGAGCTCTACATTATCCTGCTATAGGGTAGCATGCCTTAACACTGGACTACTCTCCCAGAAGTGTTTTTAACCCTGTACCCACTGCATTCTTCCCTCCCCACTTCCTTTCTATTTTAGAATTCCCTTGCCACGTTCCTTCTCCCTCTGCTGTGAATGAATACAGCATGTGGGTGAAAAAGCTATGTGGGTGAAAAATAGAGCTTTATATAGTGAAACTGAACACCACACAGACAAATCCAGAAACGAGCAAGACAGTAAAAACAAAGAAACTTATGCTTGCCTTCAGGAATGAGGAAACATTTCAGCTAGGCCTTAAAGGCTATTATACACATCACCAAAGCATCATTTTAAAATATAAGGCTAGCTTACTCAAGGTAAAGTAATCACACAAACCAGTGTAATGAACATAAAAGCAGTCAAGGGAGCATTTATTATCCCTGCTGAGAAGTTATTCCACCTAAAAGCAACAATAAATTCCATGGAATTAAATACACTAACAAATTGGTCATGTGTAAACCCAAAATACAACAAAGTTTCTACAAATCCACTGTGATATATGGCATGAAACATAGAATGTACCGATCTACTGTAAAAATAAACCTTTGCTACTTTAATTATTTAAGTAATACTACATGGGCTGACTACAAAAGCCTAACTTCTGGGAATCACCCAACACAAAAGATCATCTTCACACCCATGTTAGTTAAACTCCTGAAATGTACTTTTCCAGTTATTCTTGCTACTGGAAAACTTAACAAGTACACTCTATGAAGTACTGCATAACACACAGAAGTAGTGCAACTTGAGGGTAACTGTTTCACAGCAACTCCCACAGCACAATCCCTGCAGCTTTACCTCATAAATTAGCATTTACTAGCATGCAACATTAAAAACAAACCTGAGTGCTTCAAATTTGAGATATTACAGAATTTTTCCAGTTAGAATTAATGCATATGTGTTATATTTAACCTTATCCTTTTCTTCCACTAAAGCAAGAAGTCAGTAACATTTAGTTCTGCACACAACAGTTTTACAAAAGGAAGGTGTTACCAACGTTTAAAATTAACTAGTAGTTATACTATTTCCTACTGCTGTTCTGATTATACTCAAGAATTCATACAAATTTTCCAGTGATAGGAATTAAGTTTACCTTCCTAGTCAAACAAGTCATTAAACACAAGTGCTTCTAGGGAGAGCATATGACCTTCAGTGCAAAACTTAAAGCGCAATGCTTCAGCCAAATATCACCTGCAGTATTATCCCAATAAACATTCTCACATGTCCCAAGGAGGAACGTTTACAGTGAAAGTTCCTGTGGAGCGGGAATGAAATCTGATAATTTTCTGTAGCAACAGCCAACTTTGAGCTGTGCTGAGTTCTAACTGTCTTTAAGAACTTCTTTCAAATGAGAATCATTTATCCAAAGGATCTACACAAACATATACAAAATAGTCTGACTGCACTCTTTTGTGCTACTTTGCCACTTCTAAACATTCAAAGGAATATGGTACAATTTGTGCCTTTCCAATCACAGTCATTTTAGTCT
The DNA here is from genome assembly GCA_013398615.1 of Brachypodius melanocephalos. Lineage (NCBI taxonomy): Eukaryota > Metazoa > Chordata > Aves > Passeriformes > Pycnonotidae > Brachypodius > Brachypodius melanocephalos. The sequence goes on from VZSR01001685.1 coordinate 36,939,881, forward strand.
ACTTTGGCCAGCAGAAGGAGGGATTTTGCTGCAGAGTGGCAGAGCTGGGCTACCATTTTAAGCATATTAGAAGCATATTAGATGTCAATAACCCACATGGGCAAACCCAGTTTTCCAAAAATTGCTTATGTTATCAACCACAATGAAGCATTCCTTGTTTAAGGATTTTAAAGTAGGCATAAAAGTATTCTTTGCTAAGCAGCGAGCTTTGAGTTGTAGGAATAGTCAGCAAGGTAGCTTTGCCTTTTAATATTCAAGTGACATCTATATGCATGTGTTTATTATCTGTTGGTATACTCTACTAGCAGGTTCCTACAGCTCAAGCAACAACAGTCACAACTCACCTGAGGACCCAATCACCCCCCAGTTATCCACAGCACATAGTCTTGTCAGAACACCTGCACCCCTGCAGCAAGCCCTGTAAGTGCTCAGCAGGGCTGGGCTTTTCCCAGTTCACTAGCCCCCCTCACCTCCCCATGTATGATGCCAACAGCCCTACAAAACCAGGCATCAATTCGTTTTCTTTAAAAAAAAAACTAAAAATCCACTGCATCTGTTTCTGAGAAGAGACCCTTTAGTGGCCTGAGCTAAAATATCCATTAACCAAACCCTAAAATCTAGAATTACAATGACCTTGCACATTTACATCGAGTGACAGACTCAGAGGCACCAAAGTTACCCTGGTTCACAGAAAAACCTTGGTATTTTTGAGTTACAGTAAGCCTCTTCCAGATCAGGGAGGGGACACTGTGGCAAGGGGATCTCTGTGGGGAGCAGGTCCTGAAGGAAGCACAGGTCCCTGAGGAGTCCTCCCACAAGCCACACTCCTGCACTACATCAACAGTATTTAGAGCTGAAATTCACCATTATACCCAAATTAGCACACTACACGATTAAGCCTTGTTTGCAGGAAGGGACAGTCTTAATTCTCTTCCAGAGCACTCTGTCTCCCTTTAATTTGTTGAGATGGAATCATTTCCAGCAGCACTGCTGCAATCACACACCTGCACCGGCCTTCCAGAGAGCAGTGAGAGGCACAACCTGCAGGTCCAGGGGAGGGCTGCAGTGCTGAAAGGCAGTAATCCTGCCTCCAGTAAAATTACCCACAGGAGAAACATTCCCACAGCTGTTCACCACCAGACAACACTCTGCCCCTCCCAAAGACCCTCCTTTTTCTGGGGTTTAACAGCCTTCCCCGGGAGCTCAATGCCCAGCGGGAGGGATGGGGCAGAACAGGCTGTCTGGCTGCCTGCCGGAGGTCTTGGCCTACAGGAGGCAGAGAAGGGAGCTCACCGCAGCCAGAGGCACACGGGGAAGGGGCTGCCTCGTCACAGGCATCAGCCACAGCAGCAGCATTGTTCACACGGTGACAGGAAGGAAAGAACTAGACTGGACCAGTCCAGACTGGAACAAACCCCTCCTACCATCACCATTATTCACAACCCCCACCTCCCCCCACCAGCACCACTGCCTCCCACGTTTATCCAAGGAAGAATAGTGGGCAAGTGCAGTGTCTTCAGAGACAAAAATGTGGCAGCCAGAGAGGGCAGAATAAGTGGGGCAGGACTACCCCCCAATCCACTCGCACACAAGAGACCCAGTCATGTATCTGACTAGATGGTAGGCAGATCTACGCTGTTTTATCGTACTTCACACTACGTTTTCTTTCAGGGTGGCTACAACCGACTGAGACCACACAATTGTATCCTGGTTAGTCACCGGAGACTGCTGCAGAGGTCTGAAACGCAGTGCTTCTCCTGCCTACAGGCACAAGGCAGCTGTGCAGGATTTTATACTGCAGAAGATGCACTTCAGAAAAGCTCAAAAGGTTTAAGCTCACTTTCTTCCCTCTTCACCACAACCAGGTAACCCCCAGCACACACAGGCATCTTCATGTGCTCAGACTGATGACTAGAAAAGACCTGCAGTGCTGCCTAGTACCCAGCCATAAGAGCATCCTCTTCAGCTTCACCACGATCCTGCACTTGCACCATCCCATGCATGGGCCCACTCGCTCACCATGCTTTCAGCTCCCCTACCACCAGGAACAGACACCTCTACCGATCTCTCACCACTATAAGTCTGCTGACCTCCTACCAAACAGGGAACTGCAGCCAACACACACACACACTCCCAACACCCCAACATTCAAGTGAACGCACTTTACACACACGAATTCAGCTGGCAGCTGAGCAAGAAGCAGACTCTCTTCTCCATACTTTCCAAAAGCCACCAGTACACCAGTGGCTGAGTGGACCACAATACGTCGGCAGAGGCAGCCAAGCCAAGAAGGTTGAGCTCGACCAAGAGACCTTAAAAAGGTGCCTCCGGCGGCACCAAACCTGCTACTGTTACACTAAGGGTCTGACCAAGGGGAGGGGTAAATGCTGTGCCCCGAGATGACCAGGGAACTACTCCCGGGCAAAGCGGGGGGACTGCTAACGGAGGGAAGGGCTCCCTTTCCACATGCCGGGTGACCGCACGGCCCTTGCGTGAATGCAGTCCCGGAAAGCGTCACTTGTGCGATGCCCTCACAACTCCTGCGTTGCTCTGACAGCCGGCGCTGCTACCCTGCTCCTCGGCGTGGCCCTTGCTCACCATGCCGAGGGGAACAGGTGAGGAGACTTCGTGCAGGCGCAGATCAGGTGAGGGGAAAAGTGGAGCATGGCAGCGAGAGCCCGGATGGATAATCACGCTCAAAGAAGCACAACATGGCCCCTGAGAAGCAGGCGAGGAGACGCCGCGGCCATGCCACCAGCACTTCTCCAGCCTCTGCTCCCGTCGAGCTGCTCAGCGCCGAAGCCTGTCACACACGGCCGACCCCGGGGCTCGGGGAGCTTAGAGCGTGTGGGTCACACGTGGAAAGGGACTTAGCAGCACCCGCACCGCAGCCTGCGCTCCCAGCCCAGGCAGCTGCCACAGGGCACCGGGCAGCTCCTCTCCCTGCGGGATCCAGGCGAGGACGCCCCTCGCCCCCCGCTCCCAGGCACGGGCACTCTGCGAGAGGCAGCAGCGCCCGGCGGGCGCGGGTCTCGCCGCGGGCACTGCTCTGGCTGTGAGGGGGAAGACACCGTACAGCCCCCCTCCGCAGGAATCCGCCATGTTAGGGCGGCCGCCGAGCCCCCGCTGCTCGCGGAGCCGGCGGCCCTGCCGCCCTTCCGTGTCCCGAGGACTGCGGGAGAAAGGAACCGGCGGTACCGCCGCAGCGTTCACCCCGGTGCCCGGCCTCTGCTCCCGCCCCGTCACCACTCGCACGCAGCGCTGTCCGCCATGTTAGCGCGGCGGCCGTTGACCCTCCTCCCGCCGCCGCCGACACCCTCCCGGGAGCGGGGGTCCCGCTGCCCGCCCGCTCGGCCCCCGCACTGCGGCCCCGCACCGCCCAGCGCGCCGGGGGACAAGGGGAGCTCCGGCCCTGACTCATTCCGCCGCTCTCCATCTGCCGCCGCCGGTGGCAGCCGGTTTCGTCCCACGCCGCCGGGCAGAGAAAGGGCAGCAGGAGGAATGGGCCCCGTCCCCAAACCTCCCCGGCAGTCCCCGCCACGGTACTGCCCAGCGGGTGCCCCTCTGCCCTTTCCCGGCACCACGACGACCGCTCCCCGTCCCTCCCTGCACTGCCCCGAGCAGGGGGATGCCTCTATCGCTCCCGCCCGCTGCCGGTGACTACGGACGCTTCGGCCCGGTTCGGAGCTTGGGGTGGGCGTCGCCACTGATTCGCTCTCGCCACCTCCCCCACGGGCGGCCAGAGCCCCAGGACCCCCGCTCCGGTACTCACGTGAGATAACGGCCCGAAAGATTTGGTAAATCGTCTTCTCTTTTTAGGCGGAATTTTTAAAGAGGGATGTGGGAACCTACAGCAGAAATACAGGCGGCGGCAGTGGCGCCTTCCAGGGCCATAGGCTGCGGGGGCGGCCGGCGGGGAAAGCGCAGCGCAGCGCTGAGACCAGAGGGCACAGGCGGAGAGAGACAGAGCCGGAGCGGGCCGGGGGCTGTGGCAGCGGCGGGCGGAGGCGGGAGCGTGGCCGGTGAGCTGCGAGCGAGCGAGCAGAGACACGGAGCGAGAAGAAGGGACCGTCACCGGCAGCACTTTTATAGAGCAGGCGGGAGGGGCGGGACCCGGGCAGCGTCACCGCTCCGGGGGCGGGACCCGCCGCCTTCCCCCGCCGCGGCGGCCGGGGCGTGCTGGGCCAGGGCTGTGAGGCGGGTGTCCCCGGCGGGGCTGGGGTGTGTCCCCGGCGGGTGTCCCCGGCGGGTGTCCCCGGCGGGGCTGGGGTGTGTCCCCGGCGGGGCTGGGGTGTGTCCCCGGCGGGCCGCCCGCCCTGGCTGGGACCGAGGGTGCTGCAGGAGCGATCAAGTCTTTGGTTAGTTCTTGACACAAGCCAGGGCAGGGACACTGTCAGCATCCCCCCCGGGATCCCGGGCAGGTGGTTACCACACGTATCTTCACATAGTATCTGGGATCTGCGCTTCTGTCATGGCTTCCACTAACCCGAGACCTATTCTGTGTCACTACGGCTTTGAGCAGGTGGAAAAAGAACCCAGGTTTTAATGGTCAGCCAGAGGCCTCCTTTGCCGAGTTAATAACAGCCTGACAGCTTGCTCTGATTCCCTGGGCATTGATAAGCTGCTCATAATGCTCGCCAGAGGAAACTAATTACACTGCATAACTAGCATCCTCAGTCTGCCAGCAATTTCAGGCCTTCAAGAATCCTGTAAGTAAATACATGAATGGAAGGCTTTAGCTGACCCATACAATTCACATAGTGTTTCATTGAAGTTCTGCGACATCTTCAGCACACCTCAAAGCCTTTAGTTCTTTCTTAACACCCTTATGAGGAAGTATTGTTCAGCTGCAAGTGGAAAAGAGCCACTCGGAGATAAGATGCCTCAGTTAAAAGTCACAAAACTGTTTCATAGTAGAGCTGTGGATGAACCCTGATCTACCAGCCTGGCTCTGCCATGTCAATTTACTAAACCACACAGGGCTGCTTTTTAAAAAAAATGATTCCAGCAATCACAATTCTTTCCAGACACTAAAATGTGTAGTTATGCAATTCACTGAAACCCACCAAAAGATATACTTGTTCTGGGAAGTATTTCTTCCTCTCAGGGCACATTTATTTTCTTTTTAAAAGGTATGTTAGTACAGTTTGCTTTTTTTTTTTTCCAAAACAAATTTGGGTTTGTTTAGTTTTATAGCAGAGAGAATTTAGAAAAGGAGTGAATAGATACACACCTGTTATCTCTTCAGAAAAAAAATGGGACTGAGGTTCCACAGCACACAGAGATGGAGTTTGTTTACTCTTTTCATCTGTTACCTCATTTTCTTTTGCAAATAATTTTAAATGAGGAGAAAGTGAACTGTGAAATATATGCAGTCTCATTATCATGTCTCCTTTTTCGTGATAACAGCACTAGCAGGTTATGGATGAAGTTAGTAAAAGCAAGTACATCGATTAAGAAGTCAGAAAACCTCTTACATACATTTGCAACAAACCCTGTATTGAAAATCAAAAATTCAAGTTTACATTTTACACTGCTGTTTTTTCAGGTGCGTTCTGTGTTACATCCTTCATCAGTGACTTACCTGTATTTTGAGTTCCCATTCCAGAATGCAAGTGCAGGAGGAGGGATCAGATTATATTTAAAACAAAACAAAATAAAACCCCAAAACAAACAAACAAACCAACAAACAAAAACAAACTAACAAAAACCCCAAACCAGAAAAAGCTATAGAGAGATAGGAAGAGAAATTTGGGCAGAGCTTGGTTATGGCACAGTAATTGTGAATCATTAACAGGTAAAGAAAGGAGGAAGGGATAGTGGGGAGGACAAAGGTTACAGTGATATATACAGAAGAGCAATCCAGAAAGCTGTATTCATTAAGAAGGTAGATTTTTCAAAACACATCTTTGGAAGGAATATAAACTAGGAAAAGGACTTGACTGGTTTGGAGATGTTACTATGTATTTCATATATGTTCTTAGAGGTCTCCTGTTCCTAGTTCTTAAAGATATCTCAGTGATACATGAGTGATCTCACTGGCACATGTTACTGCCACATTCATCTTCCCAGGAGAATTTTTGTTTTGGTAGGTAGGGGATGTTTTTAATATTCTTATTGGAAGTAAGAAAACAGATGGACTATTTAAGAGGAGTACATAGTCACGTAGGACAGGAAAAAGAACTTCAGTTTGATATGCAATTAATTGGGGGATTTGTCAGCTATTTTAAAAATGCATGGAGGGAGGGAGGATTTCCTGCTTGTGAAGGAAGCAATGCTTGAAAACAGAAACATAAACTTCATCCTCTCACATCTACTGGAAAAAGAAGAGTGGCACACTATTAGAGAGAGTACAAGACTGAACTGTGCAGTCACTTCATACAAAATGAGAAAAAAGAGATGGATGAATGCTTTATACAGTGTTTCTGCTACCACAGGTGATATTGATGCAGAACTAGAAAACTGATGCCACAGCTCAATATGTTTGTTTATTTGATTGTTTATTTATTTATTTATTTATTTATTTTAGCAGTTGTGTTTTGTCTGGAGAGGCAAAATATAAAAAAAAGCTTACATAAAATTTCTTTCTGCCTCATTTCCCTGCACTCAGTTTTAATACTTGGATTCCTAACATTATGTGGCTCTATATTCACATTTCATAGATTGGTAGAGTAAAAATTTACGTTTTCTCCTCCAAAGATAGAAATCAGCAAAGCACAAAATGCATCTCCAGCTCTGAGTTTCCTTTATTTCCAACTGTGAGGCACTTCTCCCGCATTCTGGGGGTGGGGTGTTTCTTCCTCCACTTTTTCTTTTCAATATAGTTCACAGCTGGATGTAGACAAAATCAGGTGTTATCCCAATGACGCAGATAAACCAGAGCAGGAAAGACATCCTTCCCCACCTCCTCTTTTGGAGTGCAAAAAATACTCACTAATGAGGCAACCCAGTGGTCAGGAGCTCCAGATTGGTTTGGACAGATATCTGAGGGCTGCACAGCCTGATGACCTTCCCTGCTAATGCCAAGTATTTCCTTCTCTTAAGGATGTCTTCCTAAGTGCTCTTTTCTCCTCTGATTCTCCCATTTCCTCTCCCTCTTGGATGCAACCTCTATCACCACTCATCAGCAGCAGGGTTGGATTCCACTCCTGCAGTGAGAGAATGAGATTATTTCCTCCTCCATCTCCTCTTCCTCTTCCCCCACTGCTGCCAACTCCTGCAGTGGTCAGTGTTGTTTCTTAAAGCCTCAGGTGCAGGAATTATGTGATTACACAGGAATTTCAACTTCCATTGAGAATAAAATGTTCCTAGCTACTGCAAACTCAGCACAACAGAAGACAAATATAAATAATGATCCACCTTCCAATGTAGGAAAAAGGTTGCTTCAATTTCTGAACGGTTGGACTTAAGAGTATGTTCCCTGCTCCTTCTCCTTTTACATGTAGTGGCACTTGGTACAGTTGACACTGGGTATAGCTAAAAATCTGTAGCCATCCAGCTGGAGCACTCAGCTCTTGGGGTGGGAGGAAAGAATCAGTCCAAAGTATGTTTTTGTCTGAGCTGCTCAGGGCAGGAACGCCTCTGCAAAGGGAAGAGGCACAAGAAAAGAAAATTAAGGCTGTGATAGCTCTGGATCCCTTGTTCCCAAAATGACATAAAAATACTAGAACTTCAGTAGTCCCTCTTTATAGTAAAATAACCTGTATAAATAGGACCTTGTAGTAGTAATATCAATTGATACTCTGATCTTCAGACCTTTTTTATTGCTGCATACTTTGGAGCTATCACTGTTCCAGCCAGTTGACAGAAATGCTGATAACCAGCTGGAAGATGATTCATAATTATTAAAAGCTCAGAGCTGATGGGGGGAAAGACATCTCTGCCTTAACTCACAGGGACAATCACCTTTCACCTATATTTACTGACTATTTCTCTGGATCAAAACAACAGGGGCAAAAATAAGGTTCTGTCTTTCTATTGGCTTCAGAAGAGTGTAATTTCTATGGAGAGTAGTTACAGAATAGATCTCATATTCACACCAAGTAGTTTACACAAAGTTATGGAAACATCAGCTGAAAGCACTACATAAAGTCATCACAAGTAAGTAAAATTAAATTTGGGTTGTTTTACAGAGTCAAGGAAAAAGAGAGAAAGAGCAAGGGACAAGTCAGTCTCGGTTTAGGAGTATTCAGTGATTTACCATAAACTGGTTGCAATTCAATGCTAGAATGATGTCAGCTCCAAAAAATCTAGACTGGATGGGCAAAAACTAAAAGAACGAGCCAGAAACCAAGTATCATACCACTGCTCACTCACTCCTTCACCAATGGGATTGGGAGAGAATCAGAAGGGTAAAAGCTGGAGAACTCCTGGGCTAATATAAAGACAGTTTACTAGGTAAAGCAAAAGCCACTCACACAAGCAAAGCAAAACAAGAAAAGAATGAATCACTGCTTCCCAGGGGCAGGCAGGTGTTCAGCCATGCCCAGGACAGCAAGCCTCCATCAGATGTAATGGCTACTTGGGAAGACAGATGTTGTCACTCCAAATGTGCCCCCCTCCCTCTTTCTTCTCCCCACTTTTTTTACTGAGCATGATGTCATGTGGTCTGGACCATCCGTCTGGTCAGTTTGGATCATCTGTCCTGACTGTGTCTTCTCTCAATCTCCCATGCACCCCCAGCCTCCCTGACAGTGTGGCAGCATGAAAAGCAGAAAAGCCCTTGGCTCTGTGTAAGCACTGCTCAGCAATAACAAAAACATCGCTATTTTTGCAGCCCTGTGTTCAGCAGAAATCCAAATCATAGCCCCATACCAGCCACAGTGAAGAAAACTGACTCTACCTTAGCCAAAACCAGCACAATCCAAGCTACTAAATAAGTACTATTTAAGAGAATATTCAACTGTGAGCATTACTTGAGGGTCTAGCCATCTGTATGCCTACTCCACATCAACTGGTAAAGAAAACCTGAAAGTTTTAAGTATCCGCAACATGATACAGACTTTTTACCGTAGGAAATGTGCCCAAGTCGAGATCAAGTTAGAAATTACTTGGGTTCATTGTGTCATTGATATTGAGCTGTGTATTAATCACACCCGGTCCAGTGCCTGTTATCCAGGTGCAATGGATCATCACTAATACCTGAAGGGTCAGCAGGACACCAAAGGTTATACCTCTGTGGAATTTATCATTTCTCATTGGAAATATCTCTGAATTGGGAAAGTGGCATGGAGTCCCCCTGTGTGGATAAACAGGTGGTGCTGGTTCCCAGAAGACTGAACTGGTCAGCAGCGATAAATCTACTTCAAAACACAACAGTCCAAGCACTAAAGCAGGATGAAGTGGTCTGTGTACCATGCAAGGAGGTTAAAAGTATGCATATCATGTGCTGTGACTGATGGTTACTGAATGGGGAGATTCTTTCTTACTAACTTTTCTTGGAATGAATACTGTCTCTGTTGCCATTGGTTGCATTTGCAAGAAGCTTTTGTTCCCAGATATCTATTCTCAGCCCTGTACTTCTTGTGTAAGTAGTCTTCCTCAAATGTGATCCTAGCTTTATGCAATGATTAAGAGTTTTTTCAGGCTGCTTGGCTTGCTAGTGGTTCTTGACAGTCACGTTTCAGCTTTCTGAACATGCACATGTTCATCTCATGACTTCTGGTAACAGCATCCCCTGATAGCTTCCAGTTTTGCTGAGCTTCCCCAGGCTGCTAGGGCATTTTGTCAAGAATGAAGACTCACAATCTTCAAAAGAAAGATTTCCAAGTGAAAGATTTCTAACCCCTGTAGAAGCACTTTCTACTTGTCAACGTCTTTCATCACCCTCCCAGCTCTGAGAGGTGGCAATGATCTCCCCCTTGTTATCCAAGAGCAGCAAGAAGGGAAGTGGTCTCTTGAGATTGCACTCCAGTGCCATTGGAGATGCCTCCAAATGTGTGCCTGCATTTTCTCTCTCACTGACAATGTTGTCTCACACATTTTGGAGTTGAGAGAATCACAAGTCAAGGCAGAAGCCTTTCTCGCTAGTATGAAAGAAGCAGGACTCTTATACAAAACTCTAGCAAACTCCTTTGCTACTTTAAAAGCAAGTAACAACATATTTGAAAAGCAAAAGTGACCCATTTAATATAAATCCCATAAATCATGTTTACTTTGCTTGCATGATTAAAGTTATGTTAGGAGAAGGAAGATGAGCAGCATGTAGCAGTATTCACATCCCTCCGCACTTGAATTTTCTGTAAATATACATTTTTCCCTGAGAAATGGAAAACTTTTTTAAAAAGAGAATTCTTTTTTACATAAAACTCCCAGAAAAACTATAGATGATAGGTTGGCAATAGTGACCAGCATGGAATAGTTGCCTCTTTAACACAGTTCAGAGATGCAGAAGGATCTGTCACATCTTTGTCACCTGCATACAGGAAGGAACAGGCTGTGGACATGTGCATTTGGTTGTCAGACCACTGCAGGAGTGATGCTGCTGGTACTCAGGGCCTTCAACCAAGCTGTTTGTCAACGTGCTTTTGAGTCCCTAATTGGACTCAACCTAATTTGATCTTCACCTCCAGAAATTGTGTCTGTGTACCTTCTACTCTTTCTCTCTAGGGCCTGGGCCTTGACGCTAAGATTTGTAGCTTGCAATTTGTCCCAGCCTTAGTCTTTCTGTGGTCCTCAATAACAGGGAAGGAAACCCCTTTTTAAATTTTGTTGCCACTAAGATCCCGGATCTTGTTCAGGACTCGAGATACCGTTGACTCAAGAATGTGGAGCTGTGTCCAGTTCAGATACACTGTTGGAGGTGAAACAGTAGCTACAAATATCATCTGCTCAGGGTACTGTGTCACTGTTAGCCCCCGGCTTCGCTATTTGCAGAAGCAACAGGAAAGTTAGCAAAGCAAGGCAAACAGGCTGGGTTATTTTTGTTACACTCCGTTTCCTTGCAGCTGGTCAAAGTGCTCAGTACCTTCCAAATCTGACCAGATAGAAATGCAAGTGAAAACTGAACTTGAAGTGAGCACTGGACAAGCCTGAAGCAGTATCTTGTATTTGATGCCCTTTGTCCTGCCCTGTTTCATCAGCAAGAGTGAACAGCCTTTTGTGCACACTCAAACCATAAGATGCAAGTGCAAAGCCAGAGGATCTCACCTATTTTTAATATCTCCCAAACCCCAGGGCAAGACCCCAAGGAGGACATTATGCAGGACAATGGGGTCATGCCAGCCAGGAAGCCCCAGGACAGCGGGGGCTGTAGCCAGGGCCCCACTGCGTAGCTGCAGAGCAGGAAGACCAAAGAGCAGAGAGCTGCTGAGCTGAGCTGAGCTGAGCCGAGCCGAGCAGAGCCGAGCCTTCAGCCCCGGGCAGTCCTCAGGCATCCTGGCCCTCCCCCTGCCATGGTGTTCTGTACCTGTGCTGTTTTACCTCCCTGCAGAGAGCTCCCAGGCCAGGGGACAGCAAGGAGCAGGGAGATGGTCTGATTTAAGGAGCCACTACTGGTACCAGTAAGCACATTGCAGTGGCCACTTCCTGCATACTTACTCTGCATCTGCTCTTGAAAAATACCACCTAGACTAGACTTGGGCCATTAACTTTGCCTGGTGCTCTTGGACTGGGATTTGTTTCTTTTCGATAGATGCAGTTTTCCAAAGGGGCAGATAATTGCTGTTCTATCTTTAAATGAAAACAAACTAAAAAGACATGATCAACTTTCTTGTCATGTATAATTTTCTCGCATGATTTAGAATTTGTTCCCTCTCTTCTCTCCTGATGGGAAATGTGGGGCAGGGACCCAACACAGCATCTGGGATGCTGCTGTAGTCCCATGGCTGAGCTGGATCATCAGCTCAGGTGCCACAGGAGCTGGAAGGAGAGATGGCTGCCCCCATGTCATTCGCAATGGGGAAAAAAAATCCCCAGAGCAGTGTGTATTTAAGGTTACCATCTCCCAGATGGCCCTTTAACTCAGAACATCCCAATATGTTGTTAGCTATGGAGCAGGGCTTTGGGCTTAGGTTTATTGTGAGAAACCAAAGGCATGCTTACCATTCTCTGTAATAGCAGTGGAGTTTAAATGAATGATTATAATAATAACTATGGAATGTGTTTACACGTAAACACAATCATAAGTGTAATCAATGTCAATGACTTCCATTTAATTCTCAGACAAAGTCTGCTTTTAAATACCACACCAGATTTGACACGGTCAATGATAAATGGAATGCAATTAGTTCTACTATTTGCTTTGATGATATGCTAAATTATTTCTTACAACAGACCATTTATTATCCAAAGCTAATGGTTACACTCTTGTATTTAACAAGTCTTAAACCGTGGCAAACTGATAAGTTTCAAAATTAGATACTAAAGGCTAGAAATAAGTGATTCCACAAATGCAGTTCATCTAATAAATCCTTGTCAATGCTCAAGTCATAAAAGCTTAAATTGGACAAGTTTTGTATATATTTCTCATAATTGCACAAATAAAAAAATAATTATGCTGCCTCTTAGTGATTTGCAGTCACTTAATGGATATTTAATCTTAAGGAAAATGTTCAAATTTAAATGTTCTTATGGCATTTTTAACATAATGCATCTTCTAATTGTTAACAAGACAATTATTACTTTTTTTTCTCCCTCCAGAAATTTATTATGAGCTTACCATGATAATTGAAAAATTAACGAATAGAGTGTAGTACTTCAGAAGACAAAAGTAATTTCCTATTTTTTCACTTTGTGTTGGTTTTGCATGGCTTGTTTTTGGTAGCAGGGGGGCCACAGAGGTGGCTTCTGTGAGAAGCTGCTGGAAGCTTCCATCATGTCCAGCAGAGCCAATCCCTGATGGCTCTGAAGATGGATGTGGCACTGGCCAAGGCTGGCCCAATTAGAAATTATGGTAATGCCTCTGTGATAACAGATTTAAGAAGAAATCAAAACAAAGGTGTGGGGAGCAGTTCTCATTCCAGCCAGAGAGGAGGAGGAGATGAGAACATGGGAGAGAAACCACATGGAGACACCAAGGTCAGTGGAGAAGGAGGGCAGGAGATACTCCAGGTGCTGGAGCTGAGATTCCTCTGCAGCCCATGGTGAGACCATGGTAGAGGCAGCTGTGCCCTGCAGCCCATGGATCCAAGAGGGATGCAGAGATCCACCCACAGCCCATGGATCCATGAGGGATGCAGAGATCCACCCACAGCCTGTGGGGGATGTGCCCACACTGGAGCAGGTGGATGCCTGGAGGAGACTGTGGGAGACCCAAATAGAGACAGAGGGCCTTACTCCCAGGCTGAAGCATCCTGTCCTTGCAGGACTGCACCCTGTATAAGAAAGACTGATGCCATAGAAATTTTGAGAGGACTGTGTGCCCGTGGGAGGGACCTACATTGCAGCAGTTTTGGGAGAATGCTGCTCATGAGAGTGGATCCATGTTGTAGAGGTTCATGGAGAGCTGTCTCCTGTGGGAAGGGACCCCACGGTCTCACACGGGAACCACTTCTCTCCCTGAGGAGCAGAAGAAAACCTGAGGTGATGAACTGATCAAAATCCCCATGCCCTGTCTCCCTGTACTGCCAGTGGGAAGGAGGGAGGTGTTGGGGAAAGAAAAGGTGTTTTTAAGGGTGTATTTTACTTGTAATTTCCTCCTCTGATTTTGTTAGTAACAAACTCACTCTGTATCTCTACGTTGAGCCTGTTGTGCTCTCTGAGTGTTTTTTCCTGGCCCTTATCTCAACTCATGAATCCTGTGTTAAATTTTCCTCTCTTCTGTCCAGCTGGGAAGGTGATTGAGGAGCTTTTGTGGGTGCCTGGCATTTGGCCAGTGTCAAACCATGACACGCCTTTATTTAGATTTCCTATCATCAAAAGGCTGGTCTGTCCCATCTTGATTTATTTTATTCAAAGTTTCAAAATAATGCAGGCATCAAATTCTGGTTGTTAAAATAAATTCATTCATTACTTGAGGGGTTACAGAAATAAGCAATTAATTCCTCCTTCTGTGGTTAATAACACCAAGCCAGGCCTACACCAGGCTGATCTGCCCCAGTCACCCTGCATACACTTGCCTGCCCCCTCCCAAACACATCCCTCATTCCCTATTCTTCCTCCCTTCCTTCCACCCACACATGGCTGCAGCCCCTCCAGGCACATCCCTAAATTTTACACTCTTCTGCCATTTCCCTAATGTTCTTCTTTCTATTTATCTAATTTCTCAGAGACTTTTTTCTTGCTTTAGTACCTTCTCCCATTTTCTGGGCTCCATGTCTTCTTGCTCCTTGTGTGCAGTGGTTATTCTTCTCAACAGTTCAATCCCCCTGAAGACGACAGGAAGAATTGACACTAGGGATGAAGGGAAATCTAGAAAATATACCAGTGCTTCATGATGAACACTTAAAAACATCACAAATATCATACTGGTCTCAGTAAAATCTTAAAAATTAGCAGCCATGGATTGCATGCCCCTTCTGCCAAGGACTATGTAGAAATGAAAAGGGCATCTTGGCATTTTTCCTTAGGAGAAAAAGAATTCAAATAATCCTTCTAATTTGCTGTCCATACTATGTCTTCATAAATCTGTTCATTTGGAATAAAAACAGCTGCAGCAGGGAGATTTGACTTGGGAAATTCCACTTGCAGGACCACAGCTAATACACTGCTGTGTTTGGTAGTCTTTATTTTAAGGCTCTGCCTCATTATTTTCTTAGTAAACTGTCTGGTCTCTCAGTTCTGATTAGAAGTATATTCCCATCATCCAGATTACATCCTGTCTCCTGCCAACATTTTGGCTGGGATAACATTTCCCTGGAGGATCTCTGTCTAGATAAAAGAGACCTCCACAAATTCTGCATGACTGGCCTAGGGCTGCCTGAAGCTGCAAGCTCTACTTAACTCCGCCCCTACACTCCATAGTATGAATTCATCACTCCTGCACTTATCTTAGCAAGATTCATAAAGATTTTTGACAGATGATACATACCTTTTAAACTTTGGTTTTACCACAGAAATATCAGAAAGTGGCAGAGAACTGCTTCTTTTTCAGTTTGAGGAAAGCTGCAGACACCGATAGTGGCAGTCTATCATTGCAGCAAAGGCAGTCCATCATACTTGCTATGCCTTCCACTCAGCTCCGGTCAGATACAGCTCTGTGATTTCAGCACTGCAAAGTCTCTGCATTTCTCCAGAGTAGCACTTTTTCTAGGGAGACCCACCTGCAGAAGGTTTTGCTTTCAGCTTTTTCTCCCAAGTAAAAAAGGATTTATTTAGCAAATAGAGTCCTCTTCTTTTGAGGAGTGGGCACTGGGTAAAACCCATTCTGCTCATCATTTTTTTCTGCAGCCGAGTGGCTGCTTGCACCGAGATGAAGTATCAGCAGGAGCTCAGTGATCATCTGTTCTGTTTAGCCAAACAGGACTGGCTTGGACCAGCCTCAGCATACACTGTCTTCTCCCTGGCCAGTCCTTGGCAAACTACTGGGGGCAAGGGGTGTTAGGAGACATGGAGGGAACCTGGGGCTGTGGAGGAGGAGAGAGACAAGGATGGGATGAGATAAGATAGGATTTCTGCACAAATCGTGGGAAGCAGACACAGTTACTGCTGCTGTCCATGGGGAAAATTGTCTCCACCTACCACACCTTAGATGAGCTTCTATGGGACAATGACACCACAAAGCCATGCAGTTCGTGTACCATTACCATTCACCAGAACCCCATAGGGGAGATCTAAATCACGTGTTCACATGGCATGCTTAATGACCCCATGAGTGAAGTATAAAATAAAGGTAACAATAAATAGCTGCAGTGAAATCCCTCAGGACACTGATGAGAAAGCAGGCAGCTCTGCTTCCTGCAAGACAGGCGCTGATTTCCTCCGATGGCAGTACCAAGCTGTCACTGCGGCTGCTTGCTTTAGCACGAGATGCCAGCTGCATGATACCATTAGCATTCCTCATCAGCCACAGCTTATGTCTCTCTGTGCACAGTGCTGGAAAACCAGGTCATTCCCTTGGCTCATCCTCCTCTGATAACTCCTCTTTTCTTTCACTGCCAGGAAGCCGAGGATGGTGTAATTAGTTTTCACTAATGTTCAGCTCTATGTGCAATTGCTTTTGTGCCAAGCCAAAAATGAAGTTTTCACATAGTTTGCATGCCCTAAGAGGAGGAAAACTGGAGACAAATTTGGGAGGCACCTATTTTCCTTGTGTTATAATGATTCAGTGGATATTTTTCAAAATACCACAGAGAATACAAATGACATGTTAAACTTCCAGTACTCACTGAACAGAGAATAAATGAGTGTGATTCCAATGAAAATACAAAGTTAAATACTTACCCATGCCAGATAACAACTGGTACTGCAAGGCTGTCATAACAAACTACCTGAAATCATGCCCTTAAGTAGAAAAACCACCCAAAGTAGTATTTAAGTGCTTGGGGTTTGCAGGCAGATCAGAGACCTGATATTCCAAAGAAGCTGCAGGGGAAGATAAAAATGAAAAATTCAACCCAAACCTCAGATAAGAAGTTTAGATTTTCTTAATAATAATAAAGTGGAAGTGATGACTTCTAAGTCTGTGAGGAACAAATTTTGAAAGGCTTATATAGGGCATGATACAGAGAGATAAAGCAACAAACTTTATTAAAGGGTAAGTGATTTTGGGCTGTGGGCATAAACACAAATGCCCACAAAGAATTATCTGGTTGGTACAGTGAGGCTTGCATATTGGTAGAGTAACTGTATCATTAATTAAAGCTGCATTAATGTGCTTGACTGATGCTCTGAAACTGTCACTGTAATGGCAGTCACAGCACCAACTGAAGCAACTAAGCTGTGAGATGGGGAGCTACTAGTTACAGAGGCTCCTTGTCAGGAATACGCTTGAAATTTGATTTGGTACACTATTAAAAATAACATGTTTTAAATAATAATACACCCCCATCCCCCAGTGTTTAGTATCCACTGCAGTAATGGCAAAATCAACCAAATTATAAACAGTATTTTAGGAGATGAAATATGAAGCAGAAAATACATTAGCAGTCATTCATATCCTCTCATCATCAGGGGGGCTCTTTGGAAAGAAGCACACCAAGTTTCAAGCTACTACATTGTATTTTGAGAGGCTGGGAAAGAGGAAAGTCACTCTTAAATTACAGTTGGATGTGATGACACTAGAAACATTTAATTATCTCTTTTGCAATGATTTAAGTTAAGAACTCCTAAACATGGCATATAAGCTGTCCAGACCTCTGAAAACACAGATCTCTTCCTTAAGTTAGGTGAGAGTTACAGCTCACTGGGAGAAAAATACCAGCCAGGAAAGTTTGCAGATAGATTTAGTGGGAATACGTGTGCCCCTAAAACAAGAGAAAAAACAACAACAAAAAAACCCCACCAAAACCCAACCAACCAACAAACAAAAAACACCCAAAAAACTCCCAACACCTCCCCCCCCAAAAAAACCCCAAAAACAAACCCAAAACCAAACTCATACTCAAGCATAGGTGATCCTAGTTGCCCAAATTCAGCAGAGTAGTTTTACAGAAGCTTTAGATATATCAGCATTATTAAAATATGATTTGGCCCAGAAGGGCACACATCCCTTAAACTTGTCATAACAACTCCAGATATAATAGAAGCCCAGGGTCAAACTATGCTTCAGATATGTGGTGTTACAGATATATTTGTCTTATTTTTCAGCATCATCTCTTGCAAGCCATCAGGCTTCAAATAAATCCTGAAGAAATAACTCATTTTGGTAAGTTCAGTGACCTATTACCTGTTTCCTGAAGTGGTTAATTTAATAAGAGCTACTTCAGTGTCATCCATAATCAGTAGCAATGTGATAATGAATATCATCTCAGTCCTCTATGTTGTGTGAAAATAGCATTTTGGTTCCCAGTAGGGCAATCACAGTTTCATACATGTACCAGACCAATACTAAGGACTTAATGGCTACAATGATGCACAAGGAATGGATTCAAAGAACCCCTGGACAGGAATCCTTCCTTGAATTGTTTTTCCAGATTTGAGCTTGGAATGTCAATTGTGCCTAAAACATAATTTGCAGCAATGAGCATTTTATCATGACTGGACTTTTCTTATGCATTGCAAAAAGTGTGATAAAAGAGCTTCTCTGACACTGTTAGGCCCAGATTCTTGTAGTCTACACGCTTTGGTGATATTTAGACTATGGAAATATGGACAGTATAAGATGGTCTTTTGTAATGTAGCTACTGAGCTGTTAGGAAGAAACCTAAACCTTGCAGTTGCCTCCTCCCATAAATCAAACAGTGTCTGTTTCATCACTGGAGATGCAGAGTTAAGTACCCTCCAGTTAGATCTTTCAGTAAAGAGAATCACTCTGCTTTAGAAATTAACTCTGCAAATAAAAAAAGTACAAGCAGTCACCATGTTTTTCTGTTTTAATACATATCTTCAGGGGAGTGGGAGGAGAGAAAAAGAGATTTCCAGGTTCACAATATATTAGAATAAATGCCTTTCTAAAAACATAAGATAGTGTAATAGTTCTGGTTTGGTTCATTTATGACTTAGGATTTTCTTTACAGATGGAGGGACATCTCTTCCTACTGCCAGCCCTCAGCCAGCTGCTACTCCTGGCACTTTGTGCTCATCCAGCAAACAGTAGCTCACATCCAGCCTCTAGCAGGCCATTGATCAGTCACTAACACTTTCAGCTGAGTAGAGGCTTCCATGGCAGGATAAAGTGACAATAGCAGGGGAGGTAGATTGTAAAAATCCTACCAGCCATAGTAACATGCACTGAAGGACAGCTTGAGTTTGCATATTAGCTTCTTTATTTGTCCTTCTCCAACAGATGATACTTCTATTGCATAGTAAGTGAGTAACATTACTTGGGGTTTTGTGTTTAATTAAAAGCTAAGAAAAAAAGGCTAAGTCCTCTTCTATTCTTACTTCTTGCAGCCAATGATCTCAAAAGTTTTCACCAGACAGTTTTGCTAATACTCTTATAGTCACATATCAAGAAGTGGGAAAAGTAGAAAACACTAGAAACTTAGAATCACACAGTATTCTGAGTTGGGAGGGACTAAAAAAGATCATTAAATCCAGCTCCTGCCAAAGGGGCAGACTAAAAGGTAAATGATATATCTAAAAGCATTATACAGAGTCCTCTTGCCCACTATCAGGTTTGGGGCTGTGACCACATCCCTGGGGACCTTGCTGCAGCACAGATCTCTGAGCATTCAGCCCAAAAATCATGCAAAGAGACCTTTTGTTGACAGCACTGTCATGGAGTGCAAACCTTAGCTGTGGTTGTGCAATTGTGTTGCAAGGGTACAAGAGGATAATAATTAGCTGTGTAGGAAAAGAAGGTCTGTGGGACTGAGTTTAGGCCCCAGGCTCTGAACAAGAGCCAGCATGGTGGAGCTGCTCAAGAAGGCTGCTCAGAAGCTGGTGGAGACACTACCATGGTAACGCCTGAGCTTGTTGGATCTGCTTCAGAAGGTTTGGCTCTAGCACCCGTGGCCCATTAATGTTTATGCAGTGTAATATATTATAAATGAAAAGCAGTTTGGAGGGAGTCCTTTGTGCTGCTGGTGATGAGAAGATTCTTTCCACAGTTTCATCTCTGCTAGCATGCATAGTAGGAAGAATGGTTTCTAGACCATTGATATCTCACAGAAATATTGCTGAAAGAGCCTGTGATCATCTTTAGGATCCTAAAAATGTAATTGTAACAGCAAGATCTGTCTACCTTTGTGTGCTTTTTCATTAAAAGAATATTTTATATGCAGATCAGCTTCATTTGCCTCTGGCTTATTGCAGTAACACATCTAAAGCATCACAGCCCTGAATATTATCCATGAGTTATAGTCTTCTACCCAGTACCACAGTGCATACACATCACTAACCTCATAGATGTAGTCAAGCTGAGAAAGAAAATTCATGGTCCTTCTTTTTAATAAAACAAAATTATGAGGTCATTTTGCCCTGCCTGAAGATGTATTAAAAATTAGAAAAACACCTGATTAAAATATTCTGAAAAAGGTCAGAGCAACAAATGACCCAGTAAAGTGCCTGACTCTTTGAGCAGCAATACCACTGAG
Source organism: Brachypodius melanocephalos (assembly GCA_013398615.1). Taxonomy (NCBI): domain Eukaryota; kingdom Metazoa; phylum Chordata; class Aves; order Passeriformes; family Pycnonotidae; genus Brachypodius; species Brachypodius melanocephalos. Next base: position 36,959,956 of record VZSR01001685.1, read on the forward strand.
CAAAGAACTGTCTTCTCTCTGTGCATCATAAATCCTGTCTTCAGTTCTTAAAGTGTCCACAAATAATCTTTCAAAGTAGAACATGAAAACAATTCCTGCATACGTGTGTTACAGGGATAAGGACTTCCTACAGGAGCAAGCTTCACTTCTCCACCATCATCATATATTACCATAATCTCCTACACTTCATGGTACTAGATGCCTGATACTAAAAATAAAGTTTAATTACTGACAAAAAAATTCTAAAACTACTGAAATTATTTTAAATGCTACCCCAAAACACTTACATGGCATTTAAATATAGCCCTAAAACACATGTGGCTAGTACAAACTGTATTTGCATTTCTGTACTTGTGTGCTTTTAGGAGTGAAAAGGATTTAGACCAGCAGTTAAAGGATCCTTTAAGGATGATGTAGTCTTTACCAAGCAACTGTTCACCAATTGCACACACAGTGCAATTCAAGCCCCTTCGAAGTTCCTCAAAGTCTCTTTAATGTTCAGTGATATGACAATCATGGGTAAGCAGGCATGGAAACGTCACTGAGGCTGCTCGTCTTGCAGAAACCCTGTGACACCTTTGACTAGGGTGTGTTACAGCACAGATGGTTTCAATCTTTCCTTTTATCTCTTCAACACCAGCATGACAGAGCAAACACTTCCAGGGCGTTGGGGAACGTGACATACAGAGCAGGGCTGATGCTGTATATGCTCTTGCAAGCCCCAAATGGCCAGGGAGCTAGAGCCACCTCTGCCCTCCTCTAGCCTTGTGTGCTGCACTGAAGCTTACTACAGCTTTCCATCTTAGCTGGGTTCAAAGAAAGGCCAAACTGAATCCCAAACCAAACAAACAAGCCCTAAGTGCCCTACAAGCTTATCAGCATTGCTGAAGCTTTTCTTTAATTTCTTGTTTGCTTGTTTGTGCAAAGAAACCTGCAGTCATATAACAGGCTTGGCATTGTGTGTAACTCCCTGCATCAGCAACTAGGTCAACCAGCAGGGTAAAGAACGGTACAAGTGAGAGGCTCCCTCAGCTCAGCCGATGCCTGCTGATTATATTTCGGGAATTAGCTAGGTAGAAGAGAATGTCCTCCCAGGCATTTGCTACCCGGAAATTTTAGTCCATTTGCACCAGTCATTTGAAACCTCTTCTTGGCCCCAGCTGAAAGGAGTGCTAAACTCATGGCAGCTAAAGCAAGACTAAAAACAGTGGAAAGTTCAGGGGGTTTGTCTTCTTTGCTCTTTTCAGCACTTGTAACTACCCAGTAATTAGTCGCAGCACTCAACACTATATAGGGCTTGTGCCGTGTTCAGAGAGTATCAGCTTTCCCAAGTGATGCAGATAACTCTTGGGTAAGATAAAAGTGAGAGGATAAAGACACAGGATATTTTTACCTGGACTATTTTTATTTACCATATGAACATAATTCCTCTCAGTGCCTTAGGCAAAGACAAATAAAACTTAAAAGATGACAGCTACCCTTACATCTAGGCAGGCAGAACTCCCCATCCTGCCAAAGCGTGGGTTTGCTTGCTTCATCTCTAGTGGAGCTGCCTCTGTTGTAGTGCCATCAGTTTGGAAACACTGCTGCAAGAACATATTTTTGGCCTTCACTCAGAAACTCCTGCCAGCCCTCCAAAGAGCCTGGGAGACCTCTTACGCTGTGAGCTTGCCTTTAAGGGAAAAGTCCTTACAGAATAAATGATTTCTAAATTGCTCTTGTAGCTCGAATGTTCAGATAATCTGTAAATGGAAAAAAAAATCCAAACAAACAACAAACAAAACTGACAGAGTTCCACCTGGGTATACTATTGCTCTAGAAGGTAACAAATTACCAAGATTACCTCCAAACTCACCCATATGACAAAATTCTCCTTGAATCAGAACACCAAAGCATTTGAGACTGCACAGCAAATGCAAACATGAAAAATGAAGGGACATTTCTGTGCTACCTTCTCTTTTTTTATCGCTTTACTCTTCCATATTATGCAGAATTTGTGAAATTGCAGCCAAGTTATTTACCTACAACCTTCTCTGCCCTTTCCTTTGCACTGTGCTCAGCCATGCCTATGTACACAATGACAGCACTTCACTCTATTTCAGGAACAATAGAGTCAGAGGGGCTTAATAGAGGCTTTGGGGGAGGCCATCAACAGCCTTCTGGAGAGGCAGTGGAGCTTCCCAGGGGCCGTGGTTGTCCTGCCCAGATGGTATTGCTGTGCATTGCACCTGGCTAAGCACATCTGCCCTGCTTCTTGAGGTATAGTGGGAAAGGACTTGAGCTATGTGGAGTAAGCTGGCACCTTCACAACGTGCTCTCTGCATGCAGTAGAAGCAATCTGGAACATATTTTAAAAAAGCCCTCCAAGTGCAGAGAAGGGGTAGTCACACAAAAAGTTTGTGCAAAATAATACTGACCTTTAATTTCACATTCCAACTTCCTTAATAACAGCTTATTTCCAGGGTGGATAAGCCTGAAGATGGAAAAGTATGCTTAAGCACAGAAACATGAGCAAGAGAAATGCATCAGGTAATGACAATACAGAAAATGTGTAGTGTGGATTTCTATTCTCTCTCCTGATGCAAGGAGAAATGGACAGTTGAAGAAATCAAAAGGTGACCCATTTAGGAGTGATGTGAAGTTAGGTTCTTTCTCATGAGGGATAGTTCAGCTGTGGGACTCCAGCTGATATATATTACCAATGGCTAGAACTCTGTAGGAGTCAGTAAGGGCATGAATACCAACACCAGTATTCAGAGTTGCAACACATTGAAATTTTGAAATCAGTCATGGTTTACCCCCATCCTCAGCTAAACACGATTAGAACATTTCTTGCCCCTTCCTCTGCTGAATACTGTCAGGGAAAGGATATAATACTATGTGAGTCATGTGGCTAATCCAGCAAAACAGCTGGTGTGACATATACATGAATGTTGCATTATAAACAGTGCAACTTTGTAAGAGTTAGAGGCCTTGGTGGCAGTGGCTTTCTTTTCTTATCTCACCCATTTGTGTATTCCACACCTTGTGTAAGTTCATTAAGAACTTGAAAATTAAAAGACAAAAATGTAAAATCTAGCAAAATTAACTACCTAGTGACAGGATGGCAGGTGGAAGCTCCCAGGGGTCTGTGTTTACTGCCCTTAAAACTCAGATACATGTGGTAGATTACAGGTATGTTATGGCCTTGGATATATGCTAGTACTCAACCATAATTAGCCCTGCACACTTCCTTTCCACTAAGGGGCACTTCAAAGAAACCTATTTAAATATATATGTAACTCTGTAAAAATAGCCTACTTTGAGTACTTAAAAGACAAATTTAAAATATAATCACCCTAGCAAAAATATCCAGCAGTCTGTGTACATCTCCAACTTGGCAAAGGACATATCAAGTATTAGATCTCCAATACCCTGGGTTCCCTGCAAGCACCAGCTCTTATCTGTTGTCACAGTCTGGATTAATCCATCAGACTGGCTATGTGCCATTAAGACCAATGGGATGTGCAAGCTACCAAGGCAAAAGGTCTCTGCAAATGTAGTGAGACAGGCAGTGTTGCAATGCTTGCACCAGGGAGTGGAAGAGCCTACAGTATTACACTGGTTTCTGCTCAAGTGCTGCATGTTCATTAAAAGAAAAAATCATGGGCTGTGTAGAAAAACTCAAAGGCAAGGATTGTTAGCGGCATCAGAAAGGAGCAGATATCAATAAAATGTAATCATAAGGATTTTTTAAAAATTACTTATTTTGTAGCTTTTGTAGCTGACATGCTGCAGATTGTATATTATTATCACTATTTCGGTGCAGAGCAGTGAAGCACAGAAATGGCACCCACTCTTTCTGCTGGCCAGCCCTTGCTCAGCTGTGTATCCTTCACACAGATATGAGATCTACTTCACCATGGATATATAAATGGAACCAGGATAATTTGAGTTAGAAGGGACTTTAATGGTCATCCAGTTCTTTCTTACCCCTTGCCATAGGCAGAGAGGCCTTTCACTCAGCCAGGTAGTTCAAAGCCCCATCCAGTCTGGCCTCGAACAGTTTCAGGAAGAGGGCATCCACAAGTTCTCTGGGCAACATGCTCCATCCTGCAGTGCTGTGCTGCTGTGTGTGCGTCCCACAGCTGTGGCATCTTATCTGGGCATGCCTTATAGGCACATCCAGGCTTTCCCAATGCACTCTGTCCTCGTGACCATAGCATACAGTAGCTCCTACCAAGCTACTGTACAAATACAATTCCAGGTATTTAGCAGGCGATGACTCCTCAAAACCCACTGATGCAACTGGCAGATCAGATCAGAATAAACTCTTGTTCATGGTAGCCTGGAAACCCATGAGCCTCTGGGCCAAAAGATCCCAGAAGTTGTTGTTATTAAAGAAGAGTGGTGACAGAAACTCAAGAGCTAACTCCAAATCAGGGCTACCACATCACAGCAATCATAGTGGTCCCCCACTTGCAGGAGAGCATTGCCCTGAAGGGCTCATGGAGGGAGGAGCAGATCAGTGTGCAACTGGAAGAATGGGCATATAGGAAAAACACATCAAGAAGAAGAAAAGCACATGAGAGTGAAGAAGTCAAGACCAATTAACTTGGTCATAGAAGAAATAAAACATGCAAAACATCCTTAAAGAAAGAAAAAAAAGTAGTTACTATCCCAATAATAGTTATGAACCAAAGCAGTTGCTGAAGTTATCATAGGTGT
>VZSR01001685.1:36964762-37015962 GCA_013398615.1 Brachypodius melanocephalos
TAATTGGCCACTTATGTACAGTGTATATAAATGGAGTCAGAATTTGAAATAAAGAGAGAATTCTTGCATGCTGACCCCGGACCTGTCCTGCCTTGTCCTTTCCAAACTCCAGCAACGAATACTGCGCAATAGTGCAACACATAGGGATCTTATTCAGTTGCACAGAAAAGGAAGTGATCCACGAAGCACTTCTGTCAGCAGCGTGTGCTATGCACTGCCAGAAGCACTGTGTGCCAAAATGTCTCTTTATATATATAATGTGAAGAAATAAAGTTTCCCATGAATTACTGTCTAGCTAGATGACCTGCCCCTCTGTCATAGCCAGAGAAGGCTATTTCTTTCCCATTGGCAATTATGCCCTCCTTAAATACATTTTTACCTGAAACACAGGTAAAATGCAGCATTTAGACAGTTGATTTCAAATATAATGATCCCAAGTTGAAATGCACCATTTCTGTCCTTTTTGAAGCTCTCCTGTGCTCATTTTTATTACTGCGAAGTGCAGCTTTTCAGCCAGCCTTTGCATGGTAAGAACCAGCAGTCCTCTTAGTAGAGGTGCATTCTCAAATACAAATCTAGATTTCTGCTGTTGGTGAGAAAAGACAGCCTGGAGAAGGTAGCAATTCCCACAGTGCGGCCATTCTGACCATGTGCTAGGGGCTGGAAGCCTGAGTTCAACCTTCACTCAAACATTGCTTGAAGTCAGTTCCCTTCCCAATGCTTCATTCTCCTCATTCATAAAATAAACATATATGAGTGACATATATTTGAGATTTAAGAGTGAAAGTAGTGTTAAAGAGATATTGTTGCTGTTGTTATAATTTATTATTATGCCCCCTTTTACAGTCCTTTCTCACCTGCAATGTGTCTGGCATTACCCTACATGAAACTTGGAACTGCACCTACCAAATTTGGTTGTTTGCCATCCCGTGCTTCAGGCAAGAAAAGGTGCTTCTGTATCTCACTGCAGTCTCAAATACATGCAACAAGTGTCAACAGTTCTTCCAGCTATCCCTTTTGTTCTCAATGAATGCCTTATCTTAAGAAGGTGCTGTTTCACATTGTATTTTCCAAATCCAGGGAATTCCGTGCGAGTTCATATCTATCTTCATTGTCTAATTGAAACACTGTTGATCTCATTACTAATCCACTCAAGCAGAACAAATGTGATTCAAAGGAATTTGACATGGAGGAATCTAGTATGTTATTTAGCTCAAGTCCAGAAGAGCCTGTTAAAAAGAGAGAACTTAAATTTTTTAGCTCTAGAATAAACAAAAGGCAAAAAGATGCAAGGGAGGTGACGGAATTAACTGAAAAAATGTTTATTGTGTTTCTGCATTCCAGGTGTCAGACAGAATAAAATGTACTCCTTGTCTGAACTTTGGAACATAGTTGTAGTATATACTCAAAGATAAAATATCCAAAAATGCCACTGCTGGTGATCACTTATCATCATAAATAAGGAGAAAGTGCTACCATAAACTTTAGTGCCTCCTGTGAGATCATTTCATTCTGGTAAAGAAATGGGGAATATACTCAAAGATCTAAATCTACCAGCAAGTAAATCACTGGCCTTTCGGCAAATTAAAAATAAACTGCCAGTGATAAGTGTCACAAAGTCCATGTGGTTGCCTTGGAGGTATGTGTGACAAAATGAGACTTCAGCTCCCAGGCACCTTGGGTGAGTTATTAGCTCTGCTGCACGTATGTGAAGAGCCAGACATACCATCGTTTACAGACTGAAAAACAAGGACAGAAGATAAGCTGTTCTAACATTGCCCTCTATCAGAAATTTGAAGTAAAGACAAAATTGACATGATTTATTAATTCTGCATGTAGCAGATGTTATTGTTGTAGTTAGCAAAAGAAACATATAACATCATATAAACCATAAACATATACGATATTTTATTTACGTGATGACAAGATTCAGAGGAAGTGCTGCACAGATCAGCTGTAGAGCTCAGTGCTCCTGTACCTTCTGGGCCTCTTGCTCTCCCACCAGCTCTGTCCTTCAAGTGCTGGCACACTTAAAACTACCAAGTACCTTAGGTTCAAGAACTGATTCAACTGAAAAATAACTGAGGGGATGGAAAAAGGATGTTTTCCAGCCACATGAGTCCACTGTGTGGTTGCAAATTGCTCATGCTGGGAAAAAGGGGAAGGTAATGTGGGGCAGGATCAGCAGACAAGAACACAGAAGGGAGATGATGACATGATAAGATTTAAGATTGCCTTTGCAATCTGATATCAAGCAGTTAATTATCCAAATATGCCCTAAAACATGTTTCTAATATAATGCTGTGATGAGGAAAATATTTGGCCAGGATTATAATCAAAGAATTTAAATGAGAGGAAACGGAGAACTTATGAGGATACAGTGAATTACTCAAACTGGTTTTTAAAAAGTAATTTTAAAGGGAAACTGTCTAGGATAGTTATACAGTAGCAATACAGGGATTTTGCTTTTCCTGTCAAACCTACTGTGGTGGTAGTCTGTATTACCTCTTCTTTAGTCAGCAACTTCTGTTCCAATGTGTCATCTACAAAGGCAAAAGGGACATACATCCTGCTAGGCTGAATGAGTGCTTCTAGATCTAGGTGCCAAGTTACAACAGTTGGTACTTTATTGTCACTCATATCTTCTTAATCTGCCATAAAACGGAAGTTGCCAATCCATTATTGCTATTACTGATGTGATTATATATGGTTTCCATTTTCCAGAATATACAGCCATGTAACTCATTTACAGACTACTCTATGATAATGAAATTACCTAAATGGAATTCTAATTCAGTGTAGGTTTACAGTGGGGTTAAGGCATTTAACTCCAGTGAAGTGACACCTGGCATCACTCATGTTCTGAGATCTTATTCATGGCTTCTCCCACAGCTTCTAAAGCATCCACTATTCTGCTGACAGACCCCTCTTGACTTGGAGATTTTTTCCACTGTACAGATTATTAACTGTGCACTGCTTTGCTGGGCACCCTGTAAAGTTCTGCTGCCTGAGCCTGGCCAGCTGGGCTCTGCTGTAGACACAGGCGTACTGGACAAAGAGGGTACTGCCTGATGTTGGATTATTTGAGAATGGGACTAACATGAGATCTGGATGCAGCAGGATGTGGATGGAAGTGCTGTGCACCCACGGGTTTAAATGTGTCCCCAGGTGTTGCACATTGTACAGGGCTACAGCCCTCCCAGCCCCTTCAGATCAACGCAAACCTGGAGTAGGGAGTCCCACAAGAAGCCCCCATCAGCTTGTCCCTAAACCAGAGCTCTAAATGAGGGGCTCTGAAACACAGATCCATTACAGTACTGGGCTTCCCAGTTCCACCTTCCATAAATCAGGTGCTCTCCCAAACAACAGTAGAGTAGTTGAGAACTCTATCCTGTTTGGAATGAGAGAGGCAGTGGTCAATGCTGTCCATGTGGAGTGTGAAGTGGGATCACAAATGCTGTTCGTAACTTCTCTCAGCTTGGTTTGGAACAAGGCTGTGGACATGGATTTCAACTCTGTCAGAGTACAGCCTGCCCCACAGCTTTTCAGGCATGATGGTTTAAATCTTTCTGCACCTGTCCTGAACATTGTACAGAATAATTAAATGCCCACATTATATAAAATAATTAAATGGTCATATGCATAAATACATATAAGCGGGGACTTCACTGTAAATTGTGGTAATTTAGGAATTTAAAAACTTTGTAAAATTCATATTTATTATCTGCCTCAAGTTCTTGAACCAAAGCTGAAAGTTTGAAACAGCTAGGGAAGTGACATTCTGTCTCCAGCACAAAGCTTACCTGAAGAAAAAAAGATTTTGCTACAGTTTGCAAACATCTTTTTTCAAAGACTTACATTTCAGTCTTAAGGTTTGTGTCTCCCAGGCAACATCAGGAAAGATTAAAAGTGCAGTGTGGTTTGGTGGGTATTTTTTATTAAAATGCTTTCAAAAAGCACCTCCAGGAAAAACAAAGATAAAGAACAATGTAATATAATTTTTCTCCACTTTGTTAGAATAATTTTGGGGAAAAAATAGCATTCTTTATCTCATTCTCATATCCAAACTAATGGAAGGTGCAGGATGGGGTCTTATCCTGCAGTTTATCCATGTTACACAGAACATTATGACCTACCTAATTGCACTTATTTTTCAGATATTTGAATACTGCAGAACATGATACTGGGAATTGAATACAGCAATATTATTCTTCCCTATCTTTTGATCTACAGGTACTTTTCAGCTTTAAAATTATAACTTTCCATTTTTAGGGCTTTAGTCCTGCAAATTGTATAGATTCCTTTTTTTACCACCTTTATTACCAGAATAAAAAAATAATCCCACTAACATATTAATAAAACTGTGAGCAAAATTATGATCATGTTAAAAACTGATGATAATATTCCCAATGTCTTCAGCAAGTCAGTTTGTCAGCTTTTCTTGGTATAATATTGGAAAAGTATGGCCTCAGAGGACACCAAAAAGCAAGGGAAATCTGTACCATCTCTGATCTCCGTTGTAAACATCAACCACAGATCAAAGAAGAACCCACAATAAGGTCTGCAATAATCATTGGAGAAAAATTGGTTACAAATCAAATAAATAAATACAGAATGGATGAATAATCAGAATTCAAATAAAAATCTGTATTTCCGTCAAAAATGACCAGCAATGTCAAGAGCCATCACATTAGAATGAAAAGCTAAAATCTTTTCCCCATGTCCATTCCGTTGCTGTGAGGGAGTGTGGAATGTCAGTCTCGACTCACAGCTGAGAGGGCTTCTGCAGGACAGAGTCCTTGGACGGCTTCTGGCAGCAGAAGCGATCAGCTTTTTGGCTGAGGCTCCTGCACAGCTGCCGTGGATTCCCTCAATGGGGACTCCCCATTGCTGCCTGGTGCAGCACACATGCTTGGGGTCAGATAAATTCTCTGGGACCCTCCTAATCCTGGGTAGGGTTACTTTCCTACCAGGATTTTCAGATAGCAGCAGCTACTTTCACAACCTATGTCATGTGTTTTAATTTTCACTCTAGAGATCTAAAAGAGCAACCACTTCAAGCAGCTGGTAAAAGATCATGTCTAAGGGCAGCCCTGTTCCCATCACTTCTTTCTCACTCCCAATTAAGCTTTCTCAATCCTAACTAGTTTTATCTCAAATACCTCTATGCAGCCCAGTGCACACTCAAGGAAATCTGTGCTTAGCCTGTGCACAAAAAGAGTATTCAACAAAAATGAGTCATTCAGATATTCAAAGTTGAATACAAGCCCATCCAGACCCTACCCAAAGTAATTTTTGACATATATTTTTATTATAGAATGAAACTTCTATGCAATGCAATGATTTAAAAACATAATTATTTTTCAAAATTTACAACAGAAAATAATTGAGGTCAAAAAGACACATTAGTGTTCCCTCCTCCCCGAATGAAATTTCAAAAAATAGATTTCTCAAGAAATAATAATAAAAAAGAAGTGCGTACTGTTTTTTTCCAGGCTTTGGAGTGTTCACAAAAAAATCCCTATCAGGCCAGATGTAGTAATGGTACAGGGAAGTATTATTATAAAAATATTAGTGAACATATCTGTTTAATCTACCATATATCCACTCCTATTGTAGCAGCTGTGGTTTTAAATGCTGCTATTTACAGATTTCTTCCTAACAACATTTATAATGACTGCACATCTGGCTTGGATTTCTCATCAATAGCTCACTTAACAACTATGTTGCAGCTCACTGTTCCTGTGCATTTATTCCACGGGTGCTAATATCCTTGCTGTTTGATTTGTGCTAATCAGTTTTTCCTTTTTTTTTTTTGTTTTGTTTTGTTTTGTTTTCTAGTGAAGAGTTATAGATTGCCTACAGGCTTGCTTTGTACCTCATTGATATCAGTTAACCAAATGGCAAATATCATTATAAAACCAAACACATTAGGCAGTGAACCTTAAGTAGCAGATCACAGGCCCTTGTTCTCAGAATCCCCTCCTGCAGTTTTACAAGCATGTTGTCATTTTGCAGGTTAGAAATGCTTGCTGTTTGTCTCTTAAGTACTGCTTTTAGAGTATCATTTACTAACCACTCTGTTTATTTATAGAGGTTGATGCCAAGTTTCCGTCTGATAGCTTGGAGCTATGGATCACTCAAAAAAATCTTATCTGGTTCCAAAAATAACACAGATAATGTCTTGCATTTGCTGGATAGTGTTTGCATATGGCATATATTGCTACATTCTGAGGAAATGGCTTGCAATAATAATGAGAAAATGTGCTTATTGTGAAATTTTATAGGATTTTCATTGAAAACTTAATAACACATCCATTAGGAAATTATTCTTGCTGCAATTGTTAATTTGGTACTTAAAAATAAGTTTGCCCACTTTTAAAGTAGGCAAGTTTCTATTTTACCGTGTTAGTTTAGGGTAAGTCTTTTTATACTGATATGAGAACAGCCTCCCTAACAAAACTGTACCAGTAGGAGCATGTAAGAGCATTTTTAATGGCTGTGGGCAGTTTGGCAATGGGAACATTTTCAACTGCCTTTGGTGGTTGAAGTACAACATAAATGGCTGAAGGAAGACTGATCTGTCACATCAGGGGTTGTTAAACAATATTCACACTTTTAATTTGACTAAGCAGAGCTTGGAGCTTCTGCATTATAAATACTTAATGGGGAGAAGAGCATAGGACTAGAGGCCTGAAGTTGCTCCCAGAATCACAAAGCCACATCCTTTGCTGGGTTGGAACTCTGTGAAGTCACCTTTCTGATATCTCTGGTCACATTTGTGCCTTCTCTCTGCTACAGCTCCCCACAAGCCACCCACAGCTATATAATGGCTCCAACTCTTGTCTATTTGGAAAAAAACCACAAAAACCAAAAACAAAACACAAACCGAAGAAAAATAGGAACAAACTATTTGGTTCCCTAAAACCAGCAAACCAAAATAGTTTGCCTTTTGTGTAAAGTTTCTGCTTTCTTCAGATAATGTGAATTACAATGACAGGCGGTTTCACACAACTTAGCTAGCACTCGAGCAATTTACAATCTGCTCTTTTTCTCTCAGCATTTCTACTCTGACCTAAGAAAAATGGGGTTAGGTGCAAAAAAAAAAACAGCAACTGTTTTTTCTCAAGTGCATGTTTTTCCACTGTCACCTGCATGCAAGCCTCCTCTTTTCTCAAGCCCTTCACTGCAGCAGATTGACAGCAGCACAGCATTTCAGCACACGTTCCCACAGTTATGACCTCTGAAATACACTCTGTTTTCCAACACTGTTTTCCAAGAGTTGATCTTTCCCCCTGTACTGGGTACTGGCGAGGCCACACCTTGAATGCTGTGTCCACTTCTGAGCCCCTCAGTTAGGGAAGGGCATTCAGGAGCTGGTGAAGGGTCCAGGGAAGGGCACTGCAGCTGGTGAGGGGTGCAGAGAAGGGCAATGAAACTGGTGAAGGGTCCACAGAAGGGCACTGCAACTGGTGAAGGGTCCAGAGAAGGGCACTGCAGCTGGTGAAGGGTCCAGAGAAGGGCACTGCAACTGGTGAAGGGTCCAGAGAAGGGCACTGCAGCTGGTGAAGGGTCCGGAGCACAAGCGCTGTGCGGAGCAGCTGATGGAGCTGGGGGTGTTCAGCCTGGAGCGAAGGCGGCTCGGCTGTGACCTTATCGCTCTCCACAACTCCCTGAAAGGAGGCTGGAGCCAGGTGGGGGCCGGGCTCTTCTCACGGGTAGCAAAGAGACGACATGGCCTCAAACTGTGCCAGGGGAGGTTTAAGGTTGGACATCACGAGGAATTTCTTCACTGGAAGAGTGATTAAACACTGGAGTGGATTGCCCATGCCCAGGGCGGTGGTGCCCATCTCCAGAGGTGTTTAAGGATAGACTGATGTGGCACTCAGCGGCAGTTTGATTTAGATGGATTTACATAGTGGTGTTCAAGGTGGTAGACTCAGTGATCCTAGAGGTCTTTTCCAGTCTAAATATTTCCCTGACCCTGTGTTTCTGTAATTTGAGGAAAATCTACTGGCCGCAGCAAGAACAAACACACGTTTTCAAACCCGACCATCCTTCTCTCTGCCCTAAGGGCAGAATCCTACAAAGCCTTCTTGACACGGGGCCGCCCTGAGCCACATGTGGTTTTCACACCAATTCCCTAATCAAACCCAGATTAATCAGGAATGGCCCGGGCCGTGAGGCACCCGCTGCCCCGGCCACCCCGCTAGCGACCGCGCCAGAGCGCAGGCGGGCCGGGCCTCGAACCCGCGACCCAGCGCACCCGGCAGTCACCACGCCCCCGGCAGTCACGACGCCCCCGGCAGCCCTCGCGTCACCGCGCCTCCTCCCGCCCCTCGCGCCGGGCGCTGCGGCGGCGTCAGCTGACCGCGGGTCACGTGACCCCACCGGCGGGTGAGCGGGCGGCGGCGCCGGGGATGGAGCAGTGACGGTAACGGCGGGGCCGGGCCCGGGGGCGGACAGGGGGAGGAAGGAAGGAAGGAAAGAAAGAAGGAACGAAGGACGAGTGTCTGGGCTACCTCGAGCGGCTATCGCAGCGACCCAGCCTGCCCCGGCCTCCCCCGGCGCCGGGCTGCGCAGGGCCTGGCATGAAGGGCAACGCCGGCCGGGCCCGGCGGCACCGCGGCATCCGCGGGCTCTGTCGGACCTCGGGGCCGCCAGGCCACCGCTCTGCCGCTGCGGGGGGTGTTTACCTCGGGAAGCGCCAATGGACGGCGCGGCCCAGGGAGCCCGAGCAGGCGGCTGCCGGGCTGTGGGAACTGATATCTAATCCCTGTGATCCAGGTCAGCGGCTCCGTGGGGAGCGAGGGCAGCGCCCCCCGCTCCCGCTGCCAGCCCCGGGTCGCCTCCGCACAAGCGTGGGGATCCCTCATGGCGGAATCTCCCCGGCTTCCTCTTGTAGCCCCTTGTGTTTATGAAACGCGGAGGCCAAGCGCCAGAAGTGATTTCTGAAAGTGAGCTTGAAGAAGTGACACACTGGGGACTTAGTGCTAAATCGCATCAGTAAATTGAGATTTCCTATTGAGGTTTCCTATTGAGCTAAATAGAATCAATTGTCCCCGTCCCCCTCCCCTGTTTTTTGGGTTTTTTTTTTGAAAAAATGCAATGCCATTGTTGAGATTCTGTTTTGACATCACTGTATGTTTTTTCGAGTACAGCACTGAAAACACTTCTTCATAAGTTTTATTTTAGGTTGTGGTATACTGGATGGAAGATTTTTCTTTGGAAATCTATTTTCCTAATAACATAGGGATGAAGCAGTATACATTACAAAAAAAGCCCTGGTCATAGAGGTACACGATGTGAACAAGCTTCTTATTGCTTATTCTAGGTTTTATTTTGAACACTTGGTATTTCCTGCTGTATCCTGTGGTTATTTTCTTTAATTTGCTTGGCTTTCATTTTACAGTCGGTCTGTATTTATTTTTGTCTGACCAGCGTTTGTATCTGTTTCTCAAACCATTCTGTAGCACTTCTCCTTTCTTCACTTCTTGTTTGATATTCTCCATTGTTCTGATTTCAAGCTCCCTCATGTAAAACACCTAAAACTCTTCTACCAAGCTTTTTGTTCCTTTTTGTGTATTTAATAATACCTCCTTTTTACCTGAAATGGGAAATCGTCTTCCTTCCCATGAGTATTAGAAATGGAACAGAGCTTCAGGAAAACCAACTAGACAGACAAAAAATGGTTCAGAAGGAAGAGGAGTCCAGTGACTTAATGATTCCTGGGAGCTATTGCATTTAAATAATTTTAGACATTTGCTTGCTTTAAAACACTGTCCTAATCTGCAAAGTGATTGGAAAAGATATATCAGAGTTGAAATTTGTTTGGTTTTTCTAATTTTTTCTCGTATGTTTTCAGAAAAAGTTGTTTGTTGTACAGACACTGGAAAATGTATATAGTTGTGAAAATGTAATTTGGATCCTGTTTTATTTGATTTATTTTCAATTAGATTGTTTGCTTGTTACCTTTCTGTGAAATTGCGGTTGAAAGGTGCCAATGTTGCAGACTCAGCCCGCTTTAACATACAGGATGGGCAGTTTAAAAAGATTTTCCAACTGTGTAAATGTGATTTGGAAAATGGGAAAAAATTAATTTGAAGCCACATCATATTTCTGGCAAAATCTCTTACAGTGACTGGAACAGCCCCTTAGTAATATGGAAGGAGATGTTTTTCTTCAGGCAAAGCTTTGACTGCTGTATTAATGGCAGATATTTTTTCTTCTTTTGCTTCCCTTCTGCTAGCGTCTTGTCTTTATCCTCCAGAAGCAACAAACATCAAGATAAAGGCACAAAAATGACAGAGTTTTGGCTGATTTCTGCTCCTGGGGAAAAAACCTGTCAACAGACATGGGAGAAGCTACATGCAGCAACTACAAAACATAACAATCTTTCTACTAATTCAAAGTTCAACATTCCAGACTTGAAGGTATGTAAACCCCATGTCATGTCCTAAGTGTGTTTGTTTTGCATCATTTTTGTTTCTCTAGATTAAAACTTGCAGATGTTTTAGAGAGAACAGCTGACTTCTCTTGGTGTTTATGTGTGGATCTAAGAAATAATTCAGACAACAGTTATCTTTTTTACCGAACTTCTAAGTTAGTTGTTCACTCTGTAAGTTTTCACGATTCAGCAACCTGTGTTCTTTCAGCAAATGAAGCAGTTTTTTCCAGGGGTGGTAGTCTTGATCTCATTGTGGTAGCAAATGCTTGGAGAAGATAAACAGGAACTTGTGATCTGATTACTGACAATTTCCTTTTACTGTTTAGTTTTGCCTTTTTAAAAATAATTTAATTTTTTTCTCTTCTGAATTGTCTGTTCCTTTTCTGTCTGAGATACAGTGAAAATGTTCAAATTAAAATACAGGAGTTGATCAAACAGCTGCTCTGCCTTTTCTCTGTCTCTTCTATAGAAGTAACATTCTACTATTAGAGCAGTGATTTATCTCTGGCTGAGCATTCCAGTGTGACCTGCCAATATGTTGTGGAAAATGGAAAAAAAAAACCTGTTTGAACTATTCAATGAGAAGCAAATAGTAACAAAATCGGAAAGCAGTTAATCTTGGTTTAATACAATCATCAGGATATGGAGAAGTTATGAGTCAGTCTATTCATTTAGAAAAGGTCTTTCCTGATGCCTGAATGTTTCTTGAACAAGAATTTGGAGCTCAGTTTAATGTAGTGAAAGCTCATCAAAGCTTACAAAATAGAGGAGAAAAATGCCATCAGTCTTTGTCTACATAGTGGATCAAGTTCAGGTGGCATAATGCCTTTTTTCTGTCTCTGCTAAGGAATAAACCCAGGGGACAGAGTGCTTCAGTGTGCCTTTTAAGATCTTCCAACTACCATAACTTGTATTCACATTTGGACTGTCCTGAGTTAGAATAGGGACTACAACAAATGTCTGTCTCCTCCCAGGAGATCCTTCGACATGAGTCAGGCTGGCTTTCCAGCTGTAGGGTGCCTGAAGCATTTAGAGGAGTTATTGCTGAAAATAACTGTTTCAGGGTTAGAAATAATTGGTTTTGCTTCTACTCTGCTTCCTAAAAGGGACAGAAGCTGAATATACCTTATACACAGTGGGAGATAGTCTGGCTTCTGTGGACCTGTTGAAACTGTTTAGGCAGTGAGATCCTTTAGCTAAAACTCACTGAAACAGTGATTTAGTCTTCACTGAACAGCAGTCCTTTTGCCTAAGAACTTGCTTGTCCTGGGGCTTATAAGTGACTAGTTAAAATGAACTTCCTTATTCTGCTTCCTTATTCTTGCCGCACAAGAAGGTGGGGCATGGAAAGTCATTTGTTTGTGAAGTTTCTTAAGTAATTCTGCTGCTTTTTGCTTCAAGGCCAAACAGAAAAGGACTAATGTGAATTTGAGTGGTCAGATATATAGAAAGTAGATGCTAGGCTACAAATACGTTAAATGTTAATAGCATCTTGGCTAGACAGAAGATTCATTTATGCCCTGTAATATTTCAGCGAAAAATGTGTACTCTAGATACATGGAATTAGGGAAGAAAGTGTTTTCTGGTGGAGAAGGGAATAAAGAGTAAAAGCTTGTAGACAAGCTAGATACTTTATTACCCAAGATGCAAAAAGTCCAGACTCTTTTTGGTCTTACTGCTGCAGTACTCTTGTATTGTCAAAGTTTCTAATGTCCAGGTTGCCTCCAGTGCTGAGATTCCTGATCAGTGAAGTTGCACATTTGATCTAAAGTAGTGAATTAAATGCTGAAGAAGCTGCCTTGTGAAAGACACAGCCAATTCATAATGTAAATATTGTTTTAACATGTTTTGGATGGCTGGACTGCAGAACTGAAACTAAGCACCAAACTAACAGTTTGATCTGATCCTGTGGTGCTTGGGGTGTGGGGGGGATTGGTTATCTAACAAATGAAGCACAGTGTGACTGATAATCAAGATGTCTGAAATCTTAGAGTCCAGCATTTTATGTAGTTCTGCAGAACTACTTGTTGGGAGATGTAGCTTTTACTGTCAGCTGGTTTTATCTTTATATGTTTATATATATCTGCTAATGCATTTTGAACTTTGCTTCTAGGTTGGCACACTGGATGTTTTGGTTGGTTTGTCAGATGAGCTGGCTAAACTGGATGCGTTTGTGGAGAGGTGACAGTTTATTTTTACTGGGATGTAAAGTATTAGAATAATGATGTGATGTTTTGCTGAGTCGTAATAGTACACAGGTTATTTTCAGCATTTTTTGTATCACAGTGATCTTCTGCAAGCAGTCACCAAGCTAAGATTTAAGAAAGCCAAGATGCTGGTTTTCACAGTATCTGTTCTTGAAAAAAGAAAAATAATCTGAACTTCTTATGGAATAGTGGAACATTATGCATTGATGAAGGATGGTCCTCCCTATAGTAGTGCTGTGTGGTGCTGGGTCCTGAAGAATTGTTAAGAATTGAGCCTGACAGTTGCAGGAAGTGGTGATGAAACAAAGTAAGAACTTGTTCTTTTAGCAGGAATGCTGTTTACACACTTTGAGAAAGTAACAATGGAATTTCCTAATCCATAGAAATGCTTAAATGGTATTAATATTAAAATGCAGTATCTATTCATTTTGAAGAAACTAATGGCCTTTTGAAAGTGATTTTTAGTAAGTATAGCAAAATTTAACACATAACCAGAACTCATGGAGCCATCTTCTGTTGCAAGGAGAGAAACCTTAAGTAGACATTTTTAAATAGAAAAGGAAACTATTTGGCCAGGCATATGTTAATAATAATATACGTGGCTTTTCACTTAGGAAAGTAGGCCTTGAGTCTCAGATTGCATTGTCAGAGTTGCCTTGTGTTTAGTTTGGGTTACTGTTGGCTTCTACCTCTATCTGTTTCTAGAAAGGGGTTAGAATTTTGGAAGTACAACAGACTTAAAAAGAAATTTTGTAATTTAGTGACATTACACTTGAAGTCAATACCAATGTGAGGGAGCTGGCCTCACCTTGTTGAGAATGGTGAGTAGCAACAGTAGAGATTTTAAATAAAGTTGTGGAATACTTCTGAGAAGTTGGTCTCCTTCAGACCAACTTGTGCTCTTAGAAAGTTTGGATGTAGAGCAGCCATCAGCCTTGTTTGATCCAGTCACTTTTGATCCAGTCTCAGGCAATTTAAAGTCAGTTTTATGAATGATGTTTCTCAAATGGCAAGTTTGGGGGTTTTTTTTGGCAGGGGGGAAGTTGTGTTTGTTTGTTTTTAGTATATCTTTATCTTTCATTTTCCAGTGTTGTCAAGAAGGTGGCTCAGTATATGGCTGATGTTCTAGAAGACAGTAAAGATAAAGTTCAGGAGAATCTTCTGGCTAATGGAGGTAAAGTGTTACCCATGATATCCTAATGTATCCTAAAACTGTAGAAGGGAGGGCAACGATCCTGAAACTTACTGAGGCACGAGGAAGCCAAGTGCAAGGGGCTGCACCTGGGTCAGGGCAGCCCTCAGTGTCACTACAGGTGGGGGATGAATGGATCAAGAGCAGCCCTGCTGAGAAGGACTTGGGGGTGCCAGTGTGCATTTTATTTCAGTAAAGAGCTGCACTTTTCTCTGAATCAGTATTTTATTTTCAAAACCTTTTAATAGAATTTACCAACTTGTATTGATGCAAGAGAGGCTAATATAAGTGATAAGGGCTAGAAGTAGTGTCTTTCATAGAAAGCTTTACAAAACTGTCACTTCCGGTGAGCCACATGGTCATTGCTGTCTTTTTTGCTATCATAACCTTCCCTTCTCCCACTCATTTTTCACACAGAGCAAAAAGTAGTTGCTCTTGTCTGTAGTTCTCCAACCATCCTTGACTTAGTAGTAAGTATCATTTACGGTCTACAGAGGTGGAGAAACCAATATCTGAAGGCAGAGATCGTGGCAAATTCACAACTTGCTTATTTTCAAATTTCTTAAGCAACAGGGTCCACACATGGGAAGATCCAGTCTGTTACAGTTCTCTTCTGTTACAGCAGTTCTACGTAGAATATAATACATTAGTCTTTTTATTGTCTATCTTAACAAAGTTCTTTAAAATTTTAGTTGACTTGGTCACCTATATAACAAGGTTCCAATGGGATATGGCCAAATACCCAATCAAGCAATCCTTGAAGAATATTTCAGAAATTATTGCAAAGGTAAGGTGGCTTGTTTTATAAAACTTCCCTATTTGAAC
Source organism: Brachypodius melanocephalos (assembly GCA_013398615.1). Taxonomy (NCBI): domain Eukaryota; kingdom Metazoa; phylum Chordata; class Aves; order Passeriformes; family Pycnonotidae; genus Brachypodius; species Brachypodius melanocephalos. The sequence continues at coordinate 36,979,434 of VZSR01001685.1, forward strand.
TTGAGATACTTATGCACAAAACTTGCTCTCAAAGTGATTTTTCTGGTTTAGTTAGCTAACAGTAGTAGTGAACTTTGTAGCAGTTAGTAACCAAGGAAATATGTTAGAATGTGGCTAGGATTTGGAGAATGCGCCCTGAAGGCCATCATGCTGTCTTTTGCTGATTTTTGTTTCTTAGGATCACTGAGCTAACAAATAAATAGCCAGGAAATGATGTTTACATTTGAGTTTTGCTGTTCTAGCATTGTTTGTCTGTTACCAAACCTTGTGGGCTGTTAGCAGTGAACCAGGGAACTTATGTTCTGAAAGCCATGGCAGTCAGTTACGAGGGGAGAAGTAAGCCTTCATTGTTAGATGTAAAGAAAGCTCATTTAAGAGTTGTCATGCGTTTTCCTCATCTTTACTTTGTCAGGGTGTTTCATACATGGAGGGTTTAATTTGCATTGTATTTGCTTTTGAGCCTATACAAGGTTCTCAGCAGTGACTGGCTGATTGAGACAAGTGAGAGAGTTCTCTGTAGGCAACCCTTGCTTTAAGATCTTTCCAGCCTCTTCAGTTTTTTTTTTTTTTTTGCTTTCCGTGTTTTCTATAATCTGCAGGCTGGCTCTTGGAACTGCCTGTGTTACTAACTAGAAAAACTTGGGAAAAAGAGGCTGTTCTGGGTACCTATTGCAGTAGTCTTTGGAGATGGATGTGTAGGGACTATAATGGGATTGGGATGGGGGTGAGTCCTGGCAGACTTGTGCTTTGCTGTAACTGCAGATTCCTGAAACTACTACATTATTTTTTTTTGCAGAGATTACAAAATCTTAATATATGCTGCATAGCTAACTGAGAATGCAACTAGTACTTTGATTTTTGATATTTTCTTTGGGGCTATCACTGTATCTTGAATTTATTTCACAAATTACATTTAGTAACTATTCCTGGAAAACATCTGCAGTATGGCCTTTTGTTGAAGGATGACTGGCTGTCTTATGGCTCTGAAGATTTGCACATTAAAAATATCTCACAGATATAAAACAATAATCTTAATATCTGACACTAGCACATAATATTTGCTTCTTCAGAAGAAGGTCCCAAAATGAAGCATTGAATGTTTTACAGCTGTTATAGTACAGCACTTGTTTTTACAGAAATTAAATTTGTTGAAAAAGCAACTTAAGACATGAAGAGATAGGCCCTTTATTGAAAATTACGAAAGATTCAGTGCATGTTATTCTGTGTCCTGAAGTCTGCTAGATAAATAATCTGCTTCAACAAAATTGTGCTCTAGAACCTGAACTTTAATTGTCTTACATTCTTTACTATAGAGACCTCATTGACCTGTTAGGTTGGATTGTAAATACAGGTCTGCTGGAGTTCAGCCTGAGTCATCCTGTTGAGGGTTTCCATTTCTCTTCATGTTTAGCTGTGCTAGTATTCTATAGGGACAGCTTCAGGACACCTATGTAATAAATCTGATTTCAAATAGTTTATAAAATATTTTCAACTGTGAGCCACAGATATTTGTCCATAAAGTAGAGAAGAGAAGGAAGATGACTGGAGATGCTTTATATCTCCCAGAAATGACCCCTAGGAGATCATATCCCAGGACTTGAAGCAATTTTGTCCCAAGGCAGAAAGAGTCCTGACAAAGATAGAATCTTCATGTAATCACATGCCAAAGTGAAGATACAGGAAGATTGATAGGGCTACATTAATTAAAATCTGTGAAGCCTCTTGACATGTTGATGTTAAATAATTTGAAAAGCTTGTCATATCATGAATTACTACCTTTCCTGTATGGTTTTATATCATCCTCACTCACTCAGACAGCAGATTCTGATGTCTGTCAAGATGACTAATGGCAATCGCAGTGGGGGTTTGTCAGTTGAGAAGAAATTACAGCAATGTTAGAAACATTTAAAATTATATCTGCTGAAACTATCCATCAAGTTTTTTCAGCTTTTAACTTTCAGAAATTTTGTGAACCCCAGTGTCAATACAGAAGACTTTGGAGATGGTATCTGTCCTGTGTGAGAGCTGTCACTTAAGTGAGTCATTCTTTGAATTTGAAATTAGTCATCAGACTTATGCAAGGAGGCAACCTCAATATTTTTAGTGCCTTAGTCCAACCTTTCAGCAATCCAGGCACGCACTGAAGTGCAACAGCCCAGTTGTATGACTACAAGGCACTTGTGTATTGCTAATGACTACCTAAATGGTTTAAATATCTGGGATTGCTCCGTGTAGAAATAAGCTCACTATGTTAGAGTGGCACTTTCCTTAGCAATTCCATGAGTCTGCCTCCTTTTGCAATGACCTTCGTGAGTGATTCACCAATTCCACTCCCAAAAGGAAGTTTGTATTGTTGCCTTCATTTGGTAATTTTACAAATTTGTTTTCAAGAGCTCTGTTGTGCCATTGATGTTTGTGGTTCTGTATTCTCTAACATTCAGTAGGAAGCAAAGCAGTTTGTTTTTTACCGTAAACTTCAGTCAGTGCAGCAGTAACAGGTTTTTGTCTAAGCAGTCATATTCTAAAAGACTACTGACTCTACAAATGAGAGCAATTAGAATATTGTCAATTAGGAAATGCTGAATGGAACTGGTTTGTAAAGGCAGTGTTTGGTATCTATGGTTTTTGGGTTTTGTCATTAAGAAATGCCATTAAATTTGTTGAAAGTCTTGATCCTTGGAAAAGGCAGAGGGTTGTCAGTCTGGGGAAGAGCTGAAATGCGCAAAGGCTTAATATCTTCAGATTAATTTTCCCCTTATGCTGTCTTCTAGATGTAAAAATAAGATGCTAGTGCTACTTCTTGTAGTTTTAAAAAGTTTTCATGAAGGTATTATGCCTTGTGTGACACCTGCTGAAATGTTCTGCATGTTGCTTTGTTGAAGGTTGTATCAGTCAAAGGATTTAAATAGTCTTAGGTACTCATCTGTTTAATTTTGTCATTTTCAGAGTATTTTGTCTAAAGGATTTCTGTATCTGTAAAGGTGCAAGCTGTTAATGTGTTGCCACATGAAACTAACAGAATGTTCAGGCTTTTGATGACTTCCTGCTACAGAGGAGCCAACTTAGGTGTTACCATAAACAAGGTCACTGTTTAATTAAGTGACTTGTCTTTTAAGAGAGATCTGTTTTGTGGAAACAAAATCATATCTGGATCTCCAAGCCGAAGTGTTTTATGCAAACAAAATGTTTTGTCAGTGGTCTAAGTCTATATAAAGGAGAGTCCCTTGACTGTGTTCAGAAACTTGTCCCTGGGAATTTTTTCATGCTTGTACCTCCACACTACAGTGAGGAGACAGTGAAGGGGGCAGTAGGCAGCATTATGATGCCAGGCCAACACTGTGGCATGTTCTACCAGTTACCCAACTGTTACTGAGTGCATTGATTTAAATGAGTACATTGATTGTATAGGGTACACGCCGATATGAGTATGGTTAGCAGCTTAAGACGTATTAAAGTGCTTCATTTGTTTTGTATTCTTCCATTTACTGTCAAGTTATCCAGCTGGAAATGAATAATTTTTCATAATCATGCTAATTAAGCCATCCTTCCCGATTACTTGAGCAGCAGTGGCAAGCTGAACGTTGTGTTCTAGTTCTTTAGACACAGTTCCTTTTCTTTTCATTTTTAAGGGAGTAAACCAGATTGACAATGATCTAAAAGCAAGAGCCTCGGCATACAATAATCTGAAAGGGAATCTTCAGAATTTGGAAAGAAAGAACGCGTAAGTTGTATTATTTTTTGCTAATGTGGCGCAGGAACGTTATCTAAGTATGAAAACATAATAAAATGTGGAGTGATACAGGCTGTAAGCTTGATGTATTTTTGAGGTGTTTATCCATCTTGAAGAGCAGCTGTCGTAAAAGAATATTTATTACCAGCTGTCTGGTTGGTGTTAACTTACTTGTGACTGAAGAGCAATTAAGAAATCACAAAAGCATGTACAAATAGAATAAATGGCTGGAACTTTTGAGAGGAACTTGCTGTTAGTGGTGTAGAACGCTGCTACTTAGGTGTCTTGTCCAAATAAGAGTCTTTCCTTCACTCCAGCTTTACTGGTTTTCTTCTCTCAGAATTCACCAGCAGAGACATGCAGATAATAAAATTATCTGCGTGTTGTGTACACATAGATAATAAAATTAAACAAGGACTCTGTGTCGTCTTGTCACGTACGTGTGATGATTATCTGAAGTACAGTTGAGGTACAGTAGTTCTTCTGTGCAAATGTGGTTGATTAATGTGCCTGAACCTTGCCATTACAGTGAATGGCACAAGCCTGCTGGCTGATTCAGAACCATGGGTCATGCCAATGACAGTATGTGACAAGCTGTTTTAGGATGAGACATAAGTTCTGTGCTAAGCCACAGCAGTGTGTCAGCTGAACACCGTTAAACCTATGTGTGTCCTTGGTCTTTTATGAATACGAAGAAATACACTTCTTGAAGTTTTTATTGATATTCTGTATGTAGATCTGTACTACGTAGTTACAACTCTGAGGCTCTGTGTACTAGAATCCACAGCTAATGGTTTTAATGGTTCTTGTGGTTTTAAATAACTTTTAAAGTTGACCACTTAAGCAAGTATGGAAATGACACACAGCAGTGGAGCTACTGATAAGAATGTCAGTGGCTATGGACAGTGAGATATAAGATGTATATAAGGACATTTTGTTTGCTCTGCTAATAGCGATTGTGTAGGTAAAATGTATTTTTGAGAATGCTATATTATCAAGCCCTGGAAACTGTTATCCAGACAAATCAAATTCTTAAACATGTAATTGTTCTGGCTGTCTTTGTTTCTCTGCAGGGGAAGCTTGCTAACCAGAAGTCTTGCTGATATTGTAAAGAAAGAGGACTTTGTACTTGATTCAGAATATTTGGTCACATTATTAGTGATTGTGCCGAAGTAAGTCTATTCATCCTAAGAACAGAATACAATAAGAAATATAAATCAAATGATAGATCTCACAACCGTATTATATTGTAAGAATGACACCTGAATTTATTTGGGGCTTTCCTGGATGAGCAAACAGAACTGTTAAGATGCTCAGGAGAGATAAGTGAGTGTCTGTGCCTGTGTTCCTTGTTCACAAAAACTCCTCATAAAGACTGCTGAGTGCTCATAATTTCTTGAAGAAACTGGAGATTAGATTTATGTCTCTTATCCAGGGTTTGCTACGACTAGTCATGTTCCAGATGGTGTCCTTATGAAAATAAGTGCTGAGCAAAAACATGACTTGTTTTACGTTAGAAGGCTTAATCATTAAATTATCCTGGCTAGGATTATGCCAACTTTCACCACTTAGTGAGTGAACTCTTTACTGCGTTGTTCTGCACATTTTTTAGATTACCTGAACACTGTTTTTTTTTCTTTTACTTATGTAAGTCTCTGCCATTGGAACCCTGCTTACATCCTGTCAGAGGCTTGCTGGGGGAACAGGCTGTTCTTACTTGAAGCATATGAACAACAGAAATCTCATGTTTTCCCCTGGCCAAGGAAAATGGTGATACAGATGCCCTCAAAACTGTTGTAAAATGAGAAAACAGCCCTTGACTGTCTTTCTGGAACTTCAAGCAAAGAGAGCTTCTGATTTACGAAAAGCCCACTGGCACTCTTTACCACAGGAACCGTTAGAGTCTGTCACATGTCAAACTCGGTGAAGGAAAAACAATTTTGCGGTGGCTTTAGCAGAAAGCAGTTGGTTAGAATATCTCAGGTGTTCTTTTTCTTTGACTTGTTTTTACCATGGAAAGGATGGAACCTCTTGACGACCCAACTACAGAAAGCAGGGCTTCCAAAATTCCCAGTCCTTCAGACAAGTGCAGGACTCTAGGGATCCTGTTTATAATTGTGGAAGAAGTATTCCTCTGCTCAAAAGAGCAGAGTTGCATGAGGAGTTTTTGATTAACCTTGACAGTTAATTCCATTTCGTCCCCTGAGATCTGTACTTAATAATGATTTAATTTCATAGTTCTTTGATTTAAAAAATGTTGCATTTGTAAACTGACATGAAGACTGAAAATATGTTTCTTCTGCCATCACTATAGTTTATTTAGCAATAATTATAAAAACAGCATGAGGAGAACCGAGCGTTTCTTCAGTCTTGCATATTTCTGACAACCTACACCTGAGATGGAAGATGTGATGATTAAATGTTTTTACCTTTAAAAAAACAACTTGATCCATTAATCTCAGATTAAAAGTCTAACAAGAACATGTGTATTCTCCAGGTTAAATTACAATGACTGGGTTAAGCAGTATGAAACACTAGCAGAGATGGTTGTACCACGTTCCAGCAAGTAAGTTGTTAAATACTAAATCTCATATATGCATGTGCTGTGTTCAGGAATGTTATTTATCTTGAAAGACTTTGAATTTTAAAGATTGATTAAAAACTTGTCAATATGTCTAGCTTTATAGCTTTATCTGATCAAATAATTGAGGAAAGATTCAGATGAACTCCAGGGTTTACAAAGTTATCAAACTTAACTTATGTGAGAAGAGTAAGAGAATTGAAAAGTAATCTAGTTCTGGTCAGATATATTCAGCTTCTAGCTGGAGTGTGGTGGAGATAAGCAACAAATGCTGGCTACTGACCTGTGAGCTTTAGGTCTCTATTCACAGGACTTGAAACAAGTTGTATGAACTCTTGGAAAACTTGCAAAAGAATGGAGAACTAGAAGTGTAAATGGTTTTGTTGTGTACGAAAAAAGTAGCTTGTCTCTTTGGGTCCCTGGTATCGAGCTGGTGGTAGGTGCTGTGGTGGGCAAGATTAAACCACTTTAGCAACCTTGTAACCACATGGAAGATAAAGTCCACATGTAGCACAAAGCATCCCTTTGTGGTTAACTTTATCTGACAGACTGAGGTTTTGATCAGGCAAAGCTGATATTACCAGTTTTGTGCCAGTTAAAAAATTGGAACTTGCTCTGGATAGCTTCGCATTTGGAAGATCTGCTAGTGGTTCTTATTTAATTATTGGGAAACCATGGCCTAGGGCTAGTTTAAGAAAAGGCAGCTTGTTAAACAGTTGGATAATGCTTGTGTTGACCACAGTATGACATTGAGGAACTGTCTAAATCTGTTCAAACTTTTTCTTCCTAAGGTAAAGTCTCAAAATAAGCAATATTATTTTTAATTATAAAATAGTAAATGTAGGGGTCATCTTTACATAGTAAGAAACATTTTCTTTTGCCAACCTGTATATTTTTAATTTGTGTACTTTTCTGTTTTATATCCATTTACTTTTTCTTTAAAACATATGTTTCTAGTAAAGCTGTAGTCCAAATGTTTTGGTATTAAACCAGCTTCAGTTGCTTTTTTTGTTAAATAAATTTTAATTTGAACAAATAGTGTATGAAGTGGCTTTGTGTGATGAAGTCTCTGAATGTGAACTGTAAGCTGCCGTCATTTATGAAGGGAGTTAAGTGCAGTCAATTACATTCTGTATGAGGTGCTTAATTTGGGAACTAAATCCTGTATAATTATCTAAATTTATGTCTTGCCTTGTAGCAATAAAGGACAACATGTGGTACTGTGTGACTGATCTGTGCTGACTTGAACCTGTTTAATTCTGTCACTTGGTTTGTTTTCTTTCTGTGTAGTGTACTCTTTGAGGACCAAGACAGCTACCTTTGTAATGTCACCTTGTTCAGGAAGGCAGTGGATGACTTCAAGCACAAAGCCAGAGAGTATAAGTAAGGGGTTTTTTTGTGTGCATTCTGTCTCTCATGCTTTGAAGGATCTCTAGATAGGCACTTTTGATTTTATTCACTTCCAAATGCAGATTTTTGGTCCGTGACTTCCAGTACAATGAAGAAGAGATGAAAGCTGACAAAGAAGAAATGAATAGACTGTCAACTGACAAGAAGAAACAGTTTGTAAGTTTTAATGAACTGGTCATTATAGAAATGTGAGACATCTAAGAAACTTGTTATTACTATATAAAAATTTCATGAAGTTGTGATTCAGAGAAAGCATTGTAAGGATGACATAATGTAGCCAGCCTGCCCCCCAGCTAGTCTGCTCTGGGATAATTGAATTTCCTGCAGCACAAATGCTCCTCACTGCATTGAACCAAGGGCTGGTATTGCAGCTGATAACATTTGAAGTTTGAAAATGGATGAGTATTTGAATTACATAGTCAGATATTACTAGAATGATCTTTAATGTAGTTAGATCATGACAACTGACAGGGGGAACTGAAGAGGCAATGGGAAGTCTCATTTAATGTCTCTTTACTTTGTATCAAAACACTCTTGAGCCATTATGTCCACAGTGAACTCTGTCTTCAACTTGTCTTTTATTATCATGGTATGGATATTGAGTAGCTGCTCAAAGATGGATAATGGGCTGAGTCTTTTTCTGATGTTTGAATAGCATTTTTTTCCCCTCTTCTCTTTCACAGGGGCCTCTGGTTCGGTGGCTGAAAGTTAATTTCAGTGAAGCTTTCATTGCATGGATTCATGTGAAAGCATTACGTGTTTTTGTTGAATCTGTTTTAAGGTAATGAGGCAGATTTGAATAGTGATTTTCTTCGTAGACTTGGTAAGAATTTGCATCTAGCTTGAGTTTACCAAACTGAAGCATGCGAATGCTGCTCTTCTGGGAAGAACGAAGCAAAAACTAGGGCAGTAAGAATAGCTGGTGGCAATAGCTCTCCTTGCCAGTTGTGAAATATTTGAGGTAGATAATTGTGTATCTTCCCCTTGGATAGTCTTTTTACTATTGCTTGAGGAGTTACAGATACTCTGTAAGTAGCAGGGAGATATATTTGCTGAATTTTAGGTTACTTTATGAACTGCTTGTAACAAGAACTAACTACATCTTACATTTAAATGGCATATGGGAATAGTTCAGAATAAAACTATTTAGACTTTCAGTAACATACTTTGGCATCATGAAATGTTTGCTTTTTCTTTAAGACATGCCTTTTGTAGTCTAAACTTTTCAGTATTAAACCACTCAGTATTTGAACTAGAAAATTTATCTGCTTTTTTTCTTCATACTATCCACAAGTGTGTTACTAGTCAAGAACAGCTGTAGCTGTTCTGCAAAGGAAGAACCTTTATTTTATAGTTGAAGAAGTTCCTACCATGGTCAGCAAAGGGCAGGGTGGTTTTAGCTTTTGATAAGTTGAGGAGAAAAAAAAACCGAATCACATGAACTTGCATTTATGGTGCTGTGGCCTTATTGTGAAGACAAACTTTGAGTAAAGAAGATTGCTGAACTTGATTGGAATGTTGACAGCTGTTTCCACACTCCTAGAAAGGAGGATTAAGTAGAAACTACATTGTCTACCAAGTGTCATAAGCAAAGTAAATTAATGGAGTGTTCAAAATTTAGTCTGAGTGTTCAGGTAACTTGAGAATTATGCTAAATACTCAAGGATTTAAAACTATTTTAAGAATATTTTTTGCTTCAGTTTCGTTATTTTAAACATGAAGTTCTACTTTTTTATGCCTTATGAATTGTAGACAGAGAATAGTTTTGCAAAAATGGAAATGAGCAGAATTAACTCTTCAGCAATAAGATTCTTTCTCAAAAGAAAATTCTGCTTTGAATTATGAAAGAAGTTTATTTCAGCATTTCCACAGTTTTCTACTTGACTTCCTCAGGTATGGTTTGCCAGTTAACTTCCAGGCAATGCTGCTTCAGCCTAATAAGAAAACAATGAAGAAACTGAGGGAAGTTCTGTATGACTTATACAAACATCTTGACAGCAGTGCAGCAGCTATCATTGATGTAAGTACTTTTTAACTGCTACTAGTGTGTTTAAACAAAGCAAAAAGTCTATTGGCATCATTAAAAACCTGTACCTCTCCATATTCTTCATTCTCTGACAGTACAGAGAATTTTGTCTCCTTTAAAAAATGCTGCTTCTGTTTTACACTTTTGCAAGGCAGATGGTATTTGAAGTTGCAACCAATATATTTGAAGAGTTGTCTGGTTTAAAAGTCACGTGTAATTTCTTCTTACTACATTCTTGCCTGCTACTGATGGAAAGATACAAACTGCAAGTTAGCATAGTAACCCTCTGCTGAAGAAGGCTGAATTATTGTCAAAACGGAATCAGCCTTTCCATCTGTAGAGGTCTCATTTTCATGTGTAAAACTGGTTTGTTGGGAGGCTTATTCTACTACTTTGCTTTGTATTGAAAAGCAGTGATTTTCAGTGATTTAAAGGTTAACTAAACTAACTAGTTTAAAAGTTAACTAACCATGAGTTTAGCTGAATTAAAAAAAAAAAATCCTAACATACTGAGTGTAATGTATTTCCAGGCGTTTTTGTGGAAAGAGGATGTGAGACAATTTAGATGAAAATTAAAGATGCTGAACTTATGTAACTTCTTGGATCATTCAGCACCCTATAATGTGTCACAGAAACGGACAGTGTTTAGATGTTGTAGTGATCATGTGTTTACTATAGCAATGGATGTGAATTATTGATACAGAACTACTTAGGTTTTGAAAAAGCACTTTGTATTTACTTTTGAACAATACTGTTAGTCATTTGTCAAACTTCTAACTTGGCCTGTTACTGAAACAGTCACTTGAAGGTGAAGATTTAAGCTTGAAATCTTGCCTGGTCTATTTGCTTCTAAAACACATGAATATTTCATCTACTTCTTAATAGGAGTCTGAATTGTAAGAGTATAACTGGTTTCAAAACTTTATTTGCAGGCAACTATGGATATTCCAGGTTTAAACCTCAGCCAACAGGAGTACTACCCATATGTGTACTACAAGATCGATTGTAATTTGCTGGAATTCAAGTAAAAGTTCCCTAACATGACAATCTTCTCAGTGTTGGTGTAAACAAACAGAAGTGAGGTTGAAGTATAGTAATACTTTTAACATTCTACTAATCATATGCTTGCTTCTTATGTTAGGTGAATTGAACACACTGTGGTCCATCTCTAGACATTTTATTTTTAAAGAACAGTGTAGGTAACCAGCTTTTAATCGACTATGTCTGTAAATGTATATTGAGAGAATTGAAGTATTTATAAACAGAGTGATTTATTTAAGGAAAAGCTTATCCCTCTTTCATATGGTGGTCTGTGTTAATTCCATTTACTGTTGTTTATAAAAAAATTGTTTACAGAAGACTAGTGTAAATGTTCATGGCCATTTTGTTCATTTGATTTAGTAGATAAAACTGTGTTAACGTTGTTGAACTGTGATGTAAAGTATGTAAAATTGGTATGAAATTGTGCTTTCTGAATGGTTTAAAATTACAATTGATGCACTGTAAACACAGGGAAAATAAACATACCTGTGCAAATGTGTCACTTTCTTGTACCATGTAAAATTGCAGATACTTGTGTCTAAACTGAAGCAATGTGTTAAGTCTTTAATAGTGCAGCATCCTGCATGCACTGGTACAGAAATGCAGTTGGCTTCAGCACAAGTACTTCTAAGTGATGCAGGAATTAATTTTGTTTTGTGCAGAAAGGCTCAAGTATGTTGTTTGACCACCACACATATGTATGAATGTTTTTCATGTTTGTATCTTTGTAACTAAAGAATAGATGTGAGACAATTATTGGGAAGATAATGGCAATCTGGGATAATAACAAGCTAGGCTGAGCTGGGATTTTGGTAATTCTTTGTTCTTTTCAGTCAGTTGAAGCTTGGGACTATTTTATGGCTTTGAATAATGTGCTATTACATGCGTTTTTTTTGTTTTTTGTTTTTTGTTTTTTTTTTTTTTACATCTGTTCTACCACACAGGGAATATGACTGCTTCCTTTTAATGTGGATAGAGAGGAGTTGTTTATTTCAGTAGCAGCTATTATGTGTATTCTACCTGAGTAGCTAAACATGCAGTAAAAGCTGCACTACTGTTTAAAACTGACTTGAATCAAGAGTGAGACTGGAGGAGTGCTGATTTGTCAAAATAAGTATTTGAAGTAGCCACTGCATTCTTTTCTCATTTAGTCCCTGACTGAAAATACCCATGCTGTGGCTTCAAGCAGTAGAGAGCTTTCAGCTGTGGGATGTCTAATCATAACCCAGCAGCACCTGTGAGGAACTGGCTAGCTTTGTAAGCCTGCATTGAGATCTCTCATTATTAAAAGGGAAGTCTAGCTTTTGAGTGCAAGGGTTGCATCTAGCTACTAATTTTGATGGGGTTTGATGTCTATGAAAATATTTGCTGTGTAAATTTATATTTGCTTTTCTTTCTATTTTTATAGACAAAAAGGGAAATAGTGAGATCAAGTGTCCTGTTGTGGTCACATTCCTGCTTCTCTCACTTCTCATTTCCTTACAGAAGATAACAGCTGTTTACTGAGTTGTCTAGGTTGTTAAAGTGTGCCCAAGTGGAAGAAGTTTTCCCTTTTATCACCCAGCTCTGCCTCTTCCACTGGCTTTTGTTACTGCTGTGCACAAAGGTCGTAATCTTTGTTCTGAGCCTGTACACGTGCATTGCTTAAAGGTAAAGAGGGGTTTTTTGTCCTGCCTCTCTAATCACAGGAGGAATCAGGCTAAACTGTTGTCTCTGTTCTTCACCTTAGTTCTATTTTGATTTTGTTTTCAATGCCATTCTACAAACAAGTGCAGATAAGGGCATAGGTTTCCAGTAAGTATTGTATGAAATGCTTTGCTGTGTATTTGACCCAGTTCAAGATACTGATGCCTGCTCAATCAGCCTTAGATCCTTCTGAAATGAATGGAAGCAAAGAGCAGGTGGACAACAGAATAGCACACATCCAATTTGAGAGAAGCAGTCAATATGCTGAAAAACGGAGACATGTGGAAATGCTGGAGGAATGGGCTGACAGGCACTGCATGGGCTTTAGCAAGGAGAATTGCCAAGTCCAGTGCTGGGGGACAAATAACTCTTATGCCTCAGTCTGGACTGGGTGTGGGCTAGCCAGGAGGCAACACTGCAGAGAAGGAGCTGGGATTGCTCATGGGAAACTAGTTGTCTTTGTGGCTAGCCATCTCCTGGGATGGCTGCTAGCAAGAAGTTAGCCATCCTTTCCCGGTGTTTGACACTTGTAAAGTCGTGTCTGGGCTCTATAATGCAAGGAAATGGAGTACCATGATGGAGAAAGTCCAGTGGCAGCTACCCAAGCTTGTCAGAGAAGTGGAGCATGTGACACTGTGACTGGTAGAAACATGTCTCTCCATGCTGGGGAAGAGATGGGAAAAGCAAAAGCAGATTTTACTGATATTTACAACTGTCTGAACAGAGGATACAGAGAAGATGGAGCCTTCTGATGTGCCTGAGCACTTCTCAGAGGCACATGGCAATAAAGAGAGGCAAAGGATGTAAATTCGAATATGAGAAATTCTCACTGAAGGCTGTGGTGGGTTGACTTTGGCTGGGGCAGTTACCCACCAGCTGCTGTCTCACTACTCCTGCTTGATGGAACAGGGGAGAAAACAAGGTGATAAAGCTCCTGAGTTGAGATAAATATGTAGAGATTGCTCACCAGTTACTGTTACAGGCAAAACAACCTAGACTTGGGGAAGATGGAAAAGTTGGAGTTGCAGAAGGTTGTTGCCAGTTCAAGAAGATTTGGTTTGTGAAAAGCAGACAAAAAATGAAACACCTTATCCCCTTTTTTTTTTTTTTCCTGAGGCTCAGCATAACTCCTTTACTCCTAGTCTCTGTCCTTCTCTCCAGCAGCTTAGAGGGATGGGGAACAGAAGTTCCAATCATAAGTTCATAATAATTCCTCTCTGCTTTACCTTCCTCCTCACATGTTTCCCCTGGTCGAGCATGGCTCCTTCCACAGGCTGCAGTCCTTCAGAGTAAACCTAGTCTAGGACAGATCCTCTGTGAATCATGTTTCCTTCAGGGCTTGTCCACCTGGTCTGGTTTGAGTCCTCCAAAGGCTACAGTGTGGATATGTGCTCTGGCACAGACCTCTAATTAGGCTGCAGGACAGTTCCTGCTCCACTGTGATCCCCTCTGTGGGCTACAGAGAAATAAATACCTACAGTGCATTTCCTTTCCATGATGTATCTACTCTGGCATTACCTGTGGATGAGTAGACTCAAATTTGCTGTTTAAAATAAGGGAAATTTGCAGAGTATTAAATGCTAATAACCATCCTGGAATAGCTGGTATCTGGATATCATTGGGCCTTTCTCATGGTGAAGAGAGATACTTTGGATACAGGAGCTGGGAGTCAGTCTGTTAGATTTGATTTATAGGGAAAAGCTAGAACCAAACCACATTTTACAGTTTATTGTATTTCTGTGGTTCTTCAAAGATTTCTGGCAAGTGAAACAAGGTTAAAACTGTGTAGAAATGGAAATTTTTCATTTTGTTTCCAGGAAGTATGCCAAGTGATTAGGTTAGAGAGTAATTTGTGGAAGAAATGAAAAAGTATACTCTGGAATGTGAGGAGTATGGGAATTTTATTTTTCTTACAATTAAGTAAAAACAGATGATTTATGTCTTAATAGGAAAAGCAGACATAACTCGATTGTCACAATTTACATGTCTGTAATCAAAGTCTGAGAAGGGGAGACAGCTGCTGCACACCAGAAGTATCTAAAATAGCAATGTAAATAGCAGTGTAAAATAGCAATAGTCTTTTCATAAATTTAACATAGATCTCAAAATGCTGGTGAATGCCTTTGAAAGCTGACAAATACAACCTAGTAATGAAACTGTGAGAAAGCAATACCTGCAGTGAGTTCCAGGATCACCAGGGCTGGGAAGAAGATTGAGCAGAGAACTGGGGAGAGGCAGAGGAAATGTGGTAGCCAGGAGCTTGTAGAAGGGGCAGTTAAGCAGACCTAGTGACTCATTACTAAACAGGAAGGGGAATCAGTATCACCATAGCTGAGGTCAGAGCAGGAGAGGATTTCAGTGAACTTTAAGGAAAATGAGCCACCACAAATTTGTTGGAAGGAAACAAACATCACTCTGTCTTAAAGAATAGCAAGAAGAGGATCTGGGGAACTACTGCCTGGGCAGCGTGACCTTGATCTTTGGGAAGGATGAAGGAGCAAACTGTGCCAGAGACAGGAAAGTGATTAAGGGCAGTGAGCCTGGATTTGTGCCTTACATACCTGATGGACTTCTGCAGTGAGGTGATTGGATCAGTGATGAGAGCAGAGCAGTAGAGTTTGTCTTGGCTTCAGTGAGGCCCTTGATGCTGTCCCCTGTAGTGTCATTGGAAAACTGATGGAGTACAGACTAGGTAAATTCATGGTGAGATGGACTGAAAAGTAGGTGAATTTATGGGGCCAAAAGCTTGTAATCAGTGAGGCAAAGTCCATGCAGAAGCCACTAGTTACTACTAGTATATGCCAGGGTTCAATACTGGGGCCAGTATTTTTTAACATTTTTAATAATTATCTGGATGATGAGACAGTGGACCTTCACCAAGTTTTCTGGTGGCACAAAACTGGGAGGAGAGGCTCCTATGCTAAATGGTCCCTGTTCAGAGGTGCTCAATACACTACAGAAATGGGAACATGGGAACTTTATGAAGTTCAGCAGAGGGAGATGTCAAATCCTACATCTGGGGAAGAATACCAAATTGGCCACTTACCAGTACAAACTGGTAGCCAACTGGCTGGGAAGCATTTTTACAGAAAAAGGACCCAGGACTCTGTTTGGAGAGGTTGAGCATGAGGCAGCAATGTGCTCTTATAGTGGAGAAGGCCAACAGCACAGTTTGGGAAGAGCATTGCCAGTGGGTGCTCTGAGGAGAGTGATTAGGCCCTTCACCTCAGAGAGACTAAAGAGACACACCACAGCTTGGCCGTGGTTGAGATTGGCAGGCACTATTGAAGACCATCATCTAGTCCTCCTTCCTCAAGTGAGGTCAGGAAGAACAGATTGCTCAGGACTGTGTCCAGTAAGGGCTTGAAAATCTCCACAACCCTCTTTGTGCAGTCTTCCTGGTGTTCAGACAACCAGGTAGTAAAACTGTGTTCTGTTTAGATAGGACAAGATGGGTCTCTGTTTGGGAACCACTGAGGAGTCAGGCTCCCTCTTTACACCCTCCCATCAGTATGAACAAACACTGATAAGGTGCCCTTGAGACTAATTATTTTCTTGAGCAGAGGGTAGTGAGGGCCTCTGCAGTGTTCAAGCACTTGTTTTCCGGGGCTATTTTTGTTGTAAGGAATGTAACTCTTGGATATGGCAATGCACAGTGACCAGCAGATGTGGAATCTTTGTTTCAGTTTCTTTTTTAATATATAATATTCTGGAATATTTAGCATTTAAGCCTCTATATTAATGCAGTTTTCATGAAGATATTGATTATTTTGAAAGCTTTTTGAAAGATATCTATGATCTGCTGAACTATTAGTTAGAAAGACATTGCAGGCAGTGTCTGATTTCTGAGCAGAAGTATTTAGAAAGTAACTTCTTCCCAGATATCTTTGTACTTCAATTGTGGTTTTCTGGCAGAATTCCCACTGCAGAGGGAATGTTTGAATTGTGCTCCCTCACTTAGGTCAACAAATACAGTGTTTGTCTTCCACCCCACCAGGACTGGATTCTTAGAGTGAAAGACTCTAATATTTGCCAGCAGCTTAGTATTTGTTTCCAGACAGTGTGTAATTGATCTTATATTGACTTAAATATCTTTAAGAGCACAATTGGAGAGTTGAGTCAGAGGCAAATGGTATCACGCTTCATGTCATGGGGATAGGATCCCTGCCTGGGATCGTTTAATGTTGCTTACACATGAACTCTGTCACTCTGTACTGTGGCACTAATGGCAGGAATCATGGATGCACTAAAGCATGAATGTTTCCTCTTGCAGATGTCTGAGCTTTGTGTTTCACCAAGAAGCTCACATTTTGTAGGCTCTGGGGAAATACAAGTGTAATATTTGTATTCCTGAAACTTTGCTGAGTAGAATATGCTTTTCCCAAGGTTCTTTGGGGTCTCTAGTAGGTTGTTGCAGTGCTGTATCTCCCTGAGACACTGGGTGAGATGGTGCTGGTGGGACTTGGGAAGCTGTGGCTATGTGGACACTTTTGGACAGTCCTGCATTGAACAGAGCCAACGAGAAAACTACAGGGGAAACTACATTAGGCAAAAAGAGATGGTGGAGAGCCAGCTTTGAACAGACGACAACAGTTTCATGCTAAAGAGTTACAAAGAGCAGTGTGAGTGTGCACACCACTGATTGCTCGGTTTTGGCCTCGCTGTCACTGTTCTCAAAATGCAGTGGGTTTAGCTTTTGTCCTCTGTAGGTTCACCCAGGATCTCTCCTGCCTGACTCTGTCCGGGTGCTGTCGCGTCTCCTTGACGAATTGCGTTGATTGCATCATCTGCAGAAATGAAACCTGTGTTTTTCACCTCTAGAGAGCGACCTCGAGCTGCTCTCGAATAACTGCTGGGGTAAGGCTCTCATGAAGCCTTTGCTGAACTATTTGAGTTTGAACTGAAGTGTTTGGTCTTTGAATGGTCTCGTGGTCTCATAGTACCAAGGAAGTTTTTAATATTGTCCATAATTACTATGTTTTGCTTCCCCATACTTCCTAAAGATTTATGTCGTGCCAAGCACATATCCAGCTTCTCACTGAAGAATCTGAAGTGATTTGGTGTGTCCCAATGGTGGAAAAGAATTATAGTGGGCTCAGAATTGCCACTTAAAATGGTGTATGTCCAATTTAAAGGTCCATTATGAGATTTCAATATTTTAGAAGTATATTCTTTGACTACACTGTTTACTAGTACTGCTTATTTTACTAAATATTAAATGAAGGAATTTGAGGGATCATATATATTTTCCATCAAAGCACAAGTCTTCACATTTAAACTTCTATACCATCTCCTTTTGCAGTGTTCAACCCTGTTCCACATCCATGGCAACAGGAGCGAGCCTGCGGTTGGAAGGCTGTAGAACTTTAATGCAGGCCTTTTAATCTTTTTTTAAATAGACTTGTGAGTTTTTTGATGTGTGAAAATATTCCTGTAGTTTCTGAGCTACTAAGTTTTCTTTCCACAACAAACTTAAGTTTTTAGAACAAATACTCAAAATTCAGGGCTTTGATAGCTTCTAGTACAGCCTGGCAGAAGGCTGCCTTTTCCTTTCAGACTCTTCAGGAGGGACTCCTGGTCTCTGGGGACATGTGGGTATATGAAACAGTTACTTTATCTTGCACATGTTCGTTTTGCCATTCTCTACCTTGTGTGAGCAATAGCATCAGTCCAAAGCAGATCTGCCAGCTGGTCCGGCTGAACCCCACCTGTTTTCCCATGTCCTGGTTACCTCCTTTGCTAAGAGAAAACAGAAAAGCTGTTTTCAACCAAACTTCACCTGTAAACATGATGGAGAAAGTGACTGTAAGAAGTGTTACTCTGGGTTACATGGGACAATGGCACTTGGTCAGCCCTGCTTTCCCATAGCAGAGCAGCCAGGAGCAGGGCCTCAGCCCTGCTTGCTTCCCAGTACTGTTCTGCTCTGTCACATCACCTTGGTTACATTACTCTGTCGCAGGTCATTGCATGTTCCTTACTGAATCTCTTAGTTCTCTGTCCTTCTGCAACTCCAACTTTCCCATTTTCCCCTTTTCCCACTCTTCTTTACACTCTTCTACTCCTCCCTTTCCTTGTTCCTCTTGTATTTATAAATTGCCACGCTACCAGAGGCTGCAGTTTTGAATCTTTTCATGTTGCTACGTGATATTTTTTCCTCTCTTCTCAGCAGCTTGGTTTTCTTAGAAGTGTTTAGTACCTGCAGTCCTCACTTGGTTGCACAAAATTCAGATGCATTCTTGTCTTTATCTCCCACAGCTAAACAACAGCTTAACTTGCCACATTCACCCTTGTGAAAGCTTGTAGTCATTACTAAAACTATTTTCTTGGACAGTACTGTTTCAGAATTGGTTATATTTCACAATGTATTTGTTGACCGTGTAGTGTGTTGTTACAAGAGACTTGCAATCTACTCATAAGGGCTTATCCAACCTGGACCAGGCTCTGGAGCCTGTGTCTTGAGGCCCATCATGCTGCAGCAATCATCAATGCCCCAAAGTATTGTGAAGCAAAGGGCAGGCTGATTATTTGGCCAATCTACTCATTATGCTCCACTGAATAAGGGTCTGGAAATATTAAACTACATACAGATTTTCAGCTACTAATGGTACGGCAAGTAATCAAGAATGAAAAGACACAGTTTTCACCAGCTGTTGGAGTCAAATTATCCATAAAAATTCCAGTTACCCCTTGTGAAACTGTGGATCAGAATTGCCTATGTCAGTGTTCTTTCAACTTAATTCAAGGTTAAATAGGTGTCAGAAAAAAACCCCATGAAAACAAGTATCATGAGCTTAGATGAATGCAATAGGAAAATACACAGCATATGCAGCCAGAGAGAGTTCATCCCCAAGTGACAGGCCTGTAGTGCTCCTGGGACCCTTATGGAAGAGGTGTTAGTGCCACTATGGCACCATGGAGGCTCTGTTGGCCTGTCACTGACACACTGGGCATTCAGATGGCTTTGAAGTGCTCAGCACCTTTAGAGACACTATAAGGACAAATTAAAATTTCACTTTTTCAAACCATGATGAGTAATCTGTGCACAGAGAGGAAAGTCTGTGATGCAGAGCCCCAGCCTGTAGGAATTTCTTACTGTCATTTGCTCTAAGATAGTAAGTATTTTTTGTTTATTTCTTCCCCCAGCAGATAATTTTCCATTTAAAATAATGTTGAACTAGTGGGATGCAGTTATTCTGCCACTGCTGTTACCTGCACACAACCTGGTGTGAGGTGGCAGGGTCTGCCTCAAGATGCCATTGTGGCACTTGATGTGGGTATTTCCACATTGAAAAGGATTAGCTCTGGCACCGTTGCTGTGCTGGTGGATCCTGGCTCTACACCAGTGGAACAGAGTTGTAAGAGTCCCTGTGCTTGCACTTACAGAGAAACTGTAAAACATCAGATTTTAGTTCCTGGTGGCGACAAACTCTGAAATTAATAATGATGAACAATTTTGTGCTAAATAGTAAATCACTGACATTTTTAACTGGGGTACATACCTTTGAAGAATGAAGTTTATATCAATTTTATTTCATCAGTATGAAACAGAAATAGCAAGTTGCTTCTCAAATACCAAACTGGTGTAATCTTTCACTTAAACTGTCCAAAAGGATTAGTTTCTAAAAATGTGTGACACACCTGTAGTGGCTAAAATTTTGTAAGAATTTAGAAAAATGCTTTTAAGTGCCTATCGATGAGCATCTTTGTTACCAGCTAGAGGTGCTTTTAATCCAGTTTCCCTCTGGTCTTGACCTGAGATTGTCACCTTGTGGAAATGCTGTGGTTTAGAAGAAACATCTTTGCCCAGCTTTGGCAGAGAGAGCTTTGGCTAACTCTCTTGCAAAGGACTTTTTCCTCCTCTGAAGATATGAGGTGGTCCAATGGCACTGTAGATGAATGATGATGGATGAAAGAATAAAACCTTTTGGGATTGTGTCTGAGGGGACAGCACTAGAGCCACCTTGAAACACCAACACACCTCATGGGTTTGGGTGTATTTTTTGTAGGTGCTATTAGGCCTTTTCTGCCACCATGTTCAACTGCTGTGGCAGTCAGTAGTAATACAAATAACAATTTCAAACCCAATAGTCTTGAATGGTTTTGAGTAGGACCAAACTGTGAAAAATTGATAATTAAACTATTTAGGAAGATTAGCCCAGCTGATACCAGAATGGATTATGGTACCTGCATCTTGGTATTTTTCTAAAAATTACTGTGGTTAGTGCTGTAAAGTAGTAGTTTGAAATTATTTTTGGATATTTTCTAATGGAAAATATATTAAGACAATAATTAGATAAAAATAACTTCACCTTCTTTTTAAAAAACTCCACTTCTAATTCTTAAAATAAATTTTAGATTTATTAAATATTTCAGCTGGCCTTATTAAAAGGTATTAAGACATATAGAAAAGGATTCTCTTTTGTTTCTGTGAAAAAGCTGTTGTAATATAAAAGTACATTTTTCATTCATATATTTCAAACTTCAGAGCTTCAAAACTTGGAACTAAAATGAGCAGGTTACATGTCATCCCTATTTCAGTTAATGATCTCTTGCCACTTGTTTCTGTCAGACTTGGATTGCACTCAGAATGCTGAATCAAACCTGTAATTTTCCTGTTGTTCTGCCTTGCTGGAGGACAGTTCAGGCTCCTAATTCAGGCCTTTGTATCTCTCATTGTCTCTCACACAGCTGACCCCAAGGAATGTAATAGTCAAACCAGAATAACACAAAATCCATTTTTATTTAAAATAACTGCATGGATACATTGTTCCTCTTGAACTATTTCCTAATTAAATTTTTTTAAAAAATTCAAAAATCAAACCCACGAAAAGTCCCTCCGCAAAAAAACCCCAAACCCACAAACAAACTAACAACAACCAAAAAAAAAAAAAAAACCCAAACAAACCCACAATAAGAGGTCCTCCACAGCAATGAAATTCAAAGTTTCAGAAGATAGTTGTGAGCCTCTATAAGTGGATCATCTGCTTTATGGAACTATTGTTTTATGTAATTACTAGCACCTTGTCTTATCTTAAGCAAATATTGGCAAAGGACAATATCTCAAAGCCAACCAATTTTGAAGTAGCCAACCTTTTTGCATAACATGGCAAAGGAACCAGGATGTGAGCATTTCCTGCAAAAGAATGGGAGGAGCAGGGTTAGCAGACAGAAGGCAGCTTAACCAAAGTGTGAAATCCAGCTCTAGACAGCAAAAATGTCTGCATGTAAGCTGGCTGTCCCAGCTCTCACTGTAGACAATCTGAGGAGCAGTTTGTTGGTGCTGTGTGAGCAGGGGTGTCCAGTGCCCTTTCAAACTCCATAAGGCAGCTGAGATCTGCTGGCAGAAGCACAGAATTGTTTAGGTTGGAAAAGACCTTTAAGATCATCAAAGGCAGGATGATAGGTAAGACATGGGACCAGTGGGAGGCTCTTATCCATCTGGACCCTACCTGGATCACTAAGTGCTTTGCTTAGCTACCTGAATCCCCTCTGGCTGAGCAGCTGAACTTCGATCCCCATGGACTGTAGTGGTCCATAGATAGGGTTGCCTGTCTTCATCTCTAGCTGAATCCCAAGGGCTTCATTTCCACACTGTGATGTCTCCAACCTCCTCAAGCTGCAGTTCTTACCTGCAGCTCTCTGCAAATTACTGTTTTGCTAAGCTGCTTTCTTTTTGCTGTTGCTTTTTAACTTTTCCTGAAGCTATTTAAATTTGTCAGGTTTTCCCTATCTTTATGGTGAATTGCACACAGAACATGAAATAAAGGTGCTGCCGAGTGTGAACCCAGTCAAGCATTGTGTGTACTGGGATTGTGTCAGTGATGCAGCTGTGGTCAGACACAGCGGGTTCAGGCACATGGCTTTGTCTCAACCATCAGGTATGAAGATCAAACACTTGGTGCCCTCCCAGCTGCTGGTCTCTCCTATGGGGCTGGCTGGCTAGGGCTGTTCTGCTCACACAGTGTAGCACAATATACCCACAGCACACAGCAGGGGCAGAATGAAGCTGGATGAACACCTGGGCACTGAAAGGATGCCATGGATAGACCTAATGGGCAAAGAGACAATACCCTCCAGCAGTGTTTTGGTCCACAGCACCTTCTGAAAAGAGCAGCTGGGTGAATCAAAATTTCAGAGAATGCTCTAAGCCTGAATGAGCTCATGCCTCCTCAAAAGCAGCTGGGATACTTCTCAATAATAAATCTTCCTGATAGACCTCTTTGCTGTTATACATATCCTAGCTTTTATACAGATGCATTAGTTGCTGTACTGGCATGGTATCCCTTACAATGTGTGTATTTATTTTGCTAGCAACACAAAGGCCTGAATATTCCCTTTTTGGCAGGTTTCTAAATGAGGCAGAAAGCTAAATTTCCAAATTTCCAGACATGTTCAGATTTGCAAATACATCAAATCTCAATTTAAGCCCAAATATTCAAAGATACTTAAATGTTATCTACTCACATTTAGACACAAAGCATGCCAGAGCAGAGAACCATGAAATTAGTAATTTAATAGAATTCCTCAAATAAATAGGAATGCATTTAGTTTATTTACCATCATCACCAGGTGCTTCCATAAGACTGAGGTGGTGTCTTAACACAGGAGAATAACTAACTTTTCTAAAAGATGATATTCGTTTTCCTTTCCCATACTGACGGACTTCCCACTGCAGTTTGTTTGACTATGGAGTTAAAAAGTGTAACAATTTTAAACCGAGGCAAATGAATCTGCCTTAAGTCAAGCAGCCCTTGAGTTGTTGCCATTTATAGGCACCATTTACAGACTGTCACATCACAGCAAGCTGAGATCTGTGCTACCTTATGTTAATTCACAGATAGAAATTAATGGAACTGATCTTAACAGAGTGAGAAAAATCTTAGCTGAAGAGGGAAACCTCCACCACAGGAAGAGGGCTTGGTCATTTGACGGAGAAGCAGCCCTTGCAACACGGCATTTCTGCTCCATTTGTAAATGAAAGGCTTCTGGCAAACTGAGTTCAAGCGAGCAGCAGCAGCCTCCGGCCCTGCTCTGCTTCCGAGAGGAAAACACAGCCTTGTCGTCATTCAGAGAAGGAGGGGAAGGAAGAAATAAGTAATCTGCTGAGATGAGAATTGTAATGGAGATATATTTTGAAACTGATGTAAATCCTGTTTGGTGACGTGCTGGTGAGTCACGAGGGTGGGTGGAAGTGATTTTGCATAATAACTGTATAATCTGCTTTCTGCAAAGGCAAACACAGGCCCTGTGCAGCAGCCAATGAGTCATATGCTGTGTACCAACCTAAAAGGGGTGAAACCTCAAAATATTTACAGTTGCAT
This sequence comes from Brachypodius melanocephalos, assembly GCA_013398615.1. Classification (NCBI taxonomy): domain Eukaryota; kingdom Metazoa; phylum Chordata; class Aves; order Passeriformes; family Pycnonotidae; genus Brachypodius; species Brachypodius melanocephalos. Next base: position 37,003,229 of record VZSR01001685.1, read on the forward strand.
TTCACATCTCAGTGCTAAAAGGCATTGAGAGTGGGCACAGGTGGTGCACAGCTATTCTGGTTTCCCCTGGACTGGCCGCATCCAACCCAGGAGTCAAAACTTTGGAGGAATCTTAGGAAGATGCTGCTCTAGACTCTGCAGTGTTTAGACAGAATAAAAGAGGACAGACATGAACAGGAGGACAGGATCTTTCAGAATTAGCATTTATAAAGAATGAGGCTGAATTCAAAGTAATTGTACTGAGGTAAATTTTCAAATAAGCTCAGCAGAAGCACTGGAACTCAAAGGAAGACACACATACAAAAGGCTGTGCTGAAGCTTAGAAATATTCACAAGTACTTACTGAATAGAGATTTTTTTTCTCCTTTTTTTGAACATTTTATTTTTAGATGACAAAATATGCTTTAAAATTTAGCATGATTGCTCTTTATAAGGCTCTTACACACAAATAACACAAATGTAATTAAGTCCTGCTGATTTCCATCTCCTTTTTCATTTTTCTTTGGCACTGAACAGAACAGAAAAAAAGCCTAGGAAAAGAAGACAGCAAAATATTGTATTTGTTTATAGTTGACTGAGTAAACCCTGTATATGTAGAATTAGAAATTCTTCAACTTACAGAGCTTTCCTAATGTAGAACATAACTAATGGAGTGTCTGATGACTTCCTTTTTAATTGCATTTAGATTTTCCTGCACTGTTGCTTTAGACTGATTATCTAGTCTATATCAAAACAAATTAATTATCTATAAACAATTAAAATGTGGCAGTACCCGCTCAATGTTGTAATGCCCACAGAGACAAGAATGCATTTAAAGGAAAAAGTCAAAGATATTTTAATTAAGACTTGGGCATTAGGGCCATAAAATTTCAGGCTTACTCTGCCAGGAACAATTGAAGTGATAAATGTTTACCCAATATGATACTTAGTTACATGAAATACTGGTTTCATAACTAGGTTTTATGATTTACCTTCTTAATTAGGAACAAAGTGTAGTCTTGGAACAGAGTACAAGGTAAACATTTTATGTGGAGGAGCTCTGCAGACACTTGGGTAAATGAGAATAAATCCATCACTGCTCTGTGCTACAGCTCTGTTTGCAGTCTGAGTTTTCCAGGGACATTACAGTTGGTGCCACTGTCGGCTTCTGCAAGGCAGCAGCGATTGATTTCTGCCCTTGTGGGATAAATTCAATGGCTTTCTGCTGGGGAGTACCACCCCCAGCTGTTTTGAGCTTCTCTCTGCATTATCCTTTCTTACTTACACTTAATATCCTTGCTGGATATTACACTTGATGTTCTTTATTCACCTTAATCAATAGATACTTAAAAACTCTCAAATGAGGCCTGGTGCACAGCTGACAAATTTTTTTTCGCAGAAAATAATTTTATTTCACTAGCTGTCAATTTATTTGAACAAGCCTGGGACATCCAAAGGGACTGGAGGAAGACCTTATGCCTACTTTAAGAAAGAGATCTCAGCTGGGGTGTCACAGCCTAGCAATACTTTGTAGGATGTGTTTCCGTGGGTGGTTATTGCACCCTCCAGACAGTCTGGTGAAGAGAATGGCTGTTTAGAACAACCAGCAGCTCTCAATGTGACAAAGTAATACAGCAAAAGCTTCTTTATTATGACCTTCTTCATACCTCTTTTTCTTTTGATCCCTTTGAACTATTTGAACTCACAAGAAAGGGGGACATCTTTTCCATGAGGTCAAATGTGCCCAGCCATTAGCAAGCATGCTATCCCCTGAGCATCCCACTTTCATGAAAACCTGGGATCCACCATCACCCAGTCTGCTTCTGTGCAGTGGTTGCAATCTACTTTCTATTCCTGACTGCAAATGGGGTAACTCTGAGTTCCAAGAGCAGCAAAGGGCACTGGTGCTCAATTCACAAATGAAACAAATATCCTCATGCAACTTTGGAATGTTCGAACTTCCAATGTGTAAGAAGTTAGACGAGGCAAACCTAAGGTTTTGTCTTTCCACATACTGATTTTGAAGATTTCTGTTCACACAGCACACAGAAAAAGCACGATGCACATTGTACAAACACGCACATCTGCCCCAATTTTCAGCCATAGGGTATCAGTAAGATGCCATGCAGTGAGGACACTTTGATACTTGCTATGTATTGGCTTTTCACTACTTGCTGGGAAAGTGAATATGATTATATCGATCCTAAATTTCCCACTTATGCAAAGCTTACAGTTTGTTCACTGGGAAACATTTACTATTCACAAGGGAAGGAGACTGGGCCCTGAGAAGTTCAGGTCAGCATTAAGGTCCAGCTGTGGTTCAAAGGCTGAGAAAGCCGAAAAGAAATGAGCACAAAATTTCCTTGATTGTACTTCATCACAGGAAACTTCTGTGCTGCCAGGCTACAATTATTCACAATTAAGAATCTAGTAAATTATTATTTTAAAATGGAATTGAAACGTTCAGATGGGGGAATTCAATGCCTTGCTCTCTGACTCTGTGAAATTGGAATCTGAGGTTCTGTTTCAGAGTAATTTTCAAACATGAAAAATATGCAGTGGAAGAGTGAATTAATTTACTTCTCTATATTTATGGGCTGTTTGGCAACATCTTACCAAACCTACACATGTAGTTAATATTGAGTACCCACACATGTCCAGGAAGCAGTGAATACTAAACTGAAAGCTTTCTTGGTTTGAATGGCCATATCAGATAAATGCATGCTACTATTTCCTTATTGAAAGAAATGCATAATGAATGCAGAGCAATATGGAAATTATACAGTATAAATTTTAAAACTTTTAAAGAGAATTACTTGAGAAATCAAGGCAAGCAAATTATATTTTTCCACTGTTCACAACAGTAAAAGAGGAATGCTCCATCATTTACTCATATAAACACTGTGAAAGCTGCAGAGGCAATCTTGTTTCCAGGCATATTGCAAGCTTGGAGTGATGATGTCAAATGGGTATAACACAGCTAAATAATTCTATTTCTCCTCAGATACACACAATACATTACTAGAAATAAAAAGTTCTAAATTCAAATTCTTCTCTCCCCTCTAATAATGTTCTTGAACTACAGGGGTCCTGGGTAGGTCAGTAAACTGCTCTGCTGTCTGCTTTCTGGGGTGAAGAGAACAGATTTGTGAGAAAAGCTGGGGCCTGAAGCCAGATTTAACACCATCTAATAAAACAAGCAGAGATGCTGCACAAAAGAGAGGCAGGACATCTCCTAAACCTCCTACTGCTTCTTCTGCACTTAACACTGAAATGGTCATTGGGATACAAAAGGATAAATTGGCCCAGCATCACCAAAGGGAAAATTAATGATGGGTTCTACAACAATTATATATGGATTTTATGATGAAGAGTTTCTTTTTATTATTTTAAACCTATTTTAGAGGGAAATGTAAACATAAATTCCCTGAGATCCCCTTTCCTTGTTCATCCCCTGCCCATCCTGTCCTTTTGCTTCCTACTCCCATTATTTCAAATAGCATATTTTGAAACCAGCATACACAGAGCAGACATCAGTGACAGCATGAGGAGGAAAAGCATCACTGCAGTGTGCACAGGCAGCACAAAACCAGAGCAGCTAAAACACAGCCCAAGCTCCACTAATAAGATCTGTGGGAGACTACCCTTTTTTAGCAATTAATGAAGAGAGGTCAGATTTTAATGCCTTAATCATCTCCTGGTGTGAGTGTAGCAGCATGACAAATTAAACTTGATCCAAAAAAATTGCATTTTTAATCCTTCTCCTGCTAGGTTACACCATCTCAGGTGCTGAAGTAGAGGAAGAAAAACCAATTGTAAAGTTTTTCCCCTCAAGAGCTGTGCAGATTTCAATTCTTCACTTGCACACTGCCATCAACCTCTCCCTGCCCTGCATCAATTGCTCTTCACCCAGCTTCACAAGCTATCTCCCATCTGATTACACTACTGGAAGAGAGAGAGTCAGGCCAAGGATTCATCTGATCCTGCGTATTTTCCGTTTCTGGAGGGAGATTTCCTTTTCTCTCCATTTTCTTTCCCAATACAAGTGTCAGTGCAAAACTGATATTATTGAATTTGTACCCTTGTACTGTTACCTCACTGTATTAATTATGCCATCATCTGTTTCATGCCACAGGCTGTAGTATTTTATAGCTACAGCACACACCCTCTACACAATGGCTGCACACCTCTGTGCCTCAGAGTTTGCTCTTTAGCTTGGGGAGCATCAGAATGTGCAGATCCATCAACATTGTGCCCTTCACACTTGGCAGTGAGGAGTAATTTTCAATAATTCAGAATGAATTATGATAAAGGGTATCCACAATTGCATTTGGCTCTTTTAACAAAACAACACAAACCTGGTTTTTTTTCTCTCAGTCTCTTAAATTTATTTTAAACACACCAAAGAATGAAACTTCCTTTAGCTGTGGAAAAAAAAAATTCCAGTTTCAAAAAGTAGTTCTCAGTTCCACTAGGAGCTGATGAAAATAAATAATTTACTTACTAGAGCTAACAAACATTTTCTTTTAGTCATACAAAAAAAAATCTTATTTGAAAGTGTGTTTCTAATTCAAAATCAAAATGACACCAGAAGCTTAAATATTAGATCTGTAATAGTTACATTATAATGTTTCTGCAGTAATTTTCTCACTGTTCCACCAAAAGTGGAAATTTGAAAGGTGATGTGAAATACTAGTGCAAGGAAAATGAACATGGTTCAATATACTGCTTTAAGACCCCACTTTACATTTATGGTCTAATTCCTGTCTAGTGGTGGTAGTAATAACAGGAAAGAAGGAGAAGCCTTTTGTTGCTCTCTTGCTGCTGGTTTTTCAAGCATTTGAAAACTCTGCTAGGAAAAAGAAGTGTCAGAAGGAAGTTCCTGCAAGTACAGCTAGAACAGAAATCAAAGTGATGTGAAAGCACACATGCCAGCAGGCAGCAGCCTGCCAGAGCCTCTTAAACTTTTAAGTTAAAATGAAACAAAATACAAAGGCTCCCCCGAGGTTCTGCTTCAGTGCGTTCTTCACTTGGAGCTCTTGGTCTAGGGAGTTCTGCACAATTACAGTGTGAGACACTGAGGTGCTGTTCATGTTTTCATTTGAAGATTCAGGGATGTCTGGCAGTTTTTCCTGGGCCATGCCCTATGCTCACTTAGGGCACACACAACAAGGGGAACCTGTGTTAGGTCTTTTTATTGGCTTCAGGCACCATTATATCCCATTGCCCTGGGGACTATTTACTGGGGAGAAGTTTGATTAAAATATAATCTCTTTTGAAACTCTCCTTTTATAAAAGTAAAGTTGTACTTTACCAAAACATTACCACAGTGATGAAAAAGTAGCTCAGATCATTGCCCCTCTCACCCTGGGACCTCGGTAGCACAAATACAGGGACAAGAACTGTTGGCAGCACCCACATGGGTAAGAGAACTCAGTAGACCTCAGTCAGAAAGTAAGATTGCTGTGAGTCAGTATTTGGCTGGGAAGCTGCTTAGAAACACCTCAGTGGTCATCTCTTTCAGGAAGCAGAATGGGTGATTTGGTGGTTTGGACAGCAGCCTCTGATCTGAATCCCTTCAGAACAAGAACACGGGACCTACCATCTGGGATGCAAAGCTAAGGCCTATGGGATCCTCATAAAGATCTTAAGCCAGCCTTAGGGACAAGACCTTTTACTCCAGAGAATTTGTGTTCCTCCTTGCAGCTCCCATAACACTGGACAGCTTGATTTTGGATTTCAATGGATGAATCCTTTTTAGTTGACAGCCATACTGTGTAATGGCATGAAGTGCAGAACACGACTTCTGTATTGCTCTGTAAGTTCTCAGAGGGGAAAGAGTCATTCCTGCTGCTCTACTGCAAAATTATTCCAGGAGAGAAACACTTATCTGGGATAAAGTCCCCCCTTCAGGATATGATCCCACAGTGCCTAGTGTTCACGGGGCTGGTTCCAACCCTTCAGGGACCTTGTGAAGCAGCTCTTGCAATACGAAGTGCAACCACCATCAACAGGACTCAGTGCAGAATCTGTCTGTCACTTAGATTACCCAAACACAAGCTTAAATTACAGTCTCTTTTGCAGGAGTCTCGTGTTCTTGGTTGTTTCCCAGATTCAAGAGGAAAGGGTGGAAGTATCTCTGGAGTTGAGCACTCAAGATTGCACCTTCAGTTCCCAGTTATACAGCAGCAAACTGCAACGCCAAAGCGGGAGCAAGGCTCTCCCGGCTAAAATAGGGAAGGGACAGATGGATTAGTGCAACAGAGCATAAGACCCGGTCAGGGCACAGAGCTGGGTGCAAGACCAGGCCGGGGGGCTGCTGTGTGGTGCTAGCTGTGGCACGCTGGCAGGTACGTGTAAATCCTGTCCGTACAGATCCTGACCCGCGGAGGAGAGAGCTGCTGCCCGCCCGCGGAGTGTGTCTGCCCCCGGCCCGGGCAGCCGCAGGGCTCGGCAGGGCAGAGCCAGCACCGCGGCGGAGGCAGCAGCAGTGCCCGCTCCTGGGAGACACCTGCCTATGGGAAAAGATCGGGGACGAGCCGGGAGGAGGTGGGACGGGAGAGCCGAGAGAAGCGGGAGAGGAGGGAAGAGGGTTGCGGGAGGAGAAGGGGAGGGGACAGCCAGGAGTCGGGGTGGAGGGCGGGGGGGGGCGCACAGCGGAGATAATAAAGCCGAGAAGAAGGGGCAGGAGAGCGGTAGGAGCCGGGGAGAGCTGGACGAGCGGGGATGGGGCTGAGGGCGTGAGCGGGGCCGGCGGGGCGGCCGCGCCCGGCGGGGCGATGGTGCCCGGGCGGCGGCGGCGGCGGCTCTGAGCGGGGCGTCGCCATGGGCTGCGGGGGCAGCCGGGCCGACGCTATCGAGCCCCGCTACTACGAGAGCTGGACGCGGGAGACCGAGTCCACCTGGCTGACCAACACGGACTCCGAGAGCCCGCCGCAGGAGGGCGGCAGCGCCGAGGGCCCCGGCCGGGAGCAGGGCGGCCCGCGCCCCGGTGAGTGCGGAGAGGCGAGCGGGCACCGCGGGGAGGGAACGGCTGCGACACGCATTCGTGTGCACCTACACATACTGTGTGTGCACCTATATACCTTGTGTGTGCACCTACACACTGTGTGTGTGCACCTACATAGCCGGTGTGTGCACTTACACACCCTGTGTGTGCACCTACACACCCTCTGTGTCCACCTAGACACGCTGTATATACACGTACACACACTGTATGTGCACCTACACACACACGGTATGTGCGCCCGGGGAGTGTGTCCGATTCACCCGTTTTCCTGCTGCGAGGAGAGCGAATTCCGCCACTTTGGCCCCCCAGAGAAATGCAGGCGCCCAAGGCTGCGCTGCAGCCGCGGCGGCTCGGAGCGCTCGGAGCGGCCGAGAGCGGCCCCGGGTCCGGGCAACGCCAGGAGCGGCCCCGCCGAGCTCCGGGTACCAGAGCTGCTTTGGGCTCTAGAGACCCGCTCACGGCTCTGCTCAGCTACGAGGAGAGCACATAGACACTGTCAACTGTGCAACAGTGTTATCAGAAGGGAAGAGAGCTCGGTCTTTGAAGCTCTTGCTGTGGAATACATGGCTTTTCCTTTTGCAAGACAAATAACCTAGGAAAGAAATTGAAATTGGGGAAGAGGCAGCTTTCTTCCACACTACCTCTGGTGCCTTCTGATACACAGAAAGCTAACCGGAGGGTTAGCTGCACAAGAGCAGACCTACAAGTTTGAATTTCCCAGTTCTTGTCGGTATGCTACATCCCTAGTTGTGCACCTGAGGTGTTACAGAAGCGACAGATATGGGAAAGGAATTGAGAAGCTCTGATCTGATGTGCAGTTTAAAATTATTTAAGAATTATTGTGTATTGCAGCAGTAGCTAGAACTCTCTGCCTAGGTCCAGAAATTCATTGTGCTAGATATTGTACAAGTGATTGCTGCCCAAAATAGGTTATAATTTCCAAATAAAGCAGTAAATGCCTATAGGCAGTTTCAGATTAAAAGAAGTGGCTTTACAGCCTTTTGTAGAAAGTAGCAAAGCACCAGGAAGAAATTATGAAAGTGCAGGAGTGAAAATTCACAAAGGTGGGTATCACAAGCCAGCTAGAATAGTGAGACCACAATTTTCTGCTGACCAAAATATGATAGAGAGGGAGAAGTCACAAAGGGTCTATGCTGTACTCCTAGAGATTAAAGAAAGACTCTGTAGTTGTCACATGGGAAATTACGAGAATTTGAAGGTGAATGGGTCTACAAAACATAATATTAAAGATTAGATAAGGAATTTAAAGGCGTTCAAGATGATGCTGACCAGTAAGTTCAAATGACAGGTAACAGTGTTGTCTCCAGCAGTGAAAGCTAAACAAAGCATTGCCTTTTAACCCACATTCAGCATTATCTTAGCCCTGTTTACTTTGAGTTGGTACCTAAACATCACAAACAGAATCTAGACAGTCCAAGATCTGACTGTGAATAGGAGGTAATAAAGAGGTAGATCAATAAGTATTCTTCCTAAAAACATGTGATAATTGACTTTGTGTTTAGAGATGAGAATACCAGAGATAAGCAGAAAAGAACACTCGAGACCAATAGAGACTGATGAGGGCATGAAAAGCTTTGCAAGAAAAGCTTGCAGAAGAAATTAGAAGGAAGGCGATGAGGAAAGGACAAAGAAGGAGCAAAAACGATGAGTGGGACTTCAGTTAGGGCAAGATTAACTCTTCAGCTGTGGGGGCAGCAGTTTAAGGAACCTGAGGAACACACACTGCTCCCAATTAGTGCCTCAAAAGCCATAAAATGCTTCATGGAGAGATGTTGTAGGGTAAGTTTTGAGGTAGGTAAGCAATGGGAATAAGGAGAGATACTCCAGGGACTAGAAACAGCACTTTAAATGAATTTACAGATAAAAGGGAGAGAAAGGAGCAATTGGAGGGGCAAATGAGGTCAAGTATGGGTTTAAGACACGAAGAGGAAAACATGCCTTTATTGTGAGAACTGAAAACTACCTAAGAGTGAGAGACAAAAAGGAAGAGTAAGGGAGGGGACAAGAGCAGGATAGGAGAGATTGGGAAATGGGAGATGAGGTTGGTGCAAGTCAAGGAAGGAGGAAGTGTAGGAAGACGCTGTAACTGGGAGGGAGGAGGCAGCCAGGGAGGAGGCAGCCGGGGAAAGGAACACCAGCCAAACGAGGATGGGGAAAGAGGATGAAGTTCTTCTTTGTCATTTTTCTTTTGGAATAATTCTGTGAAATTCTGTGAAGGGAGAGACATAGAGATAGGATGAAAGAAATATTTTGGGAAAAGACAAAAGCAATAAGAGGTGGTTGTAATTGTCAACATGTCTCAGTTACAGAAAAAACCAGAATGGGACATCAAAATGTAGAGGAGTAAATCACTCAGGGATGACAGAATGTCATGGATACAAAATCAGAGAGTGTATCAATGAGGAAAGGGTTAATATATTAATCTTAGTAATCTCATACCACCACAAATATCATGATATGCTTCTCTTTTTCTCAGCCAGTACATTCAGCTTTCTGTGCCTGCTCTCATTGGAACCGTACATATTTCTGTAGCCAAATGTTTCTACCTTTACCAAAGCATTTTGAAACTTAAATATTATTAAATTAAAAGGGAATTATTGAGGTTTTTTGATTTTCTCATTTGCTTTTCTATTTTTCCAGTTTCAATTGATCTCTTCTTAGACTATTTGTTAATTTCTCTACTTGACTTTTTATATCCATTTTTATAAAGTGTATTGTAATCTCCCTATTTTTTACAGGAAGATGTATAGGACAGTATTAGTTGTTATAACATACCTAAAATAACAGAGGTGGTCTTAGGTTCCTGAGAAGTGACCAACAGACAAAAGTGTAGGTGGTTGTAACATATAGTAATGTACATTATGTAACTTAATAGTGTTCAAGTACATTGCTGAGGCTTTGACAATGGTGAACAGAGCAACCAGATATGGATGAAGAGGGATAGAAAAGTAGTAAATAACTGCATGAAGCACTGCAGGTGCTGGAACTGAAAGGCATTTTCTGGAAGATAAGTGTACATACTGTTCATTGGGTGAGTGGCTTCTGTGAGGGAGAAAAAAGGAAAGAGTTGCAATGAGCCCTTACAATAAAGCAATTTCTTGGAAGAACATCCATTGCTATGTGAGCAAAGGACTTTTCACAGGACTGAGCTGCTGCGTAGGCTATAGCTGGGGGAAATAATAGACCACATGTCTGCTTAGTAACCGTTCCTTGATTCTTGTAACTCTTTGCACAAATTGCTTTCTCTTTAGAGGGTCTGATTCAGCTAAGTGGAAGTGCTAGAAAAGTAATGACTTTCAGAGGAAGTAATAATCTGTGGGTGCAGATGAGTCCCCAGGGCAGTGACCACGGGTTACACACAAACCATGGGGAAATGGCTGAATTCACAAAGAAGCACACAAAATCTGACAAGCATTTTGGAACATGTTTACACAATCTGTTATGTTATATTGGGATAACTTGCTGAAATGTATATGTACATGTATACGTACATGTATATGTATATGTATATCCTACAACTTTAAGATGTACAATTTACTACCAGAAACCAGCACTGTAAAAGTACTCCATAAACACATTCAATATCAACTCTAACAGAAATTAATTTTGTTGGTTTTAAAGCAGGTTTAAAGTCATCCTATTTCTACTTCTTTCTATTTTCACTAAGTTAGCTGCTGTATTCAATTCTTTTTTTCTTTATTATATCCAAAAGTGCCTCAGAGTGGATAGGACATGTTGTCTTGTGGTTAGAGAGACTGCAGTCAATTTACCCCAAAGGCTGCAAGTGCCTTGGACAGGATCTCTCCTTACTGTTTTCCCACAGCAACCAGCACAGTAAGACCCCAGTCTTTAATAGGGATTGTTACTGAAATGCAAATAAAAGTAATTAATTTTTAAATCATGTAGCAACCAAGTAAAAAATAATTCTCTTGTATCAGAATGGAAAAGTTGAATACTGATTGCCTCAGGACTGACTTGTTCAGTTCCTCAACCAGTAAAATATTTGTTGATTTTTTATCATTATGTGACCCACATAATGATCAGACCCACAGTATCAGCTAAAAAATACTGCTTTTTATTCTTTGAATTTTACACTTTTTTCCTGAAGCATATTAAAGAAAACACGATCCATATTTCACACAGACTTATCTGATGTACTCAGAAGGAAAACTTGCTCATGGCATCCGCAAACATAACTGCAGTAAGTGGTCTGCCAAGAATGAAACCTGCAATTTAGGATCAGTGAAGACACTTGCATAATAGCTATGAAATGGGAGAACAATCAAGTCCTTTGTAAAATAGAGAAAATCAGAGGAATACAGGGGAAATTTTATCACTGTCTAGCAATCTGGCTGGCTAACAGTTTATCTTGCATAATTGCCCCAATATGCTTGTGTGTTTATGAATGATTCTTGCTCTGCTCTCTGGGGTAAATGCCTGGCTCATGCTGCTGCTCCACTCTTTTCTGGTCGCTGACAGCTCTGGGACATTTTATGGACCAGGCTCACCACTTGTAGCTAGGCTTGGGCCAAGACTCAGTATGCAAAATGAGGCTTTTCAGAGGTAATCCTCCCCAGAGAAGTTTTGGACAATCAGTTCTGCATCGTTTGCGGCAGAGAGGATCGTGAGCAGCCGCAGCGAGGGCCGGGCTGTGCCAGCACCAGTTGCCGTGACAACAGGGGCTGCTGCCGGCTCGGACCGCTGCCGTCATCCGCTCCCTCCTCTACCAGGTGTGTGCGAAGTTAAGAGCTTAACCCAAATAAATAGGCAAGCACCAGGTTGTAAACTAAGTACCCGGTGCGGCAGAGTGTTTTTCGTGAACTGGACTGCAGAAAAATACGTAATAAACCATCTGTTTTAGGTCAAGAGGTAAAGGGATCAGTGCCTTACATGGGTATATCAGGATCTCTTTGTGCTCCTTATGTTCTTTTATTAATGGGTTGTTTCAAAATCTCGTATGTTTAACAAACAATTGTAACAGTGATCCTGATGTGATATTTTCAGGATAGCCTTATTGCAGTTCAGAGTTTCAGTAAAAGTGAATAAATGCAGCTCTTATGGACTGTAGATATATTGCAGCAATTCCCTTTCCATCTTAGTCCAGACCCTGGATATAATAATGTATTGTGTTTGCATGGCAATGTTTTGTAGCAAGGAGCAGGCTACAGGGTTGGTTTCTGTGAGAAGCTGCTACAAGCTTTCCCCACATCTCGTGGAACCAGGCAGCTCCAAGATGGAATCACCATTGGCCAAGGCTCAGCTCATCAGCAACAGTGGCAGCACCTTTGGGATAACATATTTAAGAAGTATGGAGGGGAAGAACCTGCAGAAGAGCAGCTGGAGAGAGGAGTGAGAATATGTTAGAGCAGAACCTCTGCCATTTCCCATTCAGCACATTTTTGTGGGTTGACCTGGGCTGGATGTCAGGCACCTACCAAAGCACTCCCTCACTGCCCTCCGCAGCTGGACAGAGGAGAGAAAATTTAATTGAGGGTTCATGGGCTGAGATAAGGACTGGGAGAGAGGCTCAACTTAGCAATATGAAAATAATTTACTACACTAACAAAACCAGAGCAGGATAATGAGAAGTAAAATAAGCACTTAAAAACACCTTCTTCCCAGCTCTACCTCCTCCCCCAGTGGCTCAAGGAGGCAGGGAATGGGGTTTATGATCAGTTCATCACCCAAGGCTTCTCCTGCTGCTCAGGAAGAGGAGTCCTTCCCC
>VZSR01001685.1:37029025-37153346 GCA_013398615.1 Brachypodius melanocephalos
AATTGTATCAGTCATGCAGTGAGCCTTAATGGCCCATTAACAATAGATATCCCCCCTGGAGGGAGGATGGGTCATGGAAGGGATAAAGAAACACTGCTGCACCTGGTTTAAAGAGCTGGCCCATTAACAGAAGGCACCTGCCCCCTCCCCTCAGAGCCATGAGGAAAGAAACACCTCCACAGACAGTTTCAACAGATGAGAAATAGAATACATCTTGCACTGAACCCAAGACAATAAGCAATAGCATTACTGTGGAATAAAACTTACCTGACAGGTGTCCTCATGGGGGAGGAGAGAGTACAGCCTGTTGACCGTCCCAGGATGCAAAGGTAGAGTCTCCTCTGACCTCCTTCCCCTGTTAAATCATATTTACATTGTTTTCTTTGAGGATGGTGAAGGGGGGATGTTTCAGTTGACATAATTTCACACTTAAATGAAGTTTGAGTGACTTTATATACCTGTAAAGATTGTACAGTTTTCACTTTGTTAGCATATGTGGGGCATGAAAAGGAATATGTATTTTGAAGTTCAAGCAAATTTCAGCTTTTGGTCACCATTTGGGTCATTCCTTTGGCTTTGGCATTCTCATTAGCTTCATTGTTTTAAAGAGAGAACGACTGCAACACCTCTGTGCAATTCCATCCTTTGTTTCTCTCCTCTCTCAGACATGAAACAAGCTCCCCTGGTGTCCCTGCTCCCCAGGCATGCACAATTTGTTTCTGCTGAATTACTGCCAGTGTGGACAGTCCTCCTTGCTGAGCTGTCTTTTGACATTTTTTCACAGAAAGAGCCTCAGCACAGCATCTGCCAAAACTGCTACACCCACTGCATAAGAAGTTCTCCCATCTTGGGAGTCACATCCTTAAACCAAGGGGTCTGAGCAAATGAAAAAGGGAATTTGGATTGAACTTCACCTTGCATTTGCTAACATACAACACATCACTGCATGTCTGTTTATTTTATACCTCTATTGTATTATTATCTTTTCTATCGCTATAGCACAAAGATATTCCCAGGTGACATAAAAGATACTGCTGTATCCTCTAATGAGATACTGCACCTCCAGGTGGACAGGGACACATTCCACAGCAGCATGACATCTAGAGCCATGGGATTTCTGTAAATGAAAAGCCCAAATGCTTGCCATAGCCACTAGCCCAGAGAGAAATTTTAATTGGTGAGGTTGGATATGGTCAAACAGAACTACATGATTATTAATCCAATTTGAAAAAGGCTTGGTCACAATTGAGAATTACAGTGTGTACCTGTCCTACTGTTTGAGAAAATTGTCTAATTTTGTAATTTAATGGAATATTACTTCTGTACTGCACTTAGTAGGAAGTATGGGCAAATTCCCACCACATGTTAATAATGTGAGTGTTGACTGTAATGGTACTACTCAGTGAAATGTGGGTTCCTGCCCCAAGGCCCCATGACTTTGGAGATATCTTCCTGCATTTTCTAGCTGAGATACATTCAGTAACATGTATCTGGGCTGTTGCAGCTCATTGCAAAGAAAATTTCTGGTGATAACTACAGCATTTACATTATTCTCCACATCTAATGGAAGTGCATGAGAAGGAAGTTGTCTAAATTTCTTGTAATCAAAAAAGAAATATGTATGACTAGAGAGAAAGTGTAGTATCTAATTTAGGCTCCAGCTCTGATCTGCCATTCTTCATCTCTGTTTTTCCACTCTTTAGGGAACCATAAGATGAGCATATAATGTGAACACCCTAAGTTTTATTTACCTGAACATTCACATTGACTACAGTTTCTCTTTTATCTCGACATGCTACAGAATACAGTGCAATGCAGGAAATGGTGCTCTTGGAAGGCTTGGGCTGTGCCATCAGCCTGTGGGCTGGCAGGGGATAAATCTTGTCACCTCCCTGTTTCCCACTTTATCCTGCATCCAGCTCTAAAGCTGCCATCTGCCTTATCCCTTCATACTTGGGTATGACAGGGTGCAGCTTGTGCTGTTGGAAGGGAAAAGGTTTGACACTGACTGTATCTGGGAAACTTTATTATCCTCTCATGACAGTAATGTCAAAATAATTTAGAAGCAAAAGATGATGATGATGATGATGATGATGATGACAGTAATAAAGAAAGGAGGGCTCATACCAGTGAAGGTAACAGGTTAGTCAGGCACTTCTCCTATAGAAAGCTGGTATCCATATTATGTCCCTGACTGACAATAATCTGGTTTAATTCTCATAGCCTTTGACAAGCACTTGCATGAACAGTAGCACTGGGGGAGCAGATAGCAAAGGAGTGTTGTATTCAGGCTGCAGAAATGTGGAATAATATACAGTAGCAAATTAACTCCGGGTGTTGCTCTGCAATATATATCTACCTTCCACTTATGTCAGAGTCTGAACTTTATCAGATATTATTTTACCTTGTAAGTAATGTCTCATTTACCTGTCATTCCTTACACTGACAGACTCATGGAACACTGGCAATGCAATAATCAAACCCACCCAACTCAGCTGTGTGTCCTTCTCAGCCCAGATCTGGGTATGCTCTTTTAGACCTATCCAGTTTCCTGTGCATTATAGTGCATTGCTAATGGCAACAAGCAGAGAGTCTGGGAGACGGAAAAGTATAAATTTAAATTAGGGTTGCACTCTCATGACTCAGACAGACTGACTTTTTTGAACACTGAAAATAAACTGATGAAGCTTCGAGAGGTATATATTGTGCTTGGGTCTTTTACACAGGCAGAAGTAAGGGTTACTTTAAAATTATATTTTCACATCAGAAATGTAAAATCAAGTACAGAAAATTCTCTCTCAGGCTAGTGATGCATTACTCTCAGTGACATCATAAGGAACCTCTAAATTTCACTTCTGGATTGAAACCAGATTTATTTGCCCTCCTTTTACGGTACACACATGCAGAGATGATAATTATAGTTAAGAAGGTTGATCCAAAGCCTAGTGACATCCACTGCTTTTGTAGCAGATATAAAAGCTTGTGTCCATGCTGAATAAGGAAGTTGGTCTGCATCACAGTGCCATGTGAAGGAGGCTGGAGGCATTCTGTTTATTAAGTAGAACTGTTTTTGTAAATGAGGGGTTAATCATCAATGACTCTTTCTGTTGTCATTGTAGAACTCACTTGTACTGTTTAAAACTCTCACAGAGTAAATGGGACACACAGAAAATGTCCACACAAGAAGTCTCCATTAATGTTACAAAAGGCAGCAGACAAAGTGACAGAAGAAAAACAAAGAATTGTGCCAATTAATGAAGAAAATTACAGATGAGGATGGACTTAACAAAGCTTCACTGCACTTTAAATGTCAGTGACTGAAGACATGAAGATCTCCCGGTGTTCCAGGTTGAATACAGCAGGCAGCTGCTACTGAGTGCCTCCAGAAGCAGGTCTTGTGGAAACCAGCTGCAAGCACCGTAGGATCTTCAGACATCGTTTGTCTAAAGCAGTGGCACTACACAGACATACATTGAAATTCACGACATTTGCTTTTTACTAACTTCTATGTTATCCCCTGTGTATGTCCTGTTCTGCATTGCTATTAAGATGAGGCTGGATAATAAGGGGTACAGTTCATGCCAATTAGAACCAGGAAATGAACAAATGAATCTGCATTTTTAGTCATAAAGGGGTTTTGAGTGTGCACATTCAAACCCATGGAGTTAAATTAAAGCACTCACGTGTTTTAAAACACAAACCCAGACATCTCAAGAAAGTGAGACTAAAGACTAATCTTCCACTCAATCTCTTTCCAACTATATATATTGGTTATATAAAGTCATACAGTAAAATTTTTATATATTAAATTTTCAATTATTTCAATTACTTTTAATTTATTGTTTGTATTGACATAATTTTGGTCTTAAAAACAGTAACTTTCATATTGATCAGCCTTACTTGAAGGTCCTAGTCTTAACTGGCAAGCAGAGTTATGGTTACTTGCTTGTTTTATAAATGCTCCTTTCATTATGTCGAAGCCCAGTCTGACTTGGAAAACAGTTACCATTAACATTACACGAAAATAACCACAATTTTTAAAGTCATATTCTAATGTCAGTTCAAAAAAATAACTTTCTTTGATAAGATATAATTAATTCACTGCACAGAACTTATTTAATACATTGTGAGCATCCTGTACCACAGTACTTCATGATTATCATAAATATATTTCTAAAAGGAATATAAATATTCAGTATAGTAAAGTCTAGAAATTAATATATTACTTTTTAATATGGAAGTAATAATATATGTTCTCTGTGAGTTTGCAAGAATATGAAGATAAAAGAGATATATTTGTTTGCCTCCCCTATCAGACATATATATATACACATATATATATGGATATATATTAGTATCCTTAAAAGGCCATTTAAAAGAACTGCTTGAAACAGACAAATAATTATGAATAGTTTATAGAATATGATTATATGATTTATAGATTATGAATAGTTTATTTTGCTTTAGGATCATTTTAATAGCTTGCTGCTTAGGTGTGTGAGTTACTTTCCTTGTTGTACAACAAGTCTACGCAATAGGAATTGTTTATCAATTACTCCAACGAGAAGGCAAACTGGAATCCAGAGTTAGAGCCAGGAGTTTGCATACCATAGCATATTCTGAAAGGATTTACTGGCAGAGGGAGTGCACTATAAACTTGTATGGTACAAGAAAGCTACAGAAAGTGAATAATGATCCTGATGTGTTTAAGAATAAACAGGATTTTGAAGGAAGGCAAAAGAGAAGGTTGGTTGGGTAAGAAGCTGTTCCAGAGATTGTGGCCTTGGGTGGATACCACATGAGAGTGAGTAGATGTAAGAACAAAAGAGTCCTGGCAGTGAGATTATTTATTAGCTAAGAAATTATTTAGTGATGATGTGCTGACCAGTCGTGTCAGACGGCTTGGGTCACACTACAGAAGGAAGCCCATGAGCTGCATGGCACATGGAGCATCCACCAGGGAGGCAGCTCTTAAACCTTGTATTCTGAGCACGAGATGGTTTGCAGGAGATGGCCTTGGTACACAATTATCTGGGCAGCAGCACAGACCTCGCTCATGCTGACCACCTCCCCCATCAGCGTGGCAGCTGCAGAGTGGTGGATGCTGCCTGCCCTGGACTGCTCATGGTAATGTTCCTGAGCTACTCCAAGATCCCCTAAACCTGTTTATATCCTGAAACTTAACTTTTTGGCAATTCTAAGATTGGATCCAACTTCTGTGGTAAAAGCCATGTTTAGTAACAAGAAATTTTATACACACTCCTCATGTAATACATTAGTGTTCTTATTCATTAGGCAGTAACTGAAAAGAAATTACATTATGTCCTAGGTGGCTTCTTAGTGTTAGATATGCAAACTTCCAGTGACCTTAATAAAACTCAGAGCATGTTGTGGAGATGTGGATCTTGCCTCTGTACACAGATTGGGATATACTAAAGTTTACTTTCCTTCTGCTAGATAACCACCAGTAGAAACAACCAATTTGTTTATAAAATAATACACCATTCTGTATCATTAGGGTGACAGAATCTAGTCTATATCACTTTAGACAATTTAAAGTCCTCATAATGGATTCCCATACTGGTTGCAGCGGAAGAAGCAAGCCCAAAGAATCATCTGGACATTTTCACTTCAGGTGGCCTGCTTAGAAATAAGGAGTCCTATTTACAGGGTCTGTTCTTTGAGCACCATCTTTCAAACATAAGTGGCTCAAAGACATCAGATAAAATAACCATGTTAAAAGACATGGACTTTCAGATAAAGGACCTGTGAGCATCTCTGTCTTACATGCCAGAATTTTTGAAATGCAATTTTCCCCAAAGAGACATTGCCACATAATTTGTTTGATGTCCCTTGGCTGCACAGGAAGATTTCTACAGGTGCACTGAAACAACACACTTTCTGTTGGAATGATTTGCCAACAGATGGTGAGTTCTTATGATTTGTCTAAGTTCAGGTTTTAAACAGAAAGGAAATCTGTCATGTTTCCACAGTTCTAACACAACATATACCTAGGATTTTCCTATATATCTTGATATATCTTCTTCCACTACATGAGAAATGGAATCATTCAAAAGAAAGAGGATATTGTCTAAAAAAGAGATTTACAGTTACCAATTAATCATGTGGCAAATGAATCTTCTCAAAGACTCAGTGCTGCTTTATCTTGAATTATTCCTTCACCTTCTCCCTTATGATTCCTTAATGTGTTTCATCATTTCAGCATCACTGTAGGACTGGAAGACACACAATTTTACTGTGTGACTGAAATGATTTTGTACTGACATAATTAGGAAACTATAATTATTGTGTAAGCAATATAGAAGTACTGTGTTAAACATGCATTCTTGTTAGTTAAATAACTGAGATTTCATAAAAATCAGGACACAGGTATTTTTGATCTTCCTAGTATGTTCACATACATAGATATTTATTTGTGCATGTCTCTGCATGTGTATATTGTAATGTCTTTAGTGTGTACTTCTGCAGTTCAGGCACATTTTTTTGAGAACCTTTAACTTCTGTTTGTAATTCTGATACCCAACTGTAAAATATTTTAATTTTGAACTGAAATCTGTTTCACATGCCTTATGAAAAGAATAAGCTATATAATTTGTACACAGAAATTGTGCACAGGTATTGAAAAAGCAGGCTTAGTTTTATTCACAAATACATCTAAATTAAAATTAGACTAATGGGAATATTTTTATACTCTCTGCAAATTAATGAAGATTGACCTTAAATTTGAAAATGAAAATAAAGAAAAATTTTAAGGTGTCTGTTTATTACTCCATGTATTTCACATTCCTGTGTTTGTGGTTGGGTTAGCTTTTAAAGACAAGATCAAAGAGTGCAAAGGTATAATGAATGGTTCCCACATCTGCTATTCATGGAATCAGAATATTTCTGTATCTGGTCCTCAGGTTGTGGTTCATGGATTGTTTGGTCATATGAAAGAAGGTAAAATACATATATTCCCATAAGAAATCAGTATATTTGCCAAAGAAGGATTATGAGGTCAAAATACAGTTGTACCTCTGTAATTATAAATGGGAGAGTTTGTGGTTGCTGTCACAGCTAAAGTGGAAGACACTGGAAATCTGAGACACTTTCTCTAGTAAGATGCCATGAGGCACCTATGAGGCAATTAGAATACATAGCTAAAAAAAGCTGATATTCCTGTCTGAACTGGAGAGCACAGGATGGAAAAGTAGCTGTTGTGTTGTTTGACCTCTGCCACAGAAATAAACTCATAACTTTTACAGATGACACTTCTCATTTTTTTCCAAAAGTGCACAAAATTTTCATTATATTTTTCTTTACTACCAGAAAGGCTCTTGCTGAAATATCATCCCCGTCCTGATTGTCTGTGCCCTGGGTGCTGCCTGACAAGTAGCTTGTTCTCTTTGATTCCTGGCCAGGATGCTGACACAGCAACCGGTTTCTTTCCTGTGGAAAAGGAAGAATAGTATCAAAGGAATGGCTTGCAGATGTATCAAAAATAAAAAGGATTTAGGGGCACAAGGAAGCCATAGTCCAGCAATCAGGCCCATGGGAACTCTACAAACAGGATGCTTCAAAATCTGGGATCAGACCGTACCTTGCAAGTGGAGCCTTTGTTGGTGCAAGAAGCGACTGGAGGGGGTCGGGTCTTGTTGCAAGTGAAGGCCCCAAAGCTTAAATTTCATGGACTCTATTCCACTCGTTCCTCTGGGGAATATGTGCTGAGGTGGCACTTCTAAAATTAATGCTTGGAGGTGCTCCATGAGCTACAATAATGTGTACACAGTGCGTCCACAGTACTTTTCATTTCGTAATGAGGCAAATATTTTGATGAACCCAATACACTGCAGTGTTTCAAAACAAAACCTTTGTTGTCCTCAGACCAAGCATCCCTCATTGCACCAGTGCCTCCTCAGGTGCCTCCTTTCCAGGTTGGCTCACTGAAGCATGTGGAAAAGGTGCTAACAAGAATTAAGCTGTACTCTAAGATTCTGTCCTGTTACCATCCTTCAGTTTCCAAATCCTTCAGTCTGATTTTCAAGGGTTTTTTTTCAGGCAGCCTGTGCATACTACCCATAGTTAAAAGCAATTCTTCTGCCCTTTGGTAAACTAATGGCAAAGTTGGGTCATTAATATAAGACAAAAAGTGAGCTGGTCCACCAGAAATTACATTTGTTGACATATGTCACTTAATCAAGATAAAATCCAAGTCCATTTGCAACAGCTCCTTGCACAGAAACACTCAGCAAACACTATAATCTAGGAAATACTGTAATCCTAATGGTAGAACTAGGATGTTCATAAGCAAGAAGGAAAAGGGGAGAATATAATAGCTTTTCCTTTCTTTCTGGAGGATTGAATATCATTTGAGTCCTGAGTGCAAAAAGTGGGATGTTGCTGTATATCTATCCATTCAAGACTGTATAAAACAACCAGCTTTAGGTTGCTGTGGGTCCCTGCTTAGGAAAAAAATGGGATTGAGGCAGAAAGAGAGAGAGTGGTGTCACAGGGCAAGACTGAGCCATGCTGCCAGTTGTATTAATTAGCTTTGCTTGCACACTCTTGCATTATAATCAGTATTATTCAGCTTTAATTTAATTTCCATTAACCTCTGCAAAACACCCACATGTTTGGATTCAGGGAAACGTGTCTGGGGTATTACTGCATGGATAGAAAAAACAGTTTGCTCACAGTCAAAAAGCAGCTTAAGAAAAAGCACCATAGCTAAGCAGCAGCCTATTCTTTATCAGCTATGAAGAGCTGTCAAATAAAAAAGGCATGAAATTATTCACTTTCATTTGTATCTGGTTTTACCAGGAAATTAAATATTGGGCTTGTCCATGCAAGGTAGGTAGAACTTTCCAGGTCACATTTAGTAAGTGGCTTAATGTTCAGTTTGCCTGACTCAAGGACTGATTTGAACCCAAAACGTTGGGTATTGTGGCCTGTCCAAGTCCCTAAACCAGCCCTTCTGCAATGCAGTAGCATCTCCTTTGCCCTCAAATTAGTTCCCTTCTAGAAAATGTTTTCCACTTTATTCAGACTATTAATATGACATATTTTTTGCAGCACATTATTAGACATATTATTATATTATTGAGAGCATAATTTTACTAATTCAGACATGGGCAGGGCAAAACTAAAGCTCATGATCACAACTGCCAAGCACAGGGGCAAACTTAATTCTCATTAACTCACTAAACATACCCAACTCCACTCAAGCAGTATCATCACCTCTGGGAACTGTTGGGATGTAGAGAGTTCAATAGCAATGTATGTGTATAGTGTCCTATGAAAATGATATTCATTATTCATATTTTTGATTAAGAACTACCTTTCAGATGAACTAATATGTTTAAAATCATTGTGGAGACCAACACTTTATACCCGTTCCTGATCTAGCTGGGATTTCATATCTGATAGGGATTTTCTGTCACTGGTCTCTGCCTGATATCTTTTGACAATTTAGAGGAATAATTAATGAATACAACATAATAACTTCTAGAATATATACTGGTATATAGATATATATATTTTTTCACCATGAAATTGCTGTCATCATTGCTGCTCATCTGTCTACATGCTGTCTTTTCTTACAATGTATTAATTACTCGCATCCATGGTGAGAAACAGTTTCTTATGCCTTCACTATATAGGTATTTTTAATTTCTGTCTAATAATCTCTTGCTGGTATTTCATGTTATAAGTAGATTTTTATCACAGGGTGAATTTATGCTGCCAAATCCCTTCGCTCCAATACCTGCTGCTGGATCCTAGTCCCAGACTGTCTGCACTGTACATGTGGCATGTGCACGTTCACTCCTGGTAAATACACAGGAACAAAACAACCTGTTCCCTCTGCAACAAAACTGTGCTGCTCCAGGATCTCTTCAGGCAAATTTGTGATATTTTCTTATTAGCTCATTTATGTCTGCTCAGTTCTTTGGGCTGTTTCTCTTCAAATTCATGTGGGGTTTATCCCATACACTTGAACAGCCAGAGGCACTCAGATATATTTCCGTGCTCTCAAGAACCTGTTGGAGATTTGCTTGAGCAAGTCCAGGTGACCACTTTTTTAACATGTGTAGTATAATAAAAAAGATCTTGACAGTGCTCTCGGACTGCCAGTTGTACTCTTAGAAAAGTCATAGCACTTTCTACCTCTGCTGGGTATTTGGGATGTCTTTGAGATCAAAAGAAATAATGATTTCTGTCTTCATGTGACAGAGAAGTTTAAGCTTTGCTTAGTTTTGCACATCAGTGCAATTTAGAATAAAGTTTTTGTACTCTATGATTTTCTTCCATATATCTAAAAATAGTTTAAAACTCTGTAGGGATAGGTCTACCTGACATCTTTCTCCATCCATTAAATGACCATTTTGGTTGCATTTAGCAAAAGAAAGTTTTGATCCAAGAGACACTGATTTTTACTACTACTAAGGCCATTGCATACCACATTGTCTACTTTGTTAGCATAAAAACTTTAAAGTGAGTATGGCTTGCACACTCTATACACTTTATATTGGCATTGTGATATAAAGTGACTTAACTGTGGACTTAAATCAGTCGGTTTGTAGTTTTTCCTACAGTTTTGCTTATATAATTTTATGTGACATAAAAATAACTTTTCCATAATTTTAGACAGTATTTTATGAACATTTTTTAATACCAAAATATTTACTTTTCTGTGTTCATTAGTGAGCCTCTGGCTTCATTCATTCAACATGGATTATGCTGTTGCTGTTCTTCTATAATAGCCCACCATCTAGAAGAACCCTTTGTTATTGCTTTCAAAATTCAAAAACAGCACTTCAACTAACACAGCTAGAGCTCCTGTATATAAAGCAACTTTAGATTCTTCCAGATTGGTAGAAATTTGGGAACTCGTTCCTAGCATTCAACAGTTTCACTCACACAGTTCTTGTAGAGCTCAAACAAAAGCTTAGCTAAATTATTCACTTTACTCCCAGGAGTGTAGAAACCTTACATTTGCTAGAGGCTGAGGAAAAGACACAATGCAATTGGCAGAGATGCAGAAACATGTATATCTTGCCAGAAAAGGCACAGAGAGGAGAATGGAACAAGGAAAATATAGAAATTATGGGATGTCAATCCATCAGATAAAATCATTGTTCTAGTTATATCTGTGTAAAACAATGAATACATTAAATTTTTTTATATGATAACAGAACTTGTTATTAACTTCTATTAAAATTCTTAGTATCTGTTTTTAGAATAAATTACTCCACAACACTTGTTTAAACAGTTTCACTTGAGTTTTTCTCAGTTGAATTAATTTGGTGCTAAATATAATGAGGCATGTGTTCATATAATGCAAGTGCAAAGAGGAGAATAGAAAAAAATGCTATCTTTGTCTGTTATTTGATTTCAGTCCCTTTGTTCCAGAGCAAATAACTGCTTGAGTGGTCAAGAATGAAGTTTCTAAGTATTTATGCTAGCTGTTGTGACATCTGATGCACAAAGAAGAGACAAGACAATTGAATTTATGAAGGATTTATGAATCCAAGGGCCAGACTGATAAATTCTAGTAACATTATTCCAATTGCATTTCCATCAGAAATTGAATTGGGTGAGATAAAGTGATTTTTTACTTGTCTATTGATTTTGCTCTACTGACATTTCGAAAGGGTCCCAGGAGGTGTACTACAATACCTTTGGTATGGAATTTCTTTCTCTTTCTGACCTCTGTAAACAGGGTCTCCATCCCTGGATGTCCGTGCTCCTCTTTACCGTGCTCCTCAACCATGGATTGGTTGGTCTATTCCCTAAAGTGTTGTCACCATCCTTAGGTCTGGAGCAGCTCCCAGCCATGATCAGCCTCTCCATCTTGCTGCTCAGTAGAGCCATGGCCTCTGCTACTATGCTGGGATTATTTTGCCTATCTTCACTTTTCACCATGAAAGTATCAGTTCAACAGAATGATACCACTCTGAAATTAGACCAGACATAGAATGTAGTTCCAAACTTACCACTGAGTGCAACCATGAAAAACAATGTTCCAATGATCCAAACTGAACCTTTTGGATGGTTCTTAAACTGCCTGAAAGTTGGAGTAAACGATCATCAATGCATGAGGTGACAACTGGTGGTACAGGGTGACTCACTGTGGTCTTTTGTGCCCATGTGGCCCAGCACAGACAGAAATGCAACTATTGCACTGCAGGACCAAAATTAAAGCCCTGAGTCAGACTTGGAAAACAGTTAACTACACCAATGAGCAGTTATCCGTTGCTAAGTCATTGTCCCCTGCTACTGGGAGGCTCTGAATTGTGTCCTGTTGCAGGACAAGGGCATCACATCATGCACAAGAGTGTCTCCATGAAGGAGACATGGACATCTCTATCATTCAAGGGTAGTTTGGGTCCTCTGAGGACAAAGATAACGATGATGATTAGGCTGCTGTTGGCAAGCAAGGCCTGAGAAGTTTCCCATGAACCCTAAGTGTATCTTTTTCTCAGAAGGTCTCCAGGATCCAGGAGCTGATGGCATGAGTGCCTTTCCCTTTCTCTTTGTAATAGGGAATGCTTTAGGGATACTTCTCTGCCATATTTCCTGAACAAAACCACAGGCCTTTATGATCCAGTGCTGTGAGAAGGGTGGGTTAGGGTGCCTCTGCCACAGAGGCATAAATCCCAGCTGGTATCTCAGGCTTCCCTTTTCTTTTTGCTTATATGCAACATTTTTGCTTTGCTTTGCCATTTTGTATGCTTTGTAAGATCCTTAGCAATTGCCCACAGCTGAGCTTTATAATTTCCACCCCCATCCAGCAAGGAAAGTGTCACCCAGCATCCTGAACACTCTTTTCAGAGAAGCAAAGAGCCTCCTGACCTTCCTCCTCTGCTTCTCATCCCTATGCATTGGAGAATCCTGCCCCTTTGTCCCTCCTCCCTTGGCTCCTGGCCTTCCTTCTCTATCTGAAGCTTTAATTTCTGACTTTTGGCCTCCTTTTTTACCTTCAAGTTGACATAAAATGCTCAGTTATACGTCAGAAAGTCCAAGAAGTGAAACAAAGGCACAAACATGAAATCAGTATACTTTGTACAAAAATCATGTAAAAATACATGAGAATAGTGGTTAGGCCCTTGTCTGCCTCCTTGTGTCTCAAATTGTCTGTTGTCATAATTGATGATATCTGTGAATTATTGAAACTCTGGCATGCCAGGTGGGAATTTGAATGTTAACTAGATGTAGTAAAAAAAAAATCATCTTTATGGTTAGACTCAATCTCTTGCTAATTAAGCTCCTTTTTTTTCTCTTTATGACCTACTGAGATTACTACTGACACATATTAAAATCTTTCTTATGTCATTCATTATTGGCTTTGTCTATTTTAATTTTTTTGCCTGGCAGTATTACATGTTCCATGTGCCCCATCCCTGCAGGTGTTCAAGGCCAGGTTGGATGGGGCTCTAGGCAACTCGGTCTATTTGAAGATGTCCCTGCCCATGGCAGGGAAATTGAAACAAGATGATCTTTAAGATCCACTTATAGCCCAAACCATTCTATAACTGCATGATTTTATTTTCTGCTAAAATTTGTATTTGAGATGCCTTCATGCTCACAGTTGTCTCCATAATCTGACTACAAATGCCTGGATGGAAAGGCTTAGTTTCCAGACATTGACTGGTTATATGATGGTTGATCATGAAAAAACATGAAAGCAGACTAAGAAAATGAAGTTTATATAATTTGGAAGTTTTAAAGGTAGTCAGCACTACCTTCCAGGACATGGTATAACTGGTTCCAGAACTCTATTTTGCAAATCCTCATTTAAAACAGTAATGCTGACACAAGTCCTGGAGTGTAGCAGGTTTTATTAACCTGACAAATTAGTTCTTATGTGGTTATACTTACTATAAGATCTAAAGTGTGACTCATTTTTGTATTGTGCATTGATCTCAGGCAAAACTGTATATCTCAGCTGAAAATATACTTAGTATTCTGCATGATGCTTCCATTTATAATAGCTCAGGAGCAGCTGCAAACAGGCTTAGTAAAAGCATTATTTCTAAGCATTAAAATCATTATTAAAATAAGTTTTTGTTATCATAAACAGTGATAAAAAAGACAGAAAATTACTTGCTGTTCTCTTTGTACAGATAACAGATACAGTGATTGTGACACTTTCTAATTAATTTTTTACACATTAACAATAACTCTATTCCACAGGATTTAAAAGAAAGGCTATTAAAGAAATTGGGAAGCAATAATAATAATAAAAAAATATGTGCTTCTTATCTGAACTTCTTCCTTCACATTTTAGCAAATAGTGAATCTGCTACTCCAGAAATTCCACTGGGAGGAGGTTTTGAGAGGATGTACTTACAGGCAGATCTGGGGATTTTTTTATGTAGTTCATCAGAACCTGGGAAGTCCTGGAAGCACAGGATTGTTATGATGAGGAGAGATGATGCACTAGCTAGTAATGGGATGGATATAGTTACCAATGTCCTGAAACACTGCTGGGGATGCTCATTAGTCTGCCTTTAACAGGATGACATGAATCACCTGGTAGCAGTTGCCTCTGAACTTCCAAAGCTGTAATTTTCTTGTATCTCTAGTATCCTCACATTTCAATAAATATCTTGAACTACCAACTTAAAGAACAGCATTTGAAATGTGTGTCAAGTCATTCCTGCTTTGATAATTGCACACTGTACTGAAAGAGACTGTTCAACTCAGGTCAATGTTTTGGAGGCAGCAAAACCCAAAACTACAATATACCCCACTGAGCCAGGATTTTCTGCTTTGCTGCCAGAATCACCTATACCTTGCCCATCCACTCTAACAGATCACTTGGTTTGTATCAGTCTTTTCCATAGGAAATGACTCATACTCTGAAACACAGATTTCTTTTCCCCCAGCTTGTGCGCCGTTGTCTAAGGTAAGTACCACTCCAGCCACAGAAACAATGAGACAAGACAGGCTCTGTCAAGAAAAATGATCACTGTTACTGCTACTGTCACCCACCCAGATGGGCTGCAGATTTATCAGGAGTGAAGGCAGCTGCTAAAGGTCCACAAGGAATGAAGTGTCCTTGCCCTTAGCTGTTAGGACAGTTTACTCTTTACAAGCGCACTTCCTGTTTGGTTTGCATTGTGCTTAATATCCGAGGCTAGGTGAGGTAACCTGTTTGGAAAGAAATACTATTAGCATAATCACAGTTTTATTAAAGCAATGCTGTGAAGGCACAGTGTTGTCATTTACAGCCAAATGAAAGATGAGATCTTTCTTGAGATCTTTCTTACATCAAAGAAATCAACACCTTCTTGTGTTTGGGTGTCACAACCCACACAGCTCTAATATTTTGAAGGACTGAAGTCTAAATAATATACTTTGTTCAGGGGCCAACATGACAGGGGTCCCAAGTACCCAGTAATGCAGTTAATACACGGCAATGCATCAACATTCTGGCTTTCTTGATATGATTCCTTCTCCAGTCTTCATTGCTGTAGTGAGTTGAGGTGGGTGAGTTACATTTTAAAGGCTTTATGGAAGAAAATGTTATAAACAAGGTTTAAGCTGACACAGCTGCATGAGACTGCACAAGTATTCAGAAGGCACTAACTCATCAATGACTGGATTTTCTAAATAACTGGAAAAATACTGTAAGACATCTTTGTGTTCTTCTTCATGAGTTATGAGTTCAATTACACAGTAGAGTTTTGACTTTAGACAAACATTCTGTACACAAACTATTATTGTAAACTAAAAACTATAAACTATGTAAATAATGCTGGTTTGTCTAGTTTTTTTCATTTCCAAAATGCATTTGAGAAAAAGACAAGAACTACACTTTGCCATTCTAAGTCTCATAACAGGATTTATTGGTGCCATCTACTGGCTATTTACTCCTTTTAAATTTCAAAAAATTATGAATAATGTGTTTTAAATGCAGAATAATAAGAACATTATGAGCCTTATAACTGAATCAGCATCAAACTATGTAATTGGCATATCTGTAACATTTAAATTACATTAGGTCAAACTTTGGTACAATGTTCCAACAGCGCAATTCAATTATGAAGCTTTTAGATGTGTCAGGAGAGGAAAGCTTCAGTGTACAAGTACTCATGTGCAGACTCCAAGCATTAACACCACACACATCCTCCTGCTGTGTCAGAAGAAGGCTTCCTCCTGACAACTGCTGCTGCCTGAGATCCCTCCCTATATCAAACATGAGCACGTGGGGAACTAACATGTTCACACAGCAGGTAAACATGGCCACCTTGCAGTTTGCCTTTGCTGGACGGATATCCCCACAGAAAACTGGATGAAGAAAATGGTGCTTTAGCTCATAGCCCAGGCAAGCTGTGAATGTTTCTGCTGCAGGTGGGTTTAAGCAAGCTGGATGGAGCATGGACATGGAGGGGATGGCACACACCTTGTTCCACCACATCCATTGCAAAGATGGTGGGGGCAAGCAGAGATTGGAAGGGACTTGCTGTGCATGACTGCTGAATCCTCTTCTGCTAAATTTGTTGAAAGACATCTGAAGATGACCTAGGATTTAAATAAGGCTTTAATTCACTTATACTCTTTGTAGTAAAAATTGCTAAACTATAATTATTTGAGGCAGTGCCAGGGAAGATCAGCAAATCAATATTAACTGGAATGTTAACAATATCTCCAGTGCCAGGTAAGAAAAGTATTTACATATCTGAGTAGCTGCATCCCTAATCAGCAATATAGCTGAGCACATGCTTAAAATACTTAATCATACTTAAAGGTGCTTTGCTAGATACCAACGAGAGTGCTCGCTTTCCCCACTCTGGTTAGTCAAGAGCCAGAAACAAATATATTTAGATCATGGCTCTGAGAATCAACCTCTGGAATAACTTGCTTAACAACTAGGTTCTGAGCAAAGAAAATATGTTAATAGAGTTATTAAAGAGAGGCTTCACGATTCCTGTTCTCTGCCTTTTCCTGCCATCTAATAAAAACATGAGAGTCTTTAGGGAAGGAAAAGAATGTTACTTAATCATATCTGTTTTTCAGAAATTTATGTAAAAAACCATATTCTGATGGATAAACTAAGCCATGACTTTATATAATGCCCTAGACAATGGAACTAGAAAGGAAAGAGAGTTCATTAGAAATCTGGTGGAGTGGGAATTTGCACTGAACATGTTTTGTCCTTGCAAGGTTTCAGTGTTTGATGGTGTTCCCAGAGCTGGAAGCAACCCTGCAACTTTATCAAGGGCTGATCAAGAACTTCCAAAGAAGAACTTCTGCAGAAGTGGAGTGGGGAAGCTGTCCCTTGCATGCTCCTGGGGCTGCCAGACCTCTAGAATATGTGGCCTCTCAGAGCTCATGAAAAGAAACATGTAGTATTTCTAGGATAGGAAGAGCTACTCAGAGAGACTAGGACAGAAGACAGCTGGAAGATGAGAAATGGAGCAACGACAAAGGATAATGTAGATGGGTGTTATCATAAAGTACATTAACTTCCACAACCTGCAAGTAACATTTAATTTAACATCATTTGCTTGTTTGTACAGCAAATTTAGTTTCGGCTATCAAGTTACTCCATGTGCTCAAGTGACAGGGCTACGTGGATATGCAGCAGGTAGGTATAATCCTCCTCATGATTCATAGAGATGCTAAAATGGTTTGGTGTAAGGAAATCTGGAGTTTTATGCTTCTTTAGGGTGACATAGGCAATGACACATAAAATATCTGCATGAATAGAGAGCTTCTAGATGATTATTGTCTTCTTAATAACCACATGCAGGTTCAGGCTCTCTACAATCCATGGAGGGATTCTCTGGATGAATGTGCCAGACTGCAAAGACTATCTAGGGGCTCATTAGAAGAGAGGCAGCGCTGCCTGAACATCATCAAACCATTCCTAAACCTAGTTTGCATGTCTCAGCATCTGGTGTTTCCTGTTCCAGTCCTGGAGCATGGAGCAACTTGCATGGCTGAACTGCAGCCTGATGAGACCTCGGATGTCTCCACGCTGAGAAATTTGGTCACCTCTGCTTAGTAACCTTTAACATTTCTATAGTTGGGTCTCATTAGCTCAGGCCTGTGTTTGTGAACACCGTTGAGCACTATTGGCCAGTGTTCGTCTGGTAGGTGTGGTATCAGCCAGCAGCAGGTGTGGGAGCAGTGGGAGGACAGTTCACACATCCTCGAGCCGCGTCTCTGGAAGACAGTGGTAGTCTGAGCACCAAGCTCACCGCAATGCTCCTCCTTCACTTGAACAGTCATTTCCCTTTGTTCTCACCACAGCGTCCCTTTCCTCAGCAAATATTTTTGATTACTTCCCTTTCCTTCATTAAATTCAATTGCAGAACATCGACTTCAATATCAATCTCTTCCTCAGCTGTAGCCTCATCTACTGATGTCAACACCCATCATCTCCTGAGGGTTTGGGCCTTTTGCAGGACGGTGACAGCTCGGGTGGCAGTAAAAGAGGCAGTGAAGGTAGCAGCCAGGGTGGCAGCGAAGGTGGCAGTGACGGTGGCAGCAAGGGTGGCAGCAAAGGTGGCAGTGAAGTCTGCAGTGAAGGTGTCAGTGCGGGGCCGGCCGCCGCAGAGCCGCGGAGCCCTCCCGCCCGGCAGAGGCCGAGGAGCGTTTGGAAACAACCCTCGAGATCGCTTCCAGCGGCGGGACAGGTTCACGGCCCGATACTTGAATGTAAATTGCCTTCAGAATTTATACAGTGCATTCCAGAGATGTTTACGACAACCCCAGTGTCGAGTCTGTTTGAAGGGATTTTCACGCCGTTGGTGTCTGTGTTACAGTCCCGGAGACCTTCCCAGCCGGGGCTCCCCCGCTGCACGCCGGCACAACACGGACGGCCTCGGGCCGCGGCCGCACAGGCCAGGTCACTGCCCCCCACGGCCCCGGCAGCCCCGGCGAGGGCTCCGCCCGCCGCCACCGGCCCCGGGCCCCGCCGGGGCGGGAAGGTGCGGCCGCCCCGCCCCGCCCGCCAGACGCCACATCCTGCAGGTGCCGCGGGGCGGCCATCGCGGAGGGGCAGCCGCCGGTGAGTGCGGCGGGCAGCGGGTCGGGCCCCGTCGCGCCTCGTCCTGGGGAGCAGCGACTCCAACTCGGAGCGTTGCCGTGGGGTGGCGGCCGGGAGGCGGGTCCCGGTGAGGGGGCGGCGGGGGCGCGGCCCGGGCGTGGCGGGGATGCGGCGCCGGGGCCGCGCCCGGCGAGCCCCGGGTCCTGGGCCGACTGCACTGCCGGGCCCGCGGACGCCGCTTCCCAGGGCGGGGCTGGGAACGGGGCGTTGGGAGCGGCGGCGGCTCCGGGGCCCGAGGGAGCGGGGGACGAGCGCGCCGCTCCCGGAGCGCGGCTGCGCCGAGCCGCGGCCCCGGCAGGGTGTGTGGGGTCGGGGAGCGGCCGCGGGGGGCACCCGGCCTGGCCGGAGCCGCCTTCTCGCCTGCAGGCCGGCCGAGAGGCCAAGCTCGGCCTTCGGACGAGTGGTCGCGGTCAGGT
The DNA here is from genome assembly GCA_013398615.1 of Brachypodius melanocephalos. Lineage (NCBI taxonomy): Eukaryota > Metazoa > Chordata > Aves > Passeriformes > Pycnonotidae > Brachypodius > Brachypodius melanocephalos. The sequence continues at coordinate 37,048,502 of VZSR01001685.1, forward strand.
TGTTTCTGCTGTTCACTTCTGTGTGCCGTCTTTGCACGTACAGGCTCGAAGAAGAAGCGATTTAGCAAAGCCGCGCTCAGCTTAAACAGGGCGATAGCTAAAGCAGCTCTGAGGAGTCTGATGTGTGCCTTACTGCCTTGCGCTGAAACCAGCAGAGGAAGATGCGTGTTTGTATCCTTGTGCGACGCCGGTCTGTCTAACTACTGAACAGGGCAATGTGCTGAAGTTGGAGATCCTGACAAAATGGGAGCACTTGTGTTCTCTGCGACCTGCAGTTTACTTCTGGCTCTGGTGCGAGGGCACAGCTTATTCACATGTGAGCCAATTACTATTTCCAGATGCTCAGGAATGCCTTATAATATGACTTTTTTCCCAAACATCATGGGACACTATGATCAGGACACGGCTGCTCGCAAAATGGACGTAAGTTAATCCCTCCCCCCGCAATAATATGTAACAAATTTGTCATTAAGAAATTATTTGGGATACCTGTTGCACTGAATGACATGGCTGATAATGTTTAGTGAGTAGATGTTTCTTCAAAGAGAGTATTTCAGAGCTCCTTGATTGTAAAGGGAGCTACTTGTAAAGCTACTATGTAAAGGGAGCTACTGACTTCCTCCCTCCACCCTGTCTTGGATCCTGTATTAGAGTGGAAGAGGAATGGGTGTAGCACAGCAATGTGGCTATTCAGAGCATTTTGGCAGAGCTGATCACACATAGCTCAAGCACCTTACTGTTATACAGAGCAATTGTTGAAATTCTCGGGGGAAATAGTTTATGATATCCTGGCCTGCCTGAACTCAGTGCAAAAATCACATTTAGAAGATGCTCTTTGCTCCTCTCTCACCTTACATCTATTAAGGAGAAGCACTTGAAGTTGTTCTTAGCCCTATTCTCCATTGTGGGTTTTGTGTTCTGTTGTCTTCTGACTGGATGCTGAAACTTCTGACTGAAAGAGCAACTTTACTCTTTTAAACTGAAAATAAGCACTTGTCTTACCTGAACTGGCTGTAAGTGTGGCTCCCCTGAGAATATGCCACGTTGTGGAAAGGCTTTGCCCGTAGCAATACCTGTAAAAGGCGAGAGCCTTTCTGGGTGAGAGGCTTGTAAAACGAGTTTTAAACCTGTTTTAATAATGGCTTTTCAGTGGTAGGAGGGGGAAAATCTTAACACAGGTCTTGAAAAGCTCAGTGTCTTGTGCTATGCAGAGAGTGAAACAGAAGTGAGGTGAATATTAAGTTTCCGTTTTAAAAATATTATATGTGGTGTTGGATGTACTGCTGCTAAAATCTTACTTGCATACTCATTACTGAGCTTGGAGGAGGAGCTTGATTCAGTTGCCAAAACATGTTTTTAGTGTTGCTTGTTATAATCACGATTCCCTGTTTGGCTGCCAGTTGCTAGCCTGGAATAGCACAGGCTTTGGTCTCACATTGTTTCTGTCAGCCCGGTGTAGATGTATGGGAAATTCTGGTATCAAATGTTAAGCCATCTGTATGCAAGCAACTGAATTTGGCTGCAGATTTCTGACAAATTGAGGGCTATTAAATTGGAAGGCAGGCTGTAGGCTTCAGTTGTGAACTGTGCAGTTCTTCTCTAGTTATCATTTTTTGGAAATGTTTCCTGCACTGTCTGCTGCTTTATCTCCTCAGATACATTGCTGCTTCTTACTTGGTGTGTGTTAACTGCAACTGTTGAGCCAGCACTTGTCAAGTATTTGTGCCTTCCAGTCATGCTGCTGTTAGGGCAGAGAGACCACAGAGCCATTTTTATTAGGTTACTGTGACTGACTTCTCTCAACTGTCAGTAACTTGTGCCTAGTGCATGTGTGGAGGGAGTTTCATGTGGAAAGTAGTCATGGCTTAATTTACATATAGCTACCTACCTTCTTGTATAGCTATTTCATTAAAAATTGTGTGGTAGTGAGAAGGTTTGTTGCTTTCTCTCCTTCCATCCTGTCATCTTTATAACTTGACTACTATAGGGTTGGATCACTACTCAGCCAACTGGCTGGGTGACTGCAGAGAACAACAGTGTCTATTTGTTTTTGATTTGCCTACCCTCTTTGATTTGCTTCCTAATTTCCTGTCATTCCCACTGCTTGGCTTCTAATTTGTTATTCCTAACTACTGTGGCACTGTGCAGACGTTTCTGAACTGCCTCTTGTGTGTGGTCTGCCTGCCTTTATTTGTGGTCCAGCAGTGATGATGAATTACTTGGTCAAAGGGATTTTTTAAGACAGCTGCTTTACAGGTGAAACGGTCTTTGCTCCCATTCTGTATAAAGTTCGTGTTGAATCCACTGGTAGTGGTTAGATTCAGAATTAACATGGTAAAAGCTTATGGTGGTTCTTTGCTGGGCCTACTTTCTGACAGGGACCAGTGTGTACCAGTGTCACATATTTTGATGCCATTCTTCCTGTCATTCAGTAACAGCGCCAGTTTGTCCATAGTTGACTGCAACAGAGAACCTTCTCAGGATTGTCTAAGGGTCCTGCTTTTCAGGAGACTTAGTGTTGCAGCAGGGGAGGAGGAGTCACTCACTTCTGGAATAGTGTTTAATTTCAGTTTGCAGCCATAATGAGGTAGCAGGTTAGGAGGTGGAGGAGACTTCTGTTATTTTAAGAGCTTAAATTTTTTTGTAATTTTCAGTCCAAACTTCATTCATACCAAAGAAAGAATTTTATTAGCATGTTTTCACTCTACAGAAGTGTTTTCTTTTGATCCTCAGTAGGAATGCTTGAAGGCTTTCTTTTTAAATTCTGTCTTGCTCTTCGCCTCCCTCTGCCTGTTCTCAGAATTGGGCATGAGATTTACATCTTTGCATATAAGGTCTCACAGGGTTTTGGGGTTGAGCCCTGCAATATTTTGCTCCCTGTATAATAACTGACTTTGAGTAAGATGCTTTATCATGCAATCCTAAGGCACAAGATAGAGACTTCTTCCAGAAATCAAAAATATTTTGTGCAGAGAGAGCCCTGATGTTAATCCAGTTTTATGTTTCTATCCCCTCTGAGAATTTTTGGGGAGTGGTTACTCCCCAAAAGGACCAAGATTTATCAAGGGAATGTGTCTCACCTCAAGGTGAAGTTCACTCTCCAAAACAGTGGTAACTCACAATGCCTCACTCTGAAGGCTCTACAGGTATGTTCTGCTGCAGCAGAGGGGAGTGTTGTATAGCCAGAAGAGCTGTGCTGGGAATGTGTTAAATTGATATTTCTGGATGGTGTCTTCATAGTAATCTTCCAGGAGAGGATGATGTGGAGCTACTGTCTCAGGTAGTGGTTGTCTTCCAAGAGAGCAGCTGATACATGGTCTTAAAATACTGCCTCACGTATCAGCTGTTCATAATGATGTGCTACAAACCAAACCACTGAAGCACTAGAGCAGCAAGATGACTAACTCATGTTAGTCATCACATGGGCCTCTATTATGGATGCTCTGGCTAGTGAGGATAGTCCCTCTGGGATCTTGTTTTCTGGAAAAAAAAAAAAAAAAAAGTAATTTCCAGTTGCTCCCTCAATTCACATATTTATTTATTTAGTTTAATTCTGAGCTTTCAACTTGACAGACTGAGTTTTGGCTTCTTGAGTTTTACTTTATGTTTGGATTAGTTTTGTTTACACAACAAATGGTGGCTTTTAGGAAAGTGAAACCACATAGTTTTGTGGTCTGAAGTTTTGTGTATGTTTGCTGAACAGCTGCATGACTGTGGAATCTGATTATTTGCAAATGCCTTCCATCTCTGTATCTCAGAGCAGTTTATCAGTAACTGCTCTTGTTACTACTAGTTCAGGTTGGGAGGTGGAAGATCTAGGGTTTGTCTGATGAGGAAAATAAGTGGACATAACAGAAGATCTGGTTCATTACAGCTGTACTTAAATAGGTGTAACTCCCTTTCGTGGTCATCCACAAAGACAAGTCACTTCTAATTCCAAAGTAATTCTGCTTTAACTATCCTGGAATAGGTTGTCAACTGAAGGCATTATTCCATCAAGGCAGAGAGTTATTGTGTTGTAACTTACATTCATATCTCTTAATCTGTTCTGCTGCAGTTCTGGAATGTGTCCACAGGAGACAAGCCCTTAAGACTTCCTGATGTGGGCAAGATCCACAGGTCTGTAGAAGTACAAAGAGAAAAGGCTTGCCAGTGACTTTTTAGAGCAGACTATAGAAAACACTGGAAAATGTTGCACAGAGAACAATGAAGTACCTCAGAGAGGCTGAAAAAATGGTTCAGTAGTGAGTTTTCCATTTACTTCTGAGCTCATGGCCATGTGCCAGAATTTGTGTGTGTGTGTCTATGGAGGCTTAAGTGCAGCTGGCTGCAGCAGCGGCAGAAATTGTGTGAGAACTGGGGTCGGTTTAAACAGAGCTGTTTAGAGGGGGTTAAAAATACTTTCAAAAGTTTAACACTGAAGTTGCATGAGTTAAAATTTGTAATGTAATGGCCTCATTTGCTTCCACTAAATTCAAAGTTAATTCAGTATAACGATACTTAAAAAAACCTGCAAACCTGGTGTCTGCAAGCTTAAATTGGTACGTGTGTGTGTACACACAGGAAAGAAAAAGCTGCCTAGCACTGTAGATTGGGAGTTTTGGGGAAATAAGTGCTGTTTTGTGAAAAGGTTATTACTGGGATAGCCTGCAAAGTTGCACAGGTGTGAATTTAATCTCTAGAGACAGCCATCTTTGCTTCTTGCTTCTATTCCACATGAGCAGTGCTTGGTGTAATACATGAACCACTAGTACTTAAAACTTGAAGCTTAAATTTCAGCATCTTTTAGGAAAACAGTCAATATTCTCAATCTGCTTGGAGTTATGTTTTGTCCCTGGTGCTGCCTCAGACCTTAAAGTGGAGAGAATGTGTGCAGAGATGTGGACATTGACCCAACAGAACAAGCACAAAGGAGTCTTTAATTCGTATTTTGTTTGTAGCATTTTTATTGTTTCTTTACCATGGTACTGTGGAGAAAGGAAGGCTTTTGTAAAAAAGTGGTAAATTTAGAACATAATGTGTTACTGTGTACAAACTAAGTTAACTTTTCTAGCTTCTCAGAATGAAGTAGTGGTCACAAAAGATTCTGGTGTGAAACAGCTAAATTGATGCTTGTTAAATGGAAGTTGGCGGATGCCAAAGTATTTTTTATAGATACTTCATATGGATCAAAGGAAATACAAGGAAGTCATTAAAACTGACTTCTCTGCTGGTTATGTCTCAAGAAATATGGAGTAGTTGGACGTGACTAATTCTATTTTGAGCATCAACTTGGAACTTGCAGAAAAGTATTGATTAAGGGTTTGAAAACATGGGAGTTTTCAGTGTAATTTTGTAAAATACCATAAAAATTTGGGATGTGTGTTCATTTTTTTGTGCTCTCTTGCTCTCAGGTATTGCAAAGAAACATTTTACCTATAGTACCGAGGCCCTTCAAGTGTGATTGGCTTGTGCAGATTGACTGAAAGCAGACAGGCAAATGTGTGTAATCCCATTACCCTGGCTCTAAGCATGTCAGTCATCTGACTGACAAAAATCTGCTGCTGCTTTCTCTGAGCAACAGGACTTGTACACTTGAGGGCGTTTAGAATGCATGAGGGTCCAAAGTAATGCATGCTTGGCAAAGAGATGGTAGCTGGGGTTCTTGGAGATGGTGTTGACAGTGTGAGTCCAAGAGCCTCCTCTTTATCCGTCTTCAGAGGCTATGCCTACGCTAGCAAGTAGTTTGGTGTTACAGGAGTGGATCACTAGGTGAAGTTGTCAGCACACTTCTTACCTGTCTGCTGCCTGAGACGGAGGAGTTTTACTCTGGGTTAGATTTTGGCTAGTCTCACTGTGCATGAGATCTGAAGCTGCCTATGGAAGGCTGTCTTGCCGATCTTTGTCAACAGCAGACTTTTGACAAATACCATGGTCTCTTGTTTGTCTCCTGCAGATGTCTATCCCTTCTGCAGTGCCCTGGTTGATGTTCAAGTGTAGCTGCAAGCTCTTGGTGGTTTCTTAGTCTTGCTGTACAGGCTTGTCTCCAATTCCCTATTCTCCACCCTCAAATCTGCAATTACTGGCTAAATCAAGGCAGTGATGGACTTAGTCCTGTGTCTGTAGCCTACTCCTAGAGGACACCTGTGGATGAATGGAACAGCTTCCCTGAAACTATTTATATAGAGAAAGAAAACAGGAACAGAGCTACTGAGTTTGTAACTACTTTGCCTTCACTGATAGGAGTCAGTTAGGGCTTGGGAGCTGAGCTGTCTGCTAAGAACACATCATCCTTGGAGTTGGAGTAGGTCAGCAGCGAGCACAAAACTTTGAGAGACAGGTGCAATTTCCATATTTTCTTAGTGTTTATATGGAAGTGACTGCTGCCCAGTGGAACCTTGTGAACTTTACTTGATCATTAGCAAAACCTAGCATTAGATTAGGTAGGATAAGTCTGCTGAGGGTGATGTGGTAACCAGGATTTTGAAGGTCATCTTCACATAGATGAAGTAGGACAAAATTGTATGTTATTGTGTGCTGGTGGTCCATGCTGTTTGCCCTCTGCTGACCGTGAGCTGTCAAAACTGTGGGATCAACTGTGTGGGTAACAACTCACACCCATGAGCAGCCCATGGCAGCTCTGGCAACAGCAACTGGATTGTCTTGAGGGATTTGGTGAACCGAGGTACATTGTGGGACATCTTTATAAGGTTCGTGGTGTTTATGTCATCTACGAATCTAGCCTAAGAATGGCAGAGGATCCTGATGTCTTTCTGAAGCGAGCTTTGTGGTGGTCAGGTTGAGATGCTCTTTGTCCACAGTGCTGCCTGGGTCAGGAGGCTGGATGGAGCTTGGGCTCTTGTTGTGTACTGGTGGAGGTGGAATCCAGCCTTAGTTTTCCATTTGCAGGATGGATGTTCAGGGTGACAACTTGGCTACAAGATGTTACCTGTGCCTTCTTTGATAAAGACCGTAAAAAGCAAACGGTCCAGAAAATAACCACATTGGATTGGGAATGTGATCAAATGTCAATGTCCCTGGTTTCTTTTTGAGTTTGACAGTGCAATGATTAAAGCTGACAATTTCTAAGACTACTACTGTGTCATCTCTTTAGTTCTCTCTGTACTGCATTCCAGAGGAGGAGGTGGGAGTAGCTGCACCACAAAATTTGCAGCCTTTTTCTCTCTCTCATTGTTGACTGTTGATTCACCAGCCCTTAGGGGCAGACGTGGTTCCTTTGTCACATGGTTGCCTTTTTGGGTCTTTTCTGTGTGCATCTGTGATTGCTGTAGCACATTGGTAATTTGCCTGCCAGAGGAAAAGATGCATGTGTCTGCCCTCTTCATCTGAGCTGTGTGGTGTAGATGACTGGAGACTTCCTTGATTCCTGCTTAGCTGTTGGGAGAGGTGTTCAGGCGGTGTGTGAGAGCTGTGTAAGTAGCTACTGTAGATGGGGGAGAGAGGCCTGGGTAGGACAGTAAGGATGTCCTCTTACCAAAGATAGCTCTCCTCTAGACAAGAGCTTCCCGGAAGAAAAAAAAAAATAAAATCCACCTTTCCTGTACTTAAACTTCTGGTAGGTCAAGTTATTTCAGGGAATAACCACAGGCTTCCAAGTTTTCCTCATGCTGTATTCTCCAGAGGGCCTGCATAACCAGATTTTAGTCTCAGTAGCTACTGCCGCAAAGCACTTAGTGGCCAGACTCTCCACACCATTGTCCTGCTTACAAAGTTAAAAGCATTAATTTTCTGGAGTGGGACTGTACCCATCCAGCCTCATGGTGACCTAGCAATACATATTTGCTGTGTATGCCAAGGATGCTATGTCCCAGCTGCATATTGTTTCACATGAGCTAATGCAAGGAAGGTACAAGGTGCACTGTTCTTAGAATTCAGTTGGATGGGGGATCTTGCTGGGGATTATACCCAGAGTTACAAACAGAACATTAAATGTCAAAGGTTAACATGGCCCCCCAGTCATAATGGGACAGGGAGAAAGAAAAGGTGGCCTTGAGTTTTTAGAACAGGAGAAGTAGGGAGGATAATGAGGGGAATGTCACCATCATGAGCACTGTGGGCTAGCAATAAGGAAACAGACATTCAAAACTGAGGAGTGTGTCAAAGTATGACCAACTGGAAATAGTGAAAGCAGAAGATAGAGGTAATGATTGCGGATGCTGAGGTAGATGACTGCAGCTCCATGGGCTTCAGCTTGGTCAGATGACTTGTGCATGCCTGACTGACATCTCCTACATCATAACAAAGTTGGGATCTTTTAAGACTACTAAAGTTTTTGTTTAAGACTACTTAAAATTGCATGAAGTAGGCAAGAAAGAAATGGTGGAGGGTTACTACTCTGGCAGCTTGGGAGGTGCTGTTGTGCTAAATATCTTCACACTCAGAGAGGGGGAAGCATTAACCTGAATGACTTTTGGAACCAGAACAGTAATGACTTCTGCTGGAATTTCTTTGAAATGAGCGGCTTTTTTAAAGATAACAGACAGTCTGTCAACATTATTACAGGTAATCTTTACATTGAACTCTGCACAAAAAGTTTAGCAATAAATCAAATTACTCCTATAATACATGGCAAATACACAGAGAATTTAAGATTTGAGATTCTTGTGCTACCATAGTTCAGCTGTAATGAAGCTCTGTCTAGGCTTCAGATGTCTGAGGGCCTGGAGTATACTTTCCTTCAGTTAATTTATAGTTGTCTTTTGTGCTCTGTCTAGTTTACACAAAACCTAAACCATATACAATGTATAACTGAAAATCTTTGTAACTAAAAATCTGTAACACTTGGGAAAAAGCTCTCATGTTTGTTAAGGACTGTAAATTGCAGAGGCTGGAATATCTATAATTTAGGTCAAGCTATAATTTAGGTTAGAACAAAAAATGCAGGGAATTTTGGTAATAAGCTATTTTGAAAAGTATTTGAAATAGTTGTACATTAGTTTGCTTTAGATACTGAGATGTAATATTCCTGTTTAAATGTTTATAACTTTTGCTCTAGTTAAAAAATATAAATATATATATGTATTTTTTGCATGTGAAAATACTTAAAGAGAAAATGTGGAATGAAGTTGTATTACTACAGAAAGAAATTCTGTTTCTAGATCCCTGCATGAACCATTCATTTGAGTTGGACTTGGTCCTAGTGAGTCCCTTCCAACTCACAATATATTGCGACTCTGTATAGTTAATACAAAACCATTGAGAGTGTATAAAAGTAAAAAAGCAGAACAACCTGCTTTATCCTTCTGTGTCTGTGTCCATTTGTACTGTCAATGGCAACTTTAGTACCAAGATGTGGTATGGGAGTAGTTTTTTGGAGTTTATCTCTTTTTGAAAGGGCATGAGTGCCTTGCTGTCCTATTGACCTTTGAAAACATTCCCCATGTGCCTTATCACTTAGCCTGGTATGATTTTTGGTTAATATCCCCATAACCTTTGAATAGCTGATATGAAAGTTCAGACCAGAATATATATGCAAACAGATATGTGTGTGTGTGTATGTGTGTATATATATATATATATATATATATATGTATGTTGCATGTGTTGAGTGAATGATGGTGAAGAGACTCGTTCTTGTTGCAAATGCATTGCACATTTTGGTGCTGAGTGATTCGGCTCCCTGAGCAGTTGCACGGCCCGGCATCGGAACACTTGCCTGGTTGGTTCCGCTCATGGGTGATGAAGCTCAGTCCCGCCGAGCCCGCCCCCACGGGCACCTGGTGCCTGCCGGCCAGTTCCCGGGGACTTTGCAGCACAAGGATTTTTAGGATCAGCTGCCATCCTTTGCCCTCTAAACAGTGATCTCCATGCGCTGACCGGCAGCAGCCCCTGCCCGCACGGCTTTGGGAGGAGCGCTGCTGGGCACAGTCCAGCTTATCAGCCACTGCACGTTGAGCTGTCCCCAGGCTTTGTTCACAACCCTTTGACAGGCTCAGTGCAAGTGCTGCCTTTGCTGTTCGGTTGAAGGACAAAAATAAGTTTATATCTTTGCAAACATCTTTCACTGCAGAACGGCGTCGTTTGTCCCACTGGCTTGTTTACTGCCCTTTTCTTTCTCTGCACCACCCCCACCCTCTACCAGCTCTTTGAACTCCAGATTTTCCTGGAGTAGGAAACTTAAACTATTGTCTTTTAAACTACAGGGGCAACTGACTTTGTACTCTGACAAAATACTTCATTCTTATCGATGTACGTTTCAAATTGATTACATTTTAAAAGTCTTTGAAAAGTTTTTACATTAAACACAACTTCATGTACTTTTAGCTTATTGTGGAAGCTGCAGAAAGTAATGCTGTTTTTTATAAGCAGCTTATTAACATAGAAATCAAATTAATATATATTTGATAGTTTTATTTTTACCTCTGTCAAATCAGGATGCACTAATAATGCATATTAAACTTAAAAGTACTCACATTTATAATACATATCTTACATACATTTATGGCTAAAATATAAATGGTGACTTTTAGTCTGGAAAAACTTTTGTTGTTTTACTCATGTAATTTTAACTGAATTGAGAAAATACAGATTACAACTGATACTTCCTGCTGGCAGCAGGAGTTGATTATTCATCCCCACCTTGGCAGGGAGGAGAAAAGAAGCCAAAACTGTCACAATTACCCACAGCTCAGGTAGAGATGTGGTGTATATGGGCTCTCAAATGAGTTCATACCATGTCCCTTGCTGGTTTAAAGGATGATTGGCATTGCATTAATGTTCCTAGGCATCGCCATGTTCCTGTTTTGCAGTTCTGCTGTTAAGTAAGAGCTTTTAGAAGGCATGTAGCAACAAGACACTGACACTTAAACTGCCTCAGCCTCCTGCAAAATCCTTACATACCAAATTAAGTGTATTTAACTTGCCTTTGATCTAAATTCATCAATGTAACTTCCAATGAGAAAAACCTAGTCTTTTCTCAACCTTGCTTTGAATCTATTGAACTTGAAAATTTCATCCTTCAATTAGTTTCATGTGTTGGGACATTTATTTATCATGACTTAGTTAATTGTGCATGAACTAGAAGTCAGAGATTCTTGGCAGCTGATTCACTATGGCCATCAGCAAATTGCTGCCCTTGCCAGCCTGTCTAGGAATCACATGAAGACATTAATCTCTCTGGGTGTGATGCTAATCTTGTTTGCATCCAGTCGAGAATAATTCCATTGTAACAATAGTGTAGGATTAAATCAACCGTGCCATACTTGCTCCACTGTTTTTATTTGAAACAGATTATCACTATGTAAAAGTGGCTAAAGATACTGTGGAGATTGGTAGTGTAGCTCTGTGGGAAGGAAGAGTAATTACTGTCTCCTCTTCTGAGATAGTTTTATGTGCACTGTGATTGACAGTGGCTGTATTTCCTGACTATCACATCTGAAAACTTACATGTTTATAAATATATTTTTTTAGGGTTTGAGAGTGTACTTCAATTCTGTAGTGACTAGATAGTAGGTTTGTTTGTATGGAACTGTAAATTATTAATAATTTTTAATTATTAATCATGAAGGTGCCCTGTGAGAAGCAAGGGAGTTAGTGATCTTCTGAGTCCTTTCTAATTTGAGATATTCTATGATTCTAATTATTCATTATTTAGGCAGATGTTATTTCCTGTAAGCCAGATACATATGTGTATGTTTAATATAGGTGGGAATGGGAGGTAATCAGTGTAGTAGAATTGCAGAAATACAGATATAAGCCTGCCTTTGCTTCAGTGACTGAAATACACAGTTATGTAAGCAACAAGGTTGTAATGTTGTTGCTTTAGTTACAAGATCTGTATCAAAGAGGTGACATGGCTTAACACTGAGACGGTGTCTCTCATTGTTTAACTTAGTTAACCTCGGTGTTAAGGAGACTGATGAAGCTAAATGTTTCAACATGGTAGGTAGAGCTCAGTGGTTAGGACAGGTTGTTAGTGTCTTAAGATACCTGACTCCAGTGGCTGAACAAAGGCTCGAGTTCTCTGTGTCTCTCAGCAATTCAAGGTATTTCCTGTCTCTTACAATAAAGATTTGCCATAGAGAATTGTAACAAAGACCTTGATATTTCAGTCCACTGTTTTCTATATTATGAAAGTATCTCTGTGATATTAATCAGCAGGGTACAAGAGAGTATTTTCACTTACTTGTTTTGGCATACGTCAGAACTCCAGAGACTCATCATCTCTGGTAATGCTTTTCTCCAGGATCAGACTGAGATGAAGTATAACAGAGCATTTGGAATGTCTGCATGGAATAATGAACTTGTGTCTTGGAATTGTAAGCCTGCTAAGCACAAAATAGAGAAGCATGGCAAACACAGGATCCAAATATCGCTCTAGGTTGTGATTTACTTGTTGGCACAGCACATTTAAGAACATGTTTGCACTTAGACATTTTTTCTGTGTTTTGCACTATTTGTTTTCACTTATCTCAGTTGTGTTACTGTTTGTAGAACCACACCATAACTGGATTTCTGAGGTAGCTTGTCTTTGCTGCTGGAGAGAATATAACACAGACAAACTTCGTAAGAAATCTAAAACTTAGTAAGGTGTTCCTATTTGTTAGTGGAAAGTTTGTATCCCATGGTCCTTGGTTCTTCACTGATAATGCTTGAGGCAATGCCCTTCTTGCTGTTACAGGCTGCATCATCTTTGACTTTACAGCTGCTATTAGTGTGTTGATTTGGGGTTTTTTTAAAAGATCTTTATTGTATTCTAGCTTGCCTTATATTTACTGAGTTTTGTTTCCCTTTGTCAAGAAAATGAGAGTTTATATTTTAGGACTTATATTGGCTGTGTGAGGCTCCACTTCTGTTTTTTCAAGAGTCTGGTTTCACTGTGTTTTTAACATTCTCATCACCCAGTGTGCAAATTTTCATCTCTTCTTGACAGGGCAGTGGTTGCTGATGCTTGAAATGCCAAGTGCCTTAGTTTCCTGGAATAGCAAATTTTGTGTGTTTGTGCCACATGCAGACCCTGAACTTCCTGAAGAGAGGATTATGGTATATGATCCTGAGTTTGATCCCAGACTTGAATGCCTAGGACACCAGTTTGTGCGTGCATGCAACTCACCCAGCTGACCACTTGGGTAAAATGTGGTTTGTGGTTGGGACATCCATGGTTCACATAAAGTGCCCTTGAAAGAACTGAATCTTACTGTCAGTGAGCTTGTGATCTTGGCTTTATTTTTTGCTTCCAGACTATGCAGCTGGAGAAGCAAATACTTTGGTTTTGGTCAGATTTTGCTTTTATGGTCTGTCAGGAAATGCAGACATACTATTTTCTATGAGCAAACTTTTCCATTTTGGCTAGCTGGAAGTGAAGCCCATGTTTAAAGATAACTCATTGTTAGCAGAGTTCCAGGCACAATTCACTAACACTTCTGGTGTTCTTAAATGTAAAAGTAGGCAGTTGCTGAAAATAAATCTGTATTTTACAAGTCCCATTTGTGTGTGCTTGAGGCAAAGTTTTACATTTTATAGAGTTTTTTTAGATGAGAAAACTCATTGGCTGTAAAATCTATTAGAGTTTTTTGAGGGATTCCATACTTTGATTGAAAGGGATAATTCAGATGGTATATTATATATACTTCAGTTTCCAAAAACATGGTCACAGCCTGTATTTTTTTAAGATACTCTGTTGGCAACGCATTGGAGACTTTGTTTTCTAATGCCTGACTAAGAAACAAGAAGAAAAGTAGGAATAAATTAATAAATAGGTAAATGGTTTTTTCCCAATAAGAGGTATTAAATCCTGAGCTGATAGTTTCTTGCCATACCAAATAAATTACTGTAGTGGTTCCCCTTAGTTGCTTGTACTGAAACCTCTGATAACAAACTAATTCATAAATGAACCTAGAAGAGGGATATGTACTAAATTTGCTGAGAAAACAAAATGGGATTAAAGAATTGCAGAGAGATCATATACTAGAAGCAACTGGACAATAAAATGGTAGGTGTGATTTAGGGTAGGGAAATGCAGAGTAATAATTTGGGGGGAAAATAACCCCCAGAGCAATAAATATGGGGGGAAAATAACACCCACTATCTGTAGAAGTGGTGAGCACAGTATTTTATCAGTTACTGTCACTCAGAAAGTCTTTGTTGTCGCTGGAAATGGGATGTCAGTCTTGAAATTGAGTTTTGACCTGTTTGTCTGCAAAACCCCAGGAGTTACAATAAACAGGTGAAATGCAGTATTTTCTCACCAATGTCTTCTTAAATTAAGCAGGGCAACTTACTGCTGTAGTATTTTACAAAAGGTTTAAACTTAAATGATTGAAAAAGGAGTAAGATTGGTTTTAGGAAGAAAGGTTTGTCACTGCCTTCTCAGCACAGTGCTTGTGTTACAATGTGCAGCTTGTTTCCTAAACCCTTGACGGTAGGAACCTGGAAGAGATGTCAGCTTGTGTTATTACAGCCCCCTTGCTACCAGCCAGGATGAAGTGTCCAGGTGAATGGTCTGACTCAAGAGGTCAGCTTGTGTTCTCTGAACATCAAACTTCTTGCTCCTGTGCTTATACTTTCAGGTGTGAGAAGATAAATATTTTTAGCAAGCTGGAAGAAATAAAAGAAGTATTGCAAGAATAGTTATTCTTGGCAGCCAAGTCCTTGGAGTTCTACTCTGATTGCATTATAGTCTAAACATAGCATTCTTCCTAAAAACTAGCACATTTTTCACTTTATCTGTTAGGGTGGTTTTGCATTTAAATAACATATACTCTTTAAATGAGTGTTTAGACAATGAGAACATGCTTTAGCAAAACTCTTGCAAACATTTTATTTTTGCTTGTCATTTGTTATCTACCTCTAATACCCAGTATCATTATACATATTGTGATTCTTGTGATATTTTATCTTTTATGTAGTTTCATAAGACAGAAACTCTGTTGGAGGGATAAAGATTGGTTTTATGTCCTTTCTTCACCAGATGTTTTCCTTATGCTTTCTCTATCAAAGGAGCAAGTTTAAAATATGTAGCTTTGTTAGCTACATATACGCTATTTAAAAACTGTTTCATTGCTTATCAGAATAGTTGGTAAAATATCTCTGTGAGTAAACTTGGTTTCATTGATATAAATATAGGGATTTTAAAAAATTTTACTTTTCTAGAGAAGATTGCTGAAATGTTGAAAACGTTTTTGGCTGGTAGTCCAAAACTTGCTCTAGAAAATTAATTTTACTTTTCAGTCAAGTGAGATGAACTATGGGTGATAAAAAGGAAGAATTCACAACAACCTAGGCAATTTCTGCAAAACTTTATGTCAAGAGTAAACTCAGTTTCTGTAACAATTCAATATGACTACCCAGGCTATTGTCTTTATCCTAAGTTCCAGGAAGAACAGAGCAAATATAAATTAACAATTGAGAAGAAAAGAAACATCATAATTATGCAAAGGAAATTTAATTTGTTTAGGGTAAACTCCTGATTACCTTTTTCATCTGAAGCTATTTAGGAAATAATCCAATTTATGGAACACAGTATACCAGAACTTTCTCTCCTTGTCATGAAATACTGTAATCTTGAGTTGCAGCAAAGGCAGCTCAAGAGGCAACATTCAGAGAGGGGATCAAACTTCTGTGTGCCTGTTGTAATGGCATGTGCAGATGCAGCACACAGCTGGAGTGCTCTGAAGGGTACTGCCAAAAGCACTTTTATGTTTTCTTGCTCTGCCTTATCTTCTTCCTTCTTCCCCACACATTCCTATATTTATTTCCAAGGTCCTTTAAGGGCTTGCAGATATTCCATTTTGTAAGGGAAAAATTATGTATCAATGTCTCTTCCTTTAAACAGCATGTTCGGTAGTAAGATTTGCTTCTTGGATAAAGATATATATGTATGGCATGCTTAAAAGCTGAAAAAAGTAAGGATACTGTTCTTGACTCAGAATCTAATCTTTCCTTTTACAGCCTTTGGTTGAATATTTGAGAGACATAGATATTGATGGTAAAGAATTAAATAAAATTCTTACTAAATAAAAATCTTACTAAAAACTTGGCCTACTTTGAAAATTGCATACACTGTCCCTGTTTGACATCACACATAACATTTGCACATACAGTAGTATTTTGGCCAAAATAATTTGCCCTAATAATAAAGCTGAGAAAACATAGAACAGAAAGGCTGGGGATTTTTTTTTTAACTTAAAAGCCTGTCTGACTGTGAGTAAGCAATTGAATGCATTGAGCAAAAAAAAATTAAACTTCATTCTATGAATTCTCTAGTAAGAAAAGTCATCAGTTACTCACTGCCTGGTACTTGGTAATCCAAGCAAAGGAATTCTCAGTCATGTTGAGGGAGATTTGAAACGAGATGTTTAAAAATAAGAAATAATATTTGGACCTCATTAATTTACAAAAAAAAAAAAAAAATTAGTGTGAGAGAAGATGAGTACAACACACCACTCAGGAGTGAAAATGTAATCTAACAGGAACTACAGGAACAGACACACCTTGAAAAACCTCAGGGCGTTTGTTTAGAAGTTGACTGGTGTACAAAGAAACTGAATGTTTTACTTTATTTTTTTTAGTATCTTGGGCATTCATAATACCTTTCAGATTTCTAATGTTGTCAAATAGGAAAAATGAGGTTTGGATAGCTAAAGATTGTCCAAGATCCTGGGGCAAGGGCTGGAAGTGCTAACAGAGCCTTTTGCCACTCAGGCCAGTGGGTTTTGCTTTTTCAAAACTGCTGAACAAACACTATTTTCTAAGATCTTTTCAAACCTACATAGGATTAAATGTGAGCCATAGTGATGAAAGTTAGTTTTGATGCTTTGAATTATCTTCTAAATATTGCTAACCAAAGCCTTCTCCTTCCCTTTAGCCTTTCCTTATTCTTATGAATCTTCACTGTTCACCAGACGTCCACACATTTCTGTGCAGAGCCTTTGTCCCAGCCTGCCTGGATCAGATTCACGTGATTCACCCGTGTCGAAGCCTCTGTGAGAAAGTGTATTCTGACTGTAAGCAGTTGATGGACACTTTTGGAATTGCATGGCCTGAAGAGCTGGAATGTAACAGGTATTTTTCATATTGACAAGTGGTGGGAGTGGTATTTTCATGTTTGACCCAGACTGAGTTGAACATCTGAGGCAGAATGTTAAATATTATCTTGCTGTAACTTTCTTAGTGTGCTGACCCTGCGCTGCTTATGCATGGGAGCATTTCTTTATTAAAACTTCTTTGTTATTCAAATGATCACCTGCATTTTCTGCCTGTGACATTTTTTGCAACCAAGTTCTGCAGCAGTTCTTTTCAATAATCAGATCCCTGCAAGAGGTGGCTTTTTTACTATACATTTCTAAAATTTTAAAGTATTATATATTGCAGCATAGATTTTGCTTTGGTTTCTGATCTGTATGCTAGAGATGATCATGCTTACTTTATTAGGGGTTTTAGAAGTAACCACTCATAAGATAATGAAATACAGAATACTCTGTATTTGAACAGACACAGAACATTAAGTAATAGAAACCTTATCTTGCTCTTGACTACTTAAATGTGCCAACCTGCTCTTACGTTACTTTTCCAGTACTGCTGGCCAGAACTCTCTTTTTTGAAATGTCACCTTGTCCTCAAAGGTGTTCATGTCTGTTTCAGGCAGAGGACAGTTAATACTTCATTTGGGGAAAAGATGTCTACGTATTTTAAATTGAAACCACTGGAAGCACTCCAGTGCAATCTTCTTGAGATTATGACCTCCAACTGTGGATATTTATAAATTATTAAGGCCAGATTTTTGTTTCTTTGTTTGTTTGTTAACACACATCAGGTCAGGAGGCATAGGAAAGGAGCAGAGACTGGAAACTCAAATAATTTTTCTAACCTACAATGCGGTTGCTAATCTGTGATGGGGCTAAGGGAGAGCTGGGACAGCAGTCCTGTGGATGACCCCTGGTAGAAATCAATATTGGAGTCAATATGACAAATGGCATTAATGCCATTTCCCATAGTTCTGCAGAAAAACAGAAGTTGTGGAGTTTTAAGAGAAGAATGCATTTAACTTCTCCCATCTTCTGCAAGGTTCTATGCAACAATAGTGCCCCTCAGCCAGCAGATACCTTCAAGGAGTGTTTTAAAAAAGTAGGACAATTACAAGTGAATCCATTTATTCAATATATCTTTAAAATGACATTTTAAATCAAAATAGGTTTTTTGCAGGATTTAGTGCAGCTTTAAATTTTTTTATTACTGCTAGCATTTACTGTAAACTATGAACCTTTCCTGTTCATATGTGAAGTGATACCTCCCTGGTAGCCAGTACTGAAAAGTCCATGTCCGTGTTCTAAGAAGTCCAGGATGTTCTTAGAGCAGCAGAGATCCTGCTGCTGGAGCCCATGGAAAAGGAGCTGGCGTGAGCATGGGCAGTAACTGAAATTCTGAAGTTCACACTTCTGTATTCTTACAGATGAACATGAATCTGATTAAGACAATGAGTGAATGAAGTTCACTCTGTTTCCACATGTACTGCTCCAGCCAGTGGTTAATAAAAGAATCTGCCATGGAATCAGTTTTTTTAACAATTAATCAGGATTTGGTTGGACACCATGATAGTGCAGTAAAACAAAGAACTGAAGGAGTTTTTAGCTGGAGCTGAGCTTGGATACTGAATTGAGAGACTCTTGTAATAGTGTTTGACAAAGAATGTTGAGATAGCAGAAATTTACTTTAAAAGCAAGAATGCAAAACTTGTTCCTTTTAAATGTACACTTAAACTTGGGATGCATGCAACCATAAATCCCATTTTGAGTAAGTGCTTACCTGCTTGAGTTATATCATCTTGTTTGAGGATACATCCAGCACTGCTAATATGGTATTATCCATATAAAAAGATCACATCTTGTGTCCAGTTAAACCCTGGAGCAGTTGAGCCTTGAGCAGTTTTTAAATTAACATCACAGAGCTAGAAAATTGCTAGAATAATAATAATTTTTACAGTGCTTGCATTTTCTACCTAGGTTTTTTTTTCAGTTAGGTAGTTTATTGTTGGCAATGAAATAGCAGTACAACACAAAAAATTATAATAATCATGTACTAGTCATCAATTATGATGTCAGTCTTCTTCCTTCATTGAAGCTTGCATTTCGAAAAGATTTTTTGCTGTCACAAGCAGTCTGTTATCAAAAATTTAAAAAAACAGCTATTATAAATATTTTATGTACATGTGTAAAAGTTTAGTATAACTTTAAAGTGTAGAATGATTGCAATTTGAGTAGTGTTTCATAAACTATAAAACAACAGCTAGAGAGCAACAGTTAAATAAATGCGATTGAAATCTTCTGAAATGAAGATAGTTGAAGTTTGATTTTTGTAATGCAATCTGATTTTTTCTTCATATAATTTCACATTTGCATCATCTATAAAATTAAACAGTGCTTAGGATCAGATTTTTCTCATATTTCTAAGAAGCAATTCTAGTTGAGAATGAGGGTTATTGAGATATATCCTCTTCTCTTTATTTATTCAGACTAATCAATTGTGATGAGACTGCTCCTGCCACTGCTGCTGTAACCACAAATGTACATGGAACTCAGAAGACCCCAAGCCAAATCCGAAGGGATTATGGATTCTGGTGTCCCCGACACCTACACACTACCAATGGACAAGGCTACAAGTTTCTAGGAATTGATCAGTGTGCACCCCCATGTCCCAATATGTACTTCAAAAATTATGAATTGGATGTGGCAAAAAGCTTCATTGGAATTGTTTCAATCTTTTGTCTTTGTGCTACGCTTTTCACATTCCTAACTTTTCTGATTGATGTTAAAAGGTTCAGGTACCCAGAGAGACCAATCATATATTATTCTGTCTGTTACAGCATAGTCTCTCTAATGTACTTTATTGGATTTTTACTTGGAAACAAAACTGCTTGTAATGAGGCAGATGATAAGCTAGAAATTGGTGAAACGGTTGTTCTTGGCTCCCAAAACAAAGCCTGTACTGTCCTCTTCATGGTTTTGTACTTTTTCACTATGGCAGGAACGATATGGTGGGTGATTCTGACAATCACTTGGTTCCTTGCAGCAGGAAGGAAATGGAGCTGTGAAGCTATTGCACAAAAGGCCATGTGGTTCCATGCAGTTGCCTGGGGAATCCCTGGTTTTCTGACCATTATGCTCCTTGCAATGAACAAGGTGGAAGGGGACAATATCAGCGGAGTTTGTTTTGTGGGTCTCTATGACCTGGATGCCTCTCTGTACTTTGTGCTTTTGCCGTTGTGCCTTTGTGTCTTTTTCGGTCTCTCTCTCCTCTTAGCTGGCATTATTTCTCTAAACCACGTGCGGCAGGTCATCCAGCATGATGGCAGGAACCAGGAGAAGCTCAAGAAATTCATGATCCGAATTGGAGTCTTTAGTGGCTTGTATTTGGTGCCACTTGTAGCACTTCTTGGATGTTACGTTTATGAACTGGTGAACCGGAAGATCTGGGAAACCACTTGGGTGTTTGACCACTGTGACCAGTACCATATTCCTTGCCCTTATCAGGTAAGTAACATTTTCCTTTATAAATAATATTGTAAAGTTGTTTAGCAAAAACCCTTTTGCATATCTGCCTTGCAATGAGTAAATTATTTCCATGTGAAATAATCAGTTCAAAAACATGGAGTAATTAATTCCTCTTTAAGTCAAAAACAGTGGAGTATTACTTTTGCTTTGAAAATTTTAATCTAATTGGTAGCATTCAGCAATTAAATTACAACTTGCAGCTCTAACAGAATATGTAGATATTTTATGATCTTTGAACTTCATGTTACAAATTGTGATGGAGGAGGGTCCTTCTTCATGATACTTGTTTCTAAAAGTATTGGCTTAGTACTTCGGTGCCAAGCTCAGTATCAAAGTACATAAGTTGAATTTTCATCAATGTCAGTTGAAGCTGAAATAATGATTCTTGAAAATTTAGACTAAATTGGATTTTATATTATTGGATTTTTATAACTACATATTTAGAATTGCCTTTTTTTTTTTTCTTCAAAGTGTAGAAATGTAAACCATTTGAAATTACAGAACAAATTTCCCGTGTATTTTTTCCACAATAGCTGTTGTTTGCAGGCTGATTTTCAGAAATGCAAATAATTCTTTATTAAAAAATGAACCAAAAAAAGGCAAATAAAGGAAAAAAACCCTCAACTTAAAATTGTGGAGATGGTTGTATTTAATATTTGCATCTTAAAATCCAGCTTACTTGAAAAGGTTTTTAAATCTGCCTATGTTCAGTGGATTAAATCTGCTGCAGTTGCAGGGAGTTTTATATACTTGAAAGTATGGTTTCTTTCCATTTAAGAACAAATGTATAAAAAGACAACATCACTAAGAGAAATGCAAGTGTCCCGTGTCATCTTTCATTGTGTTACATTTCCCTTCAATGTTTTTAGTGCAATAAACTATCATTAAAATGAAGAATATAAACACAGGCATTATGGAATGATAAGGATTGATCTCTTCATGTTCTTAAACATCATTTATTATCCTCTGGATTGAAGCCAGTATAGGCTGAGAGTAGCACAGCTCACAGACAACTTGGTTATTTTGGCTTCCAGTACTGTTTCTTAACAAGTATGTTTTGACTTCAGTGTGTTTTACTCTGAGCTCTGTATAAACCTAAATGCGTCAGAATATACGAGTTTGAAAACAAGACTTTTATGCTTTAAAAAAATCAATACATTTGTTTTGTAGTGCTTAAACATGACAGCTTGGCATAAAAACACAAAACATGTATTTTTAGCCTTTAATTAGCCCATTGGAAGGAAGAAATATCAACATTAAATATTATACAAAGATCTACTCTGTGGGATCTGTCCCTATAGTAGACAGTGTGTGCTAATTGTGGAATACCTTAAAGAGCTGTGCTTGACCTTGGCTTACCTGAGCTGGCTTGTAGACTTTTGTTACATTTGCCAGATGAAAAACTTAAAAACAAACTGAAGTAGCTAATGTTACCTGGCTGACAAAAATAGTGACTTTCATAGATGAGTCTGGCAGATAAGACAAGTGGCATAAATTAAATTTGCAGCATGAGAGCCCAAGATAATGATCTCTCACTGAGTTAAATGTCTCAGCTCCTATGATACAGCTCTGCAAATAGGTGGATTAATTTTGCAATAAACAGAAAGCTACTGTAGTTCCCTGCAGCTCCTTGAAGATGCTGTCTAATCAGATTAACTCCCAGCTAATCCTTCCAGTACCTGAAGGGAGCTTACAAGAAAGAGGAAGAGAGACTTTTTACAAGGGCATGTAGTGACAGGACAAGCGGGAATACCTTTGAACTGAAAAGAGGGTAAGTTTGGATTAGATATTAGGAAGAAATCCTTTACTTTGAAGGTGGAGAGGCACTGAAACCGGTTTGCCAGAGAAGTTATGGATGCCTCATTCCTGGAAGTGTTCAAGACCAGGCTGGATGGGGCTTTGATCAACCTGGTCTAGTGGGAGGTGTCTCTGCCTGTGGCAGCTGAGGTGGAAGTTGAGGATCTTTAAGGTCCCTTCCAACCCAAAAAACAATTCCTTCTGACAGATCTCTTCTATGTGTGTATTCAGCTGAACCACATCTGACTTGTCTGTACGTGTCTGATGTTTGTTCACAGTGCAAGCCTCAACAGAGAACAATCAAAAGGAGAAAGTCTCTCATTTAAGAAATTTATTTGTTTTCTTCATTTAAAAAAGATAAAATGATGAGTATATTTTCTTCTTTGCCTTTATTAAATTTTGTTATTTTCTAGGCAAAGGCACTAGCAAGACCAGAAATATTTTTGTTTCTGATGAAATATTTGCTAACACTGATTGTTGGCATATCTCCAGTGTTCTGGGTGGGAAGTAAAAAGACCTGTTCCGAATGGGCCAATTTCTTCAACAGAAACCGCAAAAGAGAGTAAGAAATTTTTTTTGCTTTGTTTTTTACAGTGTGTACTTAAATTTGGCTTTCGGACATGTTTCTTATATATACCTCAGGTAATCAAAATGTTGTCCTCAGTCTTTAAATGCTGCTTTGGGCATCAGCAGAATTCCATTGGAATCAGGGGAAATTTTAAATATGCAGTGAACTTTTAGCAACAGTCTCTAGAATACAGAAAATATTTTCCCCTGTTGATTTCACTTTTGTAGAGCAAAAGGTATGTTGCTGTGTTGGCTAATACATCTCTGGTTCACAGCCAAAGGAGGAAAGATAATTTCAGCCATCAGTTTAGTTCTTTTCATGTGTTGTGACCACTTCATTTCACACAGTACTTAGTACTACATTTACTGTCATGCAATTTTTTTTAACAGAAGAATTCCATTTTATTGCCTAATTTAAGCAAATTTATATCTATGGATTTAAACAGCTTATAAATTTTGTCTCCATTTCTTGTAGTTGCCTTTTTTTCCAATTCTTTTTTATGGTTTGATTATTTCTTTTTAGATTATATGTTACTTATAAATCATTCTGTGGTTTTAGATCATTTTGTTTCTTTGGATTTCCCAAGGCAGTAATCTCTAAGCTCTTTTTATTTTACATCTACATTCCTCAGTGGTGAATTTATAGCTTCCTTTCCCTGTCCCCTCTTTTTCCATTTCCTGTATACTTTATTCTTGTGTTTCAGATGTTAATTGCTTTTAGCTACAAGGATTTAAAAATCATGAAGTCATTTTTACAGTGCTTACCTTTTTTCATTTGAAAGAGGTTGACTCTATATAAAATTAGTAATGCAGCTGCTTATGAGCTTCTTTTCTCTCTAGTAGATCATTAATTCACTGTAGTCATTGGACCTATTTGCAGAAGTAAGAAATGTAGAAATCTGCTTTATTTATTTATATCCAAACAAATTACTTTGGAGCCATTATAATTTTTTCTTCTCTTTTCACATATAATTTTTTCCCTGTGTTCATTAATATCCAGCTCAGATTACATCACTGGTTGCTGTTCTTTTAAGGTTTTGTGTACTACTCTTCATTATATTATAGCTAAGGTTATCTTCTTTGTTCAGTTGTGTGCTTGTACTCTCTTTCAGTCCGATCAGTGAGAGTCGAAGAGTGCTGCAAGAATCATGTGAATTTTTCTTGAGGCACAATTCCAAAGTTAAACATAAAAAGAAGCACTATAAGTCAACTTCACACAGACTGAAAGTGATTTCAAAGTCAATGGGGACCAGTACAGGTGGCACAACCAATCATGGAACTTCTGCGGTAGCAATCACTAATCATGATTACTTAAGCCAAGAAACTGTGGCAGAAATTAAAACCTCTCCAGAGACATCTGAGAAGGAGATAGAGGCAGACAGAGCATCAGCCCGAAGGGTTGAGGAAGGTGAAAACAGTGGAGATCAAATGTTACCCAGTGCTAAACTGACCGTGGATCAGGTGGAAAGGAGAAACAAACCAGAAAGCACATGTCATATGAGTACTTTGGCTGAGAGTATGAAGAGAGTAGGTGAAGGAAGGTAAGGCTCCTGAACTCAATGTTTTCTTTGTTTATACATATTACCGTTGTTTTTGTTAGTTTTCTGTTTCTTTGAAGAATCAGGGTATTCTCAGGATCCAACTGACCTTCAGTAACTGTCAAGAGAACTTGCAGACTGTGGCCACGTATGTTTAGCATGTGGGCTGTTTTGTATTTTTGTAGGATTCTTCTTTTCCTTCTAAATATTGCATGTTTTAGCTTCAGCTTATAGGATATTCTTGCCTTACTGAACAGTGACCCTCAAGAAACCTGTGACTGCACTGCAATCTCTTCGAGAGGTGATGGGTCTGAAAAAAATCAGTGGTGACCATAGGCTTGGAAAAGTGTACAGAACTGTGCTGCATTTTGAAAAGAATACAGCTGAAGACATGATTTCACTACTCTTTTTTTTCCCAGTGTAATGTAAATTAAACTGTGCCTAAAATTTACTCTGTGTTTTATTTTTCATTACTTACAGAATAACTCCTAAAAATGATTTTAGTGAATCCCCTTCACTACAAAGGAGCTGTTCCCAGATACCTGATGTCTCACAGTCACCTTCCGTATCACTACTTGTCTACTCAGCTTCAGACACCAGAAGAGAGCTGGATTCAGGAAACAGTTCTAATCCTTGAAAGATTGAAAATTTGTATGAACATTTGCATTACATAAAACTGACATGAGTTCTTTGTTATACTGGAAATCATGGATATTCTGTGCCTTATTAAAAAACACACATATCCTGCTTTGCACTTAAAAAATGTATGTTTTGTTGTAGGGACAGCTAGCAATAATGTACTGTATTTAATCCTGTCCAGGACTAATGGAAATTGAAGTTCTCTAGGACATGGCAATAATGTAAGAAAAAGATGAGAGACAAATATTATTCCTTATATAAAGAACACCTTGTAATGAATTGCATTAAAATAATGCTTAGAAAGCACTGTTACTTCTCAAGGTATAAAATTCCATCTGCCTCTTTGATATTTTTCAAACCTTGTTAATTTTTTCTCTTTTTTACTGTCTCACAAACAACACTATCACTTAAATAAGTGATGCAGAGATTTCTAAATACCCTCTAAATAATGCATCATACTGTATCAATTATAGCACTGGTTTATGGTAGCTTGTACACTGAATATGAAAGGGAATCTGAAATTATAGCAGTTTATTTTGTACATAAAAAATGAATTTTGTAAATAAGTGACTGCATAAGGTCAATCTTTAGAACTACTGTTTTGTATGTATTGTACAAACTTTGGAAAGTTCCCGTGCTTCCCTTAGGGTGTTGCTGAAGCCAACAGTCCCCTGGTGCTCAGCCAACATGACACAGTTCTGAGAAAAGCAGGTTGGACCTTTATCCATAACATGCACTGATCTTTAGGGTGTGACGGGTCCTGCTGCAGGGATGGTGTCTCAGAGAGCTGCCTCTTGGAGCCTCTCCTGGTGTGGTGTTCCAGGGCATGGTGCCCAGGGGAACACCTCAGACTCCTGGGCTTGGTGGGCACAGTCTGATGTGCAGGCTTTGGGCTTTTGTCCTGAGCTGTAGTGACAGCTCATCTCAGGCTGTTTCTATGCAAGTAACTTGACTTTTTTTTTTTTAATGCTATAAAGAAGTATCTTGCAGATAACTGCTGCAAATACCTGTTGAGTTATTAATATGCAGGTTTCTTTAACAATCTATTTACTGATAAGACAGCCTTAATACTTTTCCTTCAAAGCCTAATTTTCTACAAAGCCTAATTTTATATATATGCTACAGCAATATATTTTCTCTAAATCAAAGAGGCCTTAATACATATAGCCTTTCTTACACTAGGTGGTTTTCAAGAGCAAGTACTGCTGATGTGGATAATAATTTCATTGTCTGACTTCGAGTCAAGATTTTTTAAAAGATCCAATGGGATTTATTACTTGAGATAATTTGGGGACAGATTTTGCTGTTTTCTAAAACTGAATGTCAGTGCATTTTGTAAGACTGTCCAGCATCTTGCATTTGACCACTAGTAAGAGTATTTCTCAATGTTATGGTATTATACAGAGAATTTACTGTGAGTTGGGGCAGCATTCATGGTGATGCATTGAACAGTGAATATTGCATGGTACAAAGGACATGTAAATGCTGGAACAGCAGGAACTATGGTTCTGATAAACCAAAGTATTTGTTTTATCCATCATGCATTAAAAATGGAATTTCTTTACCTTTATGTTACAGTATCTACATTTTAGCATTTGTAATTTATTGCCTTCAATGGGATGTGCTCTTTCTTTTAGAATTTTCCCATTAAAAGTACAAGAATTCTTGCTACTAAGTGGACGGTAAGAAAGATATGAAAAACCTCCTGTGAAAAGGCGCACTAAATACCCTTCATTTTTCTAGTTCTGTTTGTAACCAGATAACTTTATACACGTTTAGTAGTTTTGTTGTTACTGTATTTGTTAATAATAAAATATGCTGTTACATAGTAAGAGCTTCTGAGTGGATATTTCTCAGCAACTAGATGTGGCATGTTTGTTGCTTTACCTACTACTGTAGTATTTTTGGACCTAAAACACAAGTATTTTTTAGTAGGGCTATGTGAGTTAATAACTATTGCAATGTTTTTATTTCTCCTGTGTGAGAAACTAAGTCAGAACAATGCTGGGAATTGTTCACGTGAACACAGACTTATGAACGAATGAAGAACTTGAACTAGGTCTTTCATCCTAATGTTTACGGCATTTTTCTTTCATGACCTACAAAGATCTCCTTTAGATTATGCAGAATGTATATTTCTAGACTGCTCATGCTGCCACCTTCTTAAAATATTGATTTTAAAGTTTTTAATGTTATTCCCCCTTTTTAGGAAGTTCTGAAAAAATTTGTTTTTGTGGTAACTGTTCTACAAAAGATAAATGCAAAGTAATTTTGAAGTTATAGCAATACTGTGGGCTTAAAAATAGATAAATCATCCAAAAAAAAAAGTGAAATACAAAGCAATAATCAAAACATTGGCAGTGAAATGCATCAGTGGTAGACTGAGACTGTAGCACTTTGTGTGTTCCAGAGCAGCTGTACCAGTAAAAAGAGACTGAATTCCCAGGGGGATCCTTGCAGCCAAAGAGGCTGTGACCTCTCTGGGTGTTTTAACTGCCAAGTACCCAAGCAGAGAATGGGAAGTTAAAGTGATGTTTGATGCTCACATCAGTGATGAGGGGGAAGAAACCGGAAGAAAAGGGGCACAGAGATGAGTCAGGGCCTGGAAGACTGACTGCCTTATGGTGAGGGGCAGTGCAGAATCTCATAAACAGCTTCTCTAACAAAAGGTATTTGTTTATTTGCTTTCCTCTTATCTGAATGAAGTTACACCGTTCATGTTAAAAGGGCTTTTCTGAATCTCTGAAAATAGCTTCTCCTTGGGACATCTCCATCAGCTGAAGTTGTTTAATGGAGGCTGGCAGTCTTCTCGAAGATGTACTCTAAATCCAACTATTTACTTTGATACAGCCATTTTAGTCTTGTTAGGTGCCACTGTTTGCAAGAAGCTAGAATATAGGATACTGACAGCTTCTCCAAACCTGGAATTATGTGTGCCAAATAGTCTTTCTCTGAACAAAGATGTTGTAAGTCACTTCAAATTATGGATTGCACTGAATTTTCTGGTTGCATAGAAAATCTTTTAAAGGACAAAATAAATTTAGCATGTCAAATAATATTTGATTTGTGAAATAAACAGCGCCTGAAATTAGCAGTATGATACTTTTATGGTACATGATTATACTGTATCTTACTGTTCTATTTTGCTAAATGTGCTTAGTGAAAACCAGGGTAGAGTTTGCGTAGACTGTAAATCTATGCACATACTTGAAAAAATAAGTCTAAGTTTGAAAATATAAACAAAATAATGTTTGTAACATTTTAAAAGTGCTATTACCAGAAAAGAAAAAAATAATACCTGCAGTATTTAAAACCTGTTTAAGTCCTTCTGGTTTTTTAAAGTAGAAACCCCAACAATTCAGCGATGGAGCACTAACAAGCTAAAATACCACACTATTTTCTTTGACAACTGTTGAGCTGATTTACAGAGAACTGTAGCTCCTTTTTCCTTACAGGATACACAATATATTTGGTTTAAACAGTCAAATCCAGTTTAATTCCAGAAGCAAAATAGAAAAAAAATTAATATGCAAAGTTTAACTTCTTTAATAAAAATGCGTTTAGTATTCTGCAAAACACTGAAAAATGCAGTAGCTGAAGAGGATGAGGAATCCTGTTTTGCTGTAGAGTTTGACCACCCAGTCTCAACGTGCTGTTTTAGAAGGCTGCACATCAAAGGAGAGATTTTGCATCCTTCCCTTCACACTGGCCACTTGTTGGATCAGTCTTTGAAGGCATCTGGCTGCTCTCTGCCTGCATTCACTGGTAAAGCTCACTGCCAGTATTAACCAGTGGTATTTGCAGTAATTGAGATGGCTGGCACCAAAGGTATTTCAGAGTCTCATGAGTATAAATGTTATTTCCTGTACATTACTTTTTTTTTGCACTTATTCTTTCATGCCTTTACACTTATCGTACTTGTATTTTTTAATGGACTAGAGTTTAACTAAAGCAACTTATACCGTGCACTCATGAGCTTTCTGCTTTGTATACCTAGAAATGGAGCTCAGAATATATTTCTGATGTGCATCTATGAAATCCACTTTTATTAACTGGATTTTACTTTCTATTAAAAAGCACTTGAGATTAAAAGTATAATTAAAAGAGAAAAAACATGCCAGGACATTTATATCTGAATTCTCTGTTAATGTTTATTCCCTGCATTTCAACTTTGATTACTGAAACAAAATGTGAAATAAAAGTTTGCTTTCTTTCGGGTTTTACTAGTTGAAATAAAGTAATGGCCAATGAAATCCTTAAACAAGTATTCATTAAATACATTCATTAAATGGGTCACAGCTGGTTTCTTAGCACAGACAGGAGCTGGTGAGGGGAGTAGTTCCTGCTGTTTGGAAGAAAGCACTTTTTGTGGAAAGGCAGTGCTAAACAGGCACTTGGTACTGGGCAGGGGTGATATGGAGGACATTCACCTCCCTCCTAGAGAGCACACTCAGGTACAGCAGAATAGGCATAAGACAACATCAGCTATTTCAAGGGGAAAGGTGTTTTAGGACTTGTTTTTACTATACAAGGTGAAGAGAAACAGCAAGAAAACTTTTTATTGTCATTGAGTAGGTTTGTCAGAGGGGTGAAGGGAGATGATTAGCCACCAAAGGGATCTTAACAGGAAAAAGGATGTTCCATGTTGATTGTGTATTAAGGACTAAAGACAATGTGTGTCCCAGTTTATCTTCTTGATGTTCTACCTTACCACATGAAACTGGATCACAAGAAGTTAACAGTGAGTTAGTTATTAGTTGAAGGCTTAAGCTATCTGGGAAGCATTCCCTCCAGATCCAGTTCTAGTAGTGTCCTACCTACTATCCAAGGGTGTAGGTAAGTCTTGAATGACCAAAGATGGAGCCTTTGAGGAAGCTGAAGCAGTTGAGCACTGGGTTTGAGTCACTGATGTTGCCCACTGGACACGGTCCTATCTGGGACTTGCTCTCCTCCTTCCAGATTCCCACAGGCATGGCTGTGATCCAGATTTCCAGGTAAAAAACAAGTGGATGCACTACAGAGATAAATACTCTAGACACATGAATCTGTGAAATGTGGAGACATGGCACTGACAGGTGTGATGTGCCAGTGAGTGGATGAGATGCAAATGTGTTGGGCTGGCTGAAGTCAGGGCTTACCATGGAAATTAATTTATTTTTCTTAAAACTTTAGTAGGCAAGATTATCATGAGAAAGACCACTGAAGGTGCTGACAGTTGTGATGAGATTCTCTTTGAAGAGAAATGGGCAGTCACCAAACCACCTGGAAACCCCAAGAAAGCATATATATGGGGAAAAAAAAAGACTGCCTTTTAAATATTACTTCAACAGCATTTTTAGGGCACACATCCTGAAAGTTCTACTTGACAATGGGAAATGATGAACTCATAAATAGGATCTTTAATCCACAAAGAGGTAGGATCTTTAATCAGCAAAGTGACAAGGATAGAAGCAAGGAAACTACACTAAATTATACCTCACAAAAGTATAGTTAGATGAGCACCTGCTGTAAAAATATAACTTAAAGAATGGCTCAAAACCACATTTTTCTTCACAGGAACCTGGTGGGTCTTTTATTGTTTTGGCCAAACATATTTTCATCTCCACATGAGGCAGGGATTGATCCTTTACAGTTGCATTAGTTATTATTGATGCAAGTCAAATAAGATTCCTATATAAACACATAAAACCACTTTGATGCAATAGTTTACCTGTTCCAGTATCCTCAGGGCTAAAGCATGACCCCACTGAACCACTTGTGGTGAACCTCACTGTGCCTGACCCAGCAGCCCCTGTCCATGCATTGCCCTTTCAGAGGCAGTGGGTCATCTGTGAGCAGGTGCTGGGGGTGCTGCCCAGCCATGGCTCTTTCTCGCTGAGGTCAGTGTGGGCATGAGGAGCCAGGTCACAGGAATGCCGCAGGCTTCCAGCTCCACCACTACATCCAAGAAGCAGAGCTGCAGTGATCATGTGTATTCCCATCTGTCGTTGTTTGGCTCTGCTCGTCTGTCACTCTTCTGAGTTTTTTGCAACTGGGACAAATAGTTTGTTTCTTTGATCAAATCTTGCATCTACAGGCTTCTGTGCATTTTGTGTGTGCCTGTTATGGTGGCTTTAGACCTCTGGTTTCTGTAAGCCACTCTGAAGGGCTACAGAGCCCTGCCTCAGCTCTGCTCATAGTTTGCTTATCCTGAGGAACTCCTTTTCAAAGGGTTTACTGGACACAGATAAAATAAAACATTTCAAAGTTCAAGTCTATTCCTTTAATTTCAGGATTATCACTAATTCAAGCTACTACCTTCCAAAGCTGGAAGGACAAACTTCTGGCAGTGCATTTGATGAATGATGTAGAAAAATGCAGATTGTGCCCTTCATTTGAAGAAGGCTTCCTGTCTGAATGGAGCACTGTATTTCACATCCTAATAACCATTTATTAGCACAGGATTTAAGAAAAGTTAGCTTTTCAGTTCTGTATAAGCCTTTCTATTCATGAGGTTTCATGAGGTAGCCAAGTGATTTTTCTACCCCTGACTAATTCCTAGCCACTCTAATGAGCAAATGTTCCTCCTGAGACTCAGCTCTCCCCTTGCACATGATGATTCACTGGACACTGAGTGAATTTAATTTTAAACTTAAAATTTACCATTCTACAAGTCCTTGAACAACCCAATCTAAGTGGATCTGCTTCAACCAGATGTGCTCCAGATGCCCCTGCAGACCCAAATGTTTCCGTGAGTGCAGCTGGGATTGTGCCAGCTGCTCTTGGGAGCAGACTTGCAGAGGTACAGACCAGACTCCTCCAGGGTCTGAAATTTGCAACCAGCAGTCAATGGAAACAGTATGGGCTTTTCATCATAAAGTTTACACTATGGAAACATCTGGGTGTCCTGAGTTATCCTCTATCAGTGAAGCAGACATTTCTCCCAAATAGTTTTGTTAAAGTTTATCCCTCTCTGACTGTTTGTGAATAGTGTTTAGTTTAAAATATTCAGTGCCTCCATTATTATTGTAGAAATACAGCTATAAGCAAATGCAATTATAAATCAACTAATGGCTTGGACAGAAAAAAAACCTGATCTGCCTGGAACTCCAGCAGGCAGTGGAAGGAACTGTTTCCATAAGTTTTCACTGGTATCTGACCTATGTTCTGGACTTAACTTGTCAGAGACACTGTTAAAGATTAATCTCCACAGAAAACATAATTAATATGAGTAATAAAACATGATGATTCTCTCATGTTTTCTACTGTGTAAAAATACATTTCCTATAATAACGTTAAGAACTGCCATGTGCTTATTCAGAAATAAAGAATTAACTCTTATCTTCAGGATTTTTTCCCACACTCAAAAAATGCTGTCCTCATGAGAATTCAGGAACTCTCTTCTGCAGACAAGCCTATAAAGGGGCACATGCCCCAAATTAGATTTTAAGATTCAAATGTTAATATGTGTGCCTGCAAAGCACTGCTGTGACTGTAATGATTTTATCAATTTATGTAGAAGCTACTGGAAGATTTTTTAAAATTAGGTACATCTGTACTAGTAAAGCAATAAAACAGGAGAGATGTTTTGGATTTTTTAAAATATTACTCATGCTATATGAATCATGTATTTAAATTAAGAGGTGTTAGAAGGGACTAAGACCACAATCCCTTTGATTTTTATGCAGTTCTAAAGGCTTTTCTTGTGGAAGAAGTTGGAATCAATTTCTTAAATCTGTAATAAATTACCAGAGAGCACTTACTTTAGTTTTCTTCTACAGCAATACAGACAGCTCTTTGTCTCCTTGATCAGACAAGCAGCCTGCAAAGAGCCATTTGAAAAATTCAACAGTTTTTCCTGAGCTTTTTAGACCAACTTACAACTCACCCTAAAAAGTCAGTAATAAAGTGAACAAAATCTAAATTATGACCTCCACAGTTAAAAGCACCAAGGACAGATTGGCAAGGATGCTGAGTGTTTTGATGCTGAGCACGGCAGGGCTAACCTCGAGTGCTCTGCTGTTACCCAGGGGTGTAGGCATGCAGTTCCCACACCGAGCAAGTGTTTCTGTATAAGGGAAGAAGTTTCAGTTTACCTAAACATATAAGGAAACCAAGCTAGAAAGTTCTGTGCCCTTTTCATCTGTATTGGCTCAGTGCCAACACAAGAGACCTGATTGGGCTTGGAAAGTGTAATTCAAAGTCTGTTACCTATTTCATTGGGCCAGGGGCCAAACAGCCCACCTGAAACATTAAGTATTTAAGAAAAGGCACAAAGGAACTCAAGGCTTTTTGAGGTGTCTTCACAGGGTGCCAGAGGTCTCTCTGACACCTGTGCTCAGCTTTCTCTTTTGTTTCTGTAATGTTTATTATTTTTTCACTTATTGAACCTTTTTCTTTTACAAAACACAGCTGAAGAGCCATCTCACTAATTAATAAACCAATTCTCTGCAAGGGCTGGACCCTCAGAGGTGTATGGGGCACCCCCACACGGGGGTATAATAACATGCTCCCCAGAGTGATGCAGAGATGAGGCTGCCAACCAAAGTTAAATCCCCAGACAAACCCAGAACAGGGAAATGTATAAAGCAGTAAGAGTTAAAGGCAGATGAAAAGTCCAGGTCTCGGCGCTTACCTTACTGGGCCTCTTTTGTCTCAGAATCCTCAGCCTTGAACTTTCTCTAATATTTAGACATCTAAACCTGGTGGTTCTGGTTCCCTGCAGTTATTTCATGCTGTAAAGGCTAAGGACTGAATAAAAATTGAATTTAATAACAAATATTTACTGGTTGAATTCAAACCAGTGTGCTAACAAACAGTATTCATAAACTGGAATAGTTTGGACAGGAAAGGCAGAGAGACCGAGTGACCCCATGGGCAGTCCTTCGAATTTAAATATGTTATAGCTGAGGTGAATGGAAACACATGTGTATATGGGAACATCCTCCTCTGCAGTCTTGTGTGTCTGGATTTTTGGAATGCTGAGAGGCTATGTGAGGGGGAAAGCAGCTCAAGCTACAGCAGAGAGACTGCACTCATGGCATCAGCCTCATCTATGAGTATCTGCAGTGCAAGATGCACTGACTGTGCCACAGTGACCTGGTGTAAGACAGCCCAGGCTGTGCAGGAGCAGATTGGTCATCTGGGAGATTTTACTGACATTAAGTCATGGATGTAACAACTCACAATATTTGCTGATATGTTTGTGAGGCCACATATAGAAGATAAATATATCATGTGGCAGGATGAATAAAATGAAGGAATCACTAGTTGATGTAATATGGATGGTGGTCAGAGGATTCTCAGGCAGGTTTATTACCACTCCTTACAGCTGCAAAATAGTTAAGGCAAAGTAGATCAGCAGTTCTGATTCAATTTGAGTATCTCACCAGCATTGGGCAGTGGTTGGTGCCCTCAGAAGCATTTAAATATATCAGAAGGCCACAGAGCATAAGCCTAACCAATGGCTTGGGCTGAAGAAGGCTAAGGAGGATGTTGACATTTCTGTTTTCCAGATGGAAATGCACACTGCAAGTCAAATGAGTGCCAGGAGCTGCACAATGCACTCATCAGAGCTCAAAGCAGATGTCCCACTGTTGTTTGCTGAGACCTTCTCTTACAGCGCTCCTCAGTTTGCTTCCTCTGGCAAAGCCCTTTGGAATTTCAAAGCTTCTAAATCACACTCAAATATATGGTGAGCAAACTCAGATGGGGAAATAACTGTGAATGTCCATGCAAATGTTGTTCTCTAAAATCTGAGTGATTGCCTTAGGAAGCTGTGCAGTGCTGCTGCACTGTGCACTTTGGCTGTTGCACCTTGCCTGAGGAAATTAATTCTGTAATGCAGAAATTTGGCACCCTGTGAAGTGATACGCCTTAGCAACAGCCTGTGTTGATGCTGAGGATCCCCAGCCCTCGGTAAGGATGCTTGTGTGAACATGCAGGTGACACAGAAATCAAACATTGCCACCTTCACAGCACTGCCATCAGCCCAGGCCAGAGGCAGCAGGATTTGCTGACAGCACAATTGCTCAATGAAGCCTCTGCCTATGTGTGTTTGTGGGTGCTGACTGAGGCTGTCACCAAAGCAATTGTTACAACTAAGGATTTACATCACTCCATAAATTTTCCCAGCTGGTTTAGGGGAACAATTATTATCTACCAGCTGTTTTGTTGTTGTTGTTGTTGTTGTTGTTGTTGTTTTTTTGAAGTTGGCAGGGTGTAACACTACCCTTCTTCACAAGATAGGAGCCCTCACCTCAGCAATGTGGCTGATGTCAGTCCCCGTTCTCAGGACAGCGTGTAAGAGGGCTGATGACAGCAATGTGACTGACCTGTGGTGTAGACCTCACCTCACTGCTGCTGTTCCACCAGCACAGACATGGAAAGGGGAGAAAGGCAGAAGCGGCTTAAAAGTGCAGAGCGGCGTGAAGGGGTTCAGTCTACACAAAAATGTGGTTCCATGCAGCCTATCTGAATGACTCAACTTCTTGTAGCATTCTTTCCTGCAGGAGAAATGTGTGGTTTTGTTACATACTTCAGAAAAAGTGTTGAAGCTTATCTCCCCCTTCTGGAAACTCTACAAATCCCACGAAGTTTGCAGTTTACAGAAGCTAGCTCTCAAACATTTGTTTTTTCTATTTTGAATTTTCGAGGACACATCCTTTATTTCACAGCGCTTTCAATTCTAGAGCGACGGAAAGCAAAGTGTGATTTTAAATTAAATCGATATGACATGGTCTTGGCTACACCGGGTAGCCAAGAACTTTCCTTCTGTTACTAAATTGACAATGTTCAGTCTGGCAATACCAGGTTTTTCGAAAAAGTCCAAAATCCCCTACTGTTCAGAAGGACTTTGTGTCCTTACCTTGACTCTTGTTAAAATGAAATCTGTGACTGATGCCCGGGTGATTCTTTATCACAGTTTCCGCTCTCGGCGCATCAGGATCCCGCTGTGGCCTTAGGCGGTCTCTTGCAGGGACAGCTCCTTCATCGGGAAGGGGTCACCGGCTGCCGAGAAAACACCTGAAGACGTGGAAGGGAGTTGCCTGGGGCTCCGGGAGAGCCCGGGACGGCCCCGCAGCGCCGTCGCCGCCCGGCTGGCCGGGGGCTCCGGCATGGCCCGGGGAAAGCTCAGCGGGGCCGGCCCGAGGGGCGGGAGCCCCCGGCCCCGTGCCAATGGCGGCGGGGGGGTGGCTCTGCCTGGCCGTCTCGCTCGGTTACAGGATGGAAATTCCCGGCCTCCCCGGGGAGGGAGCTCGGGCTGCGCGCTCTGAAAGGCTCATTTATCCCCGCGCTGCCGCCCGAGCGGGGTCCCGGGCTCCTGCCGCAGCCGGCCCCGGCGCACCCAGCCCCGGCCCGCACGATGCCCCGCGCCCCGAGCGCCGCCGCCGCTCCGCTGCTGCTGCTGCTGGCGCTGCTGCTGGCGGCGGCCCCGCCGCACGGCGGCTCCGAGAGCCCCAAGGGGAAGCAGAAGGCGCTCCGCCAGCGGGAGGTGGTGGACGTGGTGAGGGCGGCGGGGCCGGGCACCGGGAGCGGGGCGGGCGGAGGTGTTGGGGGAGCCGTGCGGGCGGGGGGTGGCTGGAGGAGTCACGCAGCCGCTTTGTTTTAGCAAAGATATGAAAAAAGCGGTAGATCAGAGGCTTTTGGAAAATCTCGAGGCCGCTCCAGGCAGGGCAGCGCCGGTCCCGCGCTGCTGGGCATCTCCTGGTTCAGCTAATTACACCCCTGTTGCGCTGAATCAGGGAAATGCGGAGCAGGCGCTGCACGGGCTCTGACACAAACCGCGGGCTTTGGGCGGCCCGGTGTGTGTTTTAGTGCTTTCCCCGTCGGGCCAGGGTCGGGGATGGCGGCTGGGGCCGGCGGAGCCCGCACTCCCCGCCCTGCCGGGGCCGGCGGCACATCGCGGCGGGAGCCGAGGCAGCGCCGTGGGCTGGTTCCTGCTGCACGGGCAACGCCGAAAGCTTACAGCCTTTCCAGTAAACTGTAAATGCTGTTTAGCTCCTTCCAACATAAGCAGTTAACTGCTGCTTAGCTCCTAAAATGCCAGTGGATAAATAGTAATGAGAAACACTGTCTGCATGCTCTAAAAACTATCTGCATTCTTACTGAACACACTTTCCCTGGGAGTCGCATGAATGCATTATTTCCTTTGGCGGCAGGGACTGCACACCACTCTGCAATTCCACTGCTACTAGAAACCTGAATGCACTGGGACTATCCCATCTCAGGGATAGATGACAGGAGGGAAATTTTCCAGTCCTTGGAATGTAGAAAGCAGATGTGAAGGTATTTCTGTGAGCTGCTGGACTGCCGTTCACCTTCTATAGAAAATCAGTGGTATGGCCATTTCTTCTGTGATCTCCAGAGAGATCCCCTAAAGTGATGTGCTGGAAGCACCGCTGCTAGCAGAGCTCCTTCCCTTTCACACTACTTCATTGCCTTTTCACTTTTATTGTGGAAATTGGATTGCATTGAGAATCAGGAGTCTGTACACACGGTTGAGTTTTTTGGGTGCAGCAGAGTGAGCAGCAAAGTGCGGGTAAATCAATGGCAGCTGACTCATGCACAGCCCAGCTGTGCAGACTGCTTCAGCAGGAGCCCTGCCAGGGCAGAACGGAGGCAGGACCGAGGAGGGGATCCTGCCTTCAGTGGATGTTTAAAATATGTTTTATGCATTTTCAGGTTAAGAAAGCATGAAAAAGCCTTGACTTGGCAAGACAGACAGTTTTAGTTGGAGTGGAGCCCATAGCCCAGGTGATTCTTGTGTTCCCATTTATTTTTTGGGAGGTGGCATGGCTGAGGTGCTCTCCCTGTCTGGCTGTGGGTTCAGCCCCTCTGTGAAGGCAAGCCAGCCCCTGTCGGTGTCTCTGGGGATGGGGGCAATAGGCCAGAGCTCTGGCCTGCCCCCAGCTCTTGCCTATTTCCACATCCAGGATTTCTGTGGTGAGTAACCACATGCAAAAGCCATGGCCAGTCACTGTTACAAATAGAGTCCAGTGGGAAGGCAACAGAAAAACCAGCTAACTGGTGCTGTGTGAAATAGGATTGTCCTCACATTGTTCTCCTGGGTTGGTGTGCTTTGCCAACCAGCCTTCTCTTCAGCTAACTTTTCTAAGATGTGCTTTTCTTCACGAAAATATTCCAATATTTCCATTGCCTTTAGCCAGCAGGATTTTCTTTGGTGAAGGTAGTAAGGGAAATCTTGCAACCATTAGTCAAACCGTTATCTGACTTCTTACTAGACCTCTCCATATAGTCACTGATTTTACTTTTAGTGTGGCTCCAGCTAAGGCTGTGATGGCTCTGCTGGTTTTTGCACCAGAGCCTGTGAAAAGGTGCAAAGCTTGTGAAAAGGCACAGCCTCAGTGAAGAAAATTCACCAGTCTGACAAAGGAAAGAGGGCAGGGGCTGAAGTTTACAGCTCCTGCAGTGCAGACAGGGGCATGGCTGGCATGAAGGGGAATAGCTGCAGCACTGTTTCTTTTTGAAACAGCTGGGGATTAGGTGATTTGAACTAGATGAAGACAAATAAATGTGAGAAAGTGGAAGAGCAGAGTACAGCTATCTGTGAGGATTTGGGATGAAGACTGGAGAAGGCAGTCAGTCACCAGATGGGGAAGTGCAAATGAAGTAAAAGCCATGACCAGCCCCTGCAGGTTCCTGCTCAGCATTTCCATGCTGGCTGACACCAGTGCTCCTCCTGCATCCCTGCACTCAGGCTGCTGGGGGAAGGAGCTCTGGGCTTCACAGACCTACTCTCCAAGGTGGGCAATCCGAGGTCTCATGAAGTATGAAGGCAATCTGTGTTAACATGGGGTTTGAGAGAGCAACATTTGACCCTTCCTAACACTGTGATGTTAGGAAGGATGTTAGTGTGCTCTCCTCCCACATGTGCCTTCCCATTATTACAAAAAGGGTTCCTGAGTTCAGCTTTATTCCAGGGTGCAGCTTCCCACATCCATATCACCATCCATTTGTGTGCCTATTGGAGTCTGAATTGTGGTGCTTGATTATCATGATGTGGTTTTGTACCAGAGGAGCAGTGACAGAAAAAAAGTGATGTTAACCTTTGCTCTCTACGAAATGGAAAACTTCCTTAAAAAAAAAATAAAAAGGAAAAATAATAATGAAAATGTATTTAGCATAGACAGTTATACAAGTAATGGTGGGTTAGGAGAAAGCAACTATTAACATGTGACTTCTGTTTTTTGTTTCTGTATTGAAATGTTTTGACTCTTCTGAGGCTTTCCAGCAGGTTTTAATTCTTGGACTAGGTAAATTTTTAATTCTAGGATTTATGTATCTTTTAATTAAAAAGATGGCATCTTATTTCACAGCAAATTCTGCTGGCACAGCTTATCCCTGAAAATATATTCTTCCTTTTTTTCTTCTGTGGAACCATTTTCTCAGAGATGCAGGAATAGCCATGGTGGCACAGCAGGGATTTGTGTTTTGCTGTTATGCATTTGTGTTTGACTTGGTTAGCCTCGGAATTAAGGGATGGAAGCAGCAAGATCTGTTCTGTCTTCCAGTATAATGGCATGTGCTTACAAGGCCCCAGTGGTGTTCCTGGACGGGATGGAAACCCAGGAGCCAACGGGATCCCTGGGACACCTGGGATCCCGGGCCGGGATGGGCTGAAAGGGGAGAAGGGCGAGTGCATGCGTGAGAGCATCGAGGAGTCCTGGACGCCCAACTTCAAGCAGTGTTCGTGGAGCGCGCTGAATTACGGCATCGACCTTGGGAAGATCGCGGTAAGCTGGCTCTGCCCCGAGGAGCTGCACCAACCACAGCAGGCTCCAGGGCTGCTTCCATGAGCTGGGCAGCACCCATCTCACACATTTCCTGCGGGGCCTTTTTCTGCATGCAAGGATGAACGCCTCAAAGGCTTAGCTGCTTTGGATTCCTTTCAGCTGTGTTTCAGCTCTGTGCCTGTTGCATTCCTGGAATAGGGTTTTGGAAGAATTTTGTAGCTGGTGTAAGAGTACACTTAGTAGACCAGATCTGTAACTAAGGCTGAAAGTCACAGTGCCAAAGAAGTACCTCTAGCTTGCCCAAAACAGGGCAAGGCTTTTACCACATCAATCTTAAGGAGGGATGAACACCTTTAATTTGTTAATTGTATCTGTCTTCACAACTCTTGCTTCCAAGTGGTTGTTCACTGAAACTCAGTCGCAGAATGCTACTGCAGAGGATCAGCATTGCCCAGGAACAATTGCCAGTGTCACCCAGACTGACACAAACTGTCTGCCCTCCACTGCAGCCCCAGGTGTAAAACTTCTAGAAAAAAATCCCTGCTCAATCCCAGCTATGAAGCAAAGCCCAGAGTGATTTTAGCAGTTTAACTGCTGTGCTGTGGCTAGAGGGAAATCAACTTCTTCAGCAGACTTTTCTCACTGCCTTGTACTTGCAGAACTGCCCCTAGATTTTTTTGTTGTTTTTTGGTTTTTTGTTTCCTATGATATCCAGCATTTCGAAGACAGGTTAACAACCACTTATAACCTGAAAGTATTAATTTTTCAGTTGTGGACCTTTTATTGGGTATAAACTGCTCAGAAATCTTGTGATAATTCTTAAGTCGAGGATTTCTGTGAGCAGAGACAGAAATTGTGCTGTCTTGTCATGCAGGGACTTGGGAGATGGACAATACGATCTTCAGAGCTCCCTCCCAATCTTTATGAACGC
Organism: Brachypodius melanocephalos; assembly: GCA_013398615.1. Taxonomy (NCBI): domain Eukaryota; kingdom Metazoa; phylum Chordata; class Aves; order Passeriformes; family Pycnonotidae; genus Brachypodius; species Brachypodius melanocephalos. The sequence continues at coordinate 37,089,195 of VZSR01001685.1, forward strand.
GATTATGTGATTCTGTGATGTGATTCTGTGGCTCGAGTGCAGCTTTCAGAGAGTTTATATCCCTTTACATAAATCCCAGAAGGTAACTAGGCTACCAACTTAAGAGCAGGTGTTATCTAAATAAAGTTGAGAATTTCCATAATCCATTTCTCCTTTACCATCTATGAGGTGCTGTTCTGATTCGCATCTTTGCGCCGCAAGGGATTTTCCAGGCTCTAATTATTTTTTTTTCTCGCCAGAGGGGACTAAAGAGAATAGCCAAAACATTTTGAAATAAACATATTCTTAAATCTGTGTCCTAAATAATAGAAAATAAATAGGCTCAGGCCCAGAGGTTTGCATCACAGCACTTTTGTCTCCTGCCAGGAGTGTACGTTCACCAAGATGCGCTCCAACAGCGCTCTCCGCGTGCTCTTCAGCGGCTCGCTGCGCCTCAAGTGCAGGAGCGCCTGCTGCCAGCGCTGGTACTTCACCTTCAACGGGGCAGAGTGTGCCGGGCCACTGCCCATCGAAGCCATCATATACCTGGATCAAGGAAGCCCAGAGCTGAACTCCACTATTAACATACACAGAACTTCTTCAGGTACGAATGCTGGGAGAGCAGAGGTGCGGTAGAAGGCAGCAGCAGTTACCAAAGGCAGAGTGGCCAACCCACACTTGTTCCTCTTACTCTGCTGCCTCAGACCTGACTATTGATAAGTAACAGTATTATAATTATTTATTAAGTGGTACTTTCTTGCTGCAGTGGTTTTTGTGGTTTTTATATTCTGAGATTTAGAAATGGAAGAGATTTCTGTCAGACAGGTCTACTGATCTCGGCCACAACATGAATACAGAGATATTCTGTGCTGTAGTAGCCTATGGAGAAACAGCCTTACTGCCAAGTATACAGTGTCATCCTGGCTTAAAACACTGATATTTGCACGCCATCTGTGCAAAAAATGAGACATTCCTCCTGCAATTTCTACTCTGATTTCAGGTGGGCCACAAAAGTACCTCTAAAGTTAAATATCTGGGAGCAAATAGTCATTTGCTTAGCAGAGGCAATTTAATGAATTCATCCAACATGAAAGGATATGACATTAAGAGAAGGGAATGTAAAATATGTGCCCTTTCTCCATTTTCCTCCCTGTACTGCATGACTACATAAAATCTAAGGTCTAGAGCTATTATAGGATTTTCTCAGCATAGGGGTAAAGCTGACTGGTCTTCATTACCCCACCTCCACACAGGAGGTTGTGCTAGTGGGGTATCAGGAGTGGAACTTTATACAGAAGCAGTGACTTTGGAGTGGAAAAGGATACAGGGTGGCAGTCACCTTTACAGGGCTTAGCTGTAAACCAAGGATGGCTGTGCCCCCACCCCCTGCTATCACTGCTAGAAAGATGTCTGGAAGGGTATGAAGCCATGTTCCCGCTCCCAGTGTGCAAATTTGGGTATTTAAAGCAGCAGGTATACCTCCCATTTAGCCATCCTGTGGATTGTGATCTGCTTCAGGTACTGCAATGAGTGTCATACAGCAGCATGGACAGAAACACTGCATGGATGTAACTGATGCTGCCACATCTCTACGTAATAGTTATTATTTCTGAAATTGTTCTAAAATTCTAAAAACTGTTCACATTTAACTAAATAGCACAAGCTTGCAACAAACTGCTGTTCTTAAGTACTTGTGTCCACCTTCAGTTGTGAAATACAAAGGGATTGTGTCTGCTGAGGTAACCTGATTTTTGTGTTTAACCAGTGGAAGGTCTGTGCGAAGGGATCAACGCTGGCTTGGTGGATATCGCCATCTGGGTCGGGACGTGCTCAGATTATCCACGGGGAGATGCTTCTACTGGATGGAATTCAGTCTCCCGAATCATCATTGAAGAACTGCCAAAATAACTTCCCTCCCTTTTTATAATATCTTTTTTTTTTTTTTTTTAATTTTTGTACTTTTTTTTTCAGAATTTATTTCAATAGAGTTGGATGCAAGTACTGGACTGAAAGGCACCAAAGCCTTGCATCCTGTAGCCTTTGTCTTGTTTTGCACATGGCAGAGGCTTTTTGTAATAATCATTTTAGAATACAAATATCAAAACCAAGTTCATTAACATTTTAAATTTCTTTTTTTAATGTAATATCACCACTGTTTTTAGAATTAACCATAACTTTTTGTATCAAATAAATACAAACTTTTACAAAAAAAAAATCAGGTTATTTTATTGAGCATTAATCTGTTTAATGTATTTTACATGGTGTCATGATACACGATTTTTTTAGAAGGCTTTATGGCTAAAGTTCTAAGAAAGTAAAATCAGGTGTTGGCTTTAGCCTTCGAAAAAAACACATAAAATTCACTCCTGTAAATCTGACTGCAGAAAAGGATGCTCTGCTGTTACAGTCTTGTCTCTCAACAAACTCCTGTGACCTAGACAATGTGATAAGTGTTAAATATCTCATTATGAATAACTGAGCAAAATCAGACTAAGATCTCCTTCCCTCACTTGCTTCTTGACAGACTAGATTTCAGTGTTACATCTATGACTGGTCTCCACTACTAAGATGAAGACACTAAATAATTTTAGAGTTACAACACTTAATTTCATTGCTCCAATAAAATAATTCTCCTGGATTTAGCCTTTCAGATACATAGAATCACTTTGGTGTTAGTTAAAAGCTAGATATATTAAACTGTTTAGAAGATACAGAAATAAGGCAGGTTGAAATGCCTAAGCTTTCAGAAAGTGAACTGGCAAAGTGAAACAATGATGGCACAGCTGTTTGCCAAGTGACAAGATTGATCCTGCCAAAAGACCATAAACTTCAGTGATTTTTTTCTTCCAAATGCTCCAAGTGACACACTCAAATATTTTTAAAAATTGTACACATTCTAAAGAGAAACAATATTCATGTTTGTATTACAAAATCAATTTTACATTAATGAAATAAAAAACCCACAAAAAGCATGTACAACATGCAAAAATCTCCACTCTTCCCAGAAATTAAAGGGAAAAAAACCCGTTAAATCTGAGACAATGAATTTATTTCAGCTATTTAGGATTAAATCTCATCTGTCTTGAACAGGCTGTAAGATTTCCCCCAGGCATCCTGACTGGTAGCTCTTGCCTGTAGCTGTCGTTGCAGATACCAGGGGAGGATGCCTGCAGTGAGGGGAGCACTTGGGCTTGCCCAACTGCAAGATGGTGAGATTTGCTGCAAGCCAGCACGTTACACAGCTGGTATTTTGTCTCTGAAGAACTGTAATGTTTTCACTGGCTTGGACGATGGTTTTAAGGTCTCTGAACACAAACAAGTTACTATGAGCTGAGCTGCGGTGTGAACGTACAGAACGCCAGTTAACACACAGTGAGTGATTGTGCACATGCTCACAGCCTGTCTTTGCATTTATCCTGAGCCACCAGTAAGCTGCTCTGGGCCAGAGCACACTAATCCAGGGTACTGTATGTACAGCTTTTTCTCTTTTATGATGTCTTCACAATATGTTTTGGACCCTGGGTGGTAGAGTCAACTCAGTGTTCCATTAAATTCATTCTGTGCACCACAAAACACACAAATCCTGGTAAGCACCCTCCAAAGGCAGAAGCTGCTGTTATGGATCTACATAATTTACATGGTAAACTTGCTCACCATTACATGGCAAATTTACCTTCAGCTAAATACACAGGGAACCTTCCATAATAAAGACCAAAGCCAGCAATGCTGGCCCCAGATGAGATTATTCTTTGCAATGAGATTATCAACTGTATCAGTAGAGGGGATGGGATTGTGCAAGTGTAAAAAATTACTAATAAAGCTAGTAACACAGAAAATGTGGTATGTGGCAATAGTATCTACAAAAACAAGTGAGTGGATTGCTGAACTATGCTGAGTAGTTTCTGTAGCTTTCCAGATTTTAACTGAAAATTTAAACCCAGTCCCTGATCTGTTAATTTTTTATTAAAAGTTGTTCTCTGCTTTAGGTTAGTCTGGTAAACAAGAAACTTCCCTAAGTGATTATTCTGCTCCCTATGTAACTGATGATTTTCCCCTAACTGTTGGATTGCCTTTGCTAACTTATTTCTCAGTTAAATTATACTTACTAGATATTAAGTATCTTCTTAAGGACATCAGATGTTAGGGTCAGTAATGTCTCGTCTTAAAGAAATAAAAAATCCCAAACCACGCAGAACTCTAAAAAGTACATATCTTGATGGCAACTACTGGTGTGGAAAAAACCCATAATTATTACACAAATTTAGTGAGATGTACTGCAATTTAATTTATCAGTAAGTTAGCAATCAATATATTAACACTCTTTTCCTTAAACCAAATCAGAAGACATTAATGGATTGTTCTGATTTTTTTGAAGAAAGTCCTGTGCACAGGATTTTTTAGACCAGAATTTTTTTTTCCAGAGAGTATTATTGAAAGTAAGTATGGTCCTATTTGCTATTACACTGGTTTGAACACTGCATCACTATGGGATTACAAGAAAAAAAAATCCTCATTTTTAAAATGTAAGCCCACTTTCAAATATACATTTACTTAGTAATATTTGGTCAGACATATCATTAATGGAGACACACTGGCACAGAGAGAGATGGAGAGAGAATGAAAAGAGAGAAAATGAATTAACTGGCCAGCAACGCATGCACTATTAGCACATCAGTCAGCTGCTAAAATCAAGTCAAAAACCACAGTGCAAGTCTGTCCTGTATGAGATAAGAACTGAATTTCATCAGATTTGCAATTATTCAAACACAAGAATGGACAGCTGTTTAAAAAAAAAAAACAAAAAAACCCAAAAACTTCACTTTCCAAAGTGCACCCAACTGGGGCAGCATTTTTGTGTTGGATGAGCAATGGAGTCTGGAGCATTCCAGATCCTAAAATCTGAGGAATAACACAGAGGTGGATTCAGGTGACATTCCTTGTTTTAATGAGACTCAGAGATTTAAGAAAGTTTTGACAGGCCCCAGGGTTGCTTTCATATGAAGTTTTCCACTCATGCAGGAGCAGAATTTCACCGTTATCTTGAGACTTGTTGAAACTGCTTAGTGGGTTATTCCAGGCAGGTCAGGATGAATGGAATTGCTGTGCAGCTGCCTTCAGCCAGTCACAGCACTATTATTTCACAGTTGCAGACATCTGCTTCAAGCAGACACAGCTGATTCAGAGAGGAAGGCAGCAATGCAGGAACATTCCACAGGAGAGATGTTGTCAGGGTTTATTGTCTCTACATTCTTTCCTCAAAATACCAGATCAGTTCAAAGTGTCAAAGAAGACTGATGAACTAAACTTCTCCCAGATCATAAATATATTAAAAAAAAAAGGATAGATTCCTTCCTAGGAACACAAGTTCGTACCTTTAATGACTTTCTTTTCTAAAACCAAGTAAAAAGCCAGACACATTTTCATAAACTACAAATGTAATACAGCAGGCAGGAGTCACTCTGATTACATTAGGTATAATTCCTTTGTAAAATCCATGAACACCTTCTTTCCTTTAAAGACAAAAAAAAATTAATTAATGTCTTTTGATAGAAAAAATCAGACATAAAACAAAGCCTGGCATTTTATTTCTCACACTCCCACTGAGAGATGTACTTCAGGTTAAAAATTACAATTTCAGACAGCTGTTAAAGTGCATCAACTATTAACTCATCATTTTTTCTTCTGAACATATAATAGTGTTATACAGATCAGTTATTTAGCCCAGGCTTTGAGTGTTTTCTTGTGGGTATTGAGTAAGTAGAAGGCAATTTACTATCTTTCTTCATGCTATGAGAACTGGCTAAACCACTAAGAAAAGTCAGTATTCATTTTTTGAGAATTTAAGCATGCTCTCCAGAATTTTGATTCTAATGGCCAATAAATGAGAATCTATTTTACCCAATTTGAATCAGTGTGTTATCCTAGGGCTGTTTAAAAGTTTCAGAGACATTAAATCTCAGCTCTTTAGGTGCAGGCCTAGGACACTTGGAAGGACGAGTAAACAGAGATCCTGAGAAATGCTTGGTGTGGTTTACACTACCCTCCCTAAGTTGCATTTGTCTCATCATGAGCACAGTAGTGGCTCCAGAATGGCTGTACCACACTTTACCAGAACCAACAAGCCTTCCTGTAGCCTGCAGCACTGAAGGGCACAGCACTGACACATCAGAGCTATTTCTGCTCTGAATTGCCTCCAGTTGAAATGGTTGCACAGCCTCTGAACCAGGGGGCTCCTGGAACTACACAGCCTCAGTCACTCATTCAGCTGGCACCTCTTCATAGCCCAGGACTCCATTCCCATCTCTCCAGCAATATGCTGCAAGCCAGAATGCCCAAAGCAATGGATGCACGTGCAGAGGTGGCCACCCTCAGTAACCACACAGGTCTGTCTGAAAACTCTCCTCTGTGGAGCTCAGGGAAGGTTTGTGAGAAGATATGAATAGGTGTGAGGTCACAGGTCTCTAAAGGTCCTAGAGGAGCCTGGGACTAGACTACAAATGCAGTCAAGGCCCCAGGGTAACCCAGGGACATCAGTATAATCAGCTCTGGCTAGCTCACTTCACCTTGCCAGGAATTTGGATTAGCCACAACTCCCAGCAGCACAAGGCTCCTGTCCTGTGTGATAAGCTAAAGCACTTCAAGTGAGACTTCATTTAGTGTCCCAAACTGGCCATGACAATGATAGTTTTTAGCCTGTGAAATTTGCTGGAGAGAAGGGAGACAGAATAAACAACAGAAACAAATAAACCTGCAGGGGGGCATTGACCCTCTCCTATCTCCCCCTCTCTCCTTAGCTTACTGCTGTTGGTGGCATCTTGCAGAATACGACTTTATACAACTAACTCTGTCTGTTCTGAACTGTACTGGTTCTGCAAATCAACACAGAAGCCAGTAAAGGTAGCTCTGATCTGTAAAACTCAGTTTCCAGCATGCAGGCTTTTAATTTTGCACACCTACCTCCATGTCCTGCGGATCACATCAAACACCCCAGAATATGTGTTGTGCTGGTCTTGGAGACGAGCTCGCACAACTTGGTAGGGATATGTTGCTACCACAGCAAATATTTTGGATACAGCTGCCATCATTATGTATTCCACAGTGTTCTAAAAGCAACAAAAATTTTCAGGCTTACCTTAGGTATGGTTTAAATTAGCTAGTTCCCAAAATCTTATTTGATTTTTAAATGTACAACCAAACAGTACTCTACATTTTCCCCCCCTCATAATACAATACATTAAAAGAAATGTCAGTGTTTACTGCATGCAGTGCTACAAGTAATTGACTGTAAAATGTGTTGTGCATTCTCATTGCCATCAAGAGAAACACTTCTTCCAAAAGTAACTACCTTTGTCCAAGTTGCACCCAAACATTTTTCCAGGCTTTAATACCACGCCCTCTGGTTCCACAAAGTAAGAAAAACCCCTCATTCCTTCCTCTAAAATTCTCAATACATTTGCCAAAATAAGAAGCTGGTTTGCAATAACAGTGAAAACCAGTTGCTTGATCCTAAAAGGTGAGAAAGTATTATTTCCTTCTATATATTCTGCATTTCAATTAATGTACCAGTATTTTGTACATCTGGCTGCTGTATAACCTGACAAGTGGAATCAACTTCTATCTATTTACATGCCACAACATAATTTTATTCTCAAGCATCATACCAATTTTGTATCTGATACTCTGTTTCTGTACTTGTTGTATCTCTCTTTCAAATCCTCGTAGGCCATGAACTGAAGTGCTCCATGTGATGTTCCAAACAGACCAGGTACAAATCCCTACAAAAAGGATAAAACAAGGTTAAAGGGCAATGCACAAAACCTGAACTTGACAGAGCACAGGTCACACACCTACATTTGTCCTCCCTTAGTGTACAGACTGTGCCTGCACAGCTGTTGCAGTGTGATTCAGGTATTCTTAAGGGCAGGCATCACACAAACACTTAATAAATGCCACTTTCCTGACATACAGCCTAAAGTCACCTACTGAGTCACTGAGATAAAACAAGTGTCCCAGGGACTCCACCTCACAGAGCACAAGCTGGAAACACAGATTAGGATTGCAAGATCACAAACCAAGCTGTGGTCTTGCAAATGTGCTGCTCAGTGCCTGTCCCTTTCCAGAGACTGGCACTGAGGGGTTTGGTTCCCACCTGAGACTGGTAAAGCAATGACAGATGCTGGAAACTCAGAGAAGGGCCATCAGAAGGAGAAGTACAAAAAATTCTTGTGATTGACCCTGGGAAATAGATATGTATGTGTTTGCATGTGTCTCTCTACATAAATATGTGTCTATGAGAAATACATCTATTTCTATACTAAAAATGTTTGTGTCTACATAGAATCATAGAACCATTTTGGTTAGAAAAAACCTTTAAGATTATCAAGTCCAACCATAAACCTGACACTGCCATGTCCCTGAGGGAGAAGACAGTGAGCTGCTCCAGCACTGTCTTTCTTACACACACAAACACATGAAAATATATATCAACCTTTAGCTTCAAAAAAGTTGAAATGAAGGGGGAAAACAGGTACTTTCTGAACTGTCTCCACAAGAAAGAGAAGGCAGGAGCTCCCCCAGGAGCAGGACATTAAAATGAACTGCCAGCTGCATGGGTTCTGAAATGCACTCACTCTCTTTTTGAAGAGTTGGTCACTTGCATTGAAAAACACAAATAAATGGGAGATTAATCATCTTGGCCAAAAAGGGACTGAAAAGCTTGCTGCAAACTGTTGGGGGACAATTATAATGGAGTAAGTGATCCAAATATGGTTAAAAGCACTCAAAGAAACAAAGTTAAAAAAAAAAATTCAAGTTTTATTTCCTATGATCCATTCAGGCAAGCAAAAGGAATTTAAAAATGTGCCCAGATGCCAAACTCTGTGTTAGACTAAAAGAGAAGCCCAAAATATTGAATAAAGACTTGTCAGTATGTGATTAAAAGTCTGGAGAAGGTTAAAAAGAGAAGAGGTTCCTGAAAGAGTCCACTGAATTAGTATTAACAAGAAAAAATAATAAAACTCCTAAATTGCAGAAAAGCCCCCAACAACTAAAACTACTGCAGGCATAAAAATTGCACAGATAATACAGAAAATACCACTTCAGGGATCAGCTTTCCAAATGCTACATATAGATTTCTAAAGTTTTTCAGTCATTCTGGAAATGATTTTTTGGAACTTCTTTAACACATGAGGATAAATTTCTTCTCACAGTAGGAAATAATGGTCATGAAGTCACCATCAGTGACCACGAACTGGTGAAATGCATTAAGTACTAGTAAAAGTCTAATAAAAAAAAACTTCTCCAAATGAGAACAAGTGGAATTAAACCACATATCTGTATTTTGTCAGCTGCAAGCACAAAGGGAAGTTTGAAGCCAAAGGGCCCCAACAGAGGGAAAAGGACAACTTTGGTTTTCAGAAATCCTGGATCAGAGAAGAAAATAAAAGTAATATAAAAACAGAGAGAGCATAAAAAAATTATGAAAAACGTCAAAGAAAGAAATTATCTGGGTCAGCAAAAAAAGAACAATAAGAAACTTATAGACAGTGATAGCAGAGAAAATATTCACAAACATTTCCTGGTGATTAGACAGTAAAACCACTAAAAGACAGTGGAAGTAATTGTTCTCCACTTGGAAAGAATTAGATGTATTTATATCATAGAAGAATGAGGTAATACTTTCCCAGCCAACAAAAGAAGAACATTGAACAATCTTTAGGAGGGCTAAACTCTTAAGCCAGAAGATTTGGATAACTTGCACCCAAGAGTCCTAAAGCATCTACTGGTTGTACTTCACAGACAAATACCAGCATGCTTTAAGTCTTGTGCTGATGAGAAGAGCTTCCAAAGACTGAGGGACTTTTAATGTTGGGCCAATATTAAAAAATGCAAGAAGGGAGTGAGGCAACTGTCAGCCAATGTGCTTCAGTAAAATAAGAGCTGACCCAGGTTTCTAACGATCATAGAACACAACATATTCTTACGGAAAAATGTTTCTAAGCAAAACTGATTTCTTTACAGCACTGAAATATCTTGGCTGAGAAAGTTTGAGAAACATGTTCTATTTACTTATTCTTAGAATAATTAAATACAAAATCCTTTCTTGCCACAAAATTTGATAGAACTTAGTATTTCTTTTGATCCATAATATGACTCTAAAGATTTCATAAAAACTCCATGTATTTCTTGTTATTTTTTACTTTAATATTTGAAATATATCCTTAGAAGATTTTTGCCATGAAGGCATGACAAGATGAATGGTTCCTCAAAGAAGTCCCGCTTGAATTCTCTTCTAAAGGATTAGAACAATAGACAGAATTAAATACATTATTAGAAATTTAAATGGCATATAATTCTGAGCAGCAGACAGTGGGAATAAAGAAATATTTTAAAGCTGGCTTAAAGCATTTTAAGTGCTGAAAATCCATGACAAGAAGAAAATGTCCTGTTGGTTAGTGTTTCAAAGGTTAGACATCACAATAAAAAGAAACAAAGGCAAATGTACACACTGGAAAACCTGTGCTTCTAAGTAAAGAAGGGAACAAAGTTCACTTGGTGATGTGGTACTCACATCACTGCCTGAAGTGTTTGACAGCACTCGAGCCAGAAGAGCCTCTGCTGTATGTTTCAAAAGAATGCAGCAAATACTCCTTGCAATCTCTCCAGTGTTGCCTTCACTGGGCAACAATCTCAGTGTGTCAAAGACCTGCAATCTCTGAGTGTCCTGTTCTGACAACTTGTGCAGACAAGATACTGAAGTCTCCATTATCATCTTAATTCCTTCATGGTGAAAAATGTTACCAACTTTTATGTGAAAGCCACTTATGCTTATTGTCTTTGTGTAGAACCTGCAACTTCAGTTAAAATCAAGATGGCCAAATCTCAATGGATTTTGCTACATACAAGTATAAATACAAGCTTCGTATTTACAAGAAGAAAAATAACAGAAGCAAAAACATTGCAAAATAAAGAGAGGTAAGTGCCTTAGCCCTTGAGAGACCAGAAAAAGTACTTTACCTTCAGAGCATAGAATCGTGCCTACCAAAAGTGAAATGACAACACAGAAGTGTCCAAATCTATTTCACCTGGTAACGAGCACACATTACTGTTATGACTTTGGTTGTTTTCAACATACTACATTATTATCGTCAGTCTTGATGAACCTGGATTTTACTTTAACTTACTTAAATTTTCTACATTTCCTGTGTATTTTACTCTTGTTTATTAAGCACTGCTCTATTTCCAACTGCTGGTTCTCTATCATCAATAAAAGAGAATAAAAATGCACATACAGAAATGTGGAGGCCATGAAGCATGCTAGTTGCATTCCTGACTGATGTCTTAGTAGTCAGTCACTCTAGACTATACATCTAAGAGTTTCTCAACAGCCCAGAGATATTTTGTTTTCCCAAAAGCATCAATCCTATAATCTTACAACTGTTTTACCATGTTCAGTCACTCCTACCTTATGCTTGAAAAGGACAACACAGCACTCATAACATGAAGATGGTTGCATGACATTCAACTTCAAGGCAAAGTAATTTTTAGAGCTCAGACCTCCAGCAGACCCATGGGTGTGTTCTAAGTACATAACCCCAAGCTGCTTTTTAATTCAGCCTGGTGTGCAGTCTCAGCTGCTCAGTCCCCAGTCATCAGCAGGATAGATAAAGCCCAATGGATGGAGGGTGTGGAAGGTCGCTGACTGGATGATTACTGAGATAATAAGTGAAGGAGACTCCTCCTGCCTTTGCAAAACCAGGCCGAGTTCAAGAGAAACAACTTACTGAGAAACCCAGATTCAGACAAACTATATTTGATGAACAATCAATACCCAGCAGAGCTAATAAAGACAGCTTTCATCCCTGCTAGAAAGATTGATGTAGCCTGACATTACCAGTTTGTACCTCAAAGGACTGAAAGGATTTGCTCAGATCAGTAACAGCATCTGTGCAATAAAAGAGCAATATTGAATTGCTTGGTCAGAAATACCATTCTTTAGAAGACAAATCTCAAACAGAAAGAAACTCCTTCCAGATTTTACTTTCAATTCTATCTATCTGAGAAACTTGTTCTATTTGAGATCCCTTCATTTACAATAAGGTGCTACTTACTATCTGAGATCCCTTATCAGCTATAAGGAATGCTATCTGAAATTAAGATTATGAGGAAAAAGAAGACAATTGTGTGTACTATAACTCCTGTGACCAAGGGCAATTAACAAAGCTTGAGCTGTACATTTAAAATAGAGCAAGAAAAATAAAAACTCCCCCAAACACTGAAATGGAGGAAGGCTAAAGCATGTACAAGTCAAAGAGCCACCTGAAGAGGTGCCTTTCCCCCAGTATAGACCAGGTTGAGAGAGTCCTGACATCAAATGGAAGTTGCTCAGTGTGCATACTTATGTAGGTCACTCAGGACCTATTTAGGTCACCTTCTTTGCAGATTTAAGCAAGTAATTTGCTCTTTCAAAGGAAGTAGCTGCTTTAGTCCCACACTTGCAGATTAACACTACAAAGAAGTGTCTAGTGCCAAAGGCGACACATGCTACCCGCAGGAATAATCTGAAAAGAAGGGTGGAAGGACATCTTAAAACCCAACAGATCCAAGAAATCAGAACTTATCTACATGGAACAGAGCAGACATCCAGGCAGGCAAATCAGAAATCCTGACAATTTCAATTTAGGAATAAGTAAGGTGCCCTGTTCCTGGTGTTAGAATTTGGCATTCATTACCATGAAGCACACAAGTCTTATGAAATAGGAAAGATTACATTTTTCACTGAAAACAAAAGAAGCTAATGTTCAGTAATCAGGACAATTTCTAAGAGAAACTGGTCTTGTTCCCTATACCTGGCAGCATTCAAGGCCAGGCTGGATGGGGCTCTGAGCAGCCTGGGCTAGTGGAAGGTGTCCTTGCCCATCGCAGGGGTGTTGGAACAAGAATATCTTTAAGATACCTTCCAACCCAACCCATTCTATGATTCTGCAGCAATACTTGCAGGAGAAGAGCCAAACTGAACTAAAATAGGTTTCTTCACAACTTCCAGGCACTGATGAATGCATCTTGATGTCATGACCTGAAGGGAGGAGGAGGAGGCAGAAAGTCCAAATCTTGTTGCCATCTGTTTCCCTAAATTAAAGGGAACAAAAACCCCACACATATGCAGAGCATATTTAGAGGTCTGCAAATTTAATGTATCTAGAGCTGACAGATTACGGACATCAATAACCAGAGGGCAAATAAGCAGTTGTGAAAATATCCATTGTGGAAGAAAAAATTAGCAAGTACTTTAGTCATGTTATCTTCCAGATGGTGTTAGAAATACAGAGATAAGAGATAAATACATTGTTGCTGCCCTGCTTAGGCAAATTCTAATTATAGGAAGATTCAAAAAAATTAAAAAGCAGTTTATCAACAGTGTAATGGCTTTTCTTCTGACTAAGCCTTTTTGTTGCAGTTCTTCAGTGGGAAAGACACAGAATGAAAGTGAGCAATTACCAATTTTTTTTTTGGTAGATAGATATTCAGAAGTCTCACCATGCTACTGGGTGGTGCCAGGCAATCCTGGAATTTTTCTTAACTGTGATTACCTTATATAAGCCACGTATGCCCTCTGTCTTGTATATCTTTATAAGAGCATCTAACATTCCTCTGTATTGCCGCTTGGATGGATCCACGCCAGCGTTATATTGTAGCACAAGTCGAGTCTTGGTTACCCATATTGGGTTTGTAATGCAGAGAGTCATGGCTCCTGAGAACAGACAAAAGTTACACTCATTGTTATGCCAACTCCAGATTGTCCCAGTTTGTTCAGTCCAATACAACACAGGCTTCTACAATGACAAAACTATTTTTCCTACCAGAGTACACATATTGTTTCAAATAGGTGAATTTTATGCCTCCATTGCTCCCTCTCTCTCCCTTCAAAGCTCACAGCCAAATCCAATTCACTCCTGCTGGGGGTACTTTTGCAGGGCACATGTATTTTTGCATACTCCTAGTACAGCCCCTTTTATGCTTCACCTTTCCACAGCTAATTGTATAATCTCAAGTAGATAGGAAATGTAATTTCTTAATGTACCACTGGTTAATCAAGTTATTCTTCAGTATACAGTAATTCAAAATTTAATGGACATCTCAGTGATGTGAAATTTGCTTAATAATATTAACAGGTTAATAGCAACAACCTGTTAAAGCTTTACAGGTTATTGAAAATACCATTGTAGCAGAATCCATTACTATATTTCATGTCGCTCAATATGCCTTATCGTTCAACATTAAATACACGCTTCAAAATCCTAATAAAAAGGCTTCCAAATTGCCTGTACAGCATGTAGTTACAGGACAAGGGGGAATGATTCAAACTGAAAGAGGGTAGGTTTAGATCAGGTATGAGGCAGACATTTACTGTGGTGAGGCACTGGAACAGGTTGCCCAAGAAGTTGTGGATGCCCCATCTGTGGAAGTGTTCAAGACCAGGCTAGGTGAGGCTTTGAGCAACTTGATCTAATGGGAGGTGTCCCACCCAATGACAGGAGGTTGGAATTAGATTATTTTTAAGGTCCCTTCCAACCCAAACCATTCCATGATTCAATAGGTGGCCTCCTTTCCAGGTCCAAGTGTTGAACATTTAATAAGTTAATAATCTGATAGCAGCAGATTTCCACAGTTACATTTTGTGACCCAATACAGTATTAAATATGGAAAGTGCTCATACAGAATGAAAAAAGGGATAAAAGACGTTTTGACAACCACTAACTCTGTGCAAAACTGAAGGGCCACAGTGACCCATATATTTGTGCTAGACATCTTTGTTTTAGTTACAGACAACAAACTATTGCATTTGGGCTGGAACACTTACACTTGCCACCTGCAAGAGAAAGCTGCACTGACAGAGAAAGGCAGGAAGCAGCATATGGAAAGGTTACAAGTGAACATTAATCTTTGCATTTAACCTCACCAGCTTCTGCAGCTGACACTAGGTGTTCGCTGGCACTGAGACTTTCCATCTTCCCTTCTTTCTTGTAAGCTTTGATGGCATTGTAACTAGAAAATACAACATAAGTACAACATAATTTAGTGAAGGTGAAAACAGACCTACATCACAAAAAAGCCCCAAGTCCAGAATGACATACCTGACCTAAGACCATGGTGGTACAGAGCCTTTGAAGAAAAGGCATCCAAACTATCTTTGTTTAATTGATTAATTGATCTCTGAGCAGTTAGCTCCTTAAACTGAGCTATGGTAATATATATTTAAATTGTATAATTAAACTGTCAGTATCAACGGGACTGCATCTTGACAATTATCAGATATCAAGAATTAACTTAAGAAGTATATTGGGAGCCACAATGCTAGGTATCTACCCTCCAGCTCAGAAATACACTGAGCTTTCTTCTCTCGATCCAGTTTGCAATCTTTGTGAATTAAGGAATTGTCAACAGAAGATGAAGTATCAATAGCAATCTACAGCAAAGCTTAAGGACCGAAGTACAACAGTAACAGAGTCTAGACAACTGACAAGTGAGCTTTGCATAGACATGCCAGATAACTAGTCCCTAAAATGTTGCAATTAATAGGGATAAGCAGTAAATCAGGTCACAGTAACAGAGTTAATAAAGTAGAATATTAGAAAACAAGCTTTAAAAGCAAAACCTGTCAACTGACGAAAATGATGGAAAAACTGTTACTAAAATGATTAAAAACAATCAAACATTTTGTTTTATTAAAAATCTCATGCTCTTTAAGTTTTAAGAAATTAATTTAGATTCTGGCTTTTCATAAGGTTTTAAGAACAGTGTATTGGCACTTTTAGAGAATTCTTTATGAATAGTATCACCACCTCTCAAATTCCTTAGGATTTTCACAGCATCAAGAGAATGCACTGTACCTGACAAAGGAACAGGTCTCTGACTCAAACTGCTTAAACACTAAAACAGCAAACCATAATAAACATTAACACACCTGGACTAGCTAAGAGAATGACAAGTTTGTAAGTCACTTAGCACATTTCTATACTTCACAAAGAAGATGCAATGCATATCTGAACACTCTATTGTGCAGGGTGTGACATGTTTTATGGTTCTACTTACAAGAAAAAGTAAAGTCCCCAGGAAGCCCCTGCTCCCACCATGTTTGGAGTTACCCCTTGATACAGGCCACGCAGTCCTTCATGCTTCCAGACTGTGGTCATACAGTGGAGGATCCCATTGTACTTTGGCCTCAGCTCCAATCCATCGCTTACTACGAAAGAAAGAAATTCTACTGGAAAACATTTCAGTACATAAAGTATATAAAAACATTTCAGAAGCATAAAGTTCAACTGTGTCCAAGCCAACATAGAAGTCCACAGCCTCTAAAGCAAGCAATAAATAAACATGAAACCTAACTGATCAACCATATCACAAGAGTATTATTTCATAAGTATGTGAGAGTTGGGGTTTACAGCTTTGTAAGCCTAGAGTTCAGAAACTTAGGAAAAAAAAGGGGGGGAAAAGAAACAAAAAAAAGGGTAACTCCTTAGCTCAGTAAAGAGGAAAGTTCCTATTAGTCTGACAAGGGAAGGTAAATGCACTTTCGTGCATTTTTGATGAGCAGCAGGTCTCAAGTTTTCTATCTCTTCTTTTTAGCACTCCAGCAATTTTGCATCATATTTCAAATTATATGGACGACATATTTCTCTAAGTTGTTTAGAGAAGTCCCAAGTAACAATCCTTACATTTAAATTTTCTCTTTAAAACGTTCTGTAAAGCAATGGGTCACATCTTACTGATTCCCAAGTCAGTTTTTACCAGAATACTCAAAGGTTTCTTCTCCCTCCTAATAACCTAACATCCGGTTGTCCAAATATTCAGAAAATGTCACTTCAAAAATATAGAAAATACACAAGTTTTTGTCTGACAGAACATGGATGTCCACAAAACTTGGAGTGGTAACTACTATTGCTCCTACCATAACAGGAAGGGAATAAGTTGATTACTGATGACATTTGTGATACGATCCATAGTGAGATGAAAAGAGGTAACAGACACAAGCTGAAATATAGGGAATTCTGCCCAGAATTTTTTATCCAGAGGAGTGGCCAAATACTTGAACAAGTTGTCTGAAGAGCATCTTTGAAGCTACTCAAAACTTCAGTACACAAGACCGAACAAATTGATCTAAGCAGAGCTTATCTGAGTAGAGGGTGAACTCCTTAGCTCTTTTCTGACAGAAATTACTCTATTATGCCAACATAGCAGCAGCTTTCATTCTTAATACAGACATATGGCTAGACTGCAACTGTACTGAAAATTGATCTCAAAGTTTTACAAGAAGTGTAGGTTTTGTGTCCCCATCAAAATTAATCCTGGTAAACAGGCATTTTCTATTCAGTGCCACATTTATTATTCATTCCTCTTGAACTTTGTGTCTGGTACTGCACATTGTGAGAGACTTGAGCATTAAAGACAAAATGCTTTTGCTGAGCACAGTGTGACAAGGCCTCAACACCTTGACAACCACTCAAAACTAGAACACAAACACCTCTTTCCTCCTTTCTGAGTAAGTGTTGCTAGACCTTTCCCAAAGATATTTATGAAACTTTTTATCATGCAGACACTAGATCAAGTTTATAAACATATTAAACAACATGGGAAATCAGAGACATAAATGCAAGTCTTTTTGTCAATGATGCTGCCAAGAATCTTCACAACATTAATTTCTGATATCAGCTCCTGCTCCCTGATTAAAGACAAAACACAGAAATTGTCATTTTCAACCCAAAGAAGCATGTGAAAGTATGTGACCTCCAAAAGCTACCTAATCTAAACCCGTACTCAAACCAGTTCTAATTAGATCTGGTTACTTAGGGACACGACCAGTTGACTCCTGAATGTTTCCACGGCTGAAGAGATTACATCCTCTCTGGGTAACCTTTTGCAGTATTTGACCACTCTCACAGTAAAATAACTGCAATTTTCCACGTTCACACTTGAGCCTGTTCTTTTTCAGTCTACTATCTCCAATAATCCAGCTTCACCTTCTCTGTGTCTTCCAATATCATTGTCATAGACTGCAATTTTAGCTTCCCTCAGCCCTTCCTTTCCAAAGCCAAAGTGACCCTGTTCTATGCCATGTACTCTAGCCCTTCACCAGTCTGGTGGCCTCCACTGGAATCACACCAGTGTGTCATTGTCTTCCGTCCTTGTCCTGGAGAGCCCCAAACTAGACACAGTGCTTCTGACATAGTCTTACAAATAGAACATAAAGAATAAAGAGCCCTTCTACTATGCTTTTCATAATGCAGCCCTGGATGTGCCCAACTAAGACGAGCAATGTTTTAAATTTTGTGAAACGTCTCTGTGATAGTTTGGTTTTGAGATCTTAAAATATCCATGTATCTATTTAAGAAAACAATCCAGAGATACAGTAAAATGTTTCAACCTCTGTGAAAGAGAACATGATAAATGGTGAACATGTTTCTCAAATTAGCAGAAAAGCCAAGAGAAGTCGCCATATTTCCCTGTGGAAAAACAAACTAGTTAAGCGTTTGCTGCAAAACAATAGCACTATTGTTAATAAGGTTATTCAAAACTACCGTTAGGCTTTCAGTGTTGAAAATGTTTGACGTAGAGGCGAACTTTGAACGCGGGCTTGGGACAATCGCCCCGTTAAAAGCAGGCAGCCCTGCGGTGTCCTCTGGCACTGATGGTCATGGAAGGGGGGGAAGAGGCTGCCCAGCTCTCTAAGCTGCCTGGACGCAGCTCGAGGCTCACCGCACATTTTACAGTCCCTACAAGGGACAAGAAGCTTTGGGACAGCAGAGAAGGGAATCAGAGACCGTCCCTTTCGGCTTACGGCAGGTTCACTCCAAGCCAAGGGGCTGCAGCCGGCACCGGGGTGGTGCAGAATAGCGCGGCATTTGGGCAGAAAGCCCGGCAGGGCGCGGGCTGGGCTGGGCTCGGGGAGCCCGGGCACGGCAGCGCGGTGTTTAGCGCAAACGGGGGAGGGACGGGCGGTCCGGCCTCACCTGCGAAGCGGATCTTGACGAGGTCCAGCGGGTGCAGCGCCAGGGTGGACAGGACGCCGCCGCTCATTCCCGCCGCCAGGTTCTCCAGCCGCACGTGCCGCAGCATGGAGCGCGCCGGCGGCTCCCGCGCCAGCGGCTCGCGCGCCGCGCACGCGGGGCCCGCGGTGCCCATCGCCGGCAGCGCGCGCGCAGGGGCGGGGCCGCGGCGGGGCTCGCGCCCTCGCGCGAGAACTGCCCGCGCGGCGCGTCCGGTCACGTGAGCGCGCGAGGCGCCGGGAGCGGGTGGCGGGATGCGCGTGAAGGTGCTGAGCCGTAACCCCGATGACTACGTGCGGGAGACCAAGCTGGACCTGCAGCGCGGTGAGCGGGGCTCCGGGATCGAACCCCGGCACAGTACAGCACAGCACAGCACAGCACAGCGCGCCCGGAAGCGATGAGGCCGGCGGCGCAGGAGGGAGAGAGGCCGGAAGGCGTTCGGGTGCACGTCGTCCGCTCCGGTCCCCTGGGCGGTGGGGCTTTGGGCTCCCCTCCTTCCGAGCGCCGCGAGTTTCCCCCGCGGTTGCCCGTCCCAGGCGGGGATTTGCGTGCGGTGCCCTCTGCGGAGGAAACCTTCCTTTGGCATGCCGCGGGGCCGGGCGGCTGCCGGCAGCTGCAGCTCGGGGTGGCAGAGTCGGGGCTGGAAGCGGCGTCAGAGCAGGAGTGAGAGGCTGAGGGTTTAATCACTGTTCTGGTACCCCGAGATTGCGATTAGTCTTTCCTAGGTCACCCTTTCCAGTTTTTTGCACTTAATGCTGTTTCCTTCCTCGTGCATCGAGTTCTGCTTTTTGTACATTCATTATTAAAACTGCCAAAAATTGCGTTGATTTTACACACAGAATAATAGAGTTTTGTAGGTTGGAAGAGACCTCCAAAGATTATCTAGTCCAGTCCGCCACACCCTGCCCTGTGGTGAACAGGGACATCTTCAGCTAGATCAGGCTGCTCAGAGCCTTGGTGAGGCGTGTCCCATCTCATTGTAAAAAATTTCTTACTACTATATAGTCTAAATTTACCCTCTTTACTTTAAAACTGTTTCTCATAGTCATATCATAAGAGAATATCTAAAAAGTCTGTCCCCATCTTTCTCATAGCCTCCTTTAGAATACTGAAAGGCCACAATGAGTTCTACCCAGAACCTTCTCTTCTCCAGCTGAACAACCCCAGCTCTCACAGCCTTTCCTCATGGGAGAGGTAGTCCATCCCTCCAATCATCTCTGCACTGGATATGCTCCAGCATGGGTTGCTAATGTGTGTTCTTTCTATTGCAGTTCCAAGGAACTATGACCCTGCGTTGCATCCATTTGAGGTTGCACGAGAGTACACAAGAGCTCTGAATGCCACAAAGCTAGAACGTGTGTTTGCAAAACCCTTTCTTAGTTCACTTGATGGCCACAGAGATGGAGTTAATTGCATGGCCAAACATCCAAAAAGTTTGTCTACAGTGCTGTCTGGAGCTTGTGATGGAGAGGTAAGCTTACAAACCGCAACAAGACAATACCTTTCTTTCTTATTTCCTTTTTTCTCTTTTGTGTTTTGTTGGGCTATTTGGTTGATTTTGTCACACCTTACTTTTCTGTCTTAGTTCAGCATGTTACCTTCATCTTCACTTGGAAGGTGAAACTTTTTGCTGCTCCATGCCACTGTGCAGAGGAGACAAATTGTAGTGAAAGGTTTTTGGGTTGAGATAAGGACAGGGAGGAATTATTCACCTGTTACCACTAAGGACAAAACAGACTTAACTTGCGGTTATTAATTGAGTTTATTATTAACAGAATAATGAGAAGTAAAATAGGACCTTAAAACTGCCTTCTCCACCCCTCTCCCTTCTTCCCAGGCTCTCCCTCCTCCCCAGCAGCACAAGGAAATGGGGGAAGGGGTTAAATTCAGTTCATTACATTTTGTTCCTGCCTCTACTCAGGGAGAGGAGGTGCTCTGCTGCTGTGCTGTGAGTCCCCCCCATGGGATACAGTTCTGACCTTCTCCAGTGTGAGTTTCTACACAGGCTGCAGCTTTTCATGAATTGCTGCTGTGTGGGTGACTGTTCCACATTGTGCAGTCCTTCAAGAGTGGGCTGCTCCAGTGTGGGTCCCCCACGGGGTCAAAAGTCCTAGGAAACCTGCTCCAGTGTGGGCTCCTCTCTCCATGGCTCCAGAGGTCCCTGCCAGGAGCCTGCTCCATTGAGGGTTTGCATGGATCACATGGGTGCATCTGGTCTCGGTGTTCTCCACAGGTGCAGGTGGATCTCTGCTCTCCCATTAACCTCCTCCGTGGGTGCCAGGGTCTCTGCTGCCTCACCATGGTGTTCACAATGGGCTGCAGGGGAGCCTCAGCTCTTCCCCCTGCTTTCCTCGCTTTGGTGTCTGCAGCAATATCGCTCTCACCTGTTCTCACTCCTCTCTTCTCTGGGTGCGGTTATATCTGCCCACTAACTTTTATTCCTTCTTAAATGTCATTTCTACCATTTCTTATTAGCTTGGCCTTGGCCAGTGGTGGCTGTGTGTGGAAGCTGGCTGGCATTGGCTCTGCTGGACGTGGAGGAAGTTTCCAGCAGCTTCTCATAGAAGCCATCCCTGTGGACTCCCACTACCAAAACCTGTCCACACAAACCCAGTACACATTGTGATTGCTTTTTGCTGCCCACATGACCCCCCCACTCCTCCCCCTAAAGAAGTTAAACTGTCAGATTAGCTAAAGTGAAGGGGCACACAACCAAAAATTTTTTGGTTTGCATGGAAGTTTGTAATAACAATTTTTCATGCTGCCTAAAAAAGGCTAACCCTACATATATATATGTTTGATTATTTTACATGACTATAATAAATAGCAATCAAGGACGCTTTAATTGGAACTAGTTGCAGAAAAAAAATACCTGTCTTTTCTGAATTTGCTATCTTTTCTCACCCTTACATTGCTCATTTGATAGTACTTGAATTCTTTAAAGCTGTCTTCTGGGTAGTTGGTTGCTTTCTGCTTTTTACAGAAAGTACATATGTCATGCAGTAAGTATAAGGGAGGTTTACCTTTTCAGAGAGAAGTGGAACAAATTTCTCTGAAAGTTTAGTCAGATTTCTTATCCACTGATAGAGTGAGTAAAATACTGGGTACTATAAATACATAAAAATATAAAAACTGACCTTCTATATATTTTTTAAATGAGCCCAAAAGCTTTGAAGCAGAAACCTCTGTGAGAAGTGGACATCTATAGAAAATGTAGTACAGCAACTGAACTGAAAAAATTCAGTTGGTTGCAAATTTCTTTATGCTTTTGTCTTTAAAGGGATATTTTTTTGCTAAATTTATAACAGCTGCTGCTTTTTACCAAGCATTCTAGTTCAATATTAGGGGAATGCAAAATGCAGAAAGTATACATCTTAGGTCAGGGAAGAGGGTAAGAATGAAAGAACTTCACGTTAAAAATTATTTTTCAAGAAAGGAATAATTGGATAGTTTTTAACATGATAAAATCCGACCAGTGTCCAAGCCAGCTCTGCCATTTCATTACAACATGTGTGATCTCTTGTACTTGAATTGTGAACTGCAGCTGTGGGCTGTAGAAAGCTTACAGAATATTTGCTCTTTTGTTTTGATCAGGTTAAAATTTGGAACTTGACCAAACGACAGTGTATCCGCACTATACAGGCCCATGAGGGCTTTGTTCGAGGCATGTGTGCTCGTTTCTGTGGTACATCATTCTTCACTGTAAGTATTATGTGTCTCCTTAACAGTGCAGCAGCACAGAGTACCTGTTCACCATCTGTTTTTCACTGAGAAACTTGCTGTCTGCCATAGAGTATTTAAATATTGTATGAATACGCGTATTAAATGTGTCAGTGAACCCGACAGTTCTATTTAAAATGAAAATTTCTCTTGATTCTGTGATACAGATGTCATTCAAGACCATTGAAGGGATAAATACAAGAAAATAGCTAACAGATGGTCATGTAATTAAAACTTGGGTAAACTAGTTTTTGTTATAGTAGTAAATGGATTATGTTCATTGAAAGACATAAAAGCATGTAAAAAATAACCATTTGCATATACTATGATTAAAAATAATGTGATTAAGTTAAGATCATTATATGTGAATAAAGTTTTATTGATTCATAAAAACCACAACAGATTCAGTTGCATGTAAACTCCTTGGAAATAGTAGGTCTTCCTGTTGGCATTAAAGCAGTTCTAAGGTAACATGACGAGAAGAACTGTTTTTGAAAACCGAAGTGTCCTGAGGTTGTGCTTTGTTTAAACTGGTCATAGAAGAGCCATTTTCACTACAGTATATTTATTTTTTCTAACCTGTTCATACCAGGTCACAGGGACAGTAGTTAGGATATAGAGAAAGTCACAGTAAAAAATCCTCAGTGACTCCAAGTTCATTACTCCGCTTTTGACAATCTGTCTGCCTGAAAACTGAGAAAGGAAGAGAAGAAACAGTAGTAGCACAGTCAGGGAGGGGAAGATAAACTTGTAAAGCTAACATTTTTTAGGCCTGTTGGCATGATCCAGGTCACTGCACAGCCGTGCAAAAGCTTGTGCTGGCATTAGTGCAAGAGGTAGAACAAAATTTGGAACACGCAACCAGAGCAACTGAGGTGTAAAGTGCCTTTAACTGCTTACAGGCTCATCAAAGTGACTTCCAGAAGAAGATAATTTGGAGTTTAGGATGCTAGTTGATTAAAAATCACAAAATATAACCTTACAAAACAGCCATCATTCCAGCTCACCTTTTTCCTATTCAGCTATTTATTTTGGAAACTGGAAAAGCTTTGTGGATCAAGATAGACAGTTGAATAGGGGAAGGAAAGGAGGTGGTAGGGAACAAATGACAAGCTGGGAATCAGTTGCCTGCTCTCAGAAGCAAACAGATCCCCAGACAATCTCTGTGCAGCAGCCACTGTGGAGCCAGCCCCCACCTCCTCTTTCTGCTCCCAGTACTGCAGCTTTTTTTGCAGAGCATTGTTCTGTGGTGTAAAATACTCCATTGGCCAGCTCAGGACATCTGTCATGCCTGTGTCCCCTCCCAGTCTGTTGCCCACCCCAAGTGTGTTTGCTGGTGGGTGAGGCTGGGATGATGGAGACAGAGTGGGAGCAGGGGAAGTGCCTCGGCACCGAGCAAGTGTAGCCAAGGCTTGGGTGCTGTATCAGCACTGTTTCAGCCACAAATCAAAAACACAGGGCCAGATGGGCTGCTGTGAAGAATGTTCACTCCAGCCAGACCATGTACGTGTTTTAACAATGCATCATGACCAGGAGAGCTAGTCTGTAGCTTGGAGTATAAAATGGAACAGTTAACAGGCAGGAGGAAGCATTTGTGTATATCACAATGTTTATTTATTTTTTGGGTTTTTTTGAAAGGATGCCTGTGTTTAATTCCAAAGCACATCTAGCAAAATAAAAGGGAATATATTTTCATAAAACTGCGTGTGATTTCTCCAATATTTCCAGGTTGGTGATGACAAAACTGTGAAGCAGTGGAAAATGGAGAGCCCAGAATACGGAGAAGAAGAAGAACCTATTCATACAATTCTTGGAAAGGTAGTAAATCTGAGTTTCGATTTCCCCACACCTCTTCTTTTCAATTAAGTTTGAATCACTTCTTACCTAGCTTTTGAAGGAGAGAGATAAATAGTTTGATATCACCTATTATCATAATGGGTTGTAATTTGATGGCATCAAATTATATAATGGCACTTTTAAAGTGTCTTCATGTTTTTATTACACTTTACGTGTAACCAGAAAGAACCCCTCTAATGCCACCAGAGACTGCTTAGCTCTGTCTGTACTAATTATTCCTTTCTTGCAAACTGGTCATGTTTCTCTGTTGTCACTTCAGACATGTGTTGTCAGTGCTTAGTCTGCATTAAATAACTTACTTTTCATGCCAATACCTCACAGTCTTTCCATACAAAATACTAGCTTTACATCTTTCTTACTGACAAAACCAGTCTAAATATATGTGTTTCGGCATTTTGAATTTATGATAAACTTATGTTAGGAAAAATATTAAATGCTATTTCAAATTGATAGTTTGAAACTCTTAAGTTATTGCAATATCTGTGGAATCCATTCAAGTCCGTGCTGAAAATACAGTTGCACCCTTAAAATTGTCATTTGCTTTAAAATCAGCCAGGATTTTGTAAGCATGCCTTTAGTGCCAACTCCATTGCAAATTAACAAGAAATGCATACATGCACCTTAAATGAAAAAGAAAACTTGCCTACTGGAAGGGGTACATCCAATAAGGCTTAGTTTCTGGTAGCACTGGTGAGTTAATTTACAGTAATATAAATGAGAAAAACCATGTGAGACTCCATATGCAATGGTTTGTTGTTTTTTTTTCTAACAAAAAAAATTACATACAAATTACAAAATTATGCATACAATTAGATTTTAAAATTTTTGCTTTGTTTTTTGTTTTTTTCCATTAAAGACAGTGTATACAGGAATTGATCACCACTGGAAGGAACCTGTTTTTGCTACCTGTGGCCATCAAGTGGACATTTGGGATGAACAAAGGACAAGCCCCAAGTGTTCTCTGACTTGGGGTTTTGATAGCATAAGCAGTGTAAAATTTAATCCCATTGAGGTAATGCTTGTGTTATATATGGGAAATAAATATTTTTCTTGAGCAGTATGAGATCTAAGCTCTGTTTACACCCTCTTGAATTATCTTCCTCTAAATTTAGGTTCTATGTTTTAACAGAATATGTAGGGGGATGTCTGCCTAGATTTTGATGGTTATATTATTTTGGAATGTAGTACCATATAATTTTATCTTCCTATCTTTTGTCTCAGTTAGTGTGGGAGAGGAGAAACAAAAGCAGTGCAGTCTCCATTCTGCCCACAACAGTATGTACCTGGCACCTCAGTCATACAGTGGAGCAGTTAAGTGGCTGTGGAGCTGCCAGTTTATCTGTTCCAGTATTCTGCTACCTGTGACTGAGACTTCTCACACTCTTCACAGCAAAAAAATTACATGTGGTCTTTTACAGCACTTCCTATTATACCCCTTGCCTGGGCTATGCTCACAGAAAAAATGTTTATGAGAAATTGCCTGATAGTTTTAAAGTAGAGGGCACTGCATGGATTCTGAATCTTAGAATTCAGAACAGGGAAACCTGTTGAAACTATTTGTGTTGGGTAATTAGCTGCACAGAAAAAGTAATGATGGTATTTCCTTGACTGAAAAAGAAACTCCTGACTAGCTTTGTGACATAGCTTAGGTATCTGATGTGAGCTGTTAACCACACTCCAGAAGTATTTCAAAGACCATACTCACTGGTTTTGTTTTGTTTTTTTCAGACTTATCTTTTGGGAAGCTGTGCTTCTGACAGAAATATTGTGCTATATGATATGAGAAAATCAACTCCGTTAAAGAAGGTAATATTTTTCTTTTTAAGATTAATTATTGGTGCTAATAATCATACCGCATATGTTACTAGCCTCTACTGTAACTGTTGGTGACAGTAGAGAACAGGAAGCTCTGAATTCTGCATTCACTAAGTTTTCATTGTCTGAGTCTTCTGAGTTTGAATTAACGTTGGGATTTAAACAATGCAGAGTTAGAAGGGCCTTTTTCTGCATTTAGACAGGCTGTCATGCTCACTCTGTTGTAATTCTTGATCAAGTGTCTGACCTGACAGCAATTTCACAATAAGAACTTTATGTTCCTGTATTGCATTCTGTCTATGTGTGTGTCATACTTTTTCTTCTCTTCCTTGCCAGAAGGAAACAAGGTAACGTCACCACTGGAGAGCCTTGCTCTGTATTTGAAAAGGTGTTTCTCCTTCCAAGGGAGATAAACCCTTCCCTATGCACCTACCATAAACATTCAGAAATCCTTTGCAGTGTAATCAAAATAATACTTATATGTGGAATGTACCAGTGACATAAAGATTCCTATTTAACAGAATGACTGTATTTATTTACATAAGGAGCCAGTAATTCATACACACATATCAAATCTCAAAACCTCAATCAAGTTTAGTAGTTCTGAGCCCCAGAACTATCTTAACAATATTCTTCTTGAAATACAATATTCTGGCTTGTGAATACACACTCAGTGTTCTCCTGGTATTTAGTTATAAAAAGGAATGTTGTTGGCATAACAGTATTTTCCTCTCCCTGTGCCCCAGCAATTTTTAGTGAAGTTTCACTTGGGCCACTGAGGAAATGCTTATAAAAACTTGCGAGCTGAAGACCTGAATATTGAAATGAACACAGCCAGTGCTGTAGAGCTGCAGTTACAAGGTCAAAGGATGCAATTTGATCTTTTGTGAACTAAGTTTGAATCTTAACAGAATTTTACATATGTATATATGCTAAATATATGACAGTACATGTGCATATAGAATTATTATAGACTGTGCACGTGTTTGTATACGTGTATCTCATGTAAGCAGTGTGCTGACGTGCATTTCCTGCCCTAGGAATACTGGTTAGTACATCCTTGCTTCCATGGACACAGTACTGGGTTTCCTCCTGGGATAGGGATAATTCTGCTGTGGAGAGGAGCTGAAATGTCCGTTTCTGCATTGAGAGCTAAGAGCTCTGGAACTCCTAAGAGCAGTGTTTTGCTTATTAGAGGTACCTTACTTATGTATGGGTACTGGTTTCTGGCACTGGTGCGTTCCTGGGATTTGATCAGCAAAGCAGTCGGAACTCAGTGGGAGGCCCTTCATTAATGGAAATAGGAGTTCAGCTTCTCACATCATGAAGCAGTAGCTCTGCTGCCCATGTGTCTTGAGTGTGGGTTTCAAAACCTTAAGTTTTAAAAAGGGAGGGATGAGATAGGGAGATGCTACCTAGCTTCAAAATATGAACTAGTTGAAAAAAAGCTGGGAAAGATGAGTAAAAGCAATTGTGTTGAAAGACAGCAGTTTTGTTAGGAGTTGGTACACTTTAAAAGTCATTCTTGTGCAACCTGTGGGATCAGGGAAGCTTAGGGTGTTTTAAAGATAGACTTTAGCATTTAAACAGCTGACAGGAGCTGTGTTTTCTCTTGCTTGTTATACTCTTTAGGTGTTCATCTCAACCAAATACCTTGTAGGTGGTAAAGGAAGACAGGTTAATTGTTTTGGTAATGTTTCTGTGTTAAAGTTATTTCAGTATTTCCAGGCTGACATTCTTTGTAACCAGCTGTTCACAGTTAAAATAATTAAAACCAGACAACTGAGTCTTTAGGGACCTCACAATTTTGACTTGTCTTAATAAGGACTTAAACGCACCCATTTTATAAGAAGATGTACAATAGATTAAAAATAGCAGTTAAAAATGGCTCTGGTATGGGTTTATATAGTTCTGAAATGCCAGCATGAATGTATTTACAGCAATTTAAATCACTTCCAGACCAGGTTGCCTTACATAGTTGTTACTAAACCTAATGCTAGAACTGTAGACACAATCTCATTTCTTAGGCACTGTTTTAATTCCAAAAGCCACTGCTGAAATAAACT
This sequence comes from Brachypodius melanocephalos, assembly GCA_013398615.1. Taxonomy (NCBI): domain Eukaryota; kingdom Metazoa; phylum Chordata; class Aves; order Passeriformes; family Pycnonotidae; genus Brachypodius; species Brachypodius melanocephalos. The sequence continues at coordinate 37,117,678 of VZSR01001685.1, forward strand.
GAAGGCTTTTAAATTTCAGTGAAAAAATAGAGCGTGACAGAACTTGACTCCTTTTAAAAGAGTTGGATTTTTTGGCAATATTTAATATGATTTAAAGTACTTATGCATATGTTGGGTTAACGTGTGCTCATTTTGCAGTGGCTGATAAGTTTGTACAAGAAGGAATAAAGAACAGTCCTTGATTCTTAATTTCGCAGTTTTGTGCAAGATTTATAACTAGAACAATACTGAAATCTGAGCAAATTCTAGTTGTCACATTAGGGTAAACAAAGGATGTTTCAGTCTCCACTTTTTAAAATAGAGATCACTTTGGAGGTCTGATGATTGCATGCAGTTCCTGAAAATCAGCAATGTTCTGCAGCACAGACTTTATCTGAACAGGATGGTGTCACCTAGGGAATGAGGATTTAGGGACAACGAGAATTACGAGAATAGGCACACATTCATTGCAATCTTTTGGAGGGGTGTTCAGTAAAGTCATCACTGTTAACTTATTTTGAGACTGTGTTGATTACTGTAAGGGTTATAATTGTACAACTGTATTCTGGAATATGTGTGTAAATTTATGGTTCTTGTTTTAGTAAGCCAAGAACAAAAATGGGGTTTGAGTACCATAGCATTAAACACCTAAATTTCAGGATTTTTAAGTAGGATTATAGCTGGCCTGGAGCATTGTAGAAAATCCTTTTTAAAGTTGTTCAGTTTGTTAATAAGTTGCTCTGTAATTACACATCCACTTTGTGTCAGGCATGCTGTGTAGTTTTTATTTTCAAATAAATGGGTGGAAGTTCCTCTCAAACCCAGCAGAAGCCAAAGCTGCTGTGTCTGGTGTGTCAGGTGACTTCCTCCCTGCCTTGTCTTGTCCCACAGGGGCCCTGCTGTCCTCCAGGGTGGGAACATCCAACATACAGCTTGCTAATGCCTCTTGTCTAGTCTGCAGTTAGCAAAGTAGAAGGGTTTTATTATTCTGTTGTCAGCTGCTTTCCTCCCAGCTCAGGGCCAACTGGCCTCTTTGCTGGCCATGTGCTTACGAGCAGCAAGCAAATCCTACAAATGGGTGAGGAATGATTCACTGCTGATACAGTGATAGTGCTGAGTAGGTGACAACACAGTAACTTCTGTGTACATTGCTCGGCACTTCCCAAAGAAATGGCAGCTGGCCAGGAGAATTTGTGAACTGTAATTTTAGACATAAAATAATGAAGGGGTAATAACTAGGAGAACATAAAAATGTTACAATTGCTTTGCAAATATTGGATCACAGCTTCAATTTATGACTATATCCCTTGAAATAATCTTTTAATTAGGCGTGTCTATAGATTACTTAACTAAAGGTTCCTGTAAATAGGACAGAGAAATGAAATTTTTCGGAAGTTTCAGATTTACTTGTTGGCCGCTAGCAGGTTGCCATGTTAAATGATCACTTAGAAGAATTTGATTCTAGGGTGATTTACAGAGGAAGATTTAATTGTTGTGTACCCCAAAGCAGTAAACATGTATGAAGGACAGGAAGTTCTTGGGTTTCACTTCTGACACTGAGGAAGAGGAGCTGAGGAAACATTCTGTCATGTACTATCCTCTGCCACAATTTTGTATTTACGAAGCGCTTGTCTTCAGGGGTATGCAGGAAATTTGAACTACAGTGAGTATTTTACTGCCTATAATAAGGTAGCAATGTCTAAATATATTTCAGGTTATCTTGAACATGAGGACAAATACACTGTGTTGGAACCCTATGGAAGCTTTCATTTTTACTGCAGCAAATGAAGATTACAAGTAAGTGTAACTTTGCTTTTTGATAATCCTGGACAGGTTATATTTTTCACCTGTGTCTTGGTGATTTATGGTTATGCTGAAATAAGTTTTTAAAAGACTACTCAAACTCTAAATTTGATTTGCTTAAATCCTAGAGAATTATAGGCATACTGATTTTAAGAAATAGATGAATTTGTAGTAGACTGCCTCTTTCTGTGTGTCTCAGTACTTGAGGGGTAAAAAGCAGTGTAACTTAAAAGAAATGCAACTGAACCAATGCAAGTGTAACTTGAAATGGGGCATGGAAAATAAGTACTGTTGGTCTAGTCTGAGGCAATATATGTGTTTACTTTCTTGTCAGCTCTTGGGAAGCTTGATACACAGTACTGATCAGCTATTTTGATGAGAGCATTTCTTAAAAAAATAAACTAATCTTTTGTGAGACAGTTCTGGAGACTGCAGTACTTATCCTTTCAATGTCTCAGAGCAGTTTTTTACTTTTGAACAATACTATTCATGTGAACAGCTAATCTGATATTGAAAAAGCTGTCTCTTCAAAACTAGGCCATTGCAAATGTGCTCCATATCCTTTTTTCCAGGAAGTCAGTGATCTAACAATAGATCACTGTTTTCTTCTAGAACATAGGAATTTTATCACTTATCTTAAGGCTGTTTTTCTAAGGAAATGGAATCTGTCTCAGACCTTGAACATGGTGTTATATTCAATGTGCTGTTTTTCTTGTATTTGTTACTGTATGGTAAAACCTAATCTGTTTGTTTATAAGTTAAGGTTTTTTGTTTATGAATTTGCTTTTTGGCTGGTTTGAGGTTTCTTTAATTTCCTTTTTCTTCCTCTTGCTAAACTAAAAGCTATTGCTGTTGCTGTCAAAGACACCTGTCCTCTTGCAGTCCAAAGCATTTAGTATGCAAAGGCAGATGCGCAGATCGACAATGCATATGCAAGTATTTGCTGATTATATGGAGTAGCAGTTTCGAATAAGATGCTGCATACTTTGTCTTGGGGAGTTTAGAAGGAAAAAGCGATAATCACTGTTACAGTATTCAGTAAGACATATTTAATTTTAGTTATGCATCCATCTGCAGAAAGAAGGGTGAGAAACTTGGTGAATTAATTTTTAAAATATAATAGTTCTACTAAATTGTATATCTTAAGCAGGTTTCAATAAATGCGTTGTTTGTAAAGCACGTATGCTTATTTGATGATCTACACAGTGATTATGCCTAGCTGCTTTATTCAAAGGGAGTAGAGGTAGGCCTTATCTGAGCTTTGAAGTCCTTAAGAGCAAACCAGCTGTGGTCCAGCAGCTGGGTGTTTACTTTTAACATAATGCTTTTCTATAGTATGCTCTGCTGAACTAGCATCTCCGTGTGTAAGGACCAAGCTTTCCCTGCACTAGGAAGACTGGCTACTCCAAGCTTTCCTTGCACTTGACTGGCTAAAGATACTTAGACAGTAACAAAACGTGCCAACAAAATCGAGCTTTTTGAATTACTAGGAGTTCACAGTATGGGAATGTCCAAAAACCTTTCCGAACTGACAGGCTTGCTGTAATGATTGAGAGATGCTTTTACAAGTTCAGGGTGCATACTTATGTTGAAAGATGGAGTAAAGGAGGCCAGTGTGATGCCTGGAGTCTGACCCATGGACAGATGATAAAGGAAATAGTGGAGCCTATCTGTCCTTCGGTAGGGAGCAAGAAACCTGATCCAGTAACTAAATGCTCTGGTTAACAAACTTCTTTCAAACCCTAAACAATGCCGCTTTCTTTCTTCTCACGTATTATGAACTGTTTTAAGGAGTTCCCTCTGCAATATGGCTCTATGCTTAAGTGTGGTTTATGTAAAATGTACTGTTTACTTAGGACTTGTTATGATATTAAGCTACTGATGTATTTATTTTAAAGCTTATATACCTTTGATATGCGCTTTCTTGAATCACCTGTGATGGTGCATATGGATCACGTGTCTGCTGTTCTTGATGTGGATTATTCACCCACTGGGAAAGAATTCGTCTCTGCCAGCTTTGATAAGTCCATCCGCATATTTCCTGTAGACAAAGGTCACAGCAGGTGAGTAGTTTTACACCTCACTCATTCTAGTGACTTCCTCCAAAATCCTCAAAATTACAAATTTGTTCATTAACATCTTCATTGGGGCATTTGCTTCCCGTGAGTGTTGAAATCTTATTCTGTCGGTAGCTTGAGGCTGACAGGCTGTGTATTTGACTTAATTCTGGAGTATGGATCAAGAGTAGAACTGCTTAACAAGTAGCAGTACTTCCACAATATGGAATTAAAAATAGACTGGATTATCGTGCTTGTGTCATTTGTATTTTACCATGGTGAATCCCATTTGATTTCCCTGGCTGTGTATCTTTAATGATTTTAGATTGCTTTATACTGTTTCTGTCACCACTTAAATTTGCAGTGTATTACAGCATTGTAGCTTTTGGTTTACTAGGGATTTTCATCCTATGTGGATGATAGCTAAAGACATTATGTAAAATAGGTTGCTGTATATATTCCTGAGGATCAGTTTGGGACTCTTTTGTGATCTGTTTCAGTGCACTTACTGCCTTTTGTTCATATTTTCTTAACTTCGTTTTGATTTGTAATACAGTGCTTTGAATACAATTCACATGGATTTTCTTTTTCATGTAAGGTTTCATAAATCAGTATATTAAATATTTTGCTGGAGTTCAGATTGAATCTACTGTCTCCTTTATTTTTTGTTTTTCTTTCAGTCTGATGAAAACTGAAGCAAGTTATCTGATTGTTCTGGTATCATTTGATCTTCATAAACCTGCCTTCATTATTCTTTCTTGTCAGTTCTTCCTTCTTTTTCTTTATTCTTAACTTCATTTTACTTCTGCTTGAGTTCCTGTCTCCAGCCTTGTCCCCCCAGAGTGTTGTTACTAAGTCAAGTTCTAGGTGATTTGAGGGTGGAAATGTTGAAATACTGGTTGGTGAAGGAGTATATTTTTATTACTGATTGATGAAATTGTTCATTACACAAACTATGTAATTCTTTGTGCTCCTGTGCTGCAGTAAAGAGTGGGAGGGGCTATTTACATTCCCTCTATATCTGATCTAGAGATAGTTTTCACATTCTTTTTGTCTTGCAATAATACTTTAAATGTAAGTTGGTAGTGCAGTTTCTTTGTAGATTACTTTTTGGGATTTTTTCTAACTTGCATTATTAAACAATATGGTTAGCAGCTTCTTTGTGTGAATTAATAACGTTCACAGAAGTGGTGATGTGCAAAGTTAACACACATTGCTGAGGAGATGTTTGCAGACCCCATAAGACAATGGTAAAAGGCTTTATTTCACATTTTAGCAGATTGTCACCAAGGCCTGGAAAGAGTTTTCTCTTTGTCCCCGCTTTTTCCCTTTTTGTGTTGTAGCCATAAATCTAGTGAGGAGAAGCCTTACAAATGAAAAATTTTGCCTCATGTAAGCTGATTTGAGTGTTCTGGTACACTTAAAATTCCTTAGAAGCTGGGCTTCTTTAGAATTGCACAATTCATATTAATCTCATGGAATGGAGGAAAGTCTCTAAATAGATCTGATCCTGCTTGGAGAACTGAGAGGGCAGTTAGGACTATCTGTAAAAAGGGATCCTAATGCTATTCTAGTTTTTACTTCTGGTGTCCTGCCAATCTGAAAAACTCCTAACTTCAATTGCTTTCTATTTTATTTTAAAATGAAAATTTAAATAATGAAATTGTTTAGCCCAAAGAAATAAGATTTATTATGAAGTTGATTAAATTTAGTAAATGGTTAGTAAACAGAACTGTGTTTCTGTGCGAACTTTTAAATGACCAGATCCAGGTTATTTGGCCATGTTTTCTGTTTTTCCTGTCCCTGAAAAATGATATTTAATACCTTGTGCTGACAGCCACAGGATAGGCAAAGGCTGCAAATTCAAAGTATAGAAAGGAAAAGGACTTAGTTCTCCAAAGGTGGGTGAAGAAAAGCTTTGTTACTGAGTCACATAGTAGAAGGAAAGTAGACAGAGAAATTCTTGTGAAAGTGCAGATGTGCACACGTGCCATTAAACAGTGAAAAACTGATGAGAGTATTAATGTTTTCTGATGGTACTTTTGCTTAGTCTTCTACATAGTTGTTCTTGTAGGGTAGAGTGTTGCTGGTGAATTAAACAAGGTGGTTAAGCTTATTAAAACTATTTATTCTGATATATTGATTACTTTTCTTTTTTTTTACAACCACTTCAACTCAATCCCAGTGCAATTTCTCTACAGCACTTGAATAGATGTTGTGTTAGTGTTTCTTTTACATAATTGCTTGTGTTTTCCTTGCAAAAATAACTGAGTGGAAGAAAGAATAAACTGTACTGCATGACTGATGCATCGAAGTGGCTATTGGTAGACACCAAATAGGCCTTACTTCTTCCTTATTTTCAGAATGCTAATAAATAGCTAAACTTTCCAAAAAGTGTATTTAGTCCTTTATTTTTATAGCAGAAATAAAAGAATAAATTTGTTTGATACATACTTAATGAAAATTAGACAAGAGTTTAAGTTAAATATTAGTTTAAATGTAGCATGCAGAAACATTTTTCAACAGCACTTGTTGAGCAGGAGTCTGATCAGCAGAAATTAAAAATGAAATGGAGTCCATTTTTTGGATAAAGGAGGGAAATCACAACGAAGAGTAGCAAATCCATTGCCATATCATAAATGGACAGCTGGGAGGTGTTTCTTTGCTGTTTGGTGTCAGATTCTTTGGCACCTGTTTTTCTGCATCCGTGTTCTGTAATATTCTCATTGTAAAAGCATATTAATCAAAATTATTTCAGGAACAGTATGCATTTCATACTGTATACCCTCGGCGTGTTTTGCAAAAAGAGTTACTATTTAACTCTTTACTATGATTTCTGTGAAAGCACTTATTTAGAAAGCATCTTATCCTAGGTGGTCCTTTATCAGTCTATCACACTTTCTTTGTATCTCTATCTGTAGAAAGATAAGATCAGCACAGTGTTTCAAAAAGTCAGATTTTTTTAAAAACAACAGCAAGAAAATGTTAAATATTTGCCTTGAACGGAGTGCGTTCTGCTATTTGAAAGGTAATGGTGAGAGAAGTGATGACAGATTGTTTAAAAATGTTTCTCTTTGCTCTAGGGAGGTTTATCACACCAAACGAATGCAGCACGTCATCACTGTAAAATGGACTTCGGATAACAAATATATTCTGTGTGGCTCAGATGAGATGAATATTCGCCTGTGGAAAGCTAATGCTTCTGAAAAACTGGGAGTGGTAAGAGTTGCATTTTACTTTTTGTTATCACGAGATGTTCAGGGATTTTTGTTATTATTACAACCAGTTAGCCTCTTCAACTTTTAAAAACTTGTTTATGAAGGGAAACTGTAAAATTATAATTTGATGATTGTGTTTAATTTGCAGATGGACATGTGCAGTATAGATCATTGCATTTAGTGCAGCTTATAATAATGAGAAAATGACTTGTCTCATTATTGCTACACAAGATGACTTTGTAGTGTGGTCTTGTTTAATGTTAACAATAACAATCAGTTCTATACAAACAAGATTTTAATTTTTTTACCTGTGTGCTAATGGTTAGAATTCATCCTTTACCACTGGAGAAAAAGTAATAAATTCTGTTTAGCCATACTTAAGTAGTTCTATTGAAGTTTAGAATTACTACTTTTAAAGAATTTGACTGGCATGTGATTAGTTCATTCATGCAAGTTCATTTGTTAAAAAAAAATTTAAAAATCATGCTGTGATAAGCATATGTACTGTGAAGTAGACTATTTGCACTGGTGTGTAGTTTGACACTGAGATTGTCATTAACCTGTATAACTCAGATACCAAGTAGGCAAACTAGGATGATATCTGGATAATTCAGTGTAGGTCTGTTTGGTCGAGGTGTTCCTAGTGTGAACAATCACCAGCCTCATTAGATAAGTCTTTTCAGTTATACTTGTTCAAATGTTTATGGGCAGACAAAGCCCAAATGTTCCCTTTCAGTAACCAATAGGATAGATTCACCTGCACAGTTGTGTCAGAGTAATTTTGGAGAACGAATTTGGCACTTTCTCTGCTGGGAGCAATCCCTTTATGTAGCTTTATGCTGTTATGGTATTTTGGAGATGCTTACATTGCCTTTTCTGAGCCCATCGGCAGAGCTGTCAGATAATGTCTGGGGAAATTTTTGCTTGGTATTGTGGAAGGCTGTGGGGAGAGGAAAGGGAAGCTGTGATTCAGGAAAGAATGTGGTACAGCCGAGATGCAGGATCTGTTGCATACTAATGTCTGGGACTCCTTGTGGTTACCTGAAGCTCCATCAGCTTGAAGTATCTGTACGAGTGAAGTGAGGCAGAGCTGGGAGAGGTGGCAGGTGGAGGGAGTGGAGGAAGACTTAGGGCTACACTGGAAACAGGATAATTCATGAACTGCTGTGCACTCTGAAGCGTTGGATATGGAGTAGCACAGTTAAAATAACATACATGTCTTTAACCATGGCCCACCATAGGCATTGAGAAGTCCTGTTAGTATTCTCAGTTTTGCTATAGAGCACTAGATTAAAAAAACCCCACAGCTTTGTGGTCCCTGCAGTAATTCTGATTATAAACAACTGGTTAGCTGATTTTTTTTAAGTATACCTATTTCTTTTCTTTCTTTTTTTCTCTTAATTTTTTCCTTTTTTCCCCCCCTGCTCTTCTGCATTGATTATTGGGATTTTCCCATGTGGTGCTTTGGTTTTAATGTTCATGTTGAATTTGTTTAGATAGTGCAATGTTGGGTAGAAATAGTATCTGTTTTCCTTCTGTTATATCCATATGCTCATGGCAACACCCTTTCCACCTGATTCTGTGATAGTAACTGAAACTTTCTCCATTTACTCACTTTATTTTTAGCGAGAGATCATGGTGTTTCTCTCTAAGATGCTGTTCTGTAACAGAATTGTCTGGTATTTTTTGACGTTTGTCTTTAGTCTGAGCTCTTTGTGTGAAGGACAAGTGGCTAAGAAAAAGAATGTCACAAATACCATTTTCATGTACTAGGGTTCCTAATATTTTCAGATGTGAACAAAAAGTTCACTGTGTTGACTACTAGGTGGCATTGGCTCCTTTTCTTATGAGAGAGTAAGGATAATTGAGTCTGGAAAATAAAGAGGCAAACACAGCTACTCCTGCATTGCATAAATACTGCATACCAAAAGGACAATTTAGCTATTGTTTAAGTGTTCAGAACATAGACTGGTAAATGACATTCTGCTGTTTGCTGTAATATTTGCGTCAGTGAAAACTGGCCATGGATGAGCCTAAAAAAAAGGCACAAAACAGCCTTTGTTGTTTTTGTTTGTGAGTACAGTGTTGTTGCTTGATGTGCTCCTTGGAGGCTGTGTCTGTGATGTGGTTCTGCTCTTGTGGGATCGTTCCAGTGAAGTTTTTTTAACGTGTGTGAAGGTGTGTATTTCTGTCACACCACTTGGGCTGTCAGCTCCCAAGAGAACCTAATCAATAACTATCTGTGACACAGGTCAAATGGCATGTGGTTTATTATTTGGTTTTTTCCCCCCTGTTTTTTTGAGTTATTCTTAAAAAGTGGATTTTCTTAGTGGATTATTTTTTCTTTTTTTACCATCAGAAGTGAAAATCCTCCCATAATTTATCATCTTATCTTAGAAAAAAACAATTCACAACATCAGAAGTCATCTTAAGAAAGCAAAACTATTTAAAAATACAGGAAGAACTTAAAAGGGACATAGTGTCTTACGTAGAAAAATTGCACTCACTTCACAGAACAGAGATGAACTTGTGAAGAATTACATTATAAAGAGAAGAGAAGAGAACGTTTCACATCCCTGTACCTTATGTGGGAATGTGTTCAAGCATGGTGTTGTTGAAGCTGTGAATTTAGCAAGACAGAATTTGAAGCTGTGTGAAGTGGCTATAGTTGTTTGAAATTCTTTTAGAAGCACTATGAAGTTTTATTTTTCAGATGTTTAGAGAGCAATTGTAGCTATTAGGACTCAGGAATCCTCCATGGCTTACCATGCTCTTGGATATATCTTGGGAATGTTGCTTGGATTCAGGCAACTGTGCGAATCCCTGTTTGATCCAGCCTGGTAATTCCTGTGATTCTTAACAATGCAACTGGTAATGGCTATTTAGCAATTTCCATTGGTTTTCTTTAGTATCTACTTCTTTTTTAGAGTATTGGTGTTCTTATCTTCACAGACATATGCTTGCTTATTTTATAAATGTCCAGTTCTTCCACAGTCTGTGGCTGTTTTCTGAATGTTTTGAATATTCAAAGCTGAACATTCAGTAATTCTGTCAGAAGTGTCAAAATACGTCTTAAGTGCTTAGTTGCTTGGTCTGCTATTTTTCTTTGCTGGGAAGATTTGATTGAATGACTCATCCAAAGGTCACTGTATTTCTGATATAATGCTAAAATCTTGCAATACATTGTATTTTAAGATGGATATTTTTGTGCTGGGGGTGGGTAGAAACCCACATCCTGAAAGAGAAAGAAAAATAGTAATCAAACATTTTTTTTTCTTTGGTGAGTACTTAGGGGTTTTTTTGCCTTGCCGAGTTCAGAGGAAGTGATAGTGAATATATAGTACTCATGTTGTGACTGGTGAACATTTATCCAGTTGGGAAGTTGTACTTTGTGAGCCGTAACTACCCAAGCAGTCATCAGTTCTGACATGGATGTTTCTTTTGGGTTTTAATGTATTTGGCACTGCACTCATTATTCAAAATCAGCAAAACATGAAAGAAAGAAGAAAAGTCTCTGGAGGAGCCAGAGGCATCTTGTGTCTCTACTCCACTGACAATTAAGTCTGCACAGATTCTACACAGGGGTAACAAAACCCAAATATCTGTGTTGGAGCTACTGCAGAGGTTGCTTCGAAATAATTTTCTACATTTAGTTTTTAATAAATTTTCATTAATTGATAAACACGTGTTATTAAATAGGATGTAACAGGTGTTATTTTTAAAGCAGTGAACATCTATCTCTGTATGCCCAGAAGCAAAAGACTCAGTTAAGACATGAGAAACTCTAGACTGTTCAAATACGTGAAATACAGCTTGTTAAATATGTTTGATGCTTTTTCACCTGTGCGTTTGAAGAAGTTTGGATTTATGAAAAGGTAAATGGTTTGACTTTTGAGGAGGAAGATAGAGCCTGGTCTGAGTGGAAAGGCTGAAAAAGCAACAGGAATAGAGTAGACTTCATTTAATAGTGTACAAATAATGTAATTGATAAAAAGAAAGGAATAGACCAGGCTTTTCTGAATTGTACTGAAAGTAATGAACCATCAGTAAAACTTGTAAAAGTTGTATTGCTCTTCAGTCTACTGCCACATTGAAAAAGAAGCTATACCTGCACCTCTTAGAGCGTGAATTCTTAGTAACATTACTTCTGTGAGTAACAGCTGCAAAATTTTGTCTCTATTACTTTTATGAATTAGAACAGAGCCCTGGGTGAGGATGCTTAGAATTTTAGTGAAAATACTGATGAGTGATTGAATGGTAGTGGAGCCTGGGTTTACTGCTTTCTTAAAAAATGCAGAAATACCAGATTTTGAGTATGGGATACTAGAGATAGGAGAAAGTGCCATTAGAAGTCTTGGTTTTGATCTAGCAAAGTCCATTAGCAGGAGCATGTCAGAACTGTCTTAAGCAATTGTTTATCCTTTCAGTCTGTTTCTAGTATGTGATTCCATTTTGTGAGATAATGCTGATAACAAGCAGTACCAGATACTGTGGGTTGTGGCATTCTTTTCTTTGTGATTCAGTGCACCTGTAACTTCAGCCCTGTAGCTATGATTTTATGCTCTTTACATCTACATCACCTTACATTAACTTCCTGGTTTTTTGCTTTCACCATCCATTTAGATACAAAGAGATCAAAATTTTTGGTCCAGGAAAGAATGAATAACGAACTTCAGAGCAATAAGGTGTTTTCAGCAGAGCAATAGAAAAATAAAAAAATACAACCTATGATGTAGAAAACTGCTAGGTTATATCTGGATTCTAAAAATATATTGCATTTGTGCTCTTGCCTGCCCTAACCTAGTAGGGCAACCTGAAGAGGACAGATAAACATTCATTGCATATTCTCATGCTGAATTACAGAAGTCTTAATAGTGTGGAGTTTTAAATACAGCCCTCTTGAAGAGGCGAATTTTTTTTAAGGGTGGTTTTAGCTTCTAATCAGGGCTCTGCAAAAATGCTTACTTTCCTTCTGCTTAGATGGAAAAATAAGCAGTCTGTGTCATCAGGGGAGGAGAAGAAGCACGGGCAGTTTACTCAAGGAGGCATTTTCATGTTGCTGACAACTTGGTTGCATTTAGAGCTCTTTTGCCACTTTTTTCACGCTAAGTATTTGCTGTGAGGTCCTCCTGTGGTAGTGACACAAATCAGCTATGTTTCTGTCACATAATCTTCACTTTCCTGGTGTAGGAAAGAAATTGTACGTTCATTATTTGAACATATGAAGAAACAGTCATATGTCACCTTTAAGCATGTCTTTCCCTCATGATCTCACATAAATCCTGATTTATTAGATATATATTAAATTGGAGAATGTTCTAGTCCCTATCAGTGAAATCTGCAATCCTGAAAATCATGCTGTGCATCTTCTCCAGCCCAAAACAGAATGGAAAGTAACACTGTCCTCTTGAGCTGTTCACACTGACCTTTGAAAAGGGACTTGCAAGAGAGTTGGAATTCAGTGTGTTATTGCAGTGTGCTTTCTTAGCTGTCTGCTATCTCTCATAAAGGAAACTTGTCATCACTGCAAAAGCTTCTTTTACCATTGTGTGGATGAGGGTGCCCTTAGCACAGCCAGGTGTATTGGCCATTGCCATCTGGTAGCTGGGTGGAAAGTCACCAGCTGTGTGCCTTTCTCTATACCACATTACCCATGAAAATGGAGTCAGGCTCCACCATCTCTTAGTCTATATTAATTTTTTAAATATATGTCCTGGATGTATCTTTAATTTACAGATTCAACTCTTGTCTGTAGAATCATCAAGGTTATACTAAATCAGCAGCAATTTGCTCTTCTAAAATTAAAGGAAAATCATTCAATTTAATTAAAATAAAGCTCTTTAATTTGGATTATGTTGGCAGTTTTCTGCAAAGTGGGAACACCTGGGATTTACTGAGAGTGAACCAGCTATTCACAGGCTGGCTCACAAGAAGGAATTTCAGTAAAAGGGGGAGGGTAGCTTAGTGGGCTAAGACTGTAAAATTTACTGGATTTCAATTTCAGAGGCCACAATGCATGTAAGTAAAGCAGAAGGATTTGGATTTTTTGAACAAGAGGATGTGGAGAAACAGATTAAGAGCATAATATATCCCTGATATCTGAATGAGTATTTTTTGAGCCATGAGCAACTCCGTATCTGGTACCTGGTTTCTTTATTGTTCCAAATCAGAAGCTCCTTTGTGGTAATTTTTATCAATACTGGTTTTCAGATACTTTATGGTATTCTGGACCAAAATCATCTGAGTGTGATACTTATTTATTCAGAATTCATGAAAAATTCTACCAGAAGTCACATACAAAGGTGATCTCCAGAGTGGAGAATAAATAGCCAGTTGCTGATTTCAAGGGGGGGGAACACATCTCATTATATTGTAACTGGAATTTCCAGCTGTGTGTGTAATAAAGTTGTTGGTTTGGTTACTGCTTTTTTTTTTATAAGCATCAGTTTCAGTCTTTTCTTGAAAGTGAGAAGTTAGTGACACTGAGTCATTTGCAAAGCTGAATAAATAGAAGTTGCCTGAACTGTTGTTTTAATATTGTAGGTGGAGATAGTAGTGTGACATAAGTGTGGGATGGCAAAAGACTGATGCTGTGGTTTAATTGAGAATATGAAGGGGTTTTAAGATGCCTGAAATGTTGGAATTACATAGTTTGGGCAGGAGGGTAGGAAAAAGAGGATGGGATTATCATCATCCTGTATTTAATATTAACAGATTTTATGTTCATATGAAAACTCACTAGTCTGAAATGCAGCTGAAATTCTCAAAGATCCAAGCAAATCCAAAATACATAGAGATTGCTCTTCCTTGTGAAGCAATGCATGATTTAAACAAAACCACAGGAAACACATTTTTCCCTTTTGATAAATAAACATTAGGACCAAAGAAAAAAGCCTAATTGAAAAAAAAATCTTCTGTAGATTGGCTGTCAGGAGAAAGTGTTTCTTACTTTCAGCATTGTTAATGGCAGCTCAGACGGAATTTTAATCATGAATTAAAATTCGGTCTTTTGTGGCAGCTCACCTGTATTTCATATGTTTGTGATATTGAGACTTTTTTAGCTGCTTGATGAAAGTTGCAACTCCATGTGTGCCATATAGTCAAGCTAATACTTGAAATCTGCTCCGTGCTTTGTGCTTCCCGAGGGATCAGGGTGCTGGGTGAGATTTAGCCCACCTGAAGAGCTGTCTGTAAAGCTGTTCATGAAGACAGTTCCTCTATAGCATTTATAATTACACTGACTGGTGATTAAAATGCCTGAAAATCTTTATTTTACAGAGAAAGTTGATCATCATCAGAGGTTAGGAAAGACAAAGTGTGTTTACTGTCAGCTATTTATGTTCTCATTTGTCACTCTACAGGACATTAAAATCTGATTCTCAGGAATTAAATTTGGTTACTTCACTCAATATTAAAATTATGTTTTGTGTTTGAACGTGGGGATATTGTTGGAATTTCAGGTTTTTTAATACTTACCTACCCTTACTCTAAAGGAATTTGCTAGGGGGAAGCCATTTGAATGAAAAGTTAAAATTCTGTTTTGTAGAGGAGATTGACAGTTAAATCCCTGTTCTTTTGTGCTTGTCTGTGTTATTTTCCCTGTAGCTTGCACCCCGAGAGAAGGCAGCTATGAATTACAATCAGAAGCTGAAGGAGAAGTTCCAGTTTCACCCCCAGATCCGGCGCATTGCTCAGCACCGACACTTGCCCAAGAGCATTTATTGCCAAATCAAGGAGCAGCGCATCATGAGGGAGGCTCGGCGGCGGAAGTACGTGTTCCTCTTCTGCTCTTCTGCCTTTCCTTTCTCTTCCTCTTGACAAAATGCATCCCTGCAGCGCTGCTGTGGCAGTGGTGTATGGGAGCAAGAGAGCTCCTTCGAACATCTGAATGAGTGATCGTGAGCTACTGGATTGATTGTAGGGAAAACGCAGATGAGTGCCAGTGTCACTGAGGACTGGCTGCTTCCCAGGAGTGCAGTGAAGACATGGCAACAGATACCATGTTGGAGAGAGCCACAGTGCTTAGTTAGGCATGACATGATTCCCCATTGCAATGGAAATAGGATGGGCTGGGGTGTGTGGAAGGTTTTGTGGTGTGTGGCAGGTTTTTTGGTTTTAGTTTAGTTTTTTTGTGGGTTTGTGGTTTTGGTGTTTTTGATAATGCCAGATTCTAGGATGAGTGTTTTATGCCACCTGGATCATTGCCATATTGGAATTTCTAGGAGCAGTGGTGGCATACTTTGCTGTAGCCATTGAATTAACAGTAAAGTGGTGGGTCTTAGTCATTTTTATTAGCTAAAAAAAACTCCACAAACTTGAGCAGCTGATCCTGTTGACATGAAAATCAAGCTGAGCTCCTAAGGAAAGGCTCATTTGAAACCTTTCTAAATTAGCCAGTTTTAAAGTTACTTTCAAAAGGGATGGTCCTTCTTCCCAAAGGAGGGTGTGGCTTTTGGTTATTAGAAACAGAGCAATACTTAACTTTTTCGATTTTCTTTGTAAGATAACTCCATTAGTTATCTTGACTCATTAGTTAGCTTGAGGAGGAAGACAGTATTTCTTAAAAGTTTGTGCTGACTTCTGAGTTTCATTTTTCTGTTTTGTTTCCAGGGAACTGAATCGTCGTAAGCACAGCAAGCCAGGATCTGTGCCATTGGTGCCAGAGAGGAAGAAGCATATTGTGGCAGTAGTGAAATGATTGTTTTCACATGTACAAAATGTCACAATGAAAGAAAAATGTCACTATTAAAAGAATACACTGTACAAAATTTGATGGGCTTCGGTAAGACAGCATATGGTTCCAGAAATATGACTTTTCTTCCTAGTTTGTGCATCCTCTGACTTCTCAAGTCATCATTTGCTTTGAGTAGTTATGAGAATTTCCCCTGTAATCTTTTTTTTGCCATTTGCCTGATGTTCCTGGCCCAGCACTGCATATTGCAGTGGAGTTTGACCCTTTTGATACAAGCAGATAACTTGGTGGAGGATATCTGTAATTACAGTTGTATTCCTTGGTACTGTTACTACAAAAAAAGCATGAAATATCTTAATATTTGTCAAAGGAAGAAAACCTGCTCCATACAGAGTAACAAAAATTATTGTCCTTACGCTGTCTTTTAAAAAAAATTTATTTAAACAAATTTAATAAAGTGACTTTAAGCAATGGACTACATTTTGATTATTCCAACTGATTATTCCAAATGTCTGCATTGTGCTTCTTAGAGTACAGTGTATTCTTTTTCTTCTCTCCAAAAAGAAATTCAACAGGATTTTCAGACATCTGTAAACATATTTATAATTTTGGTCTATCTTCTTAACTATTGTTATATAACTTGACCAAACTTCAGACTGCTAAGTTGTTAATATTGTTAATTACTTAGCTGAATAATTCTTTCTCTTTAAAGCTTGTAAAATCTGGATGAAAAATGACATAAATTTTATAAACCACAGAAACTCCTTTGGATGAGATTTATTAAAAGCTTTCTATTTTATGTTTATAGAAGAAAAATGGAAGTTTCACACTTCACAAGGTATCTGTAGCCCAACGTTCCTTTGCAATTTGCCTGGGAAACACCCTGCTTCTCTTCCAGTGGGATAAACAGCCTTTTACTGAAGCTACCAAGGTGATCAGAAGACTATGCTGAAATTAAACTAGGCTGTCTAGACTGAAGAGAGATACTAGATAAGTAATAACTGTAATGTTGCTTAACATCATCTGTACAAAAAGATCTTTTTAAGTCTTAACACTGCAGTCTGTAATGACACTTCCCTTGCCCTGAGATTATGCACAAAAAAAAAATTACAAACTCAATTAGAGTAAACTTAATACTTAATTTTTTTTTTTAGTCTGGAAATTGAGCACTTTGAGCACTTGCTGTCATACAGTATCGTGTTTAATGTATCTGCTGACACTAATCCGTATGCATTTCTGGTTCTTCCTCTTTAACTTGTCTCTTGCAGTACTGTTTGGGCAAGATTCCTGAATCACCATGGCAAAATTATGGCTCTTTGGTGATAAGAGGCCGTAATGTATCTTTGACTTTGGCTCACTTACCTTTATGGGGTGATGCGGGAAGAGAAGCAGATCTGAAGAGCTATAAGTAGGATGATGAGAAGTGGAACAGATCAGGAAATAGGCTGATGCTGGCTGTGTGCCTGTTGTACTAATACAGTGCACTCTGTGCCAAATACAGTTTATTTTCTTCCTGAAATACTGAAAAAACTGAGGGAGAATATGCAGTCCAAAGTATGGCTTGTGACACAGCTGCAGTCAAGTCTTGCACGATTTGCAAAACCAGACTAATCTCCTGAAACGTGATTAAAAATTTTCAGCCTTGTCAGTTTTGCTTGAATTGAAGTTGTTGATTATTGATTTGTTGAGTCATGGTAACCTGTGGCGTGAACAAGCCCTGTGCTTGGATTTTATTAGCTTTGGTGCAGAACTCTGCATGTAAGGGGAGCTTTCAGTTCTGAGGCTGGTTGGATTATGGTGTGGCTTGGCATGGAGCATGTTCAAGGGATCTCATGTTCTAAGATGTTTGTGAGCTGTTGCTTCCAGAGAGGACCTGAGTGGTGCAACTCACAGGATCAGGGTTGGCTAAAAATTGCTGGAAGGATTGTAACTTTGCTGAACTATGTAACCGTGCTGAAAAAAGGGATTTCAGTGTTAGGAGGGCACTCAGAGTCTGTGCATTCTGTTATGAATTCCTTTTCCAAAATCGCTAGATACAGTTTTACAGAGAGATTGGTCTGAGCATCAAGTGGGGCACCCTCTTAGCATTCCAGGAAACAAGTCAAGTCTTGCTGTGACTTCTAGAGACCTGCTAGTTGTAAGATCAGTGTAGGTCTGACTTGGGGCTTCCTGGCTGGAAATCAGTCATTTGGAATTTTGCAGGTGGCGGTTGCAGTCTGTCAGTTCAGAGAAGCTGTGGCTATGGATTTGTACACTGTTGGGCTAGCTGTAGTTGATTTATCCCTTTTGGAAACCCTTACAGTTTCACATAAAATACTGAAAGTCTAAGGAAACTGGTAGTGTTTCCCTTCGAAAATTTGGTGTTGTTGATTAAAGAAAAGAAGGAAGATGACATATTATTTTCTAAAACAATGCATTGCCTACAGACCTGCTGATTAAAAAAATCCCAAACTTCTGTATATATTCTTTCTTTGGAAAGATACTTAAGGAGTAGTTTGAAAGAGAAATAATTTCTTTATTGCATAAATACTTAAAGCAGTATCCATAGCCTTGGTGAATTTAGCTGTTTCATGATACAGCAGCTATGGAGTCATCAGTGTTTTATTTCTATTTTATAATAGCTAGACTGTGTAAAGGAACAGATATTTGAATAAAGCAATTTCTTTTACTCTCCGTATGTTACAGATACCTAAAACAAACTAAGTGATACCAAATACCACTCAGGTATATGGAAATACATAAACCTTTTAGACCAACTGAAAGTTTCAACAGGAGGGGTCTTTGCCAGTGTCTGTGTGGTCCTTCTTGACATTGCTCATGGTAGCAGAATCCCCTGGCTTTTGGGATGAAGGCTTTTTTTTTTTTTTTCTTCCCCTCCCAAGCCAAAGGACCCCAGGCTGTTGTGATTCCTGTATCATCAATCTTGTAGCAACATAAAACAATACCTGTGTGCACACTTACACAATACAAACAATAAACGCTGCCAGCCACAAATCCACAGGGGCAGAGTGCAGTGCCTGTATTGGCGCCTGTGTAAACAGACTGTGCTGGGTATTGCTGCTCCACCCTCTCCCTTCTCCAGCTGGCCAGGCTGACCTCACCTGTGGGTGTGCACACAGCTGCAGTGGGGCTCTGGCAGCTGCTCTGTGAGACACTTCAGGCAAGGACTGACATTCAGCCCATGTTTCCCCTTTGAGGCCCCTGGACCTTCAAGTGCCTCAGATGTGTGGTCCTGCTCCAGTGGATCATCCTCCTGTTGTCCCACTTGAGGTTTGCTAGCCCTGGCAGGTGCATGCACACAAGACTAGCTAGAAATAGGGTGTAATAATAATATGGTATAGACTGCAGGAGTGCAGTGTAACTGGTAAGCTGTCTACATGGGACTGATCCCCTTCATCCTCTTTGTCCTTGGTGTTTCTATGCCTTTATCCTCTTTTTCCTTGGTTCTTCTATGCCTCTTTCTCTCCAGTCTAGTTGCTCCCTTTATACCACTTTTGGTGGTTACCTTAACCCAGAGGAAGTCTGGCACACTGCTGCAATCCACTAAAAAAAATTCTGTAATAAATTTTATACAGTCTCTAAATTCTTATTCCTCTGAAGTCTTACAACATTCAGGTAATTCCTCAGTCTGTGGAGTTTCCTAGGGAGTTTCCTACACTTGTTTAGTGGGTTTTGCACTAGGAGCAGTCATCTTTACCATTCCCCTTCTATGTTTTTCGGATTGGTGAGTCTATGCATTTGGTTTTTGCTAATTGTTCTGATCCTTGCCATGACTTTGTGTTTAATTAGTAACCTTTAGTCAAGTAACATGCTCTGTTACATGGAGATATCTCTACAGTACATTCCCAGTGACTGGACCAAGAATGTGGTGGAGACAGTAGAATTCATCTTGCTTAACCTTAGGTGTCTACAGTGCAGGCCCAGTGAAAAGCTTTGCATACCTGGTCTGTACTCGGTGGAAGTAAATGCTTATTTCAGGAGATGTTTATCCCATGCTTCAGACATTTATACATTAGTTAAAAAACTTTATTTTTATACTTAACACTGTGATGTGAAATATGACTAGTTAACTTATGAGTGTATGTCTAGGTTTGAACAGAATTACACACAGATGAGCAAAACCAGTGACAAGCGAACACCATGTGCACCTTCTGCAATTCTGTACCTAAAAGTCTAAAAATGTTTGAAGAGATATGAAAGAAGTTTTGTAACTGAAGACAAAGAAATTTCTGTGGATAATGGTTTGTGGGAAACAAGCTCAGTGTTAAACTAGAGAAAGATAGAAAGGTGTTTGAAGAAGAGGGACATTAATTGTAAAGAAAAGACTGTGATGTGCTCACCCAAGGCTTCTGGGGCTTTAAAAGGTATGTGAAGAATTCTAGGACAAAATCAAAGATCACAGTTCAAGTATCACCAACTAAAAACTGCTGAAAATGTCATTGTTTACTATATTTGAAATGAAAAAAATACACACTTCCTCTCAGTTGAAGACTGTGTACTTACACACAGTTTAAAACAACTTCAGGGACTTATTTTCAAAGGTAGTGAGTAATTACTGTTAGACTAATCTAAGGCAAAGCTGCTGTTTTCCAGTGCCTTCAAAGTTTGATCTGTGATCTCTGAAGGTTTTAGGATACATAGTGGAATATCTTGAATTTTTAAATTTTTCTTATATTAATGAAAGTTAGGATACTTAATGATTTCATTTTGTCCAGGGCTGGGGCAGTTTCAGCAGGTACAAACAATGTGTGCTCAGTGGGTGGGCGGAAATGATCAGGAGCTTATAGCATGTTGCATCATGTTTTCTGCTTTTATGGCTTGTGTGGGCAAAGCCAAAGATCTTTCGGCAGACAAAAGAGCATTGCTGATTATTAAGAAGATAAATGGATGGAGATGGTATTTTGACTGTCATTGTAAAAATGTGATTAAAAAACATAATACAATAGAAACCCACAGATTTAATATAGATTCAGTAGACATACTGTGTTCATGTATTTATTACAATACTGACATCCAAGCCTCTAACTTGTATTCAGTCAGAGTGGAATTATTTGAAGATGTGGCTTTTTTCCTCAGAGCCTTATTGTAGAGTATGACAGTTTTTTTCAGCAACCTGAAAAATGCCAATTATTTACAAAACAGTATGTGAAAACTGTAGTGGCATAAGGTACAAGTGGGCTGTGGGATGTAGCAAGGAATAGGGGATCTGTTACGCCTGCTAAGAGAGGCCATTGCATCAAACAACTGCCTGAAACAAGTCCACTAGTTCATGACAGAGCCAAGCTTTACAAACAGCTGCAGAGTCCCAGTCTGGGCGCTCCTGCTTTTGCTATCTGGGGCAAACATCCCTGGGTAGCTAAGCAGCAGCATTCGTCACTACTCATTTCCCTTTCACTCTGTCCTGTGAGAACAGCTGTTTGCTGTTTTTCTGCACTTTGAGATCTAGGGTAGAGATCAAACAGTACCTGAGGATGAAATCACTTCTTCCTGTTTGTAAAACTGTTTTGATCTGAGGATTCCAGATTTTCCAACCGTTACGGTTTTCTTTCTCTTTTGGTTTTGTTCTCTTCACATCCTTGCTTTCGAAAATAGCACCTCAGAAATTCTTGCTTTCCCTGTGGTCATCATTGACTTGCCTGTATGACTTAGGTTTTGCTCATCAGAAAACATAAATACTTCTTTCTTGAGATTATTTCTACTGTTTAATAATCTGGGGCAATATTACCGAAATCCCTCTAAAAATGAGGATTTTTTTTTAAGACCTATGGTTGCTTTAAGCATTTGTAGATGCCTATGAACCTACACTGTGGTGTGCACAATATTTGGAATGCATTAAGGGAAAGGAAACCTGGACTCAAAAATTCATGGAGGATGAGAAGCCAGGAGAGCCAAAGGGGAAAGATGATTACCAGAATATAACTGCAAACTGTCCAAAGGGGTGCAGTTTGGCATGGCAGGAGATGAGCAGTTATAAGGCACAGATCAAAAAGAAAGGGGTATGTCAGCAGTTTTCTCCTTCAGTCTGAGTAAAGACGAAAGGGGAAATTCAATCCCTCTTATGCTATAAGAATGTAAGGTGAAATATCTAAAGCTGGGTATCTAAAGGTATCATATTTATAGACCAGCTATTTCAGGAATAGAGCCTGTGTTCTTTTGCATCACTTAAGGCAAAATATAACCTTGGCAAACAAAACCACTGGCAATATTTGCAGTTGCATCATTCTCAAGTGAGTATTTAACATCAGAAAATGTTAGGACATTCATGATAAGCTGCTGTTTTTATATAATCCTATCAGTTATGGCTGTCCAGTAGCTGCGGTACAATATCTCAAACAGAAAATGTTCACTATCACAAGTTAAAGCAGCATGAGGTAGGTAACTGGATTATGATACTGATGTCAAACTGTGGAATAAACTTAATTCAGTAATTGGGTGTCTAAATGTGATTTGAAACTAAGGTTTAGTCAGAAGAGGGTTTTTTCCCCCCCAGGAATAAAGGAATTAAACCAGAAATCTGGCTCAGTGACAATTCTTTAAATTATGAACACTGTGTAGTAATTTGCTTCGAAAGACAAATACCTTTATGTATTTTGTACCTTATTCTGTGGAGAGTCTTTTGTGTGAACAGCCCTAGACAAAGATTTTGACAGAGCTCTATATGTTGAAGAAATGTCATGGTGAATTTTGGACAGAGTCAAAATTCAAATGGATGGTCACACTAAAGGATGCAGTCACAGTAGCAGACACGGAAAAATGTGGCAGAACAGATCATAACTAAATTCTTTAAAAATCTATTAAAATGAGTTTCGTTAAAATGTTTCATAACCAAAGATTTTATTCATAAGATAGGATAAGCTAAAATAGTATGCTGTAGATTACTAAACTAACCAGTTAAATATTTCAGTGAGAGATACCTGAAGGAAGAAACTGCAAATCTGTCAGGTTCTCATTTTATCTGTCTGTCTTAATTCAACCTACTTCTCTTATCACCAGAAGCATAAGACTTCTGCTGCCTTGAGGAAGTACTATCAGAAGCCAATGCCATCACAATTTCCCAAATTTTCTTGCAAAACCGCTGTTTTAGTGAATACTCTGCTGAAAATGTCTCTCTGGTTTTCTTGTCTTTGGGGATGCCAAAGATCAGGTGTCTTGGGCCACAATACCCAGTCCAAGATCAGGGCATGCTTTATTCGGTGCAGCTGTTTCTGAGTAGCCAAGGGGAATACCAATGCTGACAGCAGTTTTCCATCCGTTCCTTCCTGACCTGCAGATATATGTTTAATGCATAGCTACAAAAGACTCTTAACTTGTCATGGAGGGCATTAGATTTCCCTGCTGGAGCCCAGCCATGGCAAAGCAAAGCTTTTCACTTGAGTCATTTGCTCACAGTTGAAATCATGCAAAAGCCGCTGTTTTAGTGAGGTAATAATGCTTAAAACATCCCTCTTATGGAGCAATACAATTCTCTGAGGTCACACTGGTTTTTACCACCTTTGTTTATTGACTTTCTGACTTCAGGACATTTTATTCAGTCCTGACAGTTCTTAAGCAGCATGTTTTTTATCAATGTCTCCAGGAAGCAGATACCATCAGCAGTGTCCAGACCTACGTGTGCGTGACCTGACCACAGAATTTCACTGTCTTGAAGATGTGTTACCTCCAAAATACAATAAATTCAGTACTAACTTCAAGCCAGTTGGTTAGAGATTTTGGTCCATCTGGTGTCTTCATGAAAACCATAACATTTTCTGGCTATTGTACAGATCCACTAAAAAATTTCAGAGATCCTCTTGAAAGCCTTCTGAAAGTCAGCAAAGACCACGGTCTGGGTATGTTTGGTATGTGCTGTGTGTCCCACTGTGCATTGGTTGTCCAGTGACAGTGCACAGCCTGAAAAAATGGTCAGCACAAGATCAGCTGTCAGAAGTAATTTGCTGTTCTTAAGGTACCTGAAGATGCATTGATGTTGCAAATCCAATTCAGTGTAAGTATGTAGAATAATTTTCTGGAGAGGACTGTGATGCTATGTCAGTCTTACAGTCACTAAAATTGTCTTTCAGGTAGTTTTGTAGGTTTTTCTTCTACATTCTTCTAAAGTGGATTCATTCTCTT
The DNA here is from genome assembly GCA_013398615.1 of Brachypodius melanocephalos. Taxonomy (NCBI): domain Eukaryota; kingdom Metazoa; phylum Chordata; class Aves; order Passeriformes; family Pycnonotidae; genus Brachypodius; species Brachypodius melanocephalos. The sequence goes on from VZSR01001685.1 coordinate 37,141,539, forward strand.
GTGCTCACTTCAAGATTTAGAGCATCATTTTGGGATTGTTTTTGCTGCCTTTGAGCACACCTAAGTTGTTTTACCCTGTATCATGCCTTCCAGTTCTTCACTTTTAAGCTATTTGCATGTTAATGCAAGATTATTTTCTCACAGTTATTAATTAAGTTAGCCAAATAGATTATTTTTCAACTGAGAAGACAGTTTCAATATGAAGTGGAAGTCTCCTCTTTAATTTGAGGTAGGGTTTCTTTTATGGTAATGGTATCTCCTCCTTTGTTTTCTATTAGTTAATTCTAGCTATTAATAAAATCAGGAGCCCCCTTTTTGCTACCTGCCAATATGATTGTCTTTTCTCCATAAACATTTATTCCCTTTTTTCATTTTAATAGGATTTCGTCCTGACCATTTGGGAAATTCTGCTTTGCTGGTCCCTTTCTGACACTGCCACTCCACAGCATTGCAGCCCTGCTATTTTTATTGAAAAATACTAGGAAAATCTTAGTTCTACTGACTATTTTTGTGAAGATACTCAAATTTTGTTTCTGTGAAACCTGAAAATTATACCTTTCAGTGGAAAAATTGCTTTTTAAAAAACTGACATTTAAAAACTGACTGTACATTTGAGTGGCTATTTTTTTAATTCACTTCTGCAAGTATTTGTTTTAAATTTGTTCTCCACAATGGCAGCATATATGTCACACTCACTGTTGGTACCTAAAACTTACAAGCCCGGACAGAGGAACAAACAAAAATTACTATAGGTTAAAACCATGTTGTGCCCATATTTTATTATGACCAGTCTGATGTGATTTTGTGGACAGAAGAACATGTTCTTGCCATCAAGAGATAATTTGGTTACCAAAGTTGGATAATGTCTTTATTGGTGCTGCTGTGTGAACAGATTCCAGATACCCAAGTCATGTTCAGTCCATAATTAGTTCTCCCTACTTTCCCATTTATGCCCAGCCATGTCAGTGAGGGTGTGCTACTGTTAATAAGGTTCTGTAAGATGTTTTAGAAAGTGGATTTGTACCATGGACGGTTTTCATCCTCACTTACTTGAACTATGTACCTGCTGCTTTGCTGTTAATCATCAGTCTCACAGGGCTCTTTATGTGGTGTCACTCACAATCAGTGCAACTTTTCTGTTTTCCTGCAGCAGGGGAACCTCAGTAGTTCATGATTTTATTATTGTTCTTCAATTTGATACAATCTGTTCCTGACCATCTGTACCCACTCATGCTGAGAATATCAATACTGTAATTTTCCATCTCCCTCATAACTTGAGCTGATTTTTCCAGCTTGCAGCATTGTAGGTACATGCCAGGATCTTGTACATAACATGGAGCAGCAGAAACTTCAAGGTTTGAGCTCCTTGCTGAGATGGGATTGGACTGATGCTTGTTGCACAGATTGGTTTGGGGCTACCCACTAATGCAAGGAACTGAGATGGATATTGTCATGGAGACAAAGCGAAGGCTTAGCCAGTAATATTTCTAAAGAGGAAAGTGGTCAGCCTCGCATCCATCTGCCACACTTGAAGAATCAAGAGAGAAATTTCTGTCTGGCCTCTATCTTTGATTTACCCAGCCTTGGTAGACCTGTCGGGAGCTTACATAACCCTGCTGACATAAGTTTGGATCAGAGTCTCCTAAGCAACCCAACACAGCAAGGTACCAAATTTGGGAATGGGGAAAAAAATGTGAGTTTGCCTCTGTGTGGAGTGTGTGTGTGCATGCGCACGCGTGTGTGTACTTTGCATGATTCTGGCAATTTGTCTTCTACTGTACTTGGAATTAAGCAGGTTAATTTAGCTTTTCCTCTATTTGTTCATATCTGGTGCTTAGAGGATTTGGAAAATCCTATTCTCAGCCATCAACTAATTTCATAGAACCTACAACAACTGTTAGTTGTTGTCTGGTGGACTATTTTATGATTTTTTTTAAAATTTTATTTTCTTCACATAATGTCTTGAAGTAAAATACTTCTAAATGGCATGTGATTAGAAATCTGATAAATCCTTTCAGTATTTTAGTAATCCTTCAGGTCATTCAGGCTTCTACATTTGTGTGTGTGAGAATATGAGGGAAAATAAAGACACATAATGAACTATGACAAGGTTTCAGTGATGTTATAAAACACAGGAGCAAAGTTCAGACAGTTTATGGTCCACTTAACAGAAATGCTCAATAGAATAATACCTCTATAAATCAAAGTTTGTCCATTTCTTATTTAAAATACGTGATTCTGACTCATGAATCCATGAGAAATAGTAATTTCTATACCTTCTTGAGTCATGGAAATGTTACCTGCTATCACCGCAGATCTTGCTTTCTTGAGTGATTAGCTCTGTTGCACCTTATACTGTTGTAATATATTTTTTCCTTCATTTAACATCACCATTTTGGGGAAAAAATATTGTGCTAATTTTTCTTCTTTTTCAAATATAATGTAGAATTTGTTGTACCAAAATTGGAGGAGTACAAGAGGCAATCAGTATATACATGATGTAGAACCGAGTAGGAAAAAAAAAAGTGTACACAAACAGAATAATCTGTGCTACTTACTTCACATTGCCTTTTTACTGCTTCAGAGGTCTGATCACAACAAAGTGTAATTTTGAAGGACATGTGGACATCATCCACCAGGGAGACAATGTACTTCTCTCTATGAAAGAGTTTAGTCAGCTAGTGAACAGGTTTACCTTTTCCTCTTTTTAAGATATTCTGTAAGAGAATGAAGCAAATCTGAGACATCTTTGCATGTCCTCATCCTGTGAACAGATAGAAACATGAGATAAAACAATGGAATTAAATGCTTGCTGGATATGAAATCACAGACAGTAACAGTGTAGGGCAATAGCAGATAACTCTATGAAAGCTGAAGATGTTACATCAGGTGGACAAAGTCACAGGAGGCGACTTTCTGACTAGAAATGGGAAGTGGTTCCTCTTGAGAAAAGCAAACAGCCGTGTGTCCAACATGTCCTCTTTGCTCTCAGGATGTGAGTCAGCAGTGTAGTTGCTTGCAGTCCTCTGCTATGCAGCTTAGGTGCTAGGCTAAAAGTCCAGGCAGACAATATCCCCAGCCTCTCCCTCATCCATGGAACAGGTCACACCATCACAGAAGGAGATCAGGCTGGTTAAGCAGAACCTGCCTTTCACAAAACCAGCCTTGCCGAGCCTGATTCCCTGGTTGTGTGTACGTGCCCCATGATGGCACTTGACATGATCTGCTCTGTGACTTTCTCTGGCACTGAGGTCACACTGACAGGCCTGTAGTCCCTTGAAACCTCATTCCAGCCTTTTTTTAGATATATGCTAATTCCCAGTCAACTGGGACTTCTCCAGTTACTCAGGACTACTGGTAATGACTGAAAGCAACACGGCAAGCTATTCTGCCAGCTCCATCACTACACTTAGGTGGATCCCATCTAGCCCCATAGACTTGTGGATGTCTAAATCACATAGCAGGTTGCTGGCTATTTCCTCCTGGATTATGGGAGGTTCTGTCCCCTCCATCTCTGTCTTCCAGCTCAGAGGAATGGATATCCAGAAAACAATTGGTCTTGCTATCAAAGAGCAAGCATAAGATGCATTAAGTATGCCAGCCTTTTCCTCATCCCATGTCACTGTTTCCCTCTGCATCCAGAATTGTCAAATGTCGATTTGTCCTGGGCACCTCTTGGAGTGCAGTGATTTGTACATAAGAAGCAATGCTTTATTTTAGTGCATAACTCAGTTTTCTATATTTTTATGGCTGAATTTTGAATGTGTTACAGACTCTTTTTTATAGGTTTTGAACTCTTGACAGCCATGAATACTTTTGAAAATGACTGTGAATGGTGGATGAATACCTATGAAATCCACAGTATCACCAACAAAATGCCATCAGCTGTTATTGATTTTTTTCTTGATATCTTTTGAAATAGCTGGTACAGGGGAGGCTGCACACACAGGACCTGGCTACTCATCAAACCAGCTCATATTCAACACAAAAATATAGGAAAAAATACACCCAGATAGCTAGAGAAATTTATTTGCATATTTAATGTTAACACATACAGTGGGAAGTAAAACAGGTTATTAATCTGCCCACTGTTATGGAGAGAAGTGCAGCAGTAATGAGACAAGCATTGTAAGGACAGGGCTGCTTTACTGAAGCAACTATAAACATGTGCCCCTCAGTGCAGCTGGATACTTTCTTGCTTTTGCACGTGCACCAGGTTTATTACCCTCCCCTAAATTAAGGTAGAACAAATTCTGTCCATTGTGTCAATATCTGCTCAGTTTGCTCTGTGGGAGAGCATGTACATTTGCTGTCAAAATATTTCCTATGGAAAAGTAGAGATGAGGCTGGGAAGTCTTTCTGCACAAGTGTATCCTCTTTGACTTTGTAGTACATCAATTCTGTAGCACTTATCTGAACTGTAGTATGGTGGTTAATGACATTTAGGCTGCAGCTGTGTTAATTCAGTGTTTCATACTTTGTTGCTGTTAGGGTGGCTATTGGTCCTGTTCTTTTCTTTTCCTTTCCAAGTCATAAACGCCCTGATTTTGAAAGTGCCATCCACTAATTTTATAGTGGATGTAGTCCTTTTTGTAAGAGACAAGGCAGACTTTAGCAGCTGATAGTCTAAAGTATTGTCTGTCTAAAAGATTATCTACACACTTGCAGTGAAGTAACTCCTTTTGCATTCAAAGAAGGAAATTCCCTACACCTTCTTTTTCTATATATACCTCTTTGAAATGCAAGAGGAAATGTAAAAAATGAGCACATATTTTATTATTCCTTCCATCCTTTCCTTTATAAGACAATTCTTTATAGAGAATTATTTTTCCCTGTCCACTATCAAAACAAACTGTGTTCAAGCGCTGATGCTCACACTTCATTATCATCAGGAAAAGCTGGAAATTGTAAACTTGTCATCCATTTATATTTTAAATACTTCTGTCTGACAGTAATCCTAACCTAGACTTTTTGCATCAATTTTTAAGATGCTGTAGCATAAGAAAGGTTATAATTATACTCAAAGGCTATATATTTTCTGAGACTAATATTGCTAGTAAAAATAGCCAAGCTTTTGTGCATGTGAATCCCTTCTCAGAATGTTTTGATTTTCTACTTATTAGAAAATCATTATGAATATAATTATACTAATGTAGCTAGTGAATGAATCTCGTTTTAATCATACTTGTACTTTTAAGCATGGCAGAATCCTGGTCTGGAGAGCAGAACACAAAGGAGCCATCATCATGTTACTACGTGTTTGCTGACTCTCATTTGGCCTAATGCAATTTTCCCCTTAGCCTAGTAAAATGCCAAAGTTGATTAATGTTGATTAAGACTGTTCATAAACTTTTCATGCTGCACAGTTTGATTTTATCTGAGGCATGTCAGCTAGGATCTCATGGGGAGCCTTTTCAGGGAAACAGTGCTAGAGAGTATCAAATAAGTGCTAATGATCTCAATATACAAGAAAGAAATTGTTTTCCAATTAGACTTAAGCTTTTGCCATTCTAGTGCCTCCTGTCTCTGGAGTATAAAATGAACTTTCACAAGATACTGTCTCCTTTCTTCATGTACTGGAGCTAAAATTGTAAAGTCTGCTTGCTTGAATTTAAAAAAAAAATGCCTGTACCATTATGCTTTTAGGAAGTTTCACAGTGCTGCCACTTCTGCCTTTACATATTATTTGAACTAAATGAAATTTCTGATAATTTTCTGGTCATTTGACAGATGTGAAACCTGGAAAGGTAGACTTCTAGATAGAAAATACAAGATGTTAAACTTTAATTATAATCCCTTTCAGGCATATTTTCATTATGAAAGCTACTATAGTCCAGGTCTGTGAGAATTAACTGTAGTTGAAAATCCAAACAGCTAAAGCCCTGCTACCTTTGGATTTTGAGGAAAGCAAAGAGTTAAACCAATATTTTCTATCTCTTGCCAACAGAGAGGTCAGAACTTAAACTGGATGTAGTGAAAAATGGACCTCAGTAATGGGCCGGTTTTGCATGAATGGATGTTACTTTGAGAACTTCCCACTCAAATGCTACTTTGGGAGAACTCTAAACAGTTCTACTCCAGCAATGATAGTCTGTCTCCCAAATTGTGTCTTATTTTTCTTCAAAGATAATTTAACACCATCTTGTAATAATGTCCATGAAAAAATTGTTATCTTCCACTTCTCTAGTGTTGCTACTTTTTTTGCTTACTGCTGTCTTCTCATTTCATTTGCATTTGTCTGAGTTACCCATGTATTGTGTTTTGTCTGTGGCTCTCTGAGTTTTCTGTAGCAATAAGCTGTTGTCTGTGCTGTTTTTTCTATTGATTTCTAGGGCATTAGACTCTTCATACATGACTAGGCTTTCTAAGCATGACAATAATAATAATAATAATAATAATAATAATAATAATAATTCAGGATATTATTAATACTTTTAATAGTGAATAATAAATTGAGAGACAGAATCATGTAGTGGAGTCCATTTAAAAAGGAGGAAAAAAAAGAAAAAGGAAGAAAAAAAAATAAAGGGCAAACAGTCATTCCTGTCTTGTATAAAATCAGGAGATTTGGGACTTTCAAGATGCCACTACAATAGGAATGAATATATTCCTTAGATCTGGAACAGAATATTCTGTACCAACTCTGGAGGACAATCTTATGACTGAATTTAAAGAAAATCACATGGGACTTAAGTATACTGGTGTTTCTTCTAAAGCAGCTTGAGTTTCAGAAATGCAGGAGGGGTCAGGGAAGAGGGATTAGAAGGCAGCAAAGAGGGAAGACAATGCTGCATCCATAACTTACAGGAACATATGATAATGTTCTAAACACCAACTGTGCTAATGTGAGCCTGTGCTTTATGTATTCAATAATGTCTCCATAGTCATTATTTTGAAACCAGTGTAGTATCTGACAACTCAGAACAATTAAAAAGAAACCAGAGTGCTCAAGCTGGGGACAATTTTTAATACCAATGAAGGTATTAAATACCAACAAATGGCCTGTAAGTGACAAAAATAAATCGACTTGTATTGTTTTGGTAGGATTCTTGATTCTACAATTCTTTTAGCTGGACAATTGCAACACTGTTTTTTTATTGCTATCAGGACTGTTAGATTATAAGAATTACCTTGCTGCCCAGTTACTTAGAAACATTGCTGGTACAGGTCTAGAATCAAATAGAAATGTATAACCAAAACCTATCAGTACATGAGGACTTTCAGGTTCTTTCAAAACTTTCTCCTTTGACTTTCAATCAACTAACTGAACAATCAAAATTGAACTGTCAAATTCAGATAGAAAATACTGTGTTTAAGATCCTGTAAAATTTTATTCTGCAGGTTTAATTCAGGATGTTTTGTGTCACAGATGTGACAGAATATTTCAAATTGAGCATGGAAACAGAACTGAAGGAATGAGACTGCATTCTGCAGAATAATAAAGTTTATAGTATTGATCATATTTGCAAACTTATGTACTCTGTGTCTGTGTATAACTGCTCTGGACAAAACATCCAAGCTGCAGAAACCATGTTTATCAGGTACCCCATTCATAGAATCATAGAATAGTTTAGGTTGGAAGGAACCTTTAAAGATCATCTAGTCCACCACCTCTCTGAGCAACATGTTCCAGTTTTACTACCCCATGATAAAAAAATTTCTTCCTTCTATATATCTACTTTAGTTTACAACAGGTTGTACTAAAACACATTTTCCCATCTAACTTATAGACCCCCTTTAGGTACTTAAGGCCACATTAAGGTTCCCAGAGCCTTCTCTTCTCCAGGCAGAACAACCTCAATTTCTCCCAAGCTCGAACCAGAAACGATCTAATTGATCTGAGCCTCTCTTCAGTTTTCAGCCACCTGTGCTTACAGAAAACCTAGGTGCCAGGGCCCCTACCAAATTGTATTTCAAAATAGAACCCGGATCTCAGCTCCTCAGTCCGCTGAGAGAAGGCAAATCAATCTCTTCCCACCAAAGCTGATTTAGGAATAAAGTTGAGCATCCTTCATAATCCAAGCAGCTCCCATGATGCCCATGGAAAGCCCCCAGTCCTCTCATCCAAAAAGTTTTTTTTAATGGTTCACCCTGAGCAGGGAAGGGGTTTGGAAATCACTAAAAATTAAGTTACACACTTCATCACACCTTAAGAAATTCACCCTTCTAACTCAGTGAAGGTACTGATCATATGCATAGAGTGGAGGAAAAAAGTGTTCTCTAGATAAAAGACCAATATCTTTCCATTTACTACAGACAGATCCTTAACACCAATGAAAGTGGGAGGAACTATTTCACTGAATATAGTTGGTTATGGTCAGTACTGAAGATACTATGAATGACCTTCTTTTATATGGAATGAGAGTAACAAATAAAACAATCTAACTTATATCCATAAATACTGTTCAAATCCCTTGTGGGGAAGTATCCAGCTAATAGAAATTTGCTGGAAGCATTAAAAAATGCATAGAGAGTAGCAAAATCCTCCTGAAAGCAATCAAATGACGATTTGTGACATTATATAATATGTTTCCTCAATTTAGACAGGAGAAAGCTGGGAAAGATCCAAGACTGCACCAGAAAACCAGCCCATGATGGTTGGATAGCACTTAGTATAGGACCTGGAAAACACAGTTTGTTGCAGTGTAGTTTTTCTTTCCTCCATGGGAATTTGAGGTGTCCCTTACAGATTGCTTCCCTGAAGTGTCCTGCAGGATACTCTTCTTGCTGATTATACATCTGATTTGACCCACTGAGAGTCTGAGTACTCATCATTTTCAACCAAGAATATGTTTTTAATTTCCACCATTCACTGATCCATAACAGAATATTTGAAAGTTCTCTTCATGTCAGCTACATAAAAATGTTTTCTGAGCTTCAAATTGGGACGGAAATAACAAATAATTAGTTACACGGAATTTTTTCCCTTATACAAAACATTATAAAGCAGAAGCTAGCATTTTCTTTTCAGAGAAGATTTATACTTGATGTGCTTAAACAATGAATCTACCAACTCATCGACTGCTGTAGCTGCTATGAGGAAGGAAATGGGAGTAAGTATAATGAGACCCTTAGTGAAAGATATTTTGTGGTGATATATAAAACTAGGTTACAATATCACTGTTTCCTTGGGAACCCCTCATGTCTAGCAGAACTGAAAAGGAACAGATAAAAAAAGGATATCAGAAAAATTATATTAATAACTCTGCTGGTGTCAGTACATTTAGATGACTTACAGAAGCCACCAAAAGAAAGTATCACATGCCTTTGATATACAAGTAGAGTGAATTTTCATTTACAGATTTTGCAGTGAAGAATAATTTCAGCAGAATATTGTAAACCAGGAATGGGAATCTGGTTTTTTGAAGGGCAGTAGTGGGTTCAGAATGAGAATAGAAAAGACCAGGGAGGTCAGAATTAAAAATGAATGCTCCTTAAAAATAATTTTTGTAAATAATCATACTACATGATAGTATGATCATTTGTTGGTTGATTATAGGCTACTGTTGACTACATTACATTGGAGTGGATGGAGAAGTCTGTGCTGTGAGTATGTTTTCATCAATATGTCACCTGGGTAATGTAAATAACAGTAACAACATGAGACAATTCTGTGCAGGCTGACAGCAACATCAACATGAACAAATAATGTTTGTTTTTAATTGTAGAAAAATATGAGCAATGATAGGTGGAACTGATTGTGAGAAAGGGAGGTAGAAACTTAGAAAGGTCATGTTGAACCATTTTTTCATTGTCATCAAGACAGGACATCTTCCTCCCTGAATCCACTCTCTCTTTTCAAAACAAAGTGCTAGATATCATGTGGGGATTACAGTTCCTGTCCCTGTATTTGTTAATAGTTACCAATGTAATGGTAGGGGATCTAGTGGAAACAGGGCAAATACCAAGGAGATAAGAAAGCTCTTGAAATTCTACAAAATTCTACATTCTAATGCAGAGAACAACTATTTGTAATTTGTGGATGAAAAATCACAGGTGCATTGAAATGAAGCAGGCACTGTCTGATTTCTGTACAGTTAATTCTTCCACTCAACACTCATAGATTGATAAAGAATGTACTATCTTTGGTAATCTGATGACACATGGTTCTACATTTCCTCTTCTTTTTGACTTCGATGCCAGATTTATCTAGTGCCTGGAAGAAACAAGGAATTCGGTGAGAGCCAGTTGGCTGCAATCCAGTCCAAAAGGTGAAGGTGATGTGAACTGGAAGAGCAGAATGCTTTCAGGACTGAATGAAAAATCATACAGTTTATTTTACAAAGATATCTGCTTAAATATATCTGCTCAGTGTCTTACACAATGGTTTATGATTTTTAACAAAGGGTTTATTATACACAATTTTACATCAAGAAATGGAACAGTCTGCTTTAACTAAGAATGCCAGTGACATTTCTTAGAAAAAATTAAAATTCAATGAATATATGTGCCTGATAATAGGTAGCGATTATTGTTAAGACCTGCTTTACCACAGCAAATCTCTCACGTCCTTCTGACAGTCTGTTCCTCCAGAATTTGTTTCCACAAAGGAATGGTGTTTTCACCAATATCTCAGGCAGAACTCTTTAGTTTGTGGAGCTACATCCTAGAAATTATTATCCGTGGAAATACAGCTAATGAGGACCATGATACGTTCTGCAAGATGATTTATTTCCCTGTGTCTTTGCACCTCGTTATAAATTGTCATGGCAGATTATGAATAGCACCAGATCCAAGACTGTATGATCTGGGATGAGATTTCAAACTGCTGAAATTAAACCTTTTAAAATCGCTTTATTATTGCTGCATACATTTCGATGTTATCCAGCACTGATGTTAGGTCTTATAAAGTGAGAGAACAGCAAGCAGAATTCTACTGGCTCTTAAAAATGTACAGATTTGGATTGAATTGTTTCTTTGGCATTCTGAGATAGGGTATTTCCCATTTATTTGGTCTGAATGGCGTTTTGGGTTCTGTAGGGTACTTTTCCCCAGAAGTTATTTCTTGTCACAAAATGACTGTTCAGGTGGGGGATTTAGAGGTACCAAATTTTTTTTGAGAGGGTTTTTTCACCACTACCTGGTGCCCATGTGGGAGGAGGACTTTCTTCTTCAAGCTTCTCTCATGGGTGTCACATTCTTGTTCTTCTGGGTTAGAGGAATATGTCCAGACAGAGGCTGGGGTAGATTTCACACTTTGCGTGGGGTGAAGGACACTCCAGCAGGACCTTATGTGGGCGATCGTGGAGCAGCAGGTCTGTTGGGCTGGATTCGCTCGGCTGAACAGCGAAGCCGTTCCCGGCTCGGGGGAACGAGAGGCCGGCCCGGCGCACACCCTGCGGCTCCCTTGATGTTGCTCTGCGGTTCTCTGCCCGAACTGCGGACCGTGCCGTGTGGCCTACGAGGGGACGGGGATAAGGGTGCTCTGCCGCCCTCCCGGGTGGCTTCCTCCTCGCCTTTCCCGCTGCCTCCATCTCCTCCTCTCGGGGCCGGCGCTCCCCTGCGCCAGCTCCTCCTCCCTAGGGCTGCGCTCAGGGACCGGCCCCGCCGAGCTGGTGCCCCTCTCCGGCGGGAGAGGAGGGAGCGGCGCGGCGCAGCATCTCCCCGCCTTCCCCCTTGCCCCCCCCGCGGCCGCCGAGCTCAGTCCTCCCAGCGCGTCGCCGGCGCCTTGGCTCCTCCTTGTCCTTCCTCGCGTGATTTTTATCGCGTCCATTTTTTGCGCGGGGATAAATAAATAAATAAGGGCACCTGCCGCCCGCCGCCCCCCGCCGCCAGCCCGCGCGGCGCCGCTAGGGGCGGCAGCCGGGC